>CM067074.1:25914240-27114240 GCA_033980235.1 Diadema setosum
AAGGACAGGAGAGCTAAGAGGTGAAAGAGAGAGAGAGAGAGGAGAGTTAGGGGAGGGGTTAAGACAAGAGAGACCAGTGGGTGTCTGGAAGGGCATTGACATTGAAGATCCCTTCAGCTGGAATGTGGTAAGCTGCTAACGAGGTGGTTGGCTGGGAGGAAAATGAGCCAAAAGAATGCAAGGATGGGTACAGAGGGTGTGTGTACCTTCACAACTGTTGGTGGGACCCCACTAGTCTATCCATTCAGGCTTGTTTCTGACAAACATTTCTGGGTGCATCTGAAACCAAAACCTCAGCACTGAATTAGCACCCATAATTCACAAATCTTCTGGGAATAAAGACTGCTTCCCTTGTGATGCTGATGAAATAGCCCTTTACTGCACCTGGGACTTGTTGGCTGCTATTTGATGTATAATCAGTGACGCTAATTTGGTATCATAAAACTATCATCATTACTTCTGACAGATAATAGCATGGAAGAACACTAGCAAACGGTCAAGAAGTCACAACTACTGGAAATGCAGAAATTTTCATGGTACATTAATTTTTGCGTATTTCGCACTACTTCTGGCTTGTGCAAATTCCTAAACCGGCAAAAATATCTTCATAATTTTCTCTGCACATTTTGAACTGGCTGACACTTGCACTGTGTGAATTCAAGAACCAGCAAATATGATTTTAAGCCGCTCAGCACAAACAATTAACAGCACAAAAATACTGATGTTTACAGTGCCCAGCATCAAGATATAAAATGCATACTTGCCAACTCTACCGCATTTGGCGGTAGACTACCGCTTTTGAAAGATTTTATTAGCATTCAAACTAGCACTGCTCGCATAGGTATCCTGGATTCTACCGCTTTCTCAAATGAAAATGTTGTCAAGTATGAAAATGCACATCCTTGATACATCAAATTCTGGCTTTGAACAGAGTTAAAGAACAAGTCCACCTTCATATACATGTGGATTGAGTGAATGCAACAATATTAGTAGAACACATCAGTGAAAGTTTGGGGAAAATCGGACCATCCATTCAAAAGTTATGAATTTTTTGAGTATCTGTGCAGTCACTGCTGGATTTCTCAGAGTCAACACTGCCATGAGACCGAGTAGGTTAGAGGCCTATACTGCAGTCTTACCACACAGATCATCCAAAACAAATGAATTTCTTGCCATGGTGACACATTATTATAGTAAGCATGAAACCAAGACAAGCCAAGTCACTAGTTTTGATATTAAGCAAATCTTAATTCCACAACTGTTCATAACATTGCTCTATGGTATCTCATGTCATGAAAATGATATGCAGTTGTATTGTACACCTTGGACACAGCATTTAAAAATAGTCATGCACTCAATGATACAATGATATCAATTGTAAGCTCAATGACTAGCCGTGTGCAGACCAAACTTTAAACAATCAATTGAAACTTCTTCTATTACAGACCACAGCTGGGCATACTGCTTCAAGGCTCAACAAATAGACCGTGAGATATTCGACCAACTATATAGAGCAATTCAACTGCTGTGTATTCGCTGGGATGCTTCCTCTTCTTGCGCAATCACTACCAGCATGTGACATACAAGTCTACAGCCATTCATTTAAATAATTTGGTAATTCACTGATCTTGACCACCAACAAAGGATTGCTCTTCAATACTCTTTGCACAAAGAAACATTTTCTAATTCACTTCCATGCATTTCACTAATCAACATTATAACTGGACTTGCCTACTGCAAGCAATAGCCGTCTGGTATTTTACTGTAATTTTAATAGTGGCCTTTGATCTTGACCTTTGACCTTAAATCACATATTTTCATGCAAAATACTTGTTTATTAATTTCCCACCACATTATCATGTGCCTATAAAGAGAACAACGCGAACACTGGCGAGGCCCATAAGTACAACATGCGCCTTGCATGCATACATGTACCTGTGTCGTTCTCCCAAGCAAACCTTCCTTAAATCACATAAATTCGCGACATTCTTCAGGGCACTCGACGACATATTACCAACTGATATTCCTAGCTGAAGATATGGCCAGATATCAATCTTTAACCCCAGTATACTGACTCTGACCTTGGCCTTTAGCCTAGTAGTAGTACCACAATTATTTTCATGCATATAATCATCTTTTTTTTTTGCTACCTTTTCAGAGCCAAGAGCTCGGTGTCTTTTTCACCTTTGACCTTGAGGGACTTTGCCCTGATTCTAATCAGCGCATCTTCTTCTAAAAATGAAGCATACCTGATCCAGGCACCAACAAAATCAATTTGGCAATTTGTATCAAATTGCCATAACAAGACACAGGACGGATGGACAGGCGGGCATTCCAAGAACCTAATGCCCATGGCACACTTCAGGGCAGAGGCATACTAAAATTTCAGTGCATACCGCCCTTTTGCGACTGAAATGTATTCCGAGTCTCTGAGATACCTCAGAGAGAAGATCCAGCAACATTTACTCTGCATGTTTACTTTGTTCTTTGCCTACAAAAAACATTGCAGTAAACCCGCAAGCAACGCTGAGCGTTCCATTCCATCAATGACACCGGTCCTCTTCGACCAAAACTCTGTCATCCATCGTATGAGATCTACCCTGTCAAGATGCAGACTAACATTCTCATACAATGTTTGTATGCCAATAGTTGAAATCAATAAAACATATAAAGAAAAAAAAACAAAACATTCTCATACAAGGCAACATTTCAAAAGCAAATGTGAGGAAAAAGCAGGAAAAAAAAGTACACGTTGGCGTTCAAACAGATCCAAGGATAGAAGCTTGGCCTGCACTTTCTTGTCCTTAAAAGCAGACTAAAAACAAAACAAATGTTTTCATTGACCTTTGTGTTTGGCAAACAAAAGCAAACACACTAACTCTTTTGCACCAAAAGCACAAACATTAATCATTCCAAAATCTGCAGGATAAAATCTGTAGGATAATATCTTAGTCTGTAGTTCATAAAAATTCTTCAAGGAACCTTGAATAATAAACTGTGCATTCCATACTGTGCAGCCATGTATACAGATCCTATAATGTGTAGATCATCGTTGATATTTTTGCTCATTTTCTCAGAAAACTGGCTAAAATTTGATGTGAAGTATTGGCTGAGAAACTCCATCATACTCCTATCACTTACTGCATTGCCTCACAAGAAAAAATATCAAACTGTCTTTCTTGAGATCAGGGTGTATTCTACAAAAGGAACTAACACAGATTTGGGTATGTGGGACTACTCAGGAAAATTCTTGCAAAAGCTTTGTAATGCAGGCAAAATCAGTGTTTTTCACCTGTACTCAAGAACAACCAAGATGGCTACTTTATCTCTAGTACATTGTACTTCCATCTGCAGAATCAAGTACAGAACAGGGACAAACTACTCTTCTTTTAATGGTTAAAAAAAAAAATTGTGTTCCTTGTTTCGTTTCTGCTTCAGCTCATGTAACTTATTTTCTCTCTTTTAACTGAACCCGACGCCCTGATTTCTACCGGCAAAAGTGGTCTTCCTGTGCACAGTGCGTTGACCTTTCTGCTCGGTTCAATGCACTTCGGTCTAGTGATCATGCACTAATGGAGCGATATGACCAATTACATTTTCATCAAGGGCGACCTTTCAAATGAATGGACAACATTCGCCCCAGGCAACCTTGAAGTCATTTCGGCATATCCACTATGTTCGGCTACTGGTAATATATGGCTCACGTTTATATCACTTATGAGCACTAAATGGGAAATCACTGAAATACATTTCACAGTATGAGACGACAGTATGATACAACTCCTAAAAAAAAAAGGGCCTGTTCCTGAGTTTACACAGCCTCCATGGCAAAACAAAAACCCTCTACCCATCAGCCTCATCAAATTCATTTTGGAAATTTCTACGAGTTTTCATTAGTTTTCATGAGTTTTCATTCTGCCCCGACTACCGAACTGAACTGATGATTTGATAGAATTACAAATCCTGTGGATTAGAGTCGAAAATGTTGAAATACCCATAAGCAGCACTACTCCAAAATACATTAGGAGGCTCATCTCAAGGAAACATAATGTTCAGCAGTGATCCACAACCGAACAAAGCATAACTCAGCCCCAAAAATTGCCAAATATTTTGCATGCTTTATGTTTCGAAATGTGAACGTATAAATATTCCACCCTTTCACTAGGATAGCGACAACAAAAACAGCAATGAAGCAAGCCCATAGATTCAAACTGATATTTATTCATGAAATTTTTATCCCAGGTTTACCAAGAAATGTAAGCAGGCAACTCTAATGGGCACATTTGTGAAGTATTTCTCAACACACGTGAGCCCTAGGACAAATCTCCCTTTCAGTCTTGAAAACCATTTGGTGAGCATAGTTGTAGTTTCTCATTTTGTGGGCCAAAGGCATGGAATACCTTGCCAAAGGAACTTCGTTCTGAACACACCCTCAGTTTTCATATTAAAAAAAAATTCGAAAAAATTCTTCTGTTCCCTTTGACCTTGTCATTGGGACAAATTTGGACGTAAAGTGCATTGATCAGTTTATTGGAAATGTGCTATAGAAAAGATTATAGAATGGGTAGCGAGAATTCTGCGATCTTATTAGTCGAGAGCTATGTGTTGATTTGTACTGGTCGCACGGTGAGTCACAGCTTGATAAACATGTTATCGCGCACTTGTAGCAAGAGTAAGCGCACTTGAAAGGTTCGCGCACGAAGTAAGCATTCATGCACTCAGTACGAGACGCCTATTGCCTAAAACAATCATGCATCAGTTTTTACTGGATGCAAGATTCTGAAGAGAAACCATGCGTCCAGTAAAAACTGATGCATGGTTTTCAGGCTCTCATCTATGGCAAGCCAAAAGGAAATGCATCCAGTAAATTTGTCATCGGGTAACACAATAGAAAAATGGGTTTTTGGCAAGAAAATTACCCATTCTATAAAACAGATGACGCACATGTCTTTTCGTGCGTCAGTCAGAATATAATGCAGTAACTATGGAATTTAGCCTTAACCCACTCGGTTTCGCCTCGTGGGTAAAGCATTCCACAGTTACCTTATGCACACAATTCCGACTGACGCACTCAGACCTGTGCGTCATTTGTATACTATATCCACTATTATCATTTCAGCACTGATTAACTGACATAGCACTATGCTGAAGATGCCGCCCGAAATTTTTTGTGCCTTTCGTCATTTAAAACGTGGTGTTCCTTTCACGTATACTCCCTTTGAGGACAGGTCTACAAGGACAGTTTGCGGAGAAGAAGAAAAAAAAAGTGACTATTTGGCAAGAAAACATTCCAACTCAAATGGTTCATATAGGATGTGGTAGCGGCGACCTCTTACGGTGAGACTACGCCACTTGTAAATAATTTGCTTTAGTATAGACAGGGCACGTAATCTCGATGGAACATGAAGCCAATGCAAACATAACTTTGGAGGTTATCAGTTTCCTGTTGGAGATATGAACTTGACTGTGTAGGGAAAAAAAAAGAAAGAAAACCTTGCTGATCTTGTTTTGGGAAGGTGTTGCTGTCCAAGAATAATTTCCTAAAGTGAACAAGGCAGTCGGGATCAAGTTATCACCGATCCACAGGGAGTGAGTATCAAATATATTTGAATGGATGAGAAAGGAATGTATGCTATTGGCTGAGGTAAGGATTCAGGTTTAAACTTCTTGCAAGATACTTACAAACCACTCTATGAAATGTTACAGGGCATGCAATTCTAAGAGGAAATGAATGTTTATTTGATGAATATTGGTTTTGAAATGGCTGAGCTATCCAAAAACAAAGTTTAACAGAGTGGTCGTAACAAAAGGTGGGTCCCAACTTTTATTACCATCACTTTGTTTTGGATATGCTGAGCTATCCAAAAACAAAGTTTAACAGAGTGGTCGTAACAAAAGATGGGTCCCAACTTTTATTGCCATCACTCTGTTTTGGATATCTCAGGCATTTCAAAACCTTTCTTCATCAAATAAACTTTGAATTCCCCTTAGAATTGCATGCTCTTTCACACTTCAGTAGAGACTTCTCCTTATCTTACAACAACAACAAAAAGTTGGAAACCTGAATCCCCATCTCAACCAAAACTATACCATCCCTTTAAATATTGACAACGCACTATCCCCAGCAAAATGTTGAATCCTTTGTGGAGCTACTTAGGATTGATAATGCAATAAATCTTCTATTTCACTTCACCTTTTCTTTAATAGCAAGGATGACATAAAAGCACCAAAATAAAAAAATAAAAAAATTAAAAAAAAAAATCCCCGCATGAATTTGAATTCATTAGACACTGGTGTTTACCAACATGCAGCTCATCATCACCATCCACTGTCATCATCGGTATAATTGAGTCCTATCACCCCTCTCTTTTTTCTTTCTCTCTCTATCTCTTCTCACACTGTTTTGACAGGGCATCCATCTCCAAGCCTATTCGGTGTGTGAAAGTTGAGCTCCAACTGTCAAACATACCCTCCTCCTAATTGGAGACCACGGAGAGCAAGAGAAGAGGCAGGTTGTCGGGGACGACGACGGGATGCCAACAGGACTGCATCCCTCACCTACCGGTTACTCCTGGAAGATGTCATACCCCCTGATGAAGACTCATTCAATGAGTGTAAACAATGTGGAGGCGGGGAACACTGCCTTATCATTAACCCTGATAGTCTCTATCCATCACTTTCATTCCGAGCCCATTCACACACAGGAGTTACTGTTTTTTGCATCTCGATTCGATGCAAGAATGGATTCTTATTTGCTACTGTTCACACAAGCTTTAAAAAACAAATGGTCCAAATAAAGCCCATTGAATCTTCAGACTACACATGCCAGAATAATGACCACAGCCTGATCACTAGGACTTGACTGTGCAGACCAACAGTGACACAGTATTTTGAGGGACTGATAAAACTCTTTTTGTTTTCATTTGCCATTCACGCACATGCCATGCAGGGCAAATTATCGCAAGAGCTAGATGAGTGTGAATGTAGCTACTACAAAAGGAACTTGTTATCTACCATGCCCCCCCCCCCCCTCCATATCAATGACCTCAAAAATTTGATCAGACAAGAAGTGGCCATCAGGTGAACACTCAGGCAACTGTTATCACAACCATCTTTGTCTATAAAATATGCCTAATCTTTAAAGGACAAGTAAAAATGTAGATTGTGAAAATGCAACAATATTAGTGGAACACGTCAGTGAAGGTTTACGGAAAATCGGACAATCCAGCAAAAAGTCATAGTATGTCCTCATAGCTGCACATCATCAAATGCAATTGTTCAAAACAATTTTGTTCATTTTCACCCAACACCATATCTTCACACATAAATGAAAATGAATGACTCCCCCCCCCCCATAAATAAAATGAATGATCACACACAATCAATAGAAGGCAAAGCTATGTTTCTTTTGAAAATGAGTTTCAAAATGTATTTTTATACGCAGTCCCTTTATGCAGTGCGCAATTGCTAGGCACACTCAAATGAAAGAACTCTGCATCTTTAAAGTTCAACTATATATGCACGAAGCAGTCTGCCAGGAGAAATTTTGTTTTCACTCTTTATCTTCAAGGACACGATTATCACAAAGAGGAATCCCACTTTCAAAACATACGCTTCTTTCACGGGCAAAAAAGCAAGCATCATCATGAGCTCATTCATGTACGTACAATGACAGTTCTTTGGACTACCCTCATTCATTTCTCCATGTACCGAAGACATGCACAGTAGTGACTCCAACTATCAGTGAACGTTATCGGTTTATGAAAGCCAACACACAAAGGCTTGACCTCATTTTCCCCCAGAATCTGGTATTCACAACTCCACCGAATCACCGCGGCTCGTCTGTTTTGCTTTCAAACTTTCAAGATAAGATTATTGAGAGGGGCGAGAGAGTGTGGGCAGGGAGATATGACATGAACAACATCATTATGTCTCCACGTACAACAACGGTGGAAGGTCGATCACAGATGCCCGTCCGTGACTGCCAAAAGAAATACTGAACACTGGTCACATGACCGTGCAGAAAATAATGCAGCTTTTTAATACACAATGGGGGAAAAAAATGAATAAATGAATGTGCTTCGCCCACTTCACCTATTAATCTCATAACCATCACTATACACAAATCAAACATGAACTCAATCATGTATAATTAAATGTCTGTATCCTCAGCATACCCTGCCTGTCCATCATGTAACATTTACTCTGTTCACAATGAAACTGATATCATACACTTCAGTTATAATCTGAAATTTTCCTTGGAGAAACTGGCGATTGTCCCTCAAATCACATAATACTGGCAACTGTCCCTCTTGGACACAATATTGTTAGACAGCACACATCTCAGCACAAAAACACCTACAGCTAAAGCTCAGACAACAAGCACTCCTTCAAAACCTAAAGGAATAATGTAGAATTTTCATGTTCAAACATGTTATTCATTCATATCTCATAAACATTTAGAAAAAAAAAAAAGAAAAAAAAATCAAATAATGTGACCATTGCAAAATTGTCATACCTGGAGACAAAGAGAGCATTGTCTTCTGGAATTCTTAACATTTGACTTTTGCCCCGGTTTTACAGTGGTAATGTCATTGCATCAAATACACTTCTACCATGGGATTCTTGTTTTAATGAATGATTCAGCCAGTGGGTATAAATCTTGGGACTTTTTTATGAGGGATCACTCACAGCGGTTTCTAAAGACTACACTGATACTTTTACTTTCCTTTTATGCAGCTCCCCTTGAAAATTAACAGCTGACTATGATACAGTTGTGGCTTCTACCAATTAGTGTTGCATACACATCTTCAGTCATTAAAAAGAGAATTATTGGCCATTAAGTGCTTTTAGCTGGACAGCTGGAAATTAAAGTGAATTAACAGTTAAATCATGGCCATAAAAAGACAAGATGCGAGAAAATTTTCGAGACTAGAAAAATTCAGAGCAATGATTCCACAGTTCCCTTGTATATGTGCCCATGCCAAATTATGCATTAACTATGGAAATATTATATTATTACATTTGTACTGCTAATTATCGCTTAGACTTTTTTTTCATAATACAAATTTCTTGATAAAACCAAATTAGCAGTACAATGTATCATTATAGAGTTATACAAAAAAAAAAATGGTGCAATGCTAGCATTTCAATATGATAAGATTAGAAAAAAACTAAGCATTCATATCTCTTATAAAAGGGACTATGATTTTACCAGAAAAGTAATAGTGAAGCACAACATCAACTGAAATCCTATCATGAAAACATGTGAGAAATCATAATAAAATGAATATATACACTACAAATGACTTCACTTTGGAGTTTTGGGGTCCAAGTTTATGCTTTAAATACTTCCTTCTATTCAGAATCTCTTGTTACGTGGTGAATGCTGAATGTGGAAATTAGAGGTTACAACAGACACAAGTGGTATACGGGAGAATAAACTGAACATTGTCCATGTCATGTATGTCCCTGTCTTTTTATCTGTCTTTGCCTCTGCTACAGCCCTTGTACATGTTCTTGTCTTTGTCCCCATCTCTGTTAAAATTCTATCTCTATCATAATTTTGTATGTTACTGCATGTTATATTCATTTCTGTTATCAGAAGGGTTTACTCACCACAAGTTTTTACATACCGGTACTTCAAGAGATGTGCCCCCAATATTGTTCAAAAGTAATTGTATCTAATTGTTATTGGTACACATGTACTAATTTATACATTGTTTGCTGGAGAAGAAAAAAAAAATGCCATTGAACTGAACTGGAGGGAAAAAAAAGTTTATTCTACACATCATACATATGAACTAGTTTGCCTGGTGTCAAATCCATCAATTATGTCCCAAAACTGAGACCAAAACTTTGAAATTAATGTGATGGCACAGGTGCAGAGGGGTAAACTGTACATGTTTGGCCAATCAGGCTATTCATGGATTTCCTTTGAGAGCCACAAAGCACTTATATTAAACTGATCAGGATCCAGGAACCTTCTGTATGGTTTATACAACTTTATTATAAACCTTTAATATAAACAGCATTGTAGTATTAAAATGAGGGCTGAGAAGGCATATATTGGAGGAAAACAGCATAAAATTATCTTTCCTAGAATAGATGTGTGCCGTATGACAATTTGGAAGGAAAAAAAAAAATCTTGAAACCTGTAGTAATTTTGGCAAAAAAAAGAGGTATGGATTCTGTTTTAAAAAGTAACAGTTCACATCCTTGCCTTCTCAACCCCCCCCCCCCATAAAACAGACAAAAAGACAACAGGCAGATGGTAAACAGACGAAAAAATACAGACACAAAACACACAAACTATAAACAGACAAGAGGCAGAACAGAACACAGACAGACAGACAGACACATACAGACAAACACACACACACACACACACACACACACATACACACACACACACACAGATGCAACATCACCTCTGGCAAGTAAATCAATGACTGGGATAAAGACAGGTAGCCCGCATACAACCTGCCACCTCCTCTATCTCCCATCAGCTCTTTCCAGATTTACAGGTATGCACAATTCATGAGATGAAGAAGAAGAAGAAGAAAAAAAGATGACAACCTCTAATGGATGTGACCTTTTCTGAACTAAAGCAGAAATTTTCAGTCCTTCCCTCTCATCTACCTTCCTCCATCATGGTTCTCTCTTTCTTTTTTTCCTCCTTTCTTTTTTCTATTTTTCTCTCTTTCTCATACACATAGACAGCAGGTGCCCCGATGAATAGATGCCTTCCCTGGTGGAAACGTATAGACTGCAGGTACACGCAACTCTTGTCGGTACCTGGGACTCTTAAAGGGATTAGTCAGTCACATACGAGGTCTGCATTGAGCATACTCACATACACCAAAACACAAACAATGCCAACAATAGTGGCAAGAGAATTGATAATCACGATGATAATTGCACTTGTTACTTTGTAGTTGTATAATTATAAGCAATATCATGATGATAATCTGAAAAATTTTCCTATATTAAAAGACTGTTTCTGGGGGGTTTAAATCAAGAGCATATTTGTCCTATATTTTTTCTCACATTTTCTTTTGTTGTTGTAGTTGTTAGTTGTATAATCATAAATACCATAATGATAATCATTGTTGAAAGTCTGTTTGTGGGGGTTGAATTATGAGCAGACCTATAAACACATATTTGCCATATCTTTTTTTCTTGCAACATCTTTTTCTTTGTTCATATTGTCCTACCATACCCTGATAGATATTCACTCTTGTGTACCCCAGCATCACCAAGTATGGATAAACTCTCATCACTCCCTTTGCACATGTCATTTTCCTTGGATACGGCTTTCCAAAACACTTCAAATCAAGACAGGTTCGAAAGTTTTCCTCATTGACCAACGGTGATTCACCATATTACTTTTTATTACATCGCAAAATCTATCAACATTTTGGTTTGGGGTTTGTTTGTTACCCCCCCCCCCCCTTCCATTTTAAGGTTTGTGGGGATTTCCCTCCCCCCCCCCCTTTAGTTATGTGTTCAAGATGTCAAAGACTTCGCAAAATATTCTGGCTATCTCGGCCGTCTAATCAATGAAGGGGGAAATACGAGGGTCAAGTTCATGACACCATAGAGGAAATTTGCATACCCCACCATCAAGATCACCTCAAATCCAATTTCCGACATTTGGATTTTGAAATTGAGATTGACGTGACCAACAAATCACCTGTACCGATCTACAAATCAAACATTCGGGGCACGCTCCTAGCCAGAGTTTGAGCATCAAAAAAAAAAAAAAAAGGAAGGAATTTATTAACATGTTTGGGGGTGGCTAACACGAAGTTTCCTACATCTACACTCACATAAAATCTTGTGTGGACTGAAAGATTATGTCTGACAAGTACCTCATATATCACTAAAACTGATCAACATGCTCAAAAACTGTTTACTGAAAATTTCTTTTTTCCTTGTACTGCTGTCTATGGGAAGTATATTGTGTACCATGGTATCATCTAATGTCTTATAGATTTTCAATTACCTATTTTGAAAGCACTTAGTATAAATTTTCAACACTAGGTTTTCACAGCATCATATTATTTACATAATATCAGAGATTTTGGGAGCTTTAGAGGACCATGATGCTCAGAATTTTCAAACTACAGCATCTGAAAGGCATGGTTTACTATTTGCAGATGAAACAAAAACCCAGCTTTAGTGCTTCTAAATAGCTCAAAAATGTGAGTTTGGAATAGAAACAACCAATGTAAACATTCTAATCATTCTAATCAATGTTAAGTAGCTCCAAAATGTGAGTTTGGAATAGAAACAACCAATGTAAACATTCTAATCATTCTAATCAATGTTAAGTAGCTCTAAAATGTGAGTTTGGAATAGAAACAACCAATGTAAACATTCTAAGCATTCTAATCAATGTTAAGTATTGTTAAATGTACAAAATGTGAACAATAGTTATAATTTAAAAAAAATTACACTAAATCGTCTACTGTCACAAATGTACACACAAGTAGTTATGTACATGTATCAAGGCTGTATGCATGGTTGTTTAATGTGTATGTACACAGGGTGACCAGATTAATGGAGAACATTCTATATGATATAGATATAGTACATACAGGCTGACCAGATCAGTGGAGAATTTTCTATAGATGTGGTATACAATGTAGCTACAGTACATGTATGCATGTGACAGGAAATACATTATAGCTCACTCAATCTAGAATGATTTAACCCATTCCAGAAAATTCTAGGAAGTGCTGGCTGAGTGAGGCACTGCCCTTGTAGCCCAATGTGATTGGTAGTTAATTTTGGCAATGATGTTTATGCACATAGTTAGGCAGTGAGTCATCCAGGATTCCTGGAATTTGGACTTGCTAGTATGTTCAGGTATGTGGCCCCAGGTTGGAGAAAATTACAGAATGTACTAGAAAGGGGTGAATGGATAGTATATAAGCTGGAGAAATTCTGCAGTAGGCAGAGTACCCAACACCTCTGCTCTGAGAGTTACGTCACTTCTGGCTCTGAAGCGACTTGTTATAGTCAGTCCTGTGTTACCTGCTGACCTGCTATACAACCTGTGTTTGTGGAGATAAGGCCTGGAAGACATTTTGCCTGCAGAGAATTAATTTGCCTACGTTGGAGATAGACTCCATATTTTAGTGTCAACGGACATTATTACGGCAAAGCTGTGACGGGCTGGATTCCTTGCTGGACATTATAAAGTGAATCATCATTCAACGCATCAACTGGACGTGGTCGTCATAACTTTTGGATTTTGCACGTTTCGCCGTGGACATACATTGTGGATTTTACCCCGGATTAATAACGAGGATTATCACAACCTGCGCCTCTGGATTTACGTCTGAGGTATCATTCATCGGTGCATCGCGGATTATTCATCTGTGCATCGAACATCGTATCTGGACACTGTCAAAGGGTTACTTGCTTTCAAATTTTGGACTGTAATGCACGTAAGTGATTCTATTACCGATTTGTAATTGTTTGTATTGATCGTTATTGTACTGACGTGAAAACCGATTACGAGTCTGTACCCACAATATCACTGTTAATAAACCGCCAGAACATTAGTTGATGGTTTCTTTTGTGCGATCATTCTCAGAGTGATTTTGGTCGTAACAAAATTGGGGGCTTGTGTCCGAGAAGTGAATTTAAAGCCAAAACTTAGAATTTGGAACGTTCCGGAACCTAGACTATTGGTACAGACAAAATACCAGTTGAGTTGATTGTTCAATTGTACATTGTGTGTAATACATGTGACAATGTCAATCAGTACCATGGATGTTCAGGCATTTGTTCAGAGGACAGATTTGTCCCTCAAAGATTTGCAAAGGTTACGCAAATGTGATTTGACTGCTATTGCACAGCATTTGAATGTTGATGTTCCACAAGGTGTAAGAAAGGCAGAAATTCTTGACTTAGTAGCTGGTCACATGGAGCTCAAAGAAAAAATTGACTCTCCAGATCAAGCTCAAATTTCTGATCAAACACGGCTTGAGCTTGCTAAAATGGAAATGGAAATGAAGAAAGAGAAGATGAGATTAGAAATAGAAAGAGAGCAAAGGGCTAGAGAAATGGAAATGAAGGAAAGGGAAAAACAAAGAGAAATGGAAATGAAGGAAAGGGAAAGGGCTAGAGAAGTGGAAAGAGAAATTGAAATGAAAAAACTTGAAGTGGAGCAACAAGTGAAATTGCGTGAGATGGAATTGACTCATGCACAGACTGTTGGAAATCGTGAAAGGGCTCCCTCTGAATTTGATTTGGCTAGGAACATTCGATTGGTGCCAAAGTTTGAAGAAAACAGAGTTGATGCATATTTTGTGTCATTTGAGAAGGTGGCTGACAGTTTGAACTGGCCACAGGAATTTTGGCCCTTGCTCCTTCAAAGTGTGTTTGTCGGCAAAGCAGCTGATGTGTACTCATCTCTCTCAAAAGAGCAATCACGTGACTATGCTACAGTCAAGAAGGCAGTGTTGAATGCTTATGAGTTGGTGCCAGAGGCGTACAGACACAAGTTCAGAAATTCGTACCGCAAACCAGGCCAGACACATGTTGAGTTTGCTCGTGAAAAGGAAATGATGTTCGATAGGTGGTACAGGTCCCTGAAAGTGGATCAGGATTTTGATAACCTACGTGAGGTTGTTCTCTTGGAAGAATTCAAAAAGAGTGTTGCTTTCAGCGTGAGGTCACATTTGGATGATCACAAAGTGACAAGTTTGCATAAAGCAGCCTTGATGGCTGATGAGTATGAGCTGACCCACAGAAATGACAACAGACCACCTTTCAGGAATTTCTCTGGAAATAAGAGAGACAAAAATCAGTCGAGCAATCCAAAGAATGCTGGTTCTGAAAAAGGCACGAGTTCTGAAACTTCATCGGCACCAAAGCCTCAATCTGACAAAGGGTCCAGTACAAGTGCAAATGTCATCAAATGTTTTCACTGTAACAAGACAGGGCATGTAAAGTCACAGTGTTGGAAGTTGCAAAACAAAACAAAGAAGGACATGGGATTTGTCATGTCAAAAAGTGTCCTACCTGAAAACAGTGTCCCGTTCAGTGAAACACAGGCCATTGAAAGTCGATCTCCCAAATTCAAAGATAGGACTAAGCAGGTGGATGAGAGCTATCGTAGCTTTTTGTTTGATGGTGAGGTGACCCCATGTACTTCTGGTGAGGCAGGTAAGCCAGTAGTCATCCTGCGGGATACGGGGGCCTCTCAGTCGTTGATGGTGGATGGTGGTATGACTTTTCCACCAGATAGTGCAGTGAATGCAAAAGTCTTGATTCAAACTGTTGATGGCAGTTATATGTCAGTTCCACTGTATAGAGTGGATTTGAAGTGTGACCTAGTTTCTGGTCCTGTCACTGTTGGAGTTGTTCCTGAGTTGCCCATGGTAGGCATTGACTTCCTGTTGGGGAATGACTTGGCTGGGGACAAGGTGGTTGCGTCTCCAGTTGTTTCGGATAAACCAGTAGTGGTTGCTGAAACTGAGCAGTTGCAGGAGGAGTTTCCTGGGATTTTCCCAGATTGTGTTGTGACTAGGTCTCAGGCTCGTAGAGCTGTTCAAGATGATGCGGATTCTGTTGATGTGGAGGAGAATTCCGGTGTTTGGTTGGCAGAAACCTTTTTCAAGGATTTGAATGATGGGGTTGCTGTATTAGGCTCCGAGGCTAACAGTGATGGGCTGTTTAGCAAGTCTTCCTTGGTTGAAGCACAGCAGGCAGACTCTGAGTTGAAAGGCTTGTCTCAGACGGCGTGTTCTGAGGCTGAGGCTGAAAAGGTCCCTGAGTGCTATTATGTCAAAGATGGCATTTTGATGAGGAAGTGGAGACCTCCCCATAGGCCAGCTGATGAGGATTGGACGGTGGTCCGTCAAGTTGTTGTCCCTCCTAGTTACCGCGGTGAGATCTTGAGGATTGCTCACGAGTTACCTGTTGGCGGCCATTTAGGCGTCAGAAAAACAAAGGATCGGATCATGAGACATTTCTATTGGCCAGGGTTGAATGTGGATGTGGCTGAGTTTTGCAAGACTTGTCACACATGTCAGGTGGCTGGTAAACCACAGCATTCAGTGAAGCCGGCGCCGTTGATTCCGATACCTGCGTTTGATGAACCATTCAGTCGGGTTTTAGTCGACTGTGTTGGACCTTTGCCTAGGACTAGGTCGGGTCATAAGTACCTCTTGACAATCATGGATATGTCTACACGGTTTCCAGAGGCTATCCCATTGCGAAATATCACTGCTAAGACTGTGGTAGATGCTCTAGTGCAGTTTTTCACTAGGTATGGGTTGCCCAAGGAAGTGCAGTCTGACCAAGGGTCAAATTTCATGTCAGGCATATTTCAAGAGGTGATGTATCGTTTGGGTGTGAAGCAGCTGAAGTCGTCAGCTTATCATCCCCAATCCCAAGGTGCGTTGGAGCGCTACCACCAGACCCTAAAGACAATGATTAGGGCATTTTGTGAGGAGTATCCCGAGGATTGGGATAAGGGCATCCCTTTCCTGCTGTTCGCAACGAGGGACTCCCCAAATGAGTCGACGGGTTTCAGCCCATTTGAGTTGGTGTACGGTCATGAAGTTAGGGGCCCACTGAAGCTCATCAAAGAGAAATTCATGACTGAGGATGATGAGGTCCACCTACTTGACTATGTGTCAAAGTTTCGTGAAAGGCTTTCAAAGGCTTGTGAGGTAGCTAGGGAACACTTGAAAGTGTCACAAGATTCAATGAAGAGAAAGGCAGACAAAAATGCCAAAGCCCGAACCTTCAAACCAGGTGACAAAGTTCTTGTACTGCTGCCCATACAAGGTGAACCACTGAAAGCCAAGTTCAGTGGCCCATATTGTGTCAAAAAGAAACTCAAGGAGGTGAATTATGTGATCAGCACACCAGACAGACGCAAAGAACAGAGAATGTGTCATGTCAACATGTTGAAAGAGTGCTATGACAGAAAGTCAGTTGGTGTGACATAGATAGTGGATAGCACAGTAGAAGATAAGGGTGAAAAGTTTTCACCGGCATATCACTTTTACAGTGTAGGCTATGTGTTTAGCATATCCATTAATGTATGCAAAACAATTTGACATGATTGTATAAGTTTCAAGAATACAAGCAATATCAATGTAACTAATATCCATGAAAAGAGAACATGGAATTAATGTAGCTGTTGAAAAGGCCTATGATAGTATGTGATTATGGTTGCTTGATTTGGATTTTACCTCACATTCGTTGTAAATAACAATGAGAAATTGTGAAGGTAAAAGAAACCCTTGCTACGGCAAGGCTTTCTTTTTCCCATGGGGGATGGTGTCACAAATGTACACACAAGTAGTTATGTACATGTATCAAGGCTGTATGCATGGTTGTTTAATGTGTATGTACACAGGGTGACCAGATTAATGGAGAACATTCTATATGATATAGATATAGTACATACAGGCTGACCAGATCAGTGGAGAATTTTCTATAGATGTGGTATACAATGTAGCTACAGTACATGTATGCATGTGACAGGAAATACATTATAGCTCACTCAATCTAGAATGATTTAACCCATTCCAGAAAATTCTAGGAAGTGCTGGCTGAGTGAGGCACTGCCCTTGTAGCCCAATGTGATTGGTAGTTAATTTTGGCAATGATGTTTATGCACATAGTTAGGCAGTGAGTCATCCAGGATTCCTGGAATTTGGACTTGCTAGTATGTTCAGGTATGTGGCCCCAGGTTGGAGAAAATTACAGAATGTACTAGAAAGGGGTGAATGGATAGTATATAAGCTGGAGAAATTCTGCAGTAGGCAGAGTACCCAACACCTCTGCTCTGAGAGTTACGTCACTTCTGGCTCTGAAGCGACTTGTTATAGTCAGTCCTGTGTTACCTGCTGACCTGCTATACAACCTGTGTTTGTGGAGATAAGGCCTGGAAGACATTTTGCCTGCAGAGAATTAATTTGCCTACGTTGGAGATAGACTCCATATTTTAGTGTCAACGGACATTATTACGGCAAAGCTGTGACGGGCTGGATTCCTTGCTGGACATTATAAAGTGAATCATCATTCAACGCATCAACTGGACGTGGTCGTCATAACTTTTGGATTTTGCACGTTTCGCCGTGGACATACATTGTGGATTTTACCCCGGATTAATAACGAGGATTATCACAACCTGCGCCTCTGGATTTACGTCTGAGGTATCATTCATCGGTGCATCGCGGATTATTCATCTGTGCATCGAACATCGTATCTGGACACTGTCAAAGGGTTACTTGCTTTCAAATTTTGGACTGTAATGCACGTAAGTGATTCTATTACCGATTTGTAATTGTTTGTATTGATCGTTATTGTACTGACGTGAAAACCGATTACGAGTCTGTACCCACAATATCACTGTTAATAAAACGCCTGAACATTAGTTGATGGTTTCTTTTGTGCGATCATTCTCAGAGTGATTTTGGTCGTAACAAAATAGTTTAGTGAAAAAAAATAGTGATATCTCCTTATATCTTAGGCTTTATTGCAAAATTTTTACATGGTAGGATGTTTTGCGATACAACTGACCTTGTATGTCTATATGCATCAAATGTGACAACTCGAACATTTTTAAAATCACTGCTCCCAATGGTAGACAATACCTTTAATCAAGCATGGTCACCATTTTCTTTTCGTTCAAAAGGAATGGTTACAAACTTTCCGGATACTCTTGACACCATGGGACCAATCGGTGCTAAATTTGTCGTAAATTGGGGAGGTTTCTCCTTGCTTTCCTTTCTTTCTTTCTTCCTATTTCCCTCTCATTTTTCCCGTATTCTCCATTTCTACGCTCCTTCCTTCAATCTCTGTTTCTATTATCCCAAGTCTTGACCCCCCTGTATGCTAGGATATATTTACATAAAACCCACAAGTCTGCCGAGATGCATTGCCATGGAAACGAAAGCCCCGCATCGTCGTTTTCACACTTGGTTTCACGTGCTCCCTTTGGCAGAGAGAGTTGACAAGAAATTGGTACCTGACTGTTTCCAGAAGCAGGTATTGGTACGTTACACAAAGTTGTGAAGCAAAACAACATGCAAATTCAATCAGGTGACATATCCTGTTAATCACTGTTGAGTATGTCCATTCACACACACAAGACATTCGGATTTAGGTCGAGATACAAACATCAACTTAACTCATCACCGTTCACACATTCATTAAAGAGATGTACATGTATAACTTTTTTTGCAGTGGGAAGCAGACTGCAGTAATTAGTGATTTTCTTGTATGATCTACATCAAAAATCATTAGTTTTGCATAGGTAGCAAAACTCAAATTAGTCTGAACGGACCTCAAGTTTCAGTACATTTGGTGCACAAAATGTTGATCGTTAGTTGGAGATAGGCTATTTGCTTTCTTCTGAAGAAAAACAAACTGTTTTCCCCTTGCATAAAAATTCTGCCCACCCACGTCCAAAACAGCATCGGTGTTGACGTGTTTAAACGTGCTGTCACTTCGAAACTGCCTTCGCACTCCAGGCAAATGGGAGATCAGGTGGAGATGTCGGTGCGGATATCGCTCAATTTGCAGTCCATTTCAGCAAATCACAACATAGGGTGGGAAAAGAAAAAAAAACACCCTGACTATATGCTTACTTCTCACTTTATCCTTGCATGCATATCGCTCAATTCACAGTCCATTTCAGTTGAAATCAAAACAAGGGGAAGATGGAAAAGAATACTGGTATCACCCTTCCCTCCATCATCTCCTCCTCAGGGAATCCTGCTTATTTTCCCCTTTGTAATATCTTCCACTTTCTTGCCTCCTTTTCAGCTCACATTCCCTACTACATTTCTGATTTTGTCAGTAATGCCATGGTAATGCCTTTCTTTAATATGTGATTCATATGTTCCCCCCCCCCCCTTTAACAGTTGGTGTTAATAAACAAACAGCTCAGAGTATTAGTTTTTCACAAGAAATAAAACATCATATTAAAAAAAAACATCCTGTACAAGACATTTGAATGTTACAAAAGTTGTGCTCTTGAATATGTGGTGCAGGCATACTTTGGGCCAAAGGGTATAATTAATACAAACTTTGCTCTCTGCATGCATCTGGTACATTGATTGGGAGGAAACTCTATTGCTGGTAAAGTTGTATAATTTTCAGCAATAAAATGACACCAATCAGCACATTGGCTGTGGTTCTTGATAAAATAAAACTGTTGTTAAAAGACAGGCATGGGACTGAATCCCAGTGTTGTCCAAATAACGCTGTACAAGATAATCTCCAACATCAATGTGAACTCAGTCTTCATAATCATTGTACAAGTTGTCTACTGTTAAAGTGGTTTCTTTTGCAGTGGTTTTATTTTCGCGCTTTTAGCGCTTTGAAGTTGAACCGCGACTTTTAACATCTCGCGAAAATGTTTTGAAGAGTCGCGCGAAATTCACCACACAAGGAAATGTTTTGAACTCGCCGCTTGTTACAACGCTATTGCGCCCATGCACACGCGAAGATTCCGCGCATTGAGTGTATTGATGGTCAACACACACACACAGCGATACCGCGCAATGTAGGTACAAGCGTGTTATAAAGTACTCGAGAGATGGGATATCAGGTAAGCCTGCATTTAATTTTAATTTCTATTTAATAAATAAAAGAATAATTGGATAGTAGTTTCGGTTTTCATGAGCAAAATAAAACAGTTTTTGCCGACTGTGAATTCACAGATTTTGGCGACTATGAATTTAAACACATGCGAAAAAGTCGGCACCGATGGAAACCACGAAGGTATCTGTACGTGAAAGAAACCACTTTTACAGTACTTTTGGTATAAACGTGGGGGGGCGGGGAATTATGACAAATGCAGAAAGGCCCAAAGCGCCTTGCGTGCTAAGTGAGATTCAAAACAAACAAACGTGGGTGAGAGGTCCATTATGTGAGTTCAACCGGACCACAATTAAGTGCATCAATAATCCAGGAAGAAAATAGATATATATTAAAGTGGGAATGCAGAGTGACAAAGCAATGGAATGGATCTGTGAAAGGCCAACCATACAAACTAGAAGAGCTTTTTATTGCAATGATTTCATATTGTTAAAGGGATTGTGTACACCTGGTGAAACACAACCCAAACTTCTCATTGCATTACTCATCTCCTACAGACATACAGTTACATACTCATGAACACACACACACTCAAATATTGCCACACAACCTTGAATTAAGGCTAATAATACTAACAACAATAACAATAATGATAATGATGATAATAATACTGATAATACCACAACTTTAAAAATTGAAAAAATAAAGTGGCATCATATATTTCACTGTCATTATTATTCATTATCATCAGAATTTAAAGTTAGTATTATTCAGACCTTTTTTATCATTGTTTTTATTTGCAATGCACAAATACTCTGTTGGAGAAAAAAGATATTCCGAACTGCAAAATACTATAAAGCATGAAATGTTCATCACAACATGAAATTTTTACAATTTGGAGCCGATGGTCTTTTTTGTGGCATGACATTTTCGGAACTTGCCACTGGCATTCAATACATATAGTGTAGACGAGAACTTTCACGTGCATTTTAATTTTCGCAAATCTTGGCTCTTGCGAAATTCATGAAATTAGATTGCATGCGAACATTCCTCGTTTTACAGTACATGATGTGTAGACGAGAACTTCTGCAAGCATTTCAACTTCGCTCTCGCAAAATTCACAAAATTCAAATGCAAGCAAACATTACTTGTTTTACAGTATAATCATTGTCACCAACCCAGGAAGTCCATCGATAACCCAACTTACCTGCCAATATCTTGAGGCAGACTCTCCAGCGAGACATCGTTGAGGGTCAAGTGTCGGAGGTCATGAAGTTGTGTGAAACCTGGTGGTAGCCTACAGGGCAAGAAAGACATGAAACATGAATGCCAGGACTTCAGAGGGAAAAGTATATTTATACTTGTACTTTCATGTACAATATACCAGGCTGTGAACATAAACACAGATTTTTTAAAAGAGCTATTTTTCTCCAACAAATTCAACAAAAAATATGTTTTTGTTCATTTTATAAGAATGGAATTTAATTGCTATCACTAAGATTTTCCTCATTATTATCCTATTTACTGATTACATTGCTGTTAATATCATTACTTATTTCATTGTATCATTATTATTACAGCTGTAAAGAAAATCTCATCTATAATCAACAAACTCCATTATTTATATTGATCTTTAAGTTAATAGTAGGTTGGTATTCATAATGGTAATCTTCTTATATTATCCTTACCATTCATATGATGATTAATGTTTTAACCTTCACATCCATTATTACAACAAAAAAGAATAATCTCAAAACAGTCATTGCATCATTCATCATTATCATATTGACTATCATTACAGTTATTACTTTCATCACAATTCTTCATAATAGTGTCACAACTTTATGGTCATCAACATTACCTCCCTTTATATGAGTATCTAACTTTTCTTTGAATACAAGATATCATCTTTACCACTTTGTCTGCATTCTATCTGCTATTGCTATCACATACAACAAAATGATAATAAGCATTGGTGTCTTTTGTTGGCACTGAACATGAAATGGAGCAAGGAAGCACAGAAAGGAAGGGGAAGAACACAAAATGAGATCATGTCATATTTTTGTCAGTTTAGGAGTATGTTTGGATAGAACGATCTCCTGAAAAGATGTGACAAATCCAGGGTTCAAAAAAAAAAATTAATGAACATATCATTTGACTTCTTACTCAATGGCAGATTCAAGTTTCTCTGCAGCGTACAAGATGTTCTAAATGTCAATGGAGCATGTGGTTTGCCCACAAAAATGATCTCCCGCGTGCCATGCGCTCGTCCTCCAGCCGAGCAGGACCTGCCCATCACTCATTTCCTTTTGGCTAGATAATGTAGGTCCCGAAATACACATCCATTCATTCATTCTTATAGGCTTTAGATTGTTCCTTATATCCTACAGTAATCCAAGCACTCAGTCCCACCGCCCCCCCCCCCCCATCCCACCAGTTCCCATCTCCTTGTGCTTGTTCATCTTCTGAGGTCAAGTTTTGCCAATCTGCAGTACCTGATGGGCTCCTGTGGAGCTAGTCTGGCATCCAGGCTCTTTGCCAATTTTTACTTCACACCAATAATTTTCATATTCATGTTTGTGTATGTGCATCCAACTTGTTCATAGTACATAAGCCTGGGGAGAAAACTATATTTTCCATTACCAATCATGTGAGGTACACACAAAAGGCTCTGGACGTAAAACTTCGTACTAAATGACAGTGTGTAGGCGGGATACTTAATGTCTCTCTCTAGCCAAATAAATTCTTCTTTTTTTTTCATACTGTGTCAACAAATGGCAGACAGGCACAAAAGCCAGGATGGACAAGACAGATGTTTCTACAGAGACTTCATCATACCCTGGATGTACAAGAGGTCAAGTCTTAATTGAGCTGTCCAATATTCCACACCACCGGTAATCACAGCAAAAGATGATATAGGCCTTTGCAAACAAATTAGACTGTACACAACACACTCCCTTATAGTTATCAACCTTAGTGGAATATAGATCTCTTAAATTTGAGGAATATTGCAAATTTTTTCTCTCTCGCTTTCTCTCTTTCTTTCTCTCTCTCTCTCTCCTACATGGGGATTTTCTGAACCCATATTACTACTACAAATACCTGAAAACAAACATTAATGTAAGTGCCAGATAATGTGGACTTAAGAGTGATTCCTAGAATAATCACAATATTACACCCACAATAAAATAATAATAATCATGATATCAAGAATGATAATAATAACAAAAACATATTGCCACTATCGATCATCATTCATTACCAAGATTAATAATGATATTATTATCATTATCATTATTACTATTATCATTATCATTATAATTATTAGTATTATTATTATTATTATTATCATTATTACTATTATCATTATCATTATTATTATTATTATTATTATTATTATCATCATCATCATCATCATCAGAAATAAAATTATTGTATTTGTTTATCATCATCTACAATATCATTACATATAGTACATTACTATTTCCATTACTGTCTATTGTTACTTATATCATCATCATCATCATCATCATCATCAGAAATAAAATTATTGTATTTGTTATCATCATCCACAATAACATTACATATAGTACATTACTATTTCCATTACTGTCTATTGTTACTTATATTAAAACTATCAATTTAAATTATTAATAATACAGCTGGAGCAACAAAGATGGCATTTTATACTGGGTTAATGCACTGAAGTCCTATTCAATCAGTGAACACTGAGGGTTGGTGACTTCACAAATGATATATTTCCTACCCTCACAATTATAATGTGAGAGGGAATCATTCTACTTGAAACAGCACTTCATATTCTTTTAAGCACCAATACTGTCTGCAAAAACTGATTTATACTAGGTAGGATACTTCTTTGTTATACTACAATGGCACAATAATTGAGAAACTAGCATACCATATTTTGATGGTTAATTCAGTCTCACAATGATTCTAACAGGGCACACGCTCAGCAGTATTATCATCTGTACTGATTCAGACATGAGCTGTTTTATGCACACTGATGAATAGAAAAGACAGACAACAGGCATGAAGACACACACATCCACATCAATATGTACACGATATGCATAAACGTATTAACACGGACACACAGACAAACATACACACACAAACATCAATACCTGTGTCCTACCTTCCTAGATATCTTATCTGTCAAGTTTTTGTCACTGTATGACTCGTTAAACCTTTCATCTTTCATGTTTGAATTCATACATTTGCGGAATGATAACCTTTCCAAGAACAAATCTCAAATAATTAATGCAGTTTTGTTCTTATGTCAGTGTGACTGTATGTGTCTGTGTATGTGTGTGTGTTATATAATATGTGATATAACTACACACCAACGCACACACACACACATACATGTACATACTATATTATGTATTATGCACATATGCACATAGTCCCTTTCAATTGAAAGCTATACTCTACTGGGACATACATGTAACATAATGGTATGTTTTATATGAGTGATCTAAAGCATACAATTTGCATATTTGAGCAAATTTCTGCACTCGACAACTCGCAAATTGACTGATATTTATCGAGATGGAGACAGACACCAGCATATTTTCAAAGCACAGAATCGCAAATTAGTCACAATTAGATCGCCGGCCATTCCTCCTGCCAAGGAACGACAGAGACCGAACGCTGCCCTCGCTTGTCGTCTACAGCACAACAGCACTGGAGAGAGAAGAGAGACAGGCACGGAGGGCGAGAGAGAGAGAGAGCAAGCAGCGAGAGCTTGACGGAAAGCGGGGAGGAGAGGAATCAAATTGATCAATATCTTCGGTTCGGCCGGCGGCCAGGGTAAAGAAGAGAGAGAGTGGTGGGGGTATGCTTTTATCAGCACGCCCTTCGCTGCGTAACACGTCAGAACCGACATACACGGCTGTGACTTCAACCTCTGGATTCTTTTTTGCCGCTGCACGGAGATCCGAGAGATATAGAGACGCGACATCAGCATCGTAAGATGTGACAATGATAAGACCGAGTCCATTCATATCAACTTTTGAAAAAAAGGAGGGAGGGGAGGCGACTCAATCAATCTATCATCATTACAAAATTGCTTTTCTTTACGGGGGGGGGGGGGGGGGGGGGGGGAATTATCTTTAGCCTGTGAGTTTGTACCAGTTTTAAGAATATGATTTTTTTCTTTTGAAAAATATGTGCCAATTCTAATACCAGAATGCAATTTAATGAGTACAACTTGAACTGAAAAATGTTCAAAAATACAGCTAGTATGATGAATTATGAGCATACCAGCTACATCTCCTTGCGACAAAACATGAAAAACTGCGTAATTGAAAATTAGCTTGCAGTCAATGAAAACTGCCTCCAAATTCTGACCCCATCCTCCCTCCCTCCCCCCCCCCCCCAAAAAAAAGGGGGAAAAAAAAAAGTACAAGAACAGAAGTGGAAATTTGGGCAAACCCGGATAAATATCTTGAAAGCTATCTATCTGTCATATAATGCACAATCATAGCATCCACCCAAAGCATCCGAAAATAGCAGCCCCTGTAGGATGCAGTACCCCTCTCTGTTTACGTAGTTCGATCAATATTTGTGTCTAAACGGCCAGAAATTTCAATAACTGTTTCAAAATAAACACACTTACTACATCATGAGCCTGCTAAAAATACACCAAGTATATTTGGTATTCCTCATTCTTGACAGGAAGTCAAGCAACATCACAAATTCATTGTGTGTGCATGTGGGTGTGTGTGCATGTGGGTGTGTGTGTGCAAACTGCAAAAATTTCATAAAAAATGATATCATAGCTACAAGATGTCGATGGTTACTTTAAAGTCCCCACAATTTTTTACATTTATTGTCAATCAAAGTATCATTCTTTAAACATCTATCTGAATTCAATCATATACAGATCTTCTGGTTCAAAATCACTGATCTCAGTCAGAGCAATTTTCTCTTTGACATTAATTCTTCTTTGGATTATGTGTCTAGCTAATTTTGTATAGGAATTTTCTCTTTCTGCCCCTCCCCGCCCCCACCCCCTACTGTTTTGGATATGTGAACTCTATACGACATCAAAGTCACAGTATCCTACACAGTATCTCTTTGCTTAGTTTTAAAATGAACATTACAACAACAAAAAATTGTTGAAACTAGCCTGTTTTGTTTTTAATCATTCACTGAATATGAAAAAGGCCTTTTATCTTCATACACTAGTACTGCTATTGAAAGCCAAACTCAAAGTAGACAAACCTCCACCTAGCTTTGAATACTCAAAATGCTTGAACAGCGATGAAAATTGTGGAACAAGAGCACTCAATCCTTCATAATTTCATTAAGATTCACTCTTCCATATCAAAGCTCTGTCGAAATGTTGGTTCCAACGTCATTTCTCATCTACACTGCCAAGCATATACATGAAATTATGCAGTCCCTGGCAAGACAATTCTTTTTTTTAAGGTGGTATCATTTTATGCTTGTCATTCCTATGTGGGAAAAACAAAAGAGTAGTAGTTGTGCTTTACGGTAGAGAGATGATGAAGTCTGAAATAAATCGAGCCTAGAGGTTGAAGTGTTTTCAGGTGATTTGTAGTCACTCTTCCCAGCCAATGATGACACAGACAAAGTTCCTCTTTAATACGGGCCATGATTCACTAATCTTACCGATGAGAAAGAATCTGTGGCATACAGGAAGGATTAGAAGGTCTCGGAGTTTAAAACGTTCTGTTTTTCTTTCTGAAGTACCCATCGCGCCAACGCTGAATCCCTCTGAACTACGGCCTTATCTTCCCTCACCCACTCTACTGGTGACATCAAAGGGGAATGATTTAACCCTTTACCATTAGCAACTGAAGATTTTGTACATAATGGCCTATTGTTCCCTGGAAGGTGCAGCAATATTACTCTCATTTCAATAACTTTCGAAATTATGCAAAATAGATCAATGCATGTTTATTTTTGTCAATTATAAGTTAACTTTATTTAAAAGCCTATTAAGACTTTACTAAGAGAGTTGTGTTCCACAGAAATTCTGGCATACTTTTGTTGACCTTTGACCTCTTTCAAAATGAATACATAATAATATATTCTTTATGAAAACAATAAAAATAGTAAAGGATAAAACTATTCAAAAAGCGGACGGGCAGTTTCAGGTGGTTTCAGGCAGTTTCAGGCGGTTTAGTTACTAATGTTTTAGAAGGCAGAAACTTGCACTGGAGTAACGAGAAAAAAAATGGAGATCGGACTTACAAGCTGATTATTCACAAGTGTACACTTTTTTCCCTCATTCTTCATACAAAAGATGAATCTTGGTTAAACTACCTGTCCTCATGCATTTGGCCTTCTTTTACAGTATCAAAACAGATGAACACAGTAAAAGACCCTAATCTAAAACACAACAATAGGATTTTTTCCCCCGTCCATTCTCATACCAAGGCCTTGTAGAAGGCTATTTGCAGATTCTCACGCATCACATCAGCCATTTCCTTCAGCAGTAGAGAAATTGGTTCAGTCCCACTAATGTGATTTGGTGCGAGTGGCCTTTAGTCATGTGTGGTTTGATTGGCAGCAGATTACCATGGGGGTCTCTCTGCCTGTAGGAATCCACGTTCGTCCGTGTGTACGACATTACCCCCATACAACACTGCCTCTCTGCTGTACTTAAAGCCGCACTGAGGGGACGTTCGAAACACTTGTGCAGTAATAATCCAGGTCAAATTTGCGTTTGTGAAAACTGTAATAAATGGATTCAGGGCTCCTCATCTCATTTGGAGTTGGAGCAAATACATTACAAATCTTTCCTCAAGCAACTACTTTGATGACGCAGAAGAAAGAATAAAGACAAAATAAAACAAAACAAAAACCCTACCTGCCGCATATTACCAGCCTCTTTACAAGTGTAGCTGCTTCAGCATGTGTCTAAACATGCGTCATAAAATGATACTAATTTGCTTCAAAATTGTATTTACCACTGGTATGGTAGGTCAAGATTGGTGTCCCTCATTTGTATGCAGTACAAGAGAGGATCTACGTATGTAAGAAGGTTATCCTCATTAAGATCAGAAAATAAGGATGATAAAAACAGTTTTATCAACCAAATGTGTGATTCAATTACTCTATTGCAGTAAATACATTGCGGCATCAAATTTGTGGTTATGATTACTATTTCTTGTACAGAGGTGACTGAAAGCTTTAATTTCACAAGGAATAGAAACAGAAAATAGTATGTAAATGAATGGGATGCCTTCATCTGTCGTTAGAAAGCCTGTGACTGTATAAAGCTCAAAGTTAGCTGACTTTTAATTCAATACTAGACATCATACAAGGATAAAATGTGGTGAGGATGGAAATGACTTACGAAAGGAAGCAAGTCTTAGAATCAATACAATAACTGCCCCCCCCCCCCCCCCGCCCCCCCCCCCCTATTCTTCTTTTCTCTATAAATGAACTTTTTGTAAAAGTTTGAACTTTAGAGAGACCAACACCCATGCTGGTCCAGTGTCAGAGAACTTGAACAGTGTATTTCTGTACATTTACTTCATTTCAGAAATTATTCCCACTTTGCTGATCCTACATTTAGTTTGGTACAAAGAGCTTCTGAAACATGAAAATTCTCTCTCTCTCTCTCTTTCTCTTTCTCCCTCTCTGCGTTTTAAAGATGAGCTCTCTTCCGTCAAATGTACAGGATCACAGCTATTACTCAGTTTCCTCTATCACCGCAAGAAAATCCCCCCTGCCCGCACGTTTCCACTTTCCAGTTTGGGTATTTAAAGGAGATTGACACACAAAGTAACTCCTGTCATCCATATATCAAGAATGAAAAATCTGTGTAGATAATGGCAATGAACCAAAAAAAAAACAAAAAAACAAAACAAAACAAAACAAAATAACACAAAACAAAAACAAAGTCATACAATAGTTCCTGCAGTTTGTGCATACTTAATGTACCTTACAAGAGCTGCGCAACAGTTTGACATGATCATAACTTGTTGTACAGCACAGAAAATTCACCACATGTCTCTGGAAATCTATCATCACCCCATCTACATTCATAATTTATATATTGCAGGCGTAAAACGTTTGCAACATATATAATTTACGCGTATTTCCCTGTATGACCATGACAACCTTGAACATTCAAATGCTAGTGGAAAATTGACAGCTAAAGTGACACTCTGGTTCTCAGATATCACAATGTCGTGAATAATGCAAACAATATCTGACAATTCTCCCATTGGGCTATAAACATGTCTTCCATCAGTCTACCATGTCCAAAATGAAATTATATCCTTGACATGGAATTATTTCCAGAGAATTGCAACAAATTTCCCTCATAAAAAAAAAGAAAAAAAAAAGATCAAATTGAAAGCATGACATTTCATCTCTAGCATGCAAATTATAGCCGAGATAAAAATAGCAATGTGACTTTTACAAGCAAGCTTGCAGTTTCTGAATTATTGAATGAAAAATAATAATTTTGTGCAACATACATTTTTTACTGAAAAAAAGTGCAAACCAAAGGGTGAGTAGCGACATGGCATCACCATCTCATCCAATTTGAATAAAGTCCAAAATGACATTATTGTCTGCATAAAGATTTAAGAAATTTTTTCTTCATATAGATCTTAAATTTTAATGAACTTTCTAGTGTTGTTATCATTGAGCCCTGAACATCAGTGTCATCATGAAGTTTAAGTCAAAAGTCATTTCATAACCAGTGTTGCAACTCTCCACACCTGATAAAACAGTCCTTTTTTTTTTTTTTTTTTTTTTTTGCCTCCCTAATTACTTTGGGGTTTTTTTTTTCATCCTTTTTTTTAACTCCAAGCTGGTATTCTGGCATGGAAATAACAAGTGTCAAAGTTCAGCAAAACTTGTTGGCAGCAGGACGTGAAAGCATGCCTTGAATTTCCTTTAAATTTCCTCTGCCTGTTCCCAACAGTTTCTGCGTGGTCTTAAATGAGGACAAATCTGGTGGAAGTTCAGGTGTGATAGCTGAATATTTGAAGTCTCTTAGAGAGCAACATATATATGTATAGTGGAAAAATAATCAGTATTTGATTCATATAATTTTTTCCCCTCATGTAATGAAGTACTACTTAAAACATACAAAAAATGTGCATGGCATATTAAGATTGACCTGAGTGAGCCTGAAGAAATTAAAAATGGAGGGTCACCACTTTCTTTGGAGGTAGGGTTCATAGTTACAGCTAGTCATTTAGAATGGAATCATATCAAGAGCCAACACTTCAGTTAAGCTTTCCAATCGATAATGGCAGTTTTGTTTTTATAAAGTTTGTGGGAAACGCTCATAGAAAGGTTTGGCAACACACAATATGATTTGGAATGGGTTGCATCAGATAAGCTTGACAGTACAAACATACACATAAAACACATACCAAAGCATGTAAGACATGCATACTACACAAAATTTACTTGTACATATACACTACACACATTGTAAGTTGAAACCTTGGGTTCATTTCTTCCAAGACTTTTTTATACAGCAATTAGAATAAAAATTCATGCACCAATTCACAAACAAAAAGGTAGGACAGAAAAAAATGCCTTTACATGTAAATTCCTCACCCCTGGTCTTACGACAAAGACAAGACTTAGATTCATCTGAAATTTAGCACATGTGTTGTCTTGACTGTGAGTGCTTCAACAGTCAAATTTGGTAGACATTAGAAGAGCTTAACGAAAGTGGATTTTACTTTTAAAATTATTCCTAGCTAATAATAATGGCTATAACATCCTCATGGCTGTACATCTTCTCGGCTGCATAAATACGCTCCACGGCTGCCTACTGTGATCCTTACGGAAAAAGAAAGTGGGGACTGGATCGGATAAAATCAAATCTCGCATGTCTCTGAATTTACAGAAAGGTCACACCTCCTTCCCTAGAGAGTCACTTTCGCTAGTTAAAGATGCATTTATATCTCGGAAACTGATCCACCTGATAAATAGTTGCCCATGCTTTTGCTCTAGTCCATGTGATGGTAAGCCTGCTCACACACACCCAAAAATGTGTTTTTACAAATTCAGTTCTGCAACGCACTGATTGATGAAAAAATAAATGACTGTGTGTGAACAAAAAAAAAAAAAAATTAATAGACAAATAATAATCTGAAGTTACGTTTATTTTCATTCCAGCAACCATCTTGGAACAACTTTGTTATGAGAGGTGGATGGGGATGTTGCAAAAAATAAAGTTTCTGCCTTCAAAAGCAGTGTGAGTAACATTCTTTTTGAAAGTTTGTATTTGACTGCAGATGGCAAATCAAACTCACAATAACATACATCAAATCTGAAAAAAAAAAGAAAATCCAACTCTTACAATTTTTTCTACAAGAAAACAAACAGTCACTCTCTTGTGAATTACTTCTAATTTCCTTGTGTGCTGACGGCTTTTCTCTCCATCCCCTTGGGACGAGCGTAATCTCATTTTTTTCGCATGGCTGTTCCGCGAAGATCGTAAAATGGCAAATTTGAGTATAATCACCGCGTGAGCAAAGAAATTTACAGCTCTTACCGATTAAGATCCCCCGCTAAGAGAGACGGCACCACCACCTTAAACGTAACCGACACCAGTGATGCGAGCCGTCCTCTTCCCTTCATTCCTGGCTCCTCTGCATCGCTCAATTTCCAATCCTCCCGTCTCCTTGACAACCTGTATCCTTTTTCTCACTCTCCCTCCTTTTCCACTTCTTTTCTCTTCAAACCAACCAGAATTCTTGTAGCTTCATTTGTATCCCTAAGCCTTAAAGCCCCACCCCCCCAAAAAAAAACCCCAACCCAAAACAATGCAAAAAGGATTATACAGGGACAGACGCATTCTCTCCTAAAAGAAGTGGTCAGGAGATGTACAAACGTGTGTTATCAATCATAAGCGGGCAAATTCTTTTGTCAAGAGATGAATGCTGTGATCTCTTTTCAACATGTCTTAATTGTGAGGGGCTGTATGGTTGATTTAATGATTTAAGAAGCATGGCAAAACTGGCATTACTGCAATGAGAATGGCAAAATCACTAATGCATTTATTTCAATAGCTATTTCTCTCTCTCTCTCTCTCTCTATGCATACATAGTATTATGTGCTTTAAATATGATACATATGCTGACTGTACCTACCTCTGTATCCATCTATCAATCTATCAAGGTACTTTTCTCACTGTACCCCCCCATCCACCCCCCCCCCCCCTCCCTTTCAATCTCTCTACATTTGAAATGTAGCTAATCCTTTCCTCGCACACGCGCTTCGGCAGATCAACGTCCTGTCGACTGCTGCATATTACCGAATTATGGTTTTGGGTTACGCGGCAAAGCGTGCATTTAGGGTCAAGTTCTACTCGTCTCCAATGCGCCGTGGGGTCGCCGAGGGATGCACACAATTTTCCGGGGCAACGGCAAACTGCCCACTGCACAATCGAATGCAAGGGAGCATGAGAAAGGGCACATTCATATGATTCCTCTATGAACCTCTATGAACAGCTTAGTGGTATTGCATCCTGTAATATGCCGTCGTCTGACTGCAATGCACCAGTTTCTCGTAGCTGCGAGGTTCACGTGACCTTATGTAATGTATCTAAGATTTTGGTCATTGCACCATTTGTTCCATTCTGCATGGCAGGAGCTACACATCATGACCCCTTTCTACATCAGGTTTGGTTTCAATTCTGCATAGGATATCTTCCAACATTTCGCCAGTTGGGAACCAGGAGGAAGAAGGAGACAAAGAAGGCCAAGGAGAAGGAAGAGGAAGAGGCAGAGGATGAGATCTAGGAACAAGCGGAAGAGGAGGAAGAAGAAGAAGGAAGAAGAAGAGGAGGAGAAGGAAGAAAAAGGAGAGGAGGAAGAGGAGGAGAAGGAAGAAGAGGGGGAGAAAGAAGAGGGAGAGGGAGAGCAGGAGGAAGATGAGGACGAAGAAGATGAGGAGAAAGAGGAAGAGGAGGAGGAAGAAGAGGAAGAGGGAGAGGAGGAGGAAGAAGAGGAAGAGGGAGAGGAGGAGGAAGAAGAGGAAGAGGAATAGGGAGAGGAGGTTGAAGATGAGGAGGAGGAGGAAGAAGAGGCAGATGAGGAAGAGGAAGAGGAAGAGGAAGGGAAGAGGAGGAGGAAGAGGAGGAGGAAGACAAGATAGAGGAAAAAGGGGGAGGAGGAGGAAGAAGAAGAAGGAAGAGGAAGAAGGAAGAGGAGGAGGAGGAGGAGGAGGAGGAGGAAGAGGAGGAAGAGGAGGAGGGGAAAGAGGGAGGAGGAAAAGTAAAAAGTAGAAGAAGAGAAAGGAGGATGAAGAGGAGGAGGTAGATGAGGTACAGCCTGAATAAACCCTAGTAACCAAAACGTTCAACTCCTTGCATTCCTCGATAAATCAAGGTTGTTCTTGGCAACCCAAAAGCTTTACACTACTTGACCACGGCCTGTCTGACACAGCAGCGAAATGATGCATGCAAACTCATTTCCATGGATTCAAGGTTATACAGAAACAGGTTAGCAGTTGGTCTCCTTGGGAGAAAATACCTACATGAGTATAAACGGGACAGCCGCCTAATGGACAAATCAATTTGCCCAAAGAAAACAAGAAGACCAACATCAATGGGAGTGTAACACTCATCGAGTGCTCCCTTGCAGGTATCTGGCCGCACTTTTGAATTTAAAGAAAAAAAAAAAAAAACATCTTTCATCTCAGATGTTCTGGCTACCCTACTTTGTCCTTCTATAGATGAGCACAATGCATTGTCCTTTTAAAGCACTACCTTAATCTGGGTCCTTGATGGCTATTCTTTGTTTCATAGCATACCACATTAATACTTTATTAGGGCACATACACTCATGTGTTAGTAGCAACCTGGCTCAAGGGACACTGTTAACATACTACCATTAAAAGAATCTTGACCAGGCTGGGAAAATTGGACTGGTATTTGGACGAAAAACCAAAACCAAAAAAAAAAATAATAATAATAATAAAAATATGGGTACCTTGAGAGCGGGTTGCCGCTGAGATCCACCACTGTTAATGCTTTACAGAATTTGATGTTGTCTGGTACCTCCATGATATCTGTTTAGGAAGAGAGGGAGACAAGAAATGGAGAACAATGAATTGATCATCACATTAACTCAGCTTCACCGCATCCCATCACCATGGCAACAGGAAACTGCAGGAGGATGACAACTGATAATGGGCTCATATATCATGACATTCCATACTTGCAAACTCTTTTAAACTTCAATAAATACTGAGTGATCAAGTCCTTGGAACAGAGTGGGCGAAGAATAAGTTTATATTCTTTCTAATCTGTACTTCTTCTAAAACTTATCACTCGGTACTACTTCGAAGACTTATCTCACATCATATATGAAACAACCATTAGTGACACTGAAATTGTCATATAGCTTCATTCAATTCATGCTCAACATGGCTTAAACTTTCAAACTGCCCCCCCCCCCCCCCTTGCTTTGGTGTTATCAAAATCTATTTTTTTTTTAAAACAGAGAAACAAATCAAATGAATCACACAATGATTACATTATAATCACACAGATTACATAATACTGCCAGTTTTGCACAATTCTGAGTGGTTTCGACAGAAACACAGAATGTAATATATTCTTGTTTGATATCTGCAAATATTCATGAAATGTAACTTAGTGACTAGGATCCTATAACTTTGTCAGCTCTATCAGATTTGATCCTTTATTTTCATCAAAATGCAATAAAAGACAGGATTATAATGCTGTTGACTCATGTCAGATTAGCCAATCTATATGACTGCTAATATTGTTACACTTTGCCCCTGAATCTCCAATAATGCCAGTGTTCAGTTAGGCTCCTTTGTACCTTTAAACACTCACACACGAACACACACACACACACACACACCAGAAAAAAAAAAAAAAAAAAACCAAGCTGAAATATTTTTGCATTGTAGAAAAAAAGCCATACATTTGTATGGTGGATGGATTATATTGAACAGTCTACCAAATCTTCGCACTCAGCAGTATGTGCAAATTATACACACAAGCTCACACAAGAACACTCAACAAACTCATACACACACAGAACACACACACACACACACACACACACACACACACACACACACACATATATACATCTACACACTGTGCACAGTTTTACAACCTCACCAGGCAAACAATGAGGCAATATACCAATATCAAACCACATTCCAATCAGTTGAGGTCACAGCTGTTTGTTCTTTCTTCTTCTTTTTCCCCTATCCACCTCCCTTCAAACAGGGCATTATTCCCACACCTGTGGAATCCCCCACTGGCAAACAACTGGGCAATACCTGCATCCGCAAACTTCTCTATGCATTCATTCCTACTGACCTGAATGTGTTTACTATCATCCACCCCCCCCCCCCCCTTTGACCTACATTTTGGTTTTGCCCATCAGATTGACACCTGTGGTCAAAGTGATTTGACAATTCAGGACACAAATTTAAAGAGGACCTCCAGATGATTTTCAGACTTTTACATTTGAACAACTATAAATTAGTCAAACTGAGTACAGAGTTTCAGAATTTATAGTGATTGGGATAAGGAATGAGAATGTTTTCAAAATTTACAACAAATTGCAATGAACAAGGATGATGACATGACAGCCTCACCATAAGAATGCATGATTTCGGGCTCGAGGAAGCAGAACAAAAGAAGAAGGCATACATAGATTTTTCACAGGTGAACTTGTTGAGCAAGCGGTATTGTAATGGAATTACACTGCTACATTTCTGAAAAATATGAGGCTCTGATGTCATCAACACTGTTCAGTGTAATTTGTTTAATAAGATTTTCAATTTATTGGTTTCTCTGCTCAAGGACCACAATAAATTCCATGAATCTATACATGGAGCTGTTGATTTATGTACTACATGATGTCAAATTATGAAAATCGTCTGGAATGCCCCTTTAATGGACAACGCTGTCAGACTGTGGATTTCATTTGCAGCCCCTCTGACACCGCCCACTGGATAGTTTGACTCTGGCACCAAACTGTGCACAAATATACATGGTATTGTATGTACAGTAAAAACTGCTTTCAGTTTTAAGAGAATATGAATTTTGAAGAGCAGGTGACTCATCTTGTTTACATTTCCAACCTGCCTGATTCATGGTAGAGGCACACTATTATATGGTTGCTACAGAATGTTTTATTACATAGAGGAAAAAGTCTCTACAAGACTCTTTGCACGCAAATGCTATGATAGTATGATATTATATATTATTATCCATACAGAGGATTTTTGGAGCCCAAATACAAGTGTTATTTTGTCAACGCACCTCATAACCCCCGACCCACTTAGAAAGTTTGTTGAACTCAACCAATATTTTTTGCAGAGGCGACCAATATTTAAAATATTAGATGGCAAGAGGGGGATTCCCCAAAGTTTTTATAAACTGCACAGTGATTGGCTGAGATATATACACGATGACCTGAAATATGAAGTAAAAACGTCTGTGATTGGTCAATCACGAATTAACTAAAATATCGTTTCTTCTAAAATTCTGTGTTTATACACTTCAATATATCACTTCAATGATTCATATACTATAAATAGTATATGAATAGTACAATGCACCTTGAGCACTCTACAGAGTGGATTTGGAGCAATACAAGTCATATATGATGATGATAATAACGATAATAATAATAATAATAATAATAATAATAATAATAATAATAATAATAATGATAATAACAATAATACTAATAATAAGGTTTGAGTGGCCTTTTCAGAGGGGGAAAAAACAAGATGCAACTTTACACTCTTTTTCAAATTTCAAATTCATATCTTTATCATGTAATGACCATAACTTTTGGTAATATTCATAGAGTAAATTATGCACTAACAGCCAATTTAAGACTAAGATAAGTGTTCAATAAGGCTATTTAGAGATTAATCCTCCATGATCAACCTTACCCCTAACCACCACCCCCCCCCCCCCCCAAAGATTGCAGATCTTGGGTTACAACTACAAGTTCTCGCAATCCAATTGTAAAACTCTTTGAGAATAAACAAGCGGCAATACCATTACCAATCATACCTGAAATTCTGAGTGACTACGCATTTGGCATTATACCCAAATATTGCATTGAAACATCAATGAAATTGAATCGGGGAGGGGGGGGGGGGGAGGGAGGAGGGGGCAACGCAAGCCACGGACAGAGATGATCATTTCTCCGGGTACCCAAGTACTGCAGGCAAACAGATTGTGTCCAAATGAGTGACAGGTCTAACCCTTCATAACACAAAAGTAACCAATCGCAGTGAAATCGAGAAAACCTCAGTTGGGGGGGGGGGGGGGGGGGGTGCATAGAGAAAGACACAAGCCAAACAAAAAAAAAGAAAAAAAAAGAAAAGGAGGCTGAAGAAAAGATCCCACCCTGCTTTCCATCCAGATTACTCGCTACACGACACTCCGACATCTTTTTATCAGTTTTCTCTTCTTCTTCCAATCGGTGCCCGGTATTCCAATCGGGAGCTCTCACACCGCTGGCATCGTATGCAATCATGGTTGGAGATATATATTTAAAAAAAAAAAACACAACAGCAACAGCATGAAAACTGATGCCGTATTTTCTCCAGGTCAACCGACCCAGGTAAATGCACAGGGGAGCCCACAGGTTACATTCTTTCAAAGGCCAGTAAAAATAATGCGAGAACAAAAGCAAGAACAAAAATATACCTCACAAGAGATACATCAAAGCTGATGAAATATGAAAGTGATCATCAGGGTGGTGTTTCTTTGTTTTTTGTCTTGTTTTTGTTTTGTTTTGTTTTTGTTTGTTGTTTTTTTGTTGTTTTTTTTACCACCAGATTAAGAAGCAGAACCATCACAAAGAAAATTCTGCCAGGGCCATGTAAAATCACACCCACCAGCATAGGTTGTGGTTTAAAGACAATGTCAACACTCCTATTTCAGTGTCATACTCCTTGAAGTCTTAAAAAAAAAAAGAATTAAAAGAATATTCTTTGAAATCTAATATGTTGTAATGCTGATATAGACTGCTCATTACAGGATTGTAGAATGTCAGTGAATGGAAGAAAGATTGTCAAACTGGATATCAGTTCTTTGATGCTATCTGATCTTGGTAAGAGCATTGATCTGATCTTGCTATTACTAGCATTGACATCATTTTTCCCATACCAACAGCTCACTATTACTGCATCTTATAAACATACTAACATTCCATACAAGACAATAGGTATGGAGACAACAAAAGTTGTGCCCACAAAAACTTGATACCTCCCAACTGCATTTGACAGAAACACTTTTCATAACAAAGGCGCGTGTCAAATTTTCAACGGCACATGTGCCACAGGGTAGGATGTGTCCATAATGTGTACAATTATTTCTTGATTTCTTCTAGATCTTTCGAATGCTAGAAAAGGCTTATCCGTCCTTTTGGAGGTCAATGAATTGATCTTGTTGGCTGAACATGGCAGTAAAAAGATAATCAAATTATGTCTAATACTACTGTTTACTTTAACTTGATATCTACATGATTTTTCCTCATAACCTCCAGATTTCTCTCTTTATAGCCTGGTACTCTGGTTATGATTCTCTATAAGATCACATGAATAAAATAATGAGAACATCCTTAATCCCATTTCCATTTTGCTAATTGCCACTGATCAAAAAGATGGCAGGAAACCTTCATATTCAATACATCTTTGCTGAATTCAGATTAGAATATGTGGAGACAGGACTTGATTTTTTTTTCTTCTTTCTGTTCTTTGGAGATGGGTGTCGATCTAATCGTTTCCGACGATTAGGACATGCATGCCTGCTTTGGAAATCACGAGAAGTCGCCGAGGGGTGAAAAGCGCGCTACGATCGCGCATGCGGTCCCCGAGATAGGATCAGCATTGACCCATGGCAGGATAAAGAGAATGGCAAAAAAGAAAAGGGAGAAAGAAAAGGATAGCAAAGAAAAATGTCAATCTCTATGTGAAGCTAACAAGCTCAAGCACAAGCTCATTTTCTTGTCAGGAGTTGGATCTGGCATTTGGTGGATCGGTCACCACCGCGAGGGTTATGGATGCACGGGCCCTATAGTATACAATCCTGGCAAACAGACAAACAGACAGACAAACAAATACATAAACAAATAAATAATTGTAAAAGAGGGAAAAGTCAAGTCATATGCTTACGGCCATAAAAATTCTGCTCACAAAAACTTTGTTCAAAACTTTTTCCTTTTTTTTCCCTTGGGCATAATAAATTGGATCAAAACATGCAACTTCAGGCATTGTGTTCTACAGTTGTCACAATTTTCCCTAAATTATCATAATTTTTCTTTGATGCAAACAGCAACAACAACAATAACAAACAAATTTGTATCAGACGGTCAAAATGTTTGATATCTATCAGTTTCCAATAAACTATTTCAACTGTCCTGGCTTGAATATACAGATGGAGCTATGTATTAAAGCTTCATCCACTAGATAAATTAATAGATAAAAGCCAAGATACAAAGTGTGATGTGATCTACTCAACGACTATATGGAACATGTTGATGACATCCTTCCACAAAGAAAAAAAAAAATCTCACCAATACAAGCATAGTATACAAATATACCAGGCCTGAGAGGCTCTGGTTGAAACTATGCGCATGAGGTGACTTCAGTAGCACTATTTTCTGAGGGGCGCAGCCCCGAAGAAAATAGTGCTACTGAAGTCACCGAAGGCACATAGTTTCAACCGGTGCCTCGAAAAATTGGCCTGGTATATTTGTTTTATATCCCTCCCAATGAATTTAAGAGTATTCGACTGCTGGTATTCTGTAATTTACCTCTTTTTTAAGGGCATCTTGCTTTACTTTTCAAGAAGATTGACTAGTCATTCACGCTCGGGAAAGCAGCTCAGCAGGAGGGCAGCGCGTACGCGTACTATGAAGAGACAACTGCGCGCTCAGCCGCTGAAGTGTACTCGGTGCATTGCTGTACAACGTACTGGTAAACATGCGCAAACTGCAAACTCACTACGCGCTTCATACATGCAATACGCTTATCCGATCTGTCAACAAGTACGTTCGGTTGCCAGTGCGGTGATGTGCGTGCTCGAGCTGATCAACGATGTGACTGTGAGCTGCAGTTGATTGTGTTTTCTGTCGTCTTTCTACCTAGCTGTCATGTCTGTACATGAATATGGACTATCATTTCCTGTTAAAATGCAAGTATACATTGTAAATTTGGGTAGCATTCAGTAACAGCGTATAAGGTTAGATTAGGCACTGGAAAAATTCTAGCAATTAAAGCATCGAGTGCCACTGTAAATTCGTGTGATTCGTACGGTGTTCTAACGTAAACAGTGAACAAGTTTAATAGACTCTAACTTACTCGTTAGACACTCTAAAAAATAATTATTAGGAATGAGATTACGGGAAATAGGGCCTACTGTTAGACAGGTAGAACTAACGTTAGGCTTAACTAGCGCTAAACGTTAGAGCAGGCCTACTATCTACTGCAGCCTCGTTTGCCAACATGTTTTGGGTGGGTCGCTCGAGTTTAATAGTGAACTGCGAGACCAACTTTCAACGGCGAAGCATGAACTCCCCAAAGGCCTACGGTACGTCGAAGAACCGTAGCTTGCTTATTGTTGTCTAATTATAGATCTACGATATCGCCTACTCTGTTGTAACGTAGAATGAGGGCTTTATAAGAGTCTGAGTCTGAGTCTCTCTAACGTAACCCGTGTCGCATTGAGTGTATGCGTGCCGTGTGGTTCTCGCGAAGTGCAGTGATCTAAGGCGCCGCGATACCCATTCATTTGTACATGAAATCTCTCGCGAAGCGAAGGTGCTGCGATACCCATTCATTTACACGTGAAATATTTCGCGTCGCGACGCGAAGCAAAAAAGGCGCGAAAATCACCAGCGTGGTATAGTTTTTACCATTTCCCTAGGGAGTATAGTCTTTTTTGCGCACTTGTATGGTAGAATTATGTTTTGTTGTTTACAGTGCTCTCGACCAATCAGAGGACGAGATGCATTTTGTGAGGGATATAAAATAAACTAGATATATCGCTACGGCGACTGATATGCCTCCGCCATAATGCATGGTTCTCCTAATAGGTCTATAGTACAATGTCTTGACAATGTGTGATGACAGTTTCACACAATTGGCAAAATATTAAAATGACAGGTTTGCCACAAATGTGCTGAATGTTCACTTTCCTAGAACTACATGTAGGTTCAATTGGATGAATTATTCAAATGTCAGAGTGCAGGTATTTGGGGAACTGATGATTTTTACTTGACTTTTGACCCTTTTATAAGTTTATGCATTGAGTAATTTTCAAGGTATTGAGAAAAAGTATAATTTCAGTATCAAATGGGAAAATAGCATTATCTAAACCTGGTCTTTGACCTTTGACCTCACAGTTCCACAGAAAATCACTGTTAGGTAGAACATGCATAAATATGTAAGTTTCATGATGATACCTTGAGTTACTTTCGAGATATGGAGGAAAAAGTGCAATTTAGCACTTTCACTTGACCTTTTACCTTTTGACCTTTGACCTTTTGGCAAGAAACTTCCCCAAAAATACATATTGGGTAATACATGCCATACATCAAGTTAAAAAAAAAAAAAAAACCTTCAGGCATATTGTATTTTAAGGAAAGTAGTGATATTTTGAGGAGTTGACCTTGACCTTTGACCCCCTGACCTTTGACCCATGACCCCCAACTTCCCTAGATAATCACTGCCCATCGGTACAAGCATATATACTAAGTTCCATGAAGATACCTTGAACCATTTGCGAGATATGGAGAAAAACATGAAATTTCAAATTTTTTTTTCACAAAATAACCTGTGACCTTTGACCTTTGACCCTGTGACCCTAAAATCCACACAAAGTATTATCCCCCAAGAATATACCCTCATACCAAGTTTGATGTAAAACCACCACATGGTTCTTGAGATATCGACAAAAACAAAACGGGACGGACGGACGGACGGACGGACGGACGGACGGACGGACGGACGGACGGACGACCCGAAAACATAATGCCTCCGGCCACTTCGTTGCGGAGGCATAATAAAAAAATTTCCTCCCCTGCAAACATCACACCACAGGCACATAAGCTTCTTCTTTATTTCATGACGTGCAACCAGAGAAAATTTAATTATTTGATCTTTAGAGTCAGTACCATCTTGGCCCCTCATCTTTTTGAAGTACTGTAAAAGTGGAAATTTTCATGCATTTCGCACAACCAGAAACTAGCGCGAAAATAAAAACACTCGAATATTTTTGCTTGCCATCTGTTCCAGTAGTTGGTGTCTTGATTCTGCGGAATTAAAAACACACGAAACTCTTCTAACCCTGCCGAACGCGAAAAATTAGTCATGCGAAAATATCCACTTTTACAGTAGTATCAGAATCACACCAAACTCTTTAAATCTCTCATTTCCACAGTATGTCAACAGCATTTTTTATATCCCAGTACTGCAAGAGTTTAGATAGGAAACAGAGCTAGATTGCACTCAAGCAAAATCAACCATACATTCTTGGAAAACACATCGGGTGTTGCGATCTTAACTACGGGCACGAGGCACTCAATTTCACGAGCAGCAGCCAGGCATCACCTACAACGTACGCTGGACGATACTGTTCAACTTTGACCTTTAACTCTTGCTACGCTATGGCCTCTTTCACATCCCTGTCCACTCTTTCCCTTTCTATTAACCTTTATCGACAACGATGGGGAGGGGGTAACTAGGAGACAACAAAATGTTTGTCGCCCACGGCACAAAGGAGTGCATCGGAGAAAGAGAGAAAGAGATAAATAAAGACACCAAAGTACTTCTCACTTGAAGCTATCTTTCGCGCCCCCATTCTTGCCCACTGGCGCTATCTCGTCGCGAATCGAATGTTTGGTCCACGCCCGCGGCACTTGGCTCGGTGCTATCTACCGTAGATGTGAAATTCACTAATGGGGGACGGACTACGTGTGTGCACCCATTATAACTTTTCCCACCCTTAAATTTCATTTTAAACTTTATACTGTCGGATACTACAAAAGGACATCTAGCTATTAATGTTGGCACTGTATTTTGTGGACGGAATTTATAGATTGCAGGTTGTGATGGTGGGCCTGAGCATGTCGCTACTGAAAAAACATGGAAAAAAAGTCGCAAGCAAAACATCAATACTAAACAAAACACTGGTCACATAAAATTGCCCTAGTGAGAGCTCTGAACAAGCATTGTTATTGAAGGGTAAGCACACACTGTATCTGGAGTTTTAATCTCAGTATCTTTAACAATTAAACTAAAGGAGAGTGACCTATCAATTCTGCGAAAAAGAAAAGAATGTGTGTGTGTACATCGTACACAGTATGTGTGCACGTGACACGCATAAACACACACTGTGTGTTTATGCGCATGTATGTGTGTGTACATGTAAAATGTGCTTTTAAATGTCACTAGCCCAATCAAACTCTTAAAGATATGTTTCAAAAGTATGATAGCTTGTTATTTTGGCCTCTGCCATCATCTGGTCCTGATCAATCAGCAGCAAAATTATTCATGGACCAGTTCTCGGGTGAATTCCATATCAATTTGTCACACATTACGCACTGCACTGTCTGCGTTTAAAACATGAGTAAGTGGTGCGGGCAGTCCCTTTCATACGCAATCGTGTCAGCAAATTTTTGTGGGGTACAAACACGAGGGAGCTATTACAGCCCTGAGGACGACGGCAGTAATGGGCCCAACCCTACGGGGTGGGTGCCTATGGAGATCACAAATTGATCACCACCGTTCACTGCGAATTACATTGTAGATGAGAGAGAAGGGAGGGGGTGGGGGAGAGGAGGGTGCAATTAATTATTCATTCAGCTAACCTTTCATGGATGCAAAACAGTGAAAATGGTTTCTCTTCTTTTCTCGTCTCTCCTTCCCCCCCCCCCCTTCTCTATTTTTTGCTCACCCTGCCAAATGTGCGTACATCTTGCAGCCATCTCTAGCCTGTAACGGAGACAGGATGGAGGTGGCATATGTTGTGAGCAGCACCGATCTATCACCGCTCCCTGTTAAATCGTGATGGTACAAGATGCGCGGTCGACGGTAGAGAGGACAGTATGTGATAAAAGGCCCATCACAGCCCCCCTTCCACGCCTCAATTCATTCTTTCCAGCAAGAAGGGGGGGAAGCATATCAGTGCCTTGCTTGAGATGAGCTACACATGTGCACACTGGACTGAACAGCTTGAAATTAAAGGGTTGCTTGTAAACCTTCCGAGAGAAAGCTGGCAGGAAAGGTACATGTATACCAGCCTGAGATAAAAGGAAAGAGCTGATAGTGTACCGACTACCATTTGAACTTTCCGCATGATTCACTTCTCACGCTGGACCAACTGCAATGAACTTTGATTGTTTATAATTTTGCATTATTCGATGGGACGGGAGTATAATTTTGTTCAAAATTTAACATTACTCTGCAAAAATACTTGTGTGCTGGCAGTCACAATCCCACATGTATACATCCATGTTGGTGCATATGGTGCAGAAAGCGCACATTGCACAGTAATACATAGATAATGGCATGCCTCTGCTTGCTTCAGCCTACTACCCTAATTGCCCGACGGCAATTTATTTGTGATTATGGATTGATGGCGATAAATTAAATCGGGCAACAAAACCTGTTTTATCCATCGTTAGGCGACTTGGCCGGGTGCCAGCATCCACCAAGCTGCAGCACATGTACATATATACCGGGCCGCCGCAGTGATCAATGCGCCACATCTGCGCACTCACCGCAGACGTGCGCGACGTGTGAAATGAGCAATAAGCGTAAAGCGATAACTCTGTTACGGAGCGCGGTTGTGGGCCGTGATCACCTTTAAATAGGCCTACAGTATCCACTCGATTACTCCCCTGAACAGCCAGGGGTAGTCAGCTCAAGCCATGCATGCCTCTGACCCTGGCTCCCACGAGACCAAGCCAACACATAAAATGACAAACATATGACAGAACATGAAAGGACTGATGAATGAAAACACAGTATGCTGTGACAAGAAACCTTTCTATTACTGATCTGTGAATACAATTTTCTCACAGAATAACTCTTTTCATTCATGCACAGTATTGGGAAAAAAAATCAACAAAGAAACAGACTTTCCTTCCTTGACTTATGCTATGTAGCCATACAGCAGCAGCAGAGGCAATTATATCCCATACATTTGCATCTTTTATCCATTTTTTTTTTATTTAGGGTTTCAAGGTAACTAAAATGTTTCTTGTAAGTCACTGAGAGAGATGAAATAATAGCCTTAAAAGAGGAAGTTGTGCTTTTGCCATTGATTGTTTCTCTGTTGACAATATTACTCGGAAAAGAAAAAGTATGATCTTTTCGGCTGGGTCTGAAATGGGTCATCCGTTTTTGGTGGTGATAGAGTTCAGGACCCTCATCCAGAATGTTTTTCTCTCTCTCGAGGATGTATGCATAATTCTAGGGTGTTAATGACCCTGTGGCCTTGGCTACGGTTTAAATCTCCCCCCCCCCCCCCTTCATTACTGATATCTATTAAAGCACGCACTCAGCCATAGAATCTGAACTCCGGAATTGAATGTTACTGATGTGTACACATGTGCTTTGATGCACACATTTGTTGAAAAGCAGGCTGCGTTAGTCATGGTTTTCGAATGTACCCCAGTGGGCGACAAATCAAGATTGATTCGATCAGGCTACCCTTCTCTCCCCATGTTACCGGGTCTTCAAGTCTGCGAGTGCTTCTGCAAAAACGATGCAGTTTCTGATAATATGCATCGATCTTTACACAACATGTTCAAAAAAGGACATCGAACTACACATCTAGGCGGTTTTGTCCCTTTATTACCATGAACAGTTAGGTCTATGTGCGATACATGCATAATGTCCAATTTTGTCACTGTGTGCTCACGGTAAGGTAAGTCCCACTTATGCAAATTTGTGTCTGTATAATTAAGATTTGAACTTGGACAATGTGGGACATTCCAAAAATTAAACATGGAAAGATTATATCCAGTGATCTTCTACTCTCACAAATTCAAAAAGACCAGAGTAATACTACATGCTGTAAGGAGATTTGGGCGCGACAACAAAAGTTAATCTCTACTCTTTCTGATTTTCATTCTAATCATTGTAATTTAAAGGGACTGTACAGTTTATGGTTGAGGTGGGGATTCATGTTTTGAACATTCCTTTAAAGTGAGATAATGAAAAGCCTCTTATGAAATATGAAAGAGCATGTAATTTTAAGAAGGATTCAACGTTAATTTGATGAAAATTGGTTTTCAAAACCGATTTTCATCGAATAAACTTTTGATACCCCTTAGAACTGCATGCTCTTTGACATCTCATAGAGTGGTTTCTGAATATCTCGCAAAGCGTTAAAAGCTAAATCCTCACCTCGACCAGAACTGTACACACCCTTTAAACCCTATAACATGTAGTCCCATACAAGGTCGTAGGTGTTTTGTATTTGTGAATGCAATGTGAGAAACACGATCAACCACTACAGTACACTGGCTATGAAAACTGGGTTTGGTTTCAACATTCAATAGTACTGCACTGCATATGATTGAAGTGCATTTTTATTCTCTCTGCATGTTTTTATGCATTCTGCATTTGCGCAACGCTTGCGATCGTCACATCGACCAGCAGTGTGCCTCTTTTCAGATATTAGACTTTCAAATGGGTCTCTCACACAGCAGGCAGTAAACAGCAAACAAAGTAAGAAACATCATATCCACTGTCTCCAGAAGATGTGAGAATCATAGTCATGTCACCTTAAACTTCACGGTTTAAAAACACTGGTCACAGAAACACATAGGCCCGAATTCACGCAGGTGGTACAAATGAAACCATGGTTTAAACCATGGACAAAAACCATGGAGCGCCAAGTGTCGCACGGAATATTTTGTTACGAAATTGGTCATTTCGTTGACAAAATGACCGTTCGTTAACAAAATTATCATTTCGTGGACGAAATGTTCATTTACTTACAAAACGTTGTCGTTTCGTTACAAAATGATCATTTTATCGACAAAATTACTGATTTCGTAACGAAATATTCCATGCGACACTTGGCGCTCCACGGTTTTTGTCCATGGTTTAAACCATGGTTTCATTTGCACCACCTTTGTGAATTCGGGCCATTGTGTCCACATACATTGTATTCTGCAATCAATCTATCATTGCATCTGGCAGACCATAAACACCATAGTCAACAAACAACTCATTCACTACATTAACTCCATATAGAGTGATGTCAGTGAGAAAATGATAGAGGACAATTTTGTGGAAAGTTAAGAAATCTCCCAAATTCTGATGGCTGTTGTAAATTCTTGGATGTTGTCTCAAACTTAATGACTTGTCATACAAATGTGCAGTCTATAATGTATAGGGCTCGGCATTAGCAGTGGTCCTGTGGCCCAGGGCCACCAAAATTCACTGTCAGGCCACCAAATTTTTCTTTTGGTGGGCTGATTGGCACTTAAAGGGATGATACAGTATTAGTGGAGATGAGAATTGGGCTTTTAACTTTTTGCGAGATACCAAGAAAACACTTATGATAGAGTACAGAACATACCATTTTAAGAGGAATTCAAAGTTTATTTGGTGAAAATCAGGTTTGGAATGACTGAGACATCCAAAAACAAAGTAAAACAAAGCGATCGTAATAAAGTGTGGGTCCCACACTTTATTAGAATCGCCCTTTTTTGGATATCTCAGCCATTTCAGAACCGATTTTCATGAAATAAACGTTGAATTCCTCATAGAATTACATGCTCTTTCATATTTTATAAGAGGCTTCTCATTATCTAACCAAAAAATGTTAGAAACCTGAAATTGGGTTTCAACCAAAACTATACTATCCCTTTAAGATTTAAAATGGATTGTTAATATTCCCTTTTTATTTCGGGCCACTACATTTCTATTTCAGGCAATCAAAATTTCAGCTTTTAAGACATTAGTCGCCCAAACCAGCCACCAGCGAGTAAAGTTAGTGTCGCGCCCTGATGTACAATGTTATGCTCAGTGATGATGTCTAAAAAACCACGACAAATTATCACAAGGAAGCATTTTTCTGAATAAGCTTTTCATTTATCCCAATGAAGCAAATCATAAAGAAATTATGACAATGCACACATTGAGGATTTCCATAAATAAGTCATTTCAGAACCCATGTATATTCTAGTCATCAAATAACTCAGACAGGGTGGGTTGGGTGGAATGTGATTAGAATGGGGGGGGGGGGGGGAAATAATCCATACAATCCAGTCCCACAAACCTACAAATGTGTACATTTTTGTCAGTGATTTTTAGCCTTTTGGCCTTTGGCAGCTTTACGCAGTCATTCAATTCACATACGGCATTGCTCATCAAGTCATCCAACACTAAAATGCCAAAATATTCTTCATATTCATACGCCAGAAATCCATCTATTTCACTTTAGATGAATACGAAGTGAAGTTTCTCCTAAAAAATATCTTGTAACATTTTAGGTCCGAAAGTAATTGCGTCATACAATTGATCCTCAGAACAGGTCTACAATGTACCTTTAATTCATAAAAAGAAGCCCTCATATAAAAGTATAGGCCTATACAACATCAAGAATTTGAGCAAACTTTGTACACTTTGGGGTATGAGAAAAGGGTTTCATACATGATCTCAACAAAGATGTTGCAAGTCTATACCACTACCACTGGCTGCACGTTTGTGAACAGGGTTAATGGCATATCACAGTGGAAGTGTTCAAGGGGTTAAAGCTCGGGGAAAAGAGTGCATCCTCCACTTCTTGACCCCTGAGTAAACTCCTCACCTCAAAAACCCAATAAATGTGACATCATCGTCAGGAATGTAGCATAAATCACTTCTTCTTTTTTTTTCTCTCTTTTTCTCTCTCTCTTTCCATCTCTCTTCCTCTCTGGCCCTTTCAATTCTGTCCACAGAACAGAGCTGAGGCTGAGGAAAAGTAGACAGAGAGAAAAGAAAATTGCACTTTTCTTAGTGATGAATACCAGCTGTTTCTGGAGAAAGTATGATACCCCTCCTACCCATTTTTGCTGCAGTATTACCCTCCTTGGCAATATAGATATTCCTTATTCTTGAAGACACTTTATTTGAGAGAGAAAGAGAGAGATTATGAATATTGTCTACCACACACACCTGTACAGTAACACAGTAGGTCCTATATCCATCTTGTTCAATAATCTGAAAAATTCAGGACAATTAAAAGACCATTTTCATGTCACCAAAACAGTGTTAGACAGTTTTTAAGGGCCACACCAGTCAGCTGTTTCATCTCAGGGACTGCATCAATTTGTCTGGAAACCTACAGGGTAGGTTACTGTGGGACACATCTTTCACTTGGAATGTCTCCTACATCATCTGAGCTCTGCCAACACCACCAAAGAAAAAAATAAAGGATTTTGATAACAAATTCAGATTTTGTTCCACATAGTAATGGGGAAACTTACCAACAAAGCTCCTGTTTCCAAAAACTGTTTCTTTATGATTTCATCATTTATTTTGGTGGGCTAAGACTATCCAGCCCTGATGAATTATGCAATACTATCTTAAAGTTGAGCATCTTTTCTTTCAAAAGTTGACTGTAACCAAAAATCTTAACTGGTTTGACTTAATACGTAACAATACTAACATTTAGGGGGAAAGGCATTGGGCCATATATGGGGCAGATAAATGAGACAGAATTCTAAAACCCTTGCGGACTGCCATTTTGTTTCTGCATTTGCCTGTAGATCCAATGAAGTTGTAAATACATTACTATTTGCACTTCATGAAGAAATTCATTACTTCTCTATCATGCTTCCCACCACTGGCAAAAAAAAAAAAAAATACCAACCACAAACACTACTGCTACAGCACTCATACACACTCGGAAAAAAAAAGAAAAAAAAAAAGATGCCTACAGCCCTGCCTGTGGGATGTTTGCAAAATTGCCCCTCGATTAACCATTCATGTGGTACACCTTGCACATACACATTTATATGTGTGTATATCGTGTCACTTTAGGTCTTAATTAGGTCAGTAATAGACCAGCGTGCCAACATTTTCCACCCAGTGCTCACACATCTTCCACCAGCCCTTCTCGAAACGATAAAGACCAGATCGAAGACATTCGGCCTAATTTTTCGGTGTCATAAAATGTCAAAGGTGTACTGGCAAAACCTACGGCTGTGATGATCTGGGTTGTAGGGGGTGTGCATGTTGTCTCTTTCTCTTCATCGCTATTGCCCCCCCCCCCCATAACCCCTTTCATATCCCCCCCCCTCATATCCCCCCCCCCCCTTTCTCACTTCTTTCTGCATTCATTTCATGGCCTAGATTCAGAGACTATAAACCCCTGGAAGTTAAAGAGGTAAATCCAATAAAGTATTTATGTACACGATCCCCTAAATGAATAGAACGTCTGACTGCCCATCTTTCTAGCCTCATTCAAGCCTCTGTGAATTAATCATTTATCACTTCACACTGCGCAAACACAGTGTGGCCCGCATTATTTCTTGACATAGCACTCCCAAAAGGGATATGGGAATGTAATTAATCATTTATCACTTCAATAACACTGATCAGCATCCATATATTTTTTTATGAAAAAGACATTAAATACTCTATCTACAAAGCTGTTTTTTTCTAAAATCTGTCTCTTCCAGAAAGATGATGATGCTCACAACGATGCTACCAACTTTGACAGACATTTTCAAGAATGAAATACCCCAGAAAAGAAAAAGAAATCACTTGGAGAAAGACTAGAAGCAATGTGGTCAATCATCCCTAAAAGAAAATGAGTAATGAAATTTGGAAATTCAATAGTGTGAGATGCCTGGCTGGGCAAGGCCCCGATTATGGTGTCAATACACCCTGCGGCAAAAGTTTGCAGCCACACCGCAAGCGTCATTCTCCTTTTCAGTTTACCTTGTGTTATTTCATGTCTTTCATCTAAATATTGACAAACCATACTGAGATAATATGCAAAAGTCTTGAAAAGAGCTACCAAAAGTTTCTGTGGACTTCATTCACACACCTTGGGTTTCATATCTCTCCCATTACTGATTTCATACTGCTATATTTTTTTTTTTCCTTTGATGATGATCATGTCAAGCATTCAGGCTCAAAGAGTCATTAATATCAAAGAAAACTTACACCTGTCATTTATCAAGACTGGCATTTGAATCAATGGTCTCCATTTTTTCAAAGATTCCTTTTCCTCTGTTGGTTCATCGCAAGTTTCATTTCAATTCTGAGAGCTGGGAGACAGTTCAAGGACATTCTCTCCATGTAATACAGATCGATCGGCAAATGGGACAAAGTTGGTACGTTGCTAGAATGAGCGGAACAACTCCAGTTTGGGTGTTTGTTTTCATTATGATATTCTGTTTTTGTTTTTTGTTTTGTTTTGTATTTTTTGTTCTTTAAAGTTGTGGTCCTTGAAGGGTTGAATTCTTCCCCATCTTTTTTCCTTACCAATACAGGGCTGGACACTATTTTTTTTTTTTTCTGGGGCCCGGATAAGGTATAGTGTGGTGGTCTGAAACAAAACCAAATGTAACGATCTATTTTGAATCTTCATATAGATGCCCAATGGCATCACCAAAGGAGAGCCTTTGTTTCTTTGTTTTTCATATGGTGGCCTACCATCAATTTTTAGTGGCCCCAGGCTGCCATTCCTTTCTACATTATCCACACCTCTTTTTCTTTTATTGTTTTCTTTTCCTTGCAGTTTACAGAGAGAAATATGACTGACTTCATGTAGGTGCAACAGTCACGATAACCTGATGAATATTTCATGAAGCGCAGCAGAAAGCACTCGCACATGGTGCACCACTCCAAGATGTTATGGCCATGCATGGAGTGGTTGGTGGTAGGGGTCGGAATTAGCATTTCTGCCTTTACAAGCATCCTGCACAACCATTACTACCAACAAGGCATTACAAATATCAGGGGGGTGTTTCATAAAGCTGTTCGTAAAGTTACGAACAACTTACGAGAGACTGGTGATCAGTTCTTGTGCTGAATTATGGAAATTCTGATAAGTATAGCACATCAGAACTGATCACCAGTCGCTCCTAAGTTGTTCGTAACTTAACGAACAGCTTTATGAAACAGGGCCCTGATGTAATTTGTGTTTGTTTACCTCATCATTTTAATATTGATATTATAAAAGAGTGTTGTACCAAATTATGAGTTCCAGCTATAGGTATGTAAAAGCTGTACATCGCAATATTCCAAACATAAGTTACACACATCACTGTAACTAAATATAAAAGGTGTACAATTCTTTTAATCTTTCATCTTGAACACAATACATGATTTCAATTAATTTCATTATCAATTTTTAAGCTAGTAATTCTATAATACCACAGTTCAACATGCAATATACTCTTTATCAAAGAAAGCATGCCATGAGTAAAACCCATTGTTTGTTTGCCCATTGGTTTCTAGATTTTTCCACAGAAAACATTAGCAGAAATATGGAAATGAAAGAACCAAGAACTTGACATTGTGAATGAATAGCACACAATTACCATCCAAACTTAAACACATGTAGAAAACAAGAGTCCAAATATCATGAGGATTATAAGTAAGCAAATTACCATGTTTACACTGATAGAAATTATCTAAAATCTGTAATTGAAGTACAAACATTCATCATAAGTCACATCCATCATAGACTACTAATTCTGTTAAAAATTATTTCCATTTCCTTGGTCATCCATCAGAATACAGTAAATTAGAGACAAATATGCCTTTGCGCACAAACTTTTTTATTCACAGGTGGTGTACATCTCCTGTTAATTAATCCTGTTACATTTGTATTATCTTAGCATTTGAGGAAGTTCCTGCTATTAAAATCAAAACTTCTGTTGAATATTTTCCATTCTTCTCTCTCATTAAAAAGATCAAAACTGCGATTTTTAAATGAGCCATCATTTCCACACTGGACATATATCATGCAAATTTCTGTTGGGAATTACCCTTTCCTGTCAATCTGATCATATTCCAGGAAGATGTCACATTTCGGCCACAAAAATTGCGAGGCAAAATTGAAACTGCAGCAGGACAAACAAATAATGCACCACTACTGCTGAAGCGTAACCCACCACCACCACCACAAGCGGTACTCAAGAGGAATGTACATTGTATTCACAACGAAAGACTTGCAAACACCCAACATACTTGCGTAGGTTAAATTTTGAACCCCCCAATTCTCAGAAGCCTGTTTATACCAGCTTCATACGTCACCCAGTTCACGCAAACGATGACTTTTCGGTAAACTTGGGTTTCCGCGGGGGAGTCGACTGAGGTAAGGCGGGCAGGGAAGAATCATCAGTGTCATCCTTTACGGTGAATTCCCGTCGGCAAAAAGGGGGAAAGCTTCCAATCAATGATTGAATTCGTAATCTCCCAAGTTTGTACTTGAGACGACGGGACGAAAAATTAATTCACACTCCTGGTCCTCAGACGGGGAGATGGCATTCCAATCCATCAAAATCTTCTTATAATTTCTGGGAGAGGTTGCTGCAGTTCCTGCGCCAAAAATACCTTTAAGAAAAAGTCAGCTAACACTAAGGAGGGTCTGAATCTAACAGACACAATAATTTCTCATGACACTGCTTCACAAATTTGTTGGTAAGTTGTCACAAAAATTTGCCATGTAGTAGAGTCAATATCTACTGACACAAAGTATAAATGACAACAAATTAATTTACCACAAGCATGGCCAACATGTCTGAGCATGAAGTTGAACAACCTTTGGTGAGATCTGTTTTTATATTGTTTTTTCCATCTGTGGCAACGAAATTTGTGTGACTCAATTCAAGACAGAATCTGAAAGAAAATATCGGAAGTGGATGCAGAGACATACAGCAATCAGATGTTTACTGTTAAAATGCATGTACTTGCAAAGCTGCCCATTTTTCTTTGCCATTCTTCAAGCACCAAAGTGACTCTGGCAACCACCGTAATAAAGGTCAATGACACTCAAAACCTGCTTTTATTATGCTGTATAGAGCGTTTCAGAGGTACATTGTACAGCAATGTTCAGTCTTAATCTTTTCATTTTTGTCAAAATGCAGTTGGGTGCGCTGTAGCTACCTGCACCATGTACATCAGTCAGAAGTGAAGATAAACCTCAAACAAATCTTTCATGTAAGTTAGACAGCTTTCGCTGTGCATTTGTCATCATGCATAATTAATAAAGGTTTTCATCTAGTCTTTAAACACTGAAGCTGTGTTTATCATCCTTCCTAAAGTTGAAACGACTTTCCATACCCACTATCAAAAGTCGTTTCCAAAGCCCTTTACAAACGCCTTCCAAACTAAGTTGCATTTATCAACTTATCACCAACACGAAAACTGACCATGTCACTGTGCAGCTGCATTGCACCATTTGACCCGAGGAGAAGGGGTCACATCATATAGTGCAGTACAAAGCTGTTTTGAAATGGCTTTGCATTTATCTCACTTCTAGAAACTAGTTCTGGCTGAAAGCTGCTTCGGAAAGCACAAATTTGTGGTTTTCAAAAAGGCTTTCCAAACCCCATACTCAAAACAGCTTTGCGTTTTAACATCTCTAAAAGTTCCCTGAAAGCCATTTGAAAAAACCTGTTTTTGCAACAACAAAAAACAGAAAAAAAAAGAGTTGATAAATGCACCTCGAGATGTACAGGCCAACAGTACGAGTAACACCTCCATTACATGTTGTATGTTAATAGGAAGATATCTCAATGTGAGGAAAAGAATTTAGTAAAATAACACACTAACACATCAAGTTTTACTTCAGGGTTATTTTTCTTCTTTTTTGCATTGTAAATAAAAAAGCAGTCTTGAACGAGCATTGCTCCACACACACACACACACACACACACACACACACACACACACACCGCACAATAAAATAAACAAACAAAAAAAATGCATGCAAGTCAAAAAACGTTCAATTGCCCTCAAATCTCATATTTTTACCTTTTGCATAGAAAAAAAAAAGCTGAAAGGGGCTGTATGTGATGTCTCAATGAGGAATAATTTGTGCAATATAAAATTATTTTGAGTGATGTTTTGTACGTCAACTGGCCAACTCAAAACATGGTGGTATTTTTATAGGCCTGAAGTTCACTGTTAGGAGACATGAAATAAAGGAATCTAAACATTCCTTTCCCAATTTCAAAATGCAACACCCAGTGACTCACGATATCAAAAATATCCTTGCATACACTCACAGCTGAAAAGGGTGAGTTTTGTAATTTGCTCTTGAAAACAAAAACACTTTCTCTAGGTGACAGCTAGAGACCAAAATGATTTCTCTCTTTTATTTTCTCTTAATATGTGACTCATAACTTAAGTGTAACTGTTTCTTTATTCCCCGCGAAGCTTGGCTAGATCATAGATCAACCCGTCCCCACAGGGGGTAGCTGACAATCCTTATTAAGTCTTGCCTGTCACAATAAAACTACAGTTTGCACACATTTCCAGTTTTCCACTGGGCTTCTGGGCTTGTGATTCAATTTCCTCACAAACCAAAAGCGAGAGCCGAATTCTTTTCAAAGATTCCTTCTCTCCCCCCCCCCCCCCAACTAACTTCCAGGCGGAGCAAACGAAAAGCCTTCCATTGGAGATTGAGTGGCTGTTTTACAAGTTGTCAGCCCTCGGTTCTAGCAAATGAATCTTTACATGCTGCCCCTTGCATAAATTGTTGTTGTTGTTGTTGTTTTTGGGGGAAAATAATAAATGGGGACCGACTGAACGAAAAATCAGCCCCGCCGATACTTATATCAATTCAAGTGATGTTAATAAAGGAGATCTAATGTTTTTATTATTGCATAAACTGCCATCCTAGGATATACTGTAGCCTAAACAACCTGACAACAGACAGATAACACCTTCCTGACTACAGGTAAGGTGGACTACTACAGGGTGCGACAAAAGTGCTTGCCCGATTCCCCGTGGCAAGTGAAAATCAAAGTCGGGCGAGCATTTTGGAACAAGAGGGGAAAAATGCTTGCCCGATTCGGGCAAGCAAATAATTTTGAAGTCACCCTTTTCCCTCCAACAAACCCATGAAATCATGCATATATACGCAAACCCAAAACTAACATCTGTTTAGCAATGTCACATTAGACGTTTTCACATCAGCCTGCTAAAAATCCAAGCTCGAAATATTTTCCGCGATTGCGAATTAGAGCGCTATTTCATTTCTTATTCACATCAGCTCGAAGAGGGGGTAGCCCGAATAGTTAAAAATTTTAAAATAGCTAATTCAACAGCTGAGTATGTGCAAACAGCATCAGTAATGTGTGTGTCCTCTCAAAAATTCCTCATGACATTTCTCGAGTCGTTTTCACATTATCAAATAGCGCGCTACTATCCCGCTATTTCAGAAATTTCCCCGAGTTGGAGTCAAGAAATTTCCAGAGTTGGAGTCGAGAAATTTTCTTGATCAGAGCGATACAATTAGCGCGGTAATTTGTGTTCACATTATCAAATAGCGCGCTATTTCGCTATCAGGAAAATTTCCCAAGTCAGAAAATAGCGCGCTATTTGGAGACATCGGGCTGATGTGAAAACGCCTATTAAGCAATTTCAACAACTGTTGAACACTTACTTGAAGAAGCCCTATTGGTTGCATTGCGATGCAACACCATCACTTATCGCTATCAAAGAAAGTTTGTTTGTATTCCAATACAACGTGTGCCTAGTATTTTAGCAGTATTAAGTCATGAAAGTAGCGGCAGCAGAAGAAACTGTCTGTCATTTTCTGCTCGCGGTCGAGCAGCGAGCAGGTCAGTCGAGTGGTGACTCACTGTGTGTGCTCCAAGTGTACTGTATGATAGAGCATAGTGCGTGCACTAATTCAGTTAAAAACAAATCAATAATGGTCAGTCAAGAGTCTCTCTTAAGACTTTCATGAAATGGACTCCTGAATTCAAAGTTTTTAATGTAGTCAGTGGAAAAAGAAGCACCCGGACTACTAATTACTGCATTCAGGGGGGAAAAATAACTAGGAACCTTCCGAAATTTAGTAAATCTGCCTGTTAAACACAGTGTGCCCCCATCCTACGGTACAGTTGGCGTACTCACCATTGCGGCTAACATCCAGCTCCATAAGGTGCATGAAGTTGCCGATCTCGGCCGGAAGTCGTCCCAGCTCATTGTCGCTGAGTCCTAGAATGCGGAGGTTTGTCAGGCGGAAAAAGTGCTGCACAAAACAGAGCAGGAGAGAGGAAAATACCATTAGAATCGTAGGTATCTTTGATACTGCTTCTAACTGTTCAAACCAAATTACTTCACATATAGTGTAACCAAATTACTTCACATGTAGTGTATCCAAATACCCGCAAATATTGTATCCAAATACCCATTAATATTCCTCGCACAGTAAAGTGCTCTAAAACTTTTATTTTCACGAGAGTTTAATTTTTGCCATTTTGGCAAAAAATAACTGTATGCAAAAGCAAGATGTATGACCAAGAAAAATAATCTTCTTTTGTTAAAATTGTATTGTGGAACATTTTCTATTATGAGAGTAGGGGATTATGATCCATATTGGGGATCAACTCGGGGCATGCTCATAGATCGAACAGAAGTGATCACTCAAAACAAAACAAAAAAAAATAAATGTTACAGTTCAATAAACATGTAATTCAAATTTAGATTTGACAAAGTAACATAGAAGGCCCCCTCCCCCCCCCCAAAAAAAAAAAAAAATAATAATAATAAACAAATAAATAAATAGAATAGATGGGAAAAGATTCTCCTTTATAAAATACTCTGATAAAATATCCTACACTGCTATGATTATAACAAAAAGAGCATCAATAAGAATGATAACAGTGATAGTAGTTTTGATAAAAATTATAATAAATGCAAACAGAAAAAAACTGACCAGAAATGAATATAATTTATTAGTGGAAAATGATAATAGTAACAACATCTTTGTAATTTTACAAACAGAAACTTATGAGTGCTCTATAATGTACACTGTACATACAGTAGCCATTATCAATTCAAAAAAGATAGAAGTATAAAAACAAAAGCAAGGAGAAACTTAGAAGAAGAATAACAGCAATAACACTGATAATGACAGCTATTTAATAAGCAATAGGCAATTCCGAAGGATATGGGTATAAAGCCCACTTACAATGTACACTGTACAGCACTAAATCTCTTGGGTTTCCACCTCCAAGATTTGATTTAATACATATACCTCTACTAGTGGGTGACACACAGTGAGCAATCAATCAATCATTACACCCTCCATATAAATGTATTTTCCTATTAGATGGATGCAGAGTATTTAAGTCAATTACGACGTTCTTCCAATGGACGAAAATAAGCCCAGTCCACTGTACTGATTGGAAGTGGATGAAGTTACCGGATCGAGATTACGCTACAAGGGCCTATTATTGTATGATCAAATTAAGGAGAATATTCCCCGCTTACCGTAAACACTAGATTCAAAATCCCCCTTCAGTTCAGGTTTCTCATGAAAACAGACATTTTATTCTGAATTGTTCATCAGCTCATTTTTCTTTTCTCCCTCCCCCCCCCCCCCCCCATCGTACGAAATAGATTTGAGTAGTCTAAATATAATATTTCCACAACGATTAAAGACACTCATAAAACGTCACGTTTGTGGGAAAATCAGTTGGTAAGATGAGACGTATGATGGGTGCGGAGACAGCAAAAAATGCTGAATCATTTCTGCCACATAATTATGTCTCATGTGCACAGAGCTAGTGTGTATTCTGAACACAGGCCTCGGGTGTACTGTGTGCGTGTCAATCTTGATGAAATCTGCACGCAGTTGCCGTCATATTTCCCATCACTTTTAATAGATTGCGCCAAACTATACGCATTAATTGTACATGAAACCAGTAATTTCAGCCTCATGTTTATGCGCATTAAATACCGATAGACTGCTTTACTGCTGATAAGTTTTAAATTTGATAGTTTTGTCTCATATTAAGGAGATATGACTTAATCAGTGCATTCCGTACAAATCTAATCCAACAAGCATACCCCAAATCATACATAATGTACATTACAAGGTGAAGTTCTATCAAATGGCAAATGGGCATTAAGCATGGGTAGCGTACACGCCTGTTTGGCCTTTGCACTGGAAATTGCCAAATTGATATGAATTGTTGCATCAAATTAGTCTGAATACACTGGGACGCAAACATGTTTATGCCACCAGTGTCACTATCAATTGATGATGAAAATAAATTCTGTCTGCTTTCATTTTCCATACTGTCAAAGATGGCTTGACAGCCCATATTAAGCCACACTAGTTGGTCTAATGAATGTCCTCTTACACAGATTTGTGGGGGGGGGGGGGGGCAGATATTTTGCAATCTACAATTGCTTCCCTAATAAACATGGTATATATATATATAGGAGCCTATCATATAAATGCTGATCATGGGAAGATTGTGCCAATGTAAGGTTGTATAGTATATCTTTGCATACGTACAGTATGAGAGTATACACTGTACATAGATGATTATATAATACAAAAGTTTTCCTAACTTTAGCACTGATAGCAATGGCTTTGTTATAATGCACATCAAAGAGGCAAAATGATTGCTCCTTAATATCAGTATTTTCATTCCAGATACGATGAAGCAGATTGAGAATGATTTATTCATTATAAGATTGATTTCGTTCAAATGTCGTTTAGGAGGCGGTACCTCTCTTTAAACAGAGTCTAAATATTACAACGTAGATTATGGCATGTTTTGGAAGCTTCTATTATGCAACTGTACTCATGAAGAAACATTACCATTAGATACAAATATATATTTATTGAAGTATATTTTTCTGACTTTTGTACAAAAAGAAAAGGATTTAAATCAAAAAGTCTGAAGAATGTCAAGAAGAACAGAGCATTGTACATGGTGTGTGGGTTGGTACAGTAGGTGGGTGTGTGGGTTGTGAGCTATTTGTTGGGCCAAAAGTGTTTTTTAGATCCTATCATTATAATCATGCAATTGTCACACTTCGAGGCCACTACCCTATTTACAATCAAACACGTCGGGGGGGGGGGGGGGGAACATTCAAGCATTTCATTCGGTTCTCAATTGATCATCACCCCCACAAAATCAAAGGAAATATACAATTATTGTACAGAGAAACTTTCAAGTACATATCAAAAGCTACTTTTCTTTCGAAACATCATGAAACAAGATACCATGCAGCATGTGTGGAGGTAATGTCTTCTACATAGCGGGGTGTACTTTACAGTAAAAGTGTTTTGCTCAAATATCTATGCTACAGCATGAGCAAATTCTGTTTCTTTATTGTGGGTTTACAGATCAATTATACAATACATGCGTGTAAATTATGATACTGTTCATATTTTGAACAATGTTCAGGAGCTGCAGTATGTTCCTTTTTATAATGTGTATAACAACTTTAAGTCACTTGTCAACACAATTAGGAAGAAAACAAGGATTTGGGTCATAAACTACATGTATAACAACAAAGTACAATGATAATGAAGACGGGTGACTAAAATCAATATCTGTAGAATCAAATACTCAAGCAAAATATGACTCTGTAAACAAGCAGCTACACGTAGCTCACTGTGATTCAACCCTTTAAAGTTCAAATTACTTATCCCCGACATTCCCCCAGATAAGATTTAAATTTCACAGTCGACCTGTTCTGGGCGGGGAATGTGCAGGTGTGCGCCATGGGCCACAGGAGCAAATCAAGACAAACTCACGTCACACGAAACAACAATCTGAACTTCTTGGAGGGCACGGTGATCTCCCAACAGGGAAATCAAGCTGTGGGACTGTATTGATGCAATTATGGGATCTCTCTTAAAGGGAAGTAAAGTGGTAATAATAAGAGACTGCCTAACCTCATAATTACATAATTTGTACCAATTTCCTGAGGATTCACAACAAAAATTAACAAAATGAAATCAATACATAATCTCACCAAGTATAAACATAATGAGTTGAATAGACCTTATGCATATGACGTCACACGGTCTTACCAACTGAAGGGCGCCCTCCCTCAGAGGGCAAGCGATGCGTCGCTTTTACACGCGAGGCAATGGGCATTTACACACAACATCGGTGTTTCTTTTACTGTCTTTTCTATTGCATGTAATCTACTGCCCTAGATCGGGAAATTCAAGCTTGTATAGCAAAATCGACATTTGAGGTATGCATTGCACTCACCAGGTTAATGATACATCCAACATTTTGGCACAATTTTCATGAAAAAAGATGCAACTACACATACCAGCGGTCGTAACAGCTCATCAACCTACGAATCCGTTAGCCAATCACATGTGAGGTAGATTTCTACGTGTTTTTTACTAAAACACGTACCTCGCATGCGATTGGCTAATGAAATTCAAAATGGCGACATACATTCAGTGAACGGCGATGTTGCGCTATGGATACAAATTTCTGCAATATAACCTACGAATTCTCTAGTTACTGTGAGTATTTCGATTGCACAATGTGAGAAAATTACCCAAATATTGCTGCATAATGTGTCATGTCATGTCAAACTTGTTTGATGGTAAAAAAAACCCTGCCACTAGCCTGGGGACTGGCGGCGAGTGAGGCGATCGCCGCTAGCGCGCATAGGAAAAGCACATAACTAGCTGCACGCCTCTGCGATGTCAAGGACTTCGCTTGCCCTCTAAGATGGCGTCGCGAGAGGTTGTCAAGCGAGTGATGACGTCAATGCATAAGGTCTATACATTGTACACGTACAATGTAGGGTACTGTCAATATTACAGTTATTGTACAAGTGCAATGTCAACACAATGTGTACTGTATTTACACGCACATAGCTTTCGATGTCAATTTACACATTACAAGCAATGCGAAACAGAAACTTTCACATCATATATTTTTCATACAATACACACATATTATGCGAACAATGTTGGCATATCTCTTCTCCTACAAATGATAATTTAATAAGCAATCTGATGAACATGTTTTTCAATTCAAAACTCCCATATCATGTATAAAGAAAAATAACAATTTTGCAAAGCAACCATTGCAACATCGTAGACAGTCACAAGATGAGCATGCTTGCCCATGTGGTACTATCACCACGATCATCAATTGATAGTCTGATCGAAGATCGTTTTTCCTGCTTTTCGTCACCATTGGCAACCCGACTGTACTGTGATGTCGATAACATTGAAATGTGGCGGTCTTGAAAGGGTTAACACAAGCACATAAATGCTTTAAATCTCATCACACTGCCGTATCAGGTTATCAAGACATTTTCGTTCCCCTAGCATGGCAGAGTTTAACAGAGGGAGAAGCATAGCCTCAGCTTCCAGACCTTCACTACTATTTATTTCATGATCTCCTACAATGTACAAACTACTTTATACGCCATACATGTATATTTCACGAGTTTAAATTTTCGCGAAATCGGGACTTCCCGACAATTTCGCGAGTGGTTAACTTCACGATCGTGGAATCCTGTCGTGAACAGAGAAATGTATACACGTACATCACATTCATATCGGCATTAGAGTCAATATTTTCGCGTGTTTTTAATTTCGCGAATAGCAGCTGACTCGCAAAATTCGCGAAATATTCGGCGTATACAGTATACTTGGCTACCACTTAGCTACTACTGTAGGGCCTGTATGCCAAATATTTCATAAGGTTTTTATTTTCGCTGATTTTGCGAGTCAGGTACCATTTGTGAATTTAAAAACATGCGAAAATTTGATCCCAACATGAATGTGACATGCAAGCATACATTTCTCCGTTCAGTTTGGTACTCCACGATTGAGAATTTAACCACTCGCGAAATTGTCAGGAAGTGCCGATTCGCAAAAAATATGACTCGCTAAGTATGGCATATTGTACAGTACTTGGCTCCTGCTGTGCTCAATCAAGACAAGAGACTGCAATGTTGCACAGATGTTGTATACAGACATTTTTATTTCCACTACTTTTGCGACTCAACTGATATTCGCCAAAGCGATGATTTGCAAACAAAATGTTGTCTGTACATGGCAGGAAATCGTAAAACTCTTCTCCTGAAAATGAATGCTATTTCTCATCCAGTCACTGTGGTTCTTGATTGCAACTCAACCACTTGTGAATTTGTCATACAACAATATCCGACTAATAATACAATGACTGTACTGTAAAACATGATATTTCCTCGTTTCACAGTATGCAGCATACACTGTCAACAAACGAAGAACAACTTGCCAACAGGGTCTGCTTTTGCAGACTATAGTTTTCGAATGTCACTCCAATATGGAGAAACCCGACTCTGTGTTGGCATGTATCCACAGCCATACTCGCGAAACATTGCCACTGTACATGAAGCCAAAGCAGCCTGCTACATTACACCACATTGGATTACTGTACGTGCCAGTATGGAGGGTAATTAGCAATCCGACACCGGCTCGTCAAACACGGCTGGCAAAATCAATACGCTATCACTAATGACACGACGGGAAACCAAAACACAATCTGCATAGTGCATCAAATATGTACTGAGCATCAATATACTGTACAGTACATGAACATTAGATTTGAATCTAAAACAAGAAAAGATAATTACATGGTGTATATCATACTGGATTGGCAATGGAGGAAATATTGGCCATAATGAATGCAAGTTTCCCTGTTATTTCATCTTGAAAATAAAGCCATCTAATTTAATTATCACTACAGAGCTCACTATCTGTAACTTATTTTTAGATCTTAAGATGGTGTAAACTGTAAAGGGCAGTTACTAGAATTTGACGTAGACTCTGCACTATTTAAAGTTTTGACTTCTCCTGCAATTATACAGTAACTGTAGCAAAGAGTTTGCACACTTGCCAAGCGTTCCTGCGAAAGACGAGACAAAATACGAGATATGATTGCACAGCCACTTTACTATAGCCTACTTGTATGCGGGGAATTTGGTATTGCACTGAATATGCACTGATATGAAAATCACACAGACAAATATCAGTGTGCAGGTGTAAATACATTATGCCCTCATAGGCCTACTGTATTAAAAAGCTTTTATTTTCAAAAATTTTGTGAATCCCTGTTTGGCCATGAATTTCAGCAAAAATATAAGAAACAGACAGGAAGCCTTTGTGACAAATTGTCAAAACAACCTCACCTAAATGTTTGGGACCTCCTTATTCACAAAAAAATATCTGCACAGGAAAATAACAACTTTTTAAAGAGATAATATGAACTGCTACCTCCACACAGTATACTTTGTCTGGAAGTCTGAATGTTCAATAACCCATCTTGACCTGGTGTACAATGCAACTTTGTGCCTTAAACATCTTGTCTTCACTGAATTATCAACTCTTAATTCTGCTGTTTATCCTTTCTTTTAATGATTAACAAGAAGAATGGATGGAACTAGCTAAATTTGTTAAATCTGCACAAACTCAGTGACTTGTTGACAGTGCTGACAATTCTCCAATCCCTTACCCCCTCCCCCCCCCCAAAAAAAAGGTAATTCATCGATGTTATGGCTCATATCAGAAAGGATTTTCTTTAAATACCTGTTCTTTATTAATATGAGATAAATGATAGTGACTGAATGATTGAATGAAAATAACAGAAAATTCTGTGACTTTTGACTCTCTTTAAGCAATTATCCAAGCAAAGTTTTCATACTGCAGTGAGATTCGTTCAAGCGGAAATTCACAACAACAAAACATGACCTTGAAAATTCATATCCGTCACTACAGTAGTTCCATTGCGGTCGTTGGATGGTAGTGCACGTATTGCAACATTCGACGAGGAAACGGCGGCTCTACGTGTATGATGACATTCAACTCAATGCAGCCAGTGCGGCAGCACAGCATTTCAAAGTCCTCGCAAGAAGGCGGTCTTCTCGCCACCTTTCTGATCCCAACACAGAACCGCTGTACGGACAATAATTCATTCCACAGAAACCACCTGCCAAAAGTTTGCTAATTCAGTTTTCAATGACTTTCTATGTACACATAACTATGTACAATGCGAAGATTCCACACATTCTTGAATGAGTAACCATGACTATCGAACCCACAGGATTCTTACCCCTTATTTGAGGGCAGTTGGAATCACCACAGGTTTTTTTAGCATTTGCTTGCACTGGGGCAACTGGGAGAAAAATGTGGATTTCTTTTCACTTTGAAGATTTATGTGGGTAAGAGGAATGATGAGTTGATATTCACACTCCACTGAAACCATGTCAAGCACATAGAAATGACAAGTGGTACAGATTTATTGATGAGGGCAGGTCATAAAATAAACGTATTGCCTTTCTCGTGACACAAATCGATCACATCATCCACTATGTGTACTAATAAACACTGGCGTGCTGGTATACCCAGTGCAGGGGTATAGCACCTCCCTGCCCAGAGATTCTCTTTCGTACTAAGCGCATCAAAGCCAAAGCTGTGAATATACCACATTTCCAGCATTCTTTGACAATTTGCAAGCCATCAAATGAATACTTGGAATTTGAGCACTGGAGAACACAGCTTGATCTTGCTTGGAATATCCATGAATTGAGGGGCATGATCATTTTATGAAAGCAAAAAAGAAAAAAGACGAACAGAATGAAACATTCATTCCACAAAAGGGCTTTGAGACACAAACAAAGAAAATATGGAATGATTTTACTCATAACATACAAAATGTGTATTTTAATACTGTAAGTGTAGTATGTGAGTTCTATCTGTAGGGCCTACTATGGTATGAAAATGGACTGTTTCACATCAGCTGGGCTCCGACTGTTTTTGTTTTTTGTTTTTTGTTTTTTGTTTTCAAACCGAATTCCTCATCAAAATGGCACAGGGGCATTTAAAATTCTCGTTCAAAGATCAAGGCATACTCTTTAAGTGTTATGATCTGTGTCAGTGTGGGTTCTGATCCTTTAATACCTGTAGTTTGACAGTTGCTCTCATGCCTATTTCTCTTTTTTCTTTAATGTTGGGGGGGGGGGGGGAGGAGGGGAGAGAACAGGGTGTTGGATTGAGGGGGTAGTTACAACAATTGTAAGCAGGACCTTAAAGACGTGCTGACTGCAGTTAGAATGACTTCCTACAATTGTAGGTTCTCCGGGAGCTCTGTAAAGCTGTAATTATCCGATCTATGGAGCAGAAGCCAGGGACAAAAGGAACAGCCTTCCTTCCTCATACCAACGATTTTTTTTTTCTCTTTTTCTTTCTTTCTCGCCAACAATTACCCCCCCCCCCCCCCCCCCCCCCCCCGCCCTCCTTCTTCTCTTTTTAGCTCTACAGTGTAAATCACCAACATGGTAGCAACAATGCACAGATTTGGCAGGAAGTTAACAATAGCTACATAAAGAAAGAAAGAGAAAAAAAAATACTGTGTAAAAATAAATCGGGCCTATCCACTGCACACAAGAAGGCAATTGTGTAGTTTTGTGTAGCTTATACTATTAAAAGCCGCCATGCAGTGGGAAACTGAAACTGAATTGTCTATCATTGTTTTTGTTGTTTTTCTTGCAATTTCTTTTTGTGCAAGTACATAAAAATGGCATAATACTTTTTATACAGCCAGTGGGACCATACACCTGCTGAAAGTCCCCAAAACAAAATCCCTTTCTTTTCCATTCTTCATTCTGTGCATTCAACAGTGTCCTTTATGTACTCGTAATGATCCTCTACAGCATTCTTTTTGTTCACAGTGATAGGTCTTCCATTCTTTTTTATGGGCACACGGATATTTGGCTAGAGGAACCTCTGCTCAAGAATCTGCTATAAATAAATGCTACAACATGTAGGTAGAGATCTTTTTATATGTCACAAGCCAAGCTACAACTGTGATGATACAAACATGCACAACCGCATGTATAGTGGGGCGCACACACACAAGTATGGTGTACATTGTGTAAACACGCAGACATACACTGTACCGTGTAGGGGTGCTTACAGCTGTACTGCTCAACTGTTTTTTCACGACTCAATGTGTACACTGTACATTCATCCCCAGGAATACCTGTTTACATACATTGTAGCTATTTGTTGTATACTGTACAGTGGAAATTTTCACAGTGTTGAAATTTTTGCGCATTTTGTGCACCAAAAATCTAGCGCGAAAATAAAAGCACACAAATATTTTTGCTTGGCATATTATGTTTCTGTAGTTGACATCTTGATTCAACAGAATTTAAAACATGCGAAACTCATCTTACCCGGCTTAGCGCAAACAATTACAGTACTCACGCTAAAATATCCACTTTTACAGTATTCATTTTTCTGTCATTTCTGATACTTCGTAATCAATATAAACACAAAGAGCATGCTTGTTTCCATTTTTTCCCCTGTGAGATTGGTACGTTGTCTATATTACGTTATATCAGAAAGCTTATGCAAAGCTAGGGCACAACTGTGGAATAGCTTTGTGACATAAAGTATGCATGTGATTCCCATACATGGTGTTCAAAAACAATCTAATACATATGAGCCAGAATAAGTACATGCCTGCATGTATATGAACGTCCATAATTGCAACCTGCTATTACCAAAATATGACAATTTGCCTTGAATTTCAGGAATCCTTCAAACACTTTCGTCAAGAAAAGTGAGAAAAATATTGCCCCTTTCCTCATCAGAAGAGCAAAGGCACTTTACAAAACCACATGATAAATCCACACAAACATTTTTGCTTTCATAAGTAACACAAAAAAGTGTACATGGTCAGCCATGAATGAGCAGTGTGGAAAACATCTGTTCAGCTTGTAAAACAACAACAACAATAATGACACTGAACAACAAGGATAAAAAGATGGTATAGTCTGGAATATTTCAACTATTGAAGCCATTGTGTAAAGACTTGTTTGCTGTGGAACTTGTCATCAAAAGTTCGATGCAAAGGTGAAGAAATTATGTTTTGTCATGGTTCGAAGATTTTATTTGTTACTTTCTGGCAGGGGATGGGGTTGGTCCTTTGTCACAGACAATAGACAATAAAAAAAAATCAATAACACTATGAATTTTTGACATTGCAATCAGCCATGGCATGTCTATACTATTGTATAGAAAGAATCTGTCAACAATGCCTGAAAGTCGCGGTCTGTCAGACAAGATTTGTTCAAATCCTTCTCTATGAAGCAAGGCTAAGGCACATGACTAATAAAACCCTTCTTTGTTTCTGTTTTTCTTCTTCTTTTTTTTTTTTCTTCCTCTTTTAATTTTTAGATACATGTACAATTGAACCTCTATTATCCGGCCTCCCTTTATCCGGATCTCTCTATTATCCGGACGCAATCTCGCCATGATTTTTTAATCTTTTTTTAAGAATTACGGGAGGAAAGGGGGATTCCCAACTCCTTGAGATCTCCTACACAAACACACATGAATTACATATACTTGATACATTTCTTAATAATTATTTAGGTAAATCATCCCAAGAATTTATAAAAGAAAATGATTTCATTCTTGCAAACACGAACCTCTATTTTGGGGTCTGTTACTGAGTGTAACAATGAAAAGGTTGCGGTATACACATTACTACATGTGGTACTACAATGGGCTACATCAGTACATGTGTATGTATGTACATGCTTATGTATAAAGCATTGAGTCTCCCGTATCCGGCCAAATCCCTTATCCGGATGAGCCCCGGTCCCGACTTGTCCGGATACGAGAGGTTCAACTGTACATGCATCTCATGAGCACCCACTTGGAGGGTTGTAAGATGGCATTCACATGGTAAAACTTGTCTTCATTCTTGTGCGATTCTGATCAAATTTTGTCTCCTTTTCTTACAGGGATTCTTCTGCTTTAACCCCTGATTTTATAATAGTGTAATTCTCTCAGCATCTACACCTGATGAAGAAAATAAAGGAAAATTTTTAGTCGATATGTTTTCTTCAACTTTTGAGAAAAAACAAAAACAAAAACAAAATACGGTCCGCAAAAGGTCACACTATGTTTACAGGAAAGGTTACAGTTCCCTCAATGTGCAAATTGTTAAAGGTACATTGTATCCCGTAAAAGCAAGCATGCCATGATTTAAGGCAACAGTTAAAATATTCTAGGCATTTCTATTTTCCTTTTTTTTTTTAAATTAGCAATATCTAAAAGGGTTCTCTTAACTCAAATTGGCAACATACACTATACTCTCATATGATTACTAAATACTTTTATGAACTGTTTTTACTATACACAAAAGGACAGAAGCTGGCAAGTACGAAAAAAGCATCCAATGTACACATGATTGTATTATGTCAAACTGAATACACCCATCTCTGCAGTGATTTCATTCTAAATTGGCAACACAAAACAGTCTCCAGTAATGCTTGTTGTGCTCGACTGAGAAGTGTAAATGGTAAAAAATCCCCAGGACAAGACACGAAGAGCTGAGAAATAATGTGATACCTTCGTTAAGGCCCTGCCGGAACTCGTGTTCCGCCGGGCTCTGTTTGCATTGCCACGAAGAGGAGTCGCAGGAGAGTTTGTGCAGGTGTGCGGCAATTGAGACAGGGAGGGACGTGGAGGGGAGCGCGACAAGTCGACTCCCTTTAAAACACGACGCTTCGTCGTCAGAAAGCAAACCTGACGATTTCACAAGACCCGAAACAATTAGGTGTAGGGTTTCTCGGGCCGGCAAAGCGAATTACGCGGAATGGTATACCTCAGAAGACAGCCCTCTCTCCCACAACTGCCCCTGGATGGGGAAGAGAATCGTCCCCGTTGACGGGTCAAGCACACTACCGGGGCAGCCTCTCACAGATTCATTAAGGGTGGCGGCTCTCCGTTGCAGTGCTCTTCTGATTTTTTTCAAAAGTTCGTTCCCACAATGACACCTGGTACCCAACTAGGAAAGGGTCGTTCCTACTTGTATACTATTAAAAGTTAGCTACAGGGGAAATGTACACAACTCTACGAAGAGTCATGAAAGAAAAAGGAAATTCTGATAAAGCCAGTCCTGACCTTTGTTCATGCTTACAACCATTTTTGGGGGGTAAATTCATCAAACCCACAAGACCTTGAGACTTCATACACATAATCATACTCTTTTATGGCTTTTGTGATGAGAAATGAAATGGTCTATTGTGTGGATTAATCTGACCCTCTACTGGAAAATATCTTTATGAGGCACACATAGAATAATGTGCAGCTTTCCTCTGCAACTTGTATGTGAAAGTAAATCACTTGGCTGAGCCAGGATTATTCTTCCTGTTCAGTCTCAAACTTCCCTTTCTTTCTTTTTTTCTTTCTTTCTTTTTTTTTTTGGGGGGGGGGGACATAGACAGGTGATAGCAGTATAATAATAATAGATACACATTTGATATCCAAAAGAGTGATCATTTTTTTTTATTTCTTGTTTCATAGTGGCATTTGTATTAATAAGGAAGTAACAATTATTTGTCATAATCATCATGTTTCTTTTCCCCCAAACTGTATCAGCGGTTTAACTGTTGCAGCCTAACCACGGACAAGAGAAACAAAACACAAGCATGATAGAGTCTGATTTCTAGGCTAGCGCTGCAACATTCCCTATGTGCTGTTCATCCTGGATAAGGAAGCGTCCAATCAGACGGCTTCCCCTCACATCATGGCCCTCTGTTTACATTCACTGTGGTTCAGACCAACAGTCATCATAAAAAAAAAAAATAATAACAGCACATATGCACCCCCCCCCCCCCCCCCCCCCCCCATTGTATGACACTGGCATGTTGTGCCCAGCCCCATGTATCCATTTCTGTGTTGGGGATTTTCTGATCATGGTTATCAATGAAATCTATGCCAAGAATGTCATTTGCTACCACCCTGTGAGCACAGCTGTAGCTTGGCAACAAATCTGTGATTTGTGAAGTTCTGTAGCTATGATTTATACACTAGGATATTATACCTAAATTTAAATTTCAGAATAGCAAAGCATACAATGTTGCATGTACATTATTTTACAAATTGAACTTAATTTTTTTCATATCTTTAGATAAAACTTTTTAGTCTTCATTATTCTCTTAAGAATGTCAAAATGTAGCTACTTGTACATGTAAAGCATTGGTTTTACCCATTTTACACCAAGTTCATTCTGAACAACTGTACTGTGACATACAACTCCACACAAAAAATATACACCATGGTATGAGAAAATTACAAAACTTCTTCCAATCCATCTATTCATGGGCATCCTAGCGACTTCACTCCGCAGAAATTGTGTCGCCAGCAGTCCTGAGGACACCTTTAATAATGGAATATCCTCCCCCGATGTGTGTAGGGGGAACATGTTCTGAATTCCACCTCCTTCTCATTGGCTCCTGCCCCGTGGCCCTCCTAAGCTCCCACAGAAGACTTGTCCCATACCATCAACGAAGATGGGGATCAGAAGTGGATACGGTAGTAGTCTTCAAATTCATACTTTTTGGGGCACATCCTCGGTAATCAGTCACACTTTTCTGCACTAGACTTTACATACACATGGTGTGGTAACAACAATGCTTTGCATTCTACTTGCATTCGACTTTGAAAAGGAAAAAAAAAAACTTTCTCAAAGATTGCATTGTGTGGTGTGTGTGCATGTGTGCATTGTATTGTGTGTGTGCGTGTTTTCCTTGGTCTTATTTGTATTAATTTAGGGTATCAACATTACTTCCATATATGTACCTTGTACACTTACTTGTACATGTACCTACAACTAAAACCAGACAATAACAACTTTTATCATCATCACTGCCATTGTCAATACTAATATTTTTATTATCAATATAATCATCATTATCATCATAAGTATTACTACAACAAGTAGGTTTGGCAACAATCCTATAGCAAGCTTCAGAGTTAATATTGAAAGTCTATTGTTGGTGTAAAATATGACTGTAAACCTGACACATGGAAAAATATACTAGAGTGGTATTTTAAAGTACATTGTCAAATATCCTACATGTATAGCAAGCTTCACAATTGTCATTGAGAGTGTATTGTTAGTGCATGTGAAAAACCTGATTACATGACACATGGAAAATATACACTGTACTACAGTGACATTTTCTAAAGTACATTGGCAGGTATCGTATAGCAAGCTTCACAATTGTCATTGATAGTCTATTGTTGGTGTACACATGTTTAAAAACCTGATTACATGACACATGGAAAAATATACTAGAGTGACATAAAGTACATTGGCAGATATGAGTCATACTATACACATGAATCATGACAGCAAATTCACTGAATCTAAGACAACAGCAACCAGAAATGTCACACTTTGTCCCCTGGTGCACTGGGTCACAAAGAAAGCCACAATAAATGAGATTAGAAGGCACTGCGCATGTTATCTTCGGGTATGATTTTGTGTACTAATGATCAAAGATCATTTCTTTATCTGTCCATGGAGATTGGGGACTTTATTCTTGCATTTCACATATGAATCTGGGTAGAGAGTGCATTATACAAGTTTTGTACAATGTACAGCACTGTATGTGCTAGACTGTGGTATTAATCGGCAATGACTGTACACACACATTTGCAAAGCAACTTTTAGCATGTTTTGACTAAAGGTAAATGCACTGTTTCATTTAACTGACAAACCTTTCACTGTTATTCCTGATGTTTAAAGGATGTACAATGTATCTGTAAACTTTTCTGATTCGTAATGATCTCAGTCATGATATAATGCCTCATGTACAGTGTAAACTAGGGAAAAAAGGAGAGAGATCACACCACTTTTATCCATAAGGATACGCCTGGATAAAGTTACAGATCTAAACTGGCCAAATTGTTCCTGTAATCAATCAATTGATGGATGTCACTGCCCATTGCTCCCTAAAGAAATGAGCAAGATAAAAAAAGAATCCATTGAAAAACTATCCAAAATAGAAGACTGTGAATAATCGGCCAAAAAAAGATAATGTCTGACTCCATGCACATTTACTACAAGCACACAATACTGCTAGAGACTGATTCTTCTGTACAAAAACAATCATTTTTCCAAACTATCTCTGTATCCATTATGTAAATCATGCCAGTTGATGGACATACACCCTATTGTTTATCCTTTAAAAAATGGTTGCATAACACATATTTTTACCTTGACTTTTCAAACCATGTTAGTTTCTGAATAAACACATACACTGTACAATGTATTTCCTAGCTTTTACACATTCATCATTCTTGAATCAGCTTATTGAAATGTTTCTACACCCACATTTGTACTCAAACTCCTACATGATATCACTATCATATGCTGAACTGGACGTACATTGTGCTCTGCAAGACTTTGCCTGGTCGTGCATTATAATGTATGTCGCAAAAGGGTCTGAAAGACAAGAGACTAGCAGCGTCCTCCTCCATCCCACGACCTCATTCTTATCCAATGCATCAGAGCCCATTGAGTGTTAGTCACACTGGAAGTCATGCACCCAGATACAGCTGTTAACGGGACTACAGGATTCCGCCATTCTCTGTGATATCCAGATTACAGTGCTGAGGATGGGACTACAATGACTACGCTACAATTGTACAGCTGTATAAAGTTGAATTCTCTTTGTCAAGCAGTACATAGATTACTGTACCTTTGCTCTAATAGCAAAAAGCAAATGGATGTCTGCAATGTGTGTTATATTGTACAACATTTATGTATCACATACAAATGAGGTTCATATTCACGATATTGTTGCAGAATGGCACAGTATACACAGGCAAATTGTGTGCAGGTACAGTTCACTATTTTAAGCTGCGTTTGTATTCTTTCTCGCATCATGTTTGAAACATGTGAATATACACGAGGTGTGAATTTTCTTCAATTTGTCTCCCTCTACATATGAAATTCTCTTGCTTTCATGTGAATTCATGTTCGCGAGTTTATAGACAGTCTGAAATGCAGCCACATATTATTATACGTTTGCCAGACTGACTCAGAGTCCCATAACAGGAAGCAGTTAGTCTTCTCAGGCAAGATCAGGATCACGTAGACATCGTACACAGGGTGGGCGACGTGCATGGCACGTCTTAAAGCATCTTACGTGACTGCAGGTAGGGAAAGGTGAGACTGGCTGTCTTGATACAATGAAAGTACATGCCATGTTGAGCATCAAGACACGAGGCACCTTTATCTTCCTACATACAAGGGGAGCGAAAGACAGTAATGGGAGGGAAAACAAACATTTTTGCTTTGAAGGCACCAGTAGGATGTGCCAACTTTGAGCACTTGTCTACACGCTTCAATCCACAATCTTCATCAAGAATTCGTCCACATACACGCGCAGCTGCAGCCGACTTGCATTCACAAGCAGGCCTACATTGTATGTGAAGAATGTGCGTGACTGCCAGTGAACAGGCACAACAAATATGACATCGACAGTGCAGAATGTATTAAACACGTACTACATGCAATTTGTAAAAGGATTGCTGGTATGCAGTCCAACGCTCGGTTTCAACAATAAATCCCATTCAATTGCCATGGGCTAGGAAAAACAGAGAATAAAATGGTTTCCAACTTGTGTCACGATAGTGGCAGAAAATTTGACATTGATGAACTGCTGCTAGATTGCTGGCATCTGAAGAGAAAGAACCAAGATAGAATCAACAAGGAATTTACAAAGTTAAGACAGCTTAAGTAAAGCAGAAATCTGTACAAATGAGAAGCAAACTATGACCACAAAACAGGGTAACAAGTTTGAAAAGGCCTTAAGAAATTTGTCCAAGATTACTTACTGTATTTTTTTTGAAGGAGCACTCTTAGAATTTTGATTTCTTTACCTCGGCTCTTGGTAAAGAAGTCGTTTTTTTTTTTTTTCTGCTTGTCAATTCTACATTGTACTTCATTCATCTTTACACACAACATGTACAGAATATTCAAGTCATTGAAAACTGAATGTAAAATATGTTTACAAGAATATCTCATTGGAAAAGCATCCACAACTGAAAGTAACAGGAGCAACCACTTCATACTCAGGACGCTCACGTGGACAAGACATTCGATCTCAATTTTCGAGGGTCCTTGTTAATTTTCCGGATTGCCACGGATTAATAAGCGCTCGCTGCCGTAGCTGACCATCTGTCTGTCAGCATCGCCACCAATGGCATGGCGGCACGCGGAACGACAACTTCTTCGTCAGGTCCGCTCGCAGTTGTTGTTGTTGGTTTGGATTTTTTTTCCCCCTCCTTGCAAAGGTAAACAAGCCCATCCTGGTTTTTCTGGCTGCCACTGACGTCTGCTGCACTTGGGCTATTTTTGGAATGGTTTTGATTCTGCCTCTATCACAAATTTTCCCTTTCCCTTCCCCTCTCGTTTCTTTGATCTCACTTTCTTTTTCCCCTTTCCATCCTAAAGGTACTTTCGACACTGGGTTGTCATGTGCTTAAATACAATTGTAGGAAAACTGTATACATGTTATGCATTTAAAAGCTTTACAAAGGAAAAACTCGATAAAGATCAGCACAAAACTGGAAGTGCGGACGTGACTTGTCAGTAGCCTAGCCTCAAGTCTTACTTCCCCAAGCTTGATCGCATCTTGAAAACAACCTTGACAAATCAACAACACATTAACAACTTCTTCAGATTGATTAATTTTTACATTTGTAAACACTATTGATCAGTTTGGAATAAAACAAACAAACAAACAAACAAACATACAATTTAAATATCAACAATTACCGGTATGATATATGCTTCTTGCATTTTATAAGTAGGTAGGCCTACATAATTGTATGCAGTATTTGTGAAATGTGCTTTATGGCTGAATTCCAGATGTAGTGTACAGGTTGTATGTTTTTTCATTTCAAACATATTCTATTCTGACCCTTTAATAGCTGATGAACTGCCCATGACCATCCTCTCGAAAATCAATTGAGCCACCCACAACGGCCCCCACAGTGTGTACACGTACAGGGAGGGAGTGACTGGAATACATGCAGGTGAGGGATGTGTGTGTTTCTTTGCCTGGTTCAATTTGACTACTCATTACATGTACTTGATATTTGTATGTCCTTTATCTCCTTCACTTTCTCTTCCTTCCGCGCCTAGAGCACTCTGCAGAGTGGATTTGGTGCTATATAAATCATATCAATTACTATTATTATTATTATTATTATTATTATTCATATCATTCCTGTATCAACGTACCCTGCGAGCTAATCTCTCTATACATACATGTACAAACGCTATCAATTGACCCTAAACCCATGCAAAATGATACTTAATCTTTGAATCTACAGGATCAATTTGTTTTAAAGACTGTGTGAAATAGTGTGAAATCTAAGGCAAGGTCTTTCAGTGAGTACTGTGTACAATTGTAGCTCTTGCTTGACATTGCAAAAATAAACTTGTTTGCAGGGTTTGGCAATCTCCAACTACATGTTTGAAAATGGCAATAGAACTGTACATGTTACTTGATTACAGGGCTGCACTACTGGGTGTTCAATGAGCCCTCTTGGAAAACACTATTCAAAAAGAGATAGATTTTCTGGCTACCTTGTATTACATGTTCACCTTTTTGGGACTAGTAATTGTCAAGACCACAGAGAGAACTAGAAAAGCACTCTGAGAGCGCAGACCTCCGGCAAGCAGCTACTTTCCACCGATGATCTTGCTCTTCCATAGAGATCAGTGATTTCCACCCATATAGGTAAACATACATGCTGAAAAATCGCCCGATTTCCCAATATATAGAAGCCTTTGTTACGTCATAAACCCGCAGCACGCCTCGCCCTAGCAGAAACTAGAGCATGCACTTTAGTGCGCGTTTGAAAACCCCAAAAATGTGCAACTTGAACTCCCAAGTTCATTGACCCTACCTGTCAAAATATCAAAAATCCTTCATAAATTCTGAAAAAAATTCTTAGATCACTACCAAAATTTATTCATTTGTTACTTGTGTCATTCTCAACCTTTCCTGTAAGTTTCATCCAAATCCATTAACTGCTTTTTGAGTTATTTTGCACACGGACAAACAAACAAACAAACAAACCAACAGTAACAAAAACTAAACCTCCTCCCTTGGCGGACGTAATAAATGCAGAGGAAGTGTGGGTGAAAATGACAAAGAAAGACATACAATGTAGCAGCCTACGCAAGAACTCATCCGAGCACATATTTCCCCAAATGCGCTAATAAACATGTTTAAAAGGTCAACAGCGTTCATAAAGTGGGAAGGACCGTCCCCACAAAACCATTATCACCGAGCTCTTGCCAATTTCAGTCTGTGGTAGGTGCGTCACTATTCCATGGCACACTCACCTGTCATGCATATTGTATCACATTATGCACCAGGGTGGAAGTGAATAAAAGGTCACGCTACAAATGTACGTAAGCTAATCCTTATTAATCCTTCTTCAATGGTCACACCTTTCAGAGATCTAGTTGTATAAAACGTAGCACCAAGAATCGAGTGAAAACCAGACTGGAAAATACCTCTACAAATTGTAAACCACCAAAGGGCAAACTTGGAATGTGTATCTGATGGACCAACATGATTCAAATCTGCTTCAGATTGTCATACAAGGCCTACATCTATAGTACCTACACTTGTATACATGTAGCTTACTAAAACTAGTGTATTACAACTTTTGTAGAATCACTTGATTGGCCTGAAACTCGTTTCAAGACCTGTTTAAAACCAGGTTATTTTACTTTATCTGAAAGGGCTCACAGTTAATATACCGGGAGTTAATTACAAAGCAGAGAGACACCTCGCCCCCTATTGAAAAGCAGCCACCTGTCTTATGCATTAATGATGTGGCCACAGCCATTAACCAACACACACTCCCACACAAACACGGCTTTTCAGCAACCAAAAAAAAACAGACCTACATGTACAGTGTACGATGTACAAATGCATTATTCACAGCACACAACGATGCAGTCAGTTATTCTACATGTTCATTGATGTTGTACATGGAGGTGTACGTATGCTGCCAGTGTCAACTCTGAACTTTGTATGCCACACAAAGCAGTGAAATTGAACTTTATTCGCTAAATTACAATAAAACAGCACTTCCTCATGCACAAGATTAGAACAGTACACACAACTGACCCAAAATAGAAAGAAAAGATGAAGGAGAAATAGTTATTCACAGTCATGGTTTTTCAGTCAACATTATACAATTGCTGTACAGGTTCTACACTGTAGGCCTACACATGTACAATTTGTAAACTTTTGGTTCTGGGATACTATCAAACTGACCATCTCTGTAGAAATATTTAAACTAGAACAGTCAAGTTGTAGTCCATCAGCAGACCAAATTCTCAACTGAATATTATCCCATAGCCAGATGGACTACATGTACAATGAATGCCAGTTTTCACAATACAGTGCCAAAAACTGAGACATGTGTAACACACTAGCCGACCATGTACAATTGTATATTTGCATTAACACCCCTCAGAGTTAATACAATTTTAGGTATACACTGTAAAAATAGTAAATATGACCCACTGTGTTATCTCGAGTCTACACCAATTACATCACACACAGGATGGTACGTATACAAGCCGACTGCACAATATGGCCTACGATTACCCATGAAGAGAAACACATAGGAGTCTGGAAGTAAAGACTAAGCTGAAGGCTAGAGTAATCAGCACATGAGCTGGATGGTGTAGTACAGTAAGTACCCAGGAAGCTTTCAATGACAGTATGGGTCTGCATTACATTGTGCGAACTCCGATCCCTCGTACAGTTTTGTCAGTGTGTGCATACACATGTGTTAATCCCCTACAGCTGATTAATTCCCGCCTGCAACACAGTGTGTGTACGTGCAATCTGTACATGTACAACTGTATCCTACACTATGGCTTTAATTGAAACAATAGACAATGTGGGTGAAGCAATTATTAAACCATGGGTCCAGAGCAGTGAGGTACTGTACATACAATGTATGCACAGGATTTGTACACAGGACTGAGATAACAAAACCTGCAGTATTCATCATACCTGTATATTCAATGCAAGAAGAAGCCATTGTTTCATGAATGATACACATACACCTTATCTCATGTGATAAACCGGAAATAAGTCTGGATTTCAAAGAGATTAGCAATGACGAGTAGTCACATGTTCCATACCCTCTGTATGACAACTTGTGTGTACACAGACAGTTGCATGATGTTATTGGTTTCATTTGTGTGTACATTCAGCAATTTTGCTCTTACTGTGCTGCATAACAAAAATGTGATGCAATGCTAGAAAAACGAGAAAAGCTTTTCACTAAATGTTAAGGACTACTTCAGACAAGACTGTACAGTACATACAGTACATCTGTGGATTTAATGTGGTTCTGGTTGTCATTGGGGATTAAATGTGGTCACAGTTTACACATCAACACATGCACATACTTGTACTATGTACAATTTGTACATTATGCACATTGTACATATAGGCCTACATTGCATGAACAATGTACCTGTATTGTTATTTCTAGACAGACGTGTGACTACTTTATACATGTATGTAGATTACAATGTTATAAAAAGATCCATTACAAATTATGTTTCAAGATACATGTACATCTATGAAAGTTCTTCAGCACTTTGCAACATACAATGTACATGTGCACTGTACCACCTGTATCTCGCCATGTATTGTACATGCCAAATATGCCTGATAAAACAACAGAAAACCTTGTCAATTTCAATAAAGGTAAAGCAATTGTAGGCATAACCATTCACACTGTGCATGGACCTACTTTATATGTACGGGTAGAAGCATGCAACTTGGAGCTCTGCGGACAATGGGTATCTTATGCCATACCCTCATAGAGGAATGAATAGATACTCAGTACGTGAAACCGCACATCACAAGATTCTATTTGTACACAGGATCGCTTGGCTGAAGACCCAATAGAAAAGTTGAACTGTTATACAGTGTTTTTATGGCATAGAAATTCTCTCATTGAAATCAGAACAGACTGACCCAGAAATGCCAGTACAATGTATGTATCATGAGATACACTTTCATTTGTAAGGTACATGTATGTACAATGTACAGCTGTACAGTAGATCTAAAAAGAATGTCACTGTTGTGTGTTTGTTTGAGTTTCTTTTCTTTTTTTCTTCTCTCTTTAAACCTCTGATACATATTATTATCAAATTTAACTGTGCTGGCTGCCAGCCATAACTTTAAGTGGGAATCTACAAGAAGGCTGAACCTGACTAGGTCACTAAAGGTCAATAATCATTACCTCCAAAGGTAGCCTCTGCTACAATGTACGTAGTCTTCTCGACAGTATCTGTACATTTTGTTCTTCCTTCTTTTTTTTTTTTTGTAATTCAACCTTCCCTGAATAATTTCCATATTTTTGCATAAAGAGTTGAAATCTATCTCACATTATGGCCGAGGGAAAAGTGCAGTGATGTCATCTGTACTTTATTCAGTAACATCCACACGACTACAGAAATGGAACTTGGAAGCTCACGAAGCAAAAGAATTACACACGCAGTCTGCCCCCCAAAAGTGTACAGACCAGACTGACTGTCAAATCATCATACTGCCTTGAACAGAGACTATTTGAAGGTGATTCTAAGTAGTGACACACTCAAAGGGAATGTGAAACGTGTGCTCCGTGTAATTTTTTTTTTTCCATAATCTACATTGTACATTGCATTCTACAGCTGGAGATCTCACACACTTTCTCAATTCAGGATATTGATAAGTTGTGGAAAGAGCACACTTTACATACAGTACAGTAGGGTGTATTCAGTGTTTCCCTTGAATGAGCAAATTTTGACAACATCCTTAATAAATTGACAAGACTTTGTACACAAAAAAATCATGAATTTTCAGGAGAGCACCAAAAAAAAAGAAAAAAAAACATCTTTCATGTTTGTAACATCTTCACAAAATGACATCAATGTTGACATCGTTTTTATATTGTTTTGGTTATAATACAAACAACTGCACTGTTTTAGACTCAAGTTAGTAGTATTGTTGATATTCAAAGCTGAGTTTAACATAGGAGACCAATGCACTCATTTTGCATCCATAGTTTTGCACACTGTGCAGTGCAAGGCATTTCAAATTACTGTCCTAGTCCTGGATCATTAAAATCATATTAAGTGTAGTGTATTGATTTTTATTTCTGCAGGAATTATGAGTCATTTAAGAAGTACTTCGGCAGTGAGATTTCAAAGCTCATGAGAAACCGGCAATCTCTTTGCTAAAGGCTTTTGAATGGTGGCATGATATACATGCCACAATGAAGTACACATTTCATAACTTTGTTCAGGTTACAAATAGCTACAAGCTGACTTACTGTGTTATGGGGAGGGGGGAGAGAAATGTATCAAATATTACAGTAGGGCCTACAAAACTATATACTGAGTATACCCATCTGCGTCAATATGATACTGATCCACAACATGTTTTTATCATCTCCATAAAGAAGACAAAAGGTTGCTGTCAAAACGTCTTCACTAAAATCATTTGCACTGGCAACAACTTTAGCTGACAGTCTCTATACAATTTCCAAGAAATACTACCTCTCCAGATATTATAAACAAGAATGTCAGTCACATGAAATTGAATGAGCAGTCAGCCATCCAGTCACCTAAACACGTCTTGTCAGACTTCCCGAGATGCCTGTTTTTCATATCAATCAGACCATGGTCCTAAAACACACCGAACAGGAAAAGGCAGATAATCCAATTATGAAGGAGCCAGTGCAGTTTTACAAGTTGTTGTCCTGGATAAACATGAAAAAACTCCGATGGATCATGATCACTATGCAAAAAGCCAGCACAAATGAGACAGTGAGTGAGTGAGAAAAAAAAAAGTATCTGACATATACAGTAGTGCTGTACATGTATTAGGGCTTTATTCCCAGAGGGAATTCAAAATAGGCTAAATAGTTTACAGGAGAATTCCACACAATTTTCATAATTTCCCATCATGTAGTAGTTAGTACATTAAAAATCGATAGTGCCATGTAAAGATTTGTGAAATTTAATGTGACCAGTCATTTAGCAGATTGAGAAATACTACCCAAAAACAAATTACACTGAACAAGGATGATGGCATACGAGGCTCACATACAGTACAACGTGTATAGCAGTATCACAGCAATTCCATTACCATACCACTTGCTTATAACTTCACATATACACGATTGTTTACTTACATTGTAGAATTTATGCATGCTTTCTTTTGTTCTGCTTCCATGAGCACCCAACCATGCATTTTTACGTAAATCTGCTATGTCATCATCCTCGTTTATTGTGATTTTTCTTTGAATTTTGAAAACATTCTTTTCCCTCAATGCAAAATTACTATTAACCCTATATCTGTCACATACGCCGTAGCCAGAGTGCTCAGGCATTTTGCAGTGCACAGACACAAGATTGTTGATGGCCATTTCTGATTATGATTATTGACATTAATGTGTCATGTTATACATCATTTGAAAGCTTATGGTCTAAACTTTCATTTTCCATAATAATCTGAGTGAGGGCGCACTTCAATTTCAAGTAGGACGCCCTCTTATGTCACATAATTATCAATGTAGACTTATTTCTACATGTTACCACCTCATTTTTCCACACAACATGAGCTTGCATCACAAAAAGGTCTCATAGATGTTGTAGAGAATTTATTCAGCTTTCAGATGGTATGATTTTTTCATCAATAGCATCAGTACTTTTCATTTTATGAACAAAAGTCTGTGGCAATTACAACCTAGATTTCACACATTTTGTGTAATTTCTGATTTTGTGAGTGATGTTGGCCTGAAAGTAGACAAAGTGTGTTTGTATCTTGTCAAGCTGAAAATATAAATTGAATTGTGCTTTTTCCTTTCAAATTTATATCAATCTTGTCCTATGATAATGCCATAATGATAAGATAATCTAAGGATAAAAAATGTTATTGAAAATATTCAGACGTTGGAGTGTCTATATGCATTCCAGTTGATCATCACATGCTAGTCTACGACTTTCTGCACTCTCCTTATTGAAACAGAATTAACTATCACAGCAGTCATTTTCTTTATGATAAACCTGCATTGAACTGAAGTTTCGCATAGTGACGGTTTCATCATGTAATAATAATAAACAGTCAAACATACCCCAACATCAAGACTGTACAGCTTCAGGCCGCCAGCAGGAAGCTACTGTAACCCTATTGCTCCTTACACCTGCCCCGCTGGCCCCGGCTAACTAGAGACCCATTGCACTGCTGTTAGTGCTGAGTAAACAGTTGCAACTCCTGCACCGAATGTGCAGTGTTCATCTATTCTTCAGATCATTTATGAGGCCGATATTACTGAAACTATACCCCTTCACAGAATTCAGAGATGTTGAAATCCCTAATCTGAATGTTTTCACTTCATGTTTTACTATTTTGACTTAGATAAAATAGATGAAAATTGACCCACGTGTACGATCTTTTCATCGCTCGCGGCGATCGCTATTACAGTCCCACATATACAGATTCGTGTAAGTTCTCCACACAAGGCAAAACTGCACACAATACATTGCAGTCTGAATGCAAATGAACATGGGCGGGGCCACCACAATTTCTTGGACTTTGAGAAAGCTTTCCTGATTGGTTAAAGGTGGGGAAGCTTTTTTCACGCTGGAAATCATTTCCTTACACTGTCAGCCAATCACAAATGAGTTTATAGAATGGTAGTGTCATAGCCTTTGAAGTAATCTGTCAATCAAAATAGGGCCGATAATATCGGCCGAAGCATTTCTATTGCAGTTTTTGGGCCGATTTAATCGGCCCGTGACAGAGATAGGGTTAAACTGTGCAGGCCTGCCCAATATAATCAATTCAGTGTTCAAATGCTTGAATCTCTACAAAAAATCATCTGAAGTATCCTTTAAATTTAGTCCATGGACTAAGCCAAGCCCTAAAGGGCATACTTTACACTACAGAAAAGTAATGTAATAAATCATCAGATGTGTCACAAGTATTTCGGCCTAGGCAGTCAAAAAAGTGTGCATGATCTGCAGACAAGATTTACAGTTACTGCAAATCTACCTTTTTTGTGAATTCAGCCTGTTGTGTCTGCTCTCAAATCTTTCTGAGTCATTCTGTCTTGTTGCATTCAAATGCAGACAAGCACCAAGCTTTAAAGGGAGGGGAGTTTCCCAACTTACCAAGGGCAGATTACGCAGAGAGGAGCGGAAGTGCTAGATTTGAGGAGCTACCCCATTGGTTCCCATCGACACAGGCACAATTCACTGCTCTACACGAGAGAGCATCTCGACTGCGAGTGCTACAGACTGTAGTCTGTCCCCCCCCCCCCCCCCCACCGCCCCCACAGCATGACACTATAATTGTGGCAACTTTAAATGTAGTAACAAGCCACAGATTAAAAAAAAAAACACACACACACACAACACAAGCCCTGTGTGCTGTGACACAACCCTGCAACTACAGTGTACAGTATTGTATACAATCAGTGTAATCTTTCCATCACACTACAAGTTAATAGGGATGGTTGTTCTCTTCATATTCAAGTCTATGACTTGTCAAAGACTTTTCATTTGTGGATCTTTCAATATTTTTGTATACAGCAGGCCTACATACTGTACATTGTACAATGCCAATCTCCTAATAATCTCCTAATAAAAGTTAGGACCCACATTTACTGATAATCTAATATAATCCTAATTTCAGCATAAACCCTGATGACTAATTAATATAAAATCGAGAACATACTGCGTTCCATAAATGTAGGAAATGGGGGATAATTTGCATCAATATGTTAGTAGGACCACGTTCCTCCTCAAAACCTGCATGCAAGTAAAAATTCATTTTTCGTAATCCACTGCTCCCTTCAAAATGAATCAAGGATTAATCAAGATGAATAAAAAGCACACAACCCCTTTAACATGTTCTTTAAATGCCTTAAAACAGTGCTATTATTGCTACAAATCAGTGCTTTTATTGCTACCAGAGTGTTCCTTGTAAAACTACAATGAGGTATGCACCTTCCAACACACACAAGACACAATGGAGATTCACACACCTTCTTGCTTGCATCATTGACAATGTCAAAATGACTGGGTAGACGCTATTTAAAGACAACATAATTTTACTTCAGAAGCAATCCCTAAATTATTTGTACAAGTCTTCATTTGGCCAATGTGCAGCAATGCACATCTTCTGAATAAAGAGCGTCAAGTGTCAATCTCTCACTGTAAACATCAGTCCTCACAATGCACAATTGTCAATAGGACCAACACGACACCCCACAACAATACATCCAGGCCACAGTCACTACTTTATTACTTCTCTACACAAATTGACGACTGTAATGTTTTTAATTGAAATGAAAAACACGGTTTGAAGCAACCGAAACCTAGTAACACGATATAAATGGTGGGAATACGGGCGTTAGCTGGGATAGTACTTAATGCCTGCTATGATTCACGTATGACCAAAAAGGTCGTGTGGCTTACTCGGGGTAAATCTCGGATTTGGTTTGCGTCCAAGCGCAGCTCTTCCAGAGTGCGTGCATAGCGATAGACATCGTCCGGAACCGCGGGCAGGTTGCAGTGCCGCTTGTCGATGTACTCGACGTGCCTGTTGCAGGCCCGAAAGAGCGGCATACACTTGAACATGGCGTTCCAAAATCCTCCGCCGTCTGCTTGTATATCCAAGAACTAAGTAAGCATGTGGATAGAATCCGTAAATGAAAAATATCCAAGAGGTCACAGAGTAAAATCCGTTCTTGTTTACTCGTACTTGGTACGGTTTCTTCGCTTTCTTTACGCTAGCTAATTTCCCGCAACACAGTGATCTACGAGCAAGATGTCCGCCCAAGTGACGTCACTGGTAAATTTCTAAATCATTCCTGGCACAAGAGGGAGCTATACAACTTAGCGCAGAGCGGGTTGAACGGTATGTTGATGTTTCAGTCAATCTTTCTGCAAAGTTTAAGAACATACCAACACAAGTTGTGTCTTTGAGTTTGAATGCCTTTGAAATGTAAATGATGCTTAGGCAACTCTAACTAATAAACTCCTTTTTGAGATTCTGAGGCTGTCATCACAGTCAAGCATGTGCTGAAAGACGGCATACTCCTGCATGTTCTTCTTCGTCTTTATTCGGAAACAAAGAGTGTATCCTTTGATCTCATTGTTATGTTTATACTTTAAAGATTGTGATTATGATACTATGAATGTAATATTACATTTTGTTTGTTTGTTTTTTATTCTGTTGTCAGACACACGTGCTGTCATTTTTCAATGATTTCCTTGAAAAAATACAAAAATGAAATCGAACTTAACTGAACTGAACTGAAAACAGATAAAAATATTGAAAACAAAATGTTGCTAACTTTTTTACTCTCAGGTTTTCATTAGCATGAAAATTAATTGAGATCAAGAACATCTTTTTTGTATCAGTAAAGCATTAATATTGATTCCTTTTTGTATTTCCTTGAATTATGGTGCAGTAATTAAACGTGTAAACTATGGTATTTTGCATCTTTTGCATCAAGCGAAATGTGATGTCCAAAAATTCGACTTGACAGTGACTTTGTACAGCATTTAGTTTGCCGCCACCTATTGTCATAATGACCGGAAGACCTGTCCATTGACAATGTTTTCACCGTCGTAGTGAGATTCGTGTTTTGGCACTCATTTCCAATACCTTAATCCAAAGATCGAACTTTTACGGGGAAAGTGAATCATAATCGCATATGGTGTAAATTATATGGCGACTCGATATTGCTCCTGAGGCAATTGCCCCCGTCTTAATTTCTCAAAAGACTTCGAGTTGGGGTTAGGGTTGTAAACAGGGTATTAGGCTTAATAATGTGAGCATTAGGATTAGTGTTAGGGTTATGCTTGTGGATAGGCTTTATGTTTGGCTTAGCGTGCAGATACTTCATGAGAGCAATATTATTGTCGCAGAAGCAAATCTCATGGAACCGCAAATTCTGAGAATGGTGCTGTAATTAAAACCAACGCACAAATAGAAATAATGTCGCAGTTTCGTCTTAACCAAAAAAAAAAAAAAAAAAAACAACAAACAACAAAAAACAAAAAACCGAAAATGATTTATTCTTTGTCGAGAAGATATTTTAGCAAAATGTTTCCTCCCTTTTATAGTCCTAATTGCAGAAAAATAGAAGACTGATGAAGGTGAATTTATGTGGAAAAAAGGTCAGAATTGTCCGTGACATTTTGTATCCAGCTATTGGATGGGAACCTTGAGACGTCCGACATAGCATCACTTTATATTTTAGGCCTATATTGTATATTCAGTATAGGGCCTATGTGCATGACGTGGTTGTAAGTGGTATGAATGTTCTAGGAAAACATGCTGTGGCTCTTTAAATTTCTATAAGAGTCTTTATTTTTCTCTTCCTCTTCTTGATGCGTTTATGCATCCTTATTTTCTTTGATTTATTTCATCTATTATGGGTGTATAACATCTAGCTCCCATTATCAATGTCTGCAGAAACTGTCATTTTTTTTCTCTTTCTGAAATGGGCATAGTATACTAGGCCTATAATGCATAAGCAAAGTGTGATATATTGCACAATGCTGTGATGACACGATATCAGTTGGGTATAAAAGACGAAAATGCGAAATATCGGCCAAAAAGTTCGGTCATTGCAATCTGAGAATATATCCAATCGTGGTGTGATATTTTATAAAAGATTATTGATAATCCACGAATCGGGCCATGGCTGCAATCACGGTCCATACATCGCTCTGCCGCGCGAGTGTGAATCGAAACGCAGTGCTCAGCTTGTTAGGGAACACGGTTGCCTGATTATAGGGCACGTTCGGTCATCACGCCAGGTCGTAAGAGTCGGGAACTCCAATCTAAATCATTTTACATTTTTGATCTCAAAATATTCCAAAACAACTCATATCCTAGAAAATCGCGTCAGCCAGACAGGTTTCTTGCAGGTAAACCCTTTCGACATTATTGCAGCAAATTTCAGAAAGTGGAAGATTACTTTCGAACCGTTCTGAGAACTATATCTTTATGTCTTATTATTAAAAGTCAACGTCTCTCTCGTATAAGCCTTTGAGTAAATATGGAGAGTTAAGACGGGTTAAGCGCGTCATTTTAAGAATAAGTCCATCATCAAATAAAGCAAAATGAAACGTTTCCAATGCACTATCGAGAAATATAGGCCTACCTTTAATGTGAGTTAAAGATTTTCTCTGTAAAACTTTGTGTAAGTATGAAATTCTTCATTATGAACTCAGTGTATAGTAGAGAGTGAAATTTTAAAATGTTCATAAATATTGAAATATAACTATGTCCAATAAGATGGTTGTAAGCTTTTTTTGCTTCTTTGATTTTACTCCATCGATAGGATCATCTTTCTCATCAGCATGCAGTTGATACGACACGGAGGGGTTTCTCTCTGTAAGATGACTGTTAAGATGAATGTCCAGTTGACATAAGACAATTCAAGGAAGGATAATCATTAACGTCGATAGAGGGTGACTGTGTATACTGTTTTGATAATCATTGAGGTTTGTTGTATATTAATAGACCCACGAACAGTTGACGAAGAAAGTATTTTACCCCTTAGTGTGTTATACAGTCTCAGCCATTTGAAAACCAATTTTCATCAAATAAACGTTGAATCCTTCTTAAAATCACATGCTCTTTCATATTCCATAAGAGGTTTCTCATTATCTCACTTAGGATCAATGTTCAGAACATGAATCCCCACCTCAACCAGTACTGTACTGGTACCTTTAAACCCCCACACAAACACACACGTCTAGCCTACACAAACGCATCGTAAAACGCAGATACACATCTTTATACACACTGCAAGCGGCGACTGAAAAAGTAATAATATGCACATCCATTCACGAATTAATGATCATTTTGTCGACATTGCAAGGATGATGGGAAATTGATGTAAAGTTTCTTTTCCTCATTATCACATTGTTTTAAACCAATGTCATAATAATGTCCTATCTCGTATATAAAGACTTAAAGGGATGATACAGTATTGGTGGAGATGAGAATTGGGCTTTTAACTTTTTGCGAGATACCAAGAAAACACTAGTTATGATATAGTACAGAGCATACCATTTTAAGAGGAATTCAAAGTTTATTTGATGAAAATCGGATTTGGAATGACTGAAACATCAAAAAACAAAGTAAAACAAAGTGATCGTAATAAAGTGTGGGTCCCACACTTTATTAGAATCGGTCTTTTTTGGATATCTCAGCCATTTCAAAACCAATATTCATCAAAATGTTGAATTTCTCATAGAATTGCATGCTTTTTCATAATTCATAAGAGGTTCCTTATTATCTAACCAAAAAATGTTAGAAACCTGAAATTAGGTCTCAACCAAAACTGTACGATCCCTTTATCGAAAGACGAAAATCAAACACTCAAAGTGAAAAAGAAAACACACACACACACACACAACAGGAATATACAATGTAACAAACATTGACTGTGCACATGCAGTTGAATATGTTCGCGTGTCAACCAATCATCAGCGACAGTCATATGATATCGTCATAACAATATACCGGTAGCCGAGCATCAAAACTTTTTCGTCTGCTCACTACGTTTACAGAGCGGAAACAATAATGAGAAGAGGAAGTAAGAATCACGAGAACCACATGGCCATAATTATCAAGAGAGGAGATAGTCGCTGAAAAAAAAAAGGAACAAATATATCTGACAGCGTGCAGAATCAACTTACGGATTGGTTTCATTTTATATAGCCATTTATTGATGTATAATAAGTATGGAACTATAGGCCTATAAACACGGGTATATCATGTCATAGTCAGCCAATGAATGAATGAATGAATGAATGAATGCTTAATTAATTTATAGAATCAAGCAATGAGTGAATGAATGAATGCATGAGTGAATGAATGAATGAGTGAATGAATGAATGAGTGAATGAATGAATGAATGATGATTGATTGATTCATTGATTGATTGATTGATTGATTGATTGATTGATTGATTGATTGATTGATTGATTGATTCATTCATTCATTCATTCATTGATTCATTCATTCATTGGTTATTGATTGATTGATTGATTGATTCATTCATTGTATAGGCCCTAATTCATTCTTTCATTCAATCCATCTCGATCAATCGACTGTAGAAGAACACTATACCTGGTTGCAAATGATGTAAAGTATTAAGTGAGCTTAAAACCATTCGACAAAGTTCCACATCAAAGGCTGCTCAACAAACTACATGGAGTCTGCCGTGGAAAGCATGCAGAATATAGCAGAGTTACACCGGGGTGCCACAAGGTAGTGTCTATGGTATGTTGATGTTTCTTCTCAGCTTCATTCTTCTCTATTCTATCTTTATTTGTACGTATGTATCCAGGCCCATATATATTCTTAAATCTAATGATTATTATCTATAATTATAACCATTCTATCTATTCGTCTATCTATCAATCTGTAATCCATCTCTGTATGATTTTATGATTATATTCTCTCATATCTATAGGCCTATACCCGAGTCTGTCGATCGATGTGTCCATGATCTATTAATTTCTGTCTGTCTTGTCTGTATTTCTGTCTATCCATATCATCTTCGAGTCTCATCTTCATATGGGGATATGGTGAAAGGATGAAACATAATAAAGGAATTCATAATTATTATATAAAATATGGTGTATATAGATAGGAGAGCTAAACTTGCGTTCTTTGTGGTTCCGAGACGACGAAGCTGTTATAATGTAATATTTATGATGCATCATCAATTCTTAAACAATCAACCGAGCCATCCCTCTGCTCCCCCCCCTCTCTCTCTCTTTATCTATCTCAGTATAGATTATAATAATTGGTAAATAATTTCGTTACAAGTGAAGAGTTTGTTTGCAAAAACCGATAAGTCCATATTTGTCAAATGGAGATATTTGCGATTAAAGGTCAAGAAAAATAAAGAGAATAATAAGAAAATTTTTGCTTCTTTTGACCATAACTTCCAAAATATACCTTCATATGTAATGACCAATATATCATTTAAAAAGTATTATTTTGTACTTTATGACAGAGACCGTACTTCAAAATCTTCAAAAATGGACTTATCGGTTTTTGCAAACAAACTCTTCAAGTGTATGTATTACATACATGCAGGATTCGGGCCACATTGCTAATGTCGGGCCCTGATGTACATTGTGTTCCAGTCTCTTTAGGCCCTATTGGTCAAACAGTGACATGATTTAAAGTTCTGTATACGCAGTACCCGACAGTCGAGAGTTCATTCTCACTCTCCAGTAAAGGTCCTATAGGGTACTAGCCCTAGTAGGCCTACTTTTCTTATCAATTATTTTGTTTCTTGCAGGGAATAATCAAGAACAGTGGAAACCCTATCAACAGACTAGTATTTTCTACAATCTTTGTCTGGTGAAAGGGCGCGAGATCGGGCATAATCATACTACAATTATATTCGTTTTGATGTTTGTTGACGGTTTATCTCGCGTTCTTATGTGAACCTTGGCCTGTACTTCGCTTCAATGAATGAACTTGTCATTTGTGCATGCCTTGACCCGCAGTGCACTCCACAGAACTCGACTTCAAGTTCGATGGCGCACTAAAAAAAACAAAAAAAAAAACAAAACAAAACACACACACACAAAACACCCTTTATTTATCTATTTTTTTTTTTTTTTTTTTTTTTTTTTTTTTTAGAAAGCTGCGGTGAGTGGGAGTCACATGATAGCCGCGCCAGCAGCTGTCATACACAAAACAAAACAAGCGCTGCCTATGCCCTGCTACCTTCTGAGCTATGCACACACGTAATGCATTCGCTTCTCGTTTATAAAACTTAATACAGTACCAACGAGAAAGGAAACTGACACGGAGAGACATTTTAATGCTGCCAGAGTTTCGATAGCCTCTCTCTTTCCCCATTTTAAGATGGCTGTCGGCTCTGAAGGTGACGCATATTCTGCCAGTGCTCCTCTTTTGAAAGGTGAAGATGGCGAAGCAAGCGTGGAAAAATCTGGCAAGCAAACCAAAGAGGAATTTATTGTCGCCCCGAAAGGTAAGACTAAGTAAAGAGTAAAGTGTAGTCCCATATACTATATTCCATGTATCCACACATATTGCAGGAACTTCGCCTTCCTCAGCCATGGCCATGGCCCGGCCGGGTGGCATGGGCATGGCCCAGCCAGCATCCATCTCGGATGAACTAGAATCTAGACTAACGTTGGACCTTAGAAGTCTAGAACTCTAGATAAATTTGTACTAGTCAAGTGGATCATGTGTGTGCCTTGAAAACTGATTGATAAATTTAATACGGGCTAAATTTTACTCCCAACAAACACCGAAGTAGACAACCACTTCAGTGTCTCAGACTATTTAAACACTAACAGAATTTTTAGAAACCAAGACGTAGGTTACCTAGACCGTTGGGCGATGGTATCTGTCTCTTCACGATTGTTGGCTTCTTATCCGATGTTGGGAGTGTATGGTCAGCCCCCCGTTTACATGTCCCAACATCACAATCAGGTAAGAACTAAGATTAAAGAAGCCCACCGTGAAGAGACAGATAATTTAATTACCATCAGCCTATAACTTCAGACACATCAGTCAAGTTCAGATCAGGACTGGCAGCAGCTTTCTTTTTTCTTCCAGATTTTATATAAAAATTTTGTTAGATAGCCGAAGTACATAGATTTAAGAATATGGGCTAGATTCAAATGGAATTTAAGCAAAATATGTCCTCTGTATCTCATTATTATCTCATTATTTTCATCCTTTTAGTTCCTGGATGCATTGCAACCCGCCATGTCTTGGCCTTCTACGGCTTCCTCGGTTTCGTCAATGTCTATGCAATGAGAGTGAACCTGAGCGTCGCCATGACGGCGATGGTGAATGGCTCCACCTCTGCCATCAACGCTTCCCAAGTCAGCTGTCCTGTCAATGAGTCCCTGTATGGCAACTCGACGCACAAGGTTGGAGATTACTTTCTTTAAAGGGAAGATAAACCCCAAGAGCAATGTGGATTGAGTGAAAGCAGCAACATTAGTAGAACACATCAGTGAAAGTTTGAAGAAAATCGGACAATCGATGCAAAAGTTATGATTTTTTAAAGTTTTGGTGTTGGAACCGCTGGACGAGGAGACTACTAGAGGTTATGACGTATGAGTGGACAACAATACCAAGAAATTATAAAGAAAATTCTACAAAAATCCATTTTTCATGAAAATTGCAAATTCCATCAACTTGATATTGACATATGTTAGGGGTAGCAATTATTACCCCTGCTTTCTGAAAGAGGTTGGTCCATTGCTCTTTCATAATTCTAGAAAAGTGAATTTTTGTTGAATTTCCTTTATATTTTCTTTGTATTGTTGTCCACTCATACGTCATATCCTCTAGTGTCTCCTCATCCAGCGGTTTCAACACCAAAACTTTAAAAATTCATAACTTTTGCATCGATTGTCCGATTTTCCTCAAACTTTCACTGATGTGTTCTACTAATGTTGCTGCTTTCACTCAATCCACATTGCTTTTTGGGTTTACCTTCCCTTTAAGTTTAATTGGGAATGGCATACCGTAAACATCCATATTTTCGCACGATTAATTTTTCGCGTTGAGTTGCTCAAAAATTCATTCGCATGTTCGTGAATTCATGCTGCAACCCATTTAAAGTGTGCAGAGAAAATTGTGAAGATACTTGTGTGGGTTTTAAAATTTGCGCTGGCCAAAAGTAGCGCAAAATGCGCAAGAATTAATGCACCGCAAAAATTTGTGCATGTACAGTATCCTGTTGTGGGTGTGGGGGGGGGGATGGGGAGGGGAGTGTCTTTGTTTTCAAAGCATTATTGGTTCTGTATGGCAGATTGTGCACAGTATTGGCAATGTCTAATATGAATGAGAGTGAACAGTTTTTATTTCTTATGGGATTTCATACATCCATCCCCATCATGGTGTCTAGATCATTCCTAGTTGAAGTTGTAGTGTTAAGGCAAACATGCACAAGATTATAAGTTATTGGGCCTACAGGTAAGTTTACAGAGGTCCAGTGTTATCGTTTATTATCAGGGAAATGAGCACTGCAAGAAGGCGTACCTACATCCTACCTGAGGAGCCATTATATCTTAGTGGATAACATTTACTAGACAAGCCTTTAATTTGATGAATTTCTTGCTGATCCTCAAATTGACTACCCATTGCAAGAAGATCAAAGTCAATGCTTGTGTTTCAAATTGGCAATTTTTTGTTTTGCTCTTTGTTTCAGATTTTGTGCAAGCATGATGAATTGAACCAGCACAATCTAATCTTTCTTTAGTGTCATGCAATAAAATTCAGAGGTGCAAATTTACTGAGAACAAGCTGATTGTACTCTATGAAGATTAAAGTCAATCCTTCTGTTTCAAATTGGCAAATTTTCATGTTTTTCATTCCTGATGTGGTGCATATCTAATGAATCAAACCAGTTCAATCTCATCTTTCTCTGCAGTAAGATGTCAGAGTTGCAAACTTCCTGTGATGACAAGCTGATAAGTTGTGCAGCAGAAATAACACAAGGACTTGATTGTTTGATTCTAGGAAGGCGAGTTCAACTGGGACTCCAACACCAAGGAGCAGATTCTGGCCTCCTTCTTCTACGGCTACATCCTGACCCAGATCCCCGGCGGCTTCTTGGGCGACAAGATCGGCGGCAAGTGGCTCTTTGGTCTGGGGGTACTCTGCACAGCCATTTTCACTCTCCTGACCCCCATCGCTGCCGACATGGGACTGGCCTGGCTCATCGCCGTCAGAGTCCTCGCTGGAATAGGAGAGGTGGGTATCAATGTTAGATCAACTTATTAACCCCGCCAAGGAGGTTATGTTTTTGTCTGTGTTGGTTTGTTTGTCTGTTTGCAAAATAACTCAAAAAGTTGTGAAGGAATTTGAATGAAACTTACAGGAAAAGGTTGATAATGACACAAGGAATAGATGATTCAATTTTGGTAGGGATGCGGGAATTTTTATGAGTTTTTGAATGATTTTTTTAATCTTGTGGCAAATAAGTAAAATGAATTTGGGAGTTTAAGCTGCACAAGGTTTGCATATCCACACTATGTATGTGCTCTGCTCAAGACGCTGCAGAAGCAGAAAGCCGATGAGGTAGTTGTAAACGCAAGGCTTCTTATATCATTGGGAAATTGGATGATTTTCAGCATGCGTATTGGTGGAAAATGAGCAGCTTGGCAAAGGTCTGTGCTCTCAGAGTGCTTTTCAACATGTAGTTTGTGATGTAGTGGGAAAATTCCTATTCCATAAACAAGCTTCACTCAGAGGTTGGACTGTATTGTAATTTGTGTTTTTACGATTTGCATGCTTGGTGTGTTATTTTTTACCATTAGGGTGTGACGTTTCCTGCCATGAATGCTCTGTGGGCCCACTGGGCGCCCCCTGTTGAGAGAAGTCGTCTGCTCACCTTCACTTACGCAGGTAAACCAGTTGCCATGGCAATGAAAAGAATTTCAACTTACAAAACAGTATTATGAGCGCAAAGGGTTACTGTAAAAGTGGAAATTTTTGCTGAAGGTTTTTTTTTTTTTTTTTGTGCTCGGCCCTATATAAGATGAATTTCGTTTTAGCTCCTAAGCAAAATATGAAGTGGCATTACATATAATGAGCAAAACAAAAAAATGCCATCTTTCTTTATTTTTGTGCTCGTTTCATGTTGCGCGAAAATATTCCCTTTTGTGGTATACTGTAGGAGTAGATTTTATCAATATTGTATATTAGTAATTTTGCCACTTTGGGCCAATATGGGGGTCACCATTGGCATGTTTAATACCCAGTGTTTAGAAAGCACTTAATGCCTGGAAATCTCAATAGTGAGATATTGTGGTTGATATCGTGCAATGTTGCCAATTTACTGATCCAGACAAATGGTAATACTTCTGAACATGCTCCTATAGATGCTGTACTGTCAGATATTGAATTTTACAGTTGAGTGAGCGTTAGCAGGGGCGGATCCAGGAATTCCGTAAAGAGGGGGCGCGTTTACAAAATTAAAGGGGGGGGGGGGCGCACGCACCGCTCCCCCATTTTTTTCTTTTTATTTCTTTTGTTTTAACAAAAAATAAAGGGGGGGGGGGCGTGCGCCGGTTGCGGTCCTCCCTGGATCCGCCACTGGTTACAGTTCCAGGGCTATTTACTGTATGTCTATTGCCGCTGTCCTATCAGCATATGCTCCCTCTTATCGAGAGGATTTAGGTCAAAGATTCAAAGACAAGTGGGGATTTGAATGCTAAATCCTTATTGTGTTTCCAAAGGCATTATGTAATAGTTATCACAGGCTCTTGATGTGGACTACCACACATGTAAACAAAGAGCCATGCAGAAGTGCAGTATGTACACTTAGGTTGTAAATGTTTTGATTTTGCATTCATTTCCAAATTGTGCCATCACTTATTTATCTTTTATGCAATGAGTTTATCATCATTACTGTTTTCCATTGTTTCCTGAGAGTATTTCACCAATACAGCTGTAATGTGATATTGAAGGCAATGCCAATGAATGTGTGCTGTACATGCTGTTATTTTCGCGAATGAGGAGGTCATGGACATTTTCGCAAGATGTTGTTTTCACGAATTGACACTGATGCTAATGTAAATACGCTATTACCCTAGCGCATGGACACATTTTTGTGTGTTAAGTTCGCGATCCAACTGTGATTCGTGAAATTTGCAAAAAAATTAAACCCTCACGAAAATAACACCTTATACAGTATCATGTGCATGACAGGTACATGGCAAATAAAATCAATGAAATAAAACTTGTTTATGTACTGACTACAAGTAAATGATCATTTCAATTTTCAGTCTGAATGAAATAGGCTTAATGATATAGAAGAATTTTCATAGAACTCAAAACAATCACTGTGTTTAATTTTTTTTTTTTTTTTGAGATTGTACTTTCCGCTATCATTCACTGTATTAGGGGCTATGTCAGTGGTCAACAGGTCAGATGATTCTTACTCTTGACCCTCAAACTGATCAAGTGTATTTGTTTTTTTGAACATGCCTGTCACATTATTTGCACACTCTGTACAAGGTCAATGTGCCAACCTCATTCACTGATGAACCAGGCTATGTAGGGCAAGGTCATAGACTATCAAAGAACGTAAAACATGTAGCAAGATAAGATACCATAGAACTAGATAAGCTCATATAGTTACTATGTCCCATCATCTCAGTGATACATATCATACCCAACAACCAACAACAACACATGTGACCATGCAGTATATAACCAACAAAAAGTTGCACATCCCAATTTTGTGTGAGGAGTTATCCTAGTCAATTTTAAGCTTTTTAGATTTTCCGAAAGAGCAATAATTATTCATCTCTTAAGTTTGGTATCATAAAACAAATGGGAAATTGTGTTGGTTTTTTTTTTGTGTGTGTAATAGTGTGATGAAATTAGGTCTGTCTCTTAGGGGCCCCTCATCATTTCTTTAAAAAAAAAAAAAAAAAAAAAAAAACCTTTTCACACTCTTCACTTTCAACTCTAAACTTTTGAAAAGATAACACCACTGCACTGAAAGTTGGTTTTAGTCATAAATGAAGTGTGCTCCATGAGCATTCAAAGTTTTAGCTTATAAATTCCAATAATCTCTTCACTGTGGTTGCGGAAAATGGTCCTGTTTTTGTCCCATTCATTGCGCTGAGCACAGTTTGGTTAGATGAAGCGCTTGAATAGACCCTAAACTTCACAGCCTCTTTTCTCAGTAAACACTTTTCAGCAGTGTATACATTCTGTCCACTATTTAGATATTGTAGGAAAGTCCATTTAGATATTGAGTTATACATCATTCTTAAGTTTAGAGTCTGCTCTCTCAGAATCTGCCCTTAACTAAAAATCCATATTTGGCAACTCTTTGCTGGTTTTGTGATACAGGGTCACATATGCACTCGGTTCTTGGTTGGTTTGATCCTTGTTTATAGTCAGAACAGTAATGAATGTGATTACAAAGTGAATCTGAAGTAAAATAGTGATCCTGAACTCAAACCAGTTGTACTCTTGAAATATGCAGCGAATTTTACTTTTAAAATGCTTCATTTGTGATCAAAAGTAGAACTGTGAGACACTAGATTGACTGGTTTGTCAGGATATGTTCGAATCTGCTCATCTCTGATGAGCTTTGTGAAATTGATGTTATATCCCTCTTATTGCAAGTGTATAATTCGCTGATCACTTCACAGAGTTTTCACTATGCTTTGTATAAAACACTATATACTGTAGTACTCTACAGGGATTAGAGACCCTCCCATCTCAAAACTCTGTGTGGTATTTTATCCAAGTGACAGAGTGCTTTGTCTGTATATTGTGGTAAGAGTGTAACGGCACAAAGCTCACGGCTTCCATGTTTGACTGAACCTAGGACCTTGCATGTTAAAATAAGATGTGTTACCCAGAAGACTGACAAACCAGCCTTATCTTCAGCTTCTTATGTCAGCAAAAATGGGCATTTTCTAAGAATTGATTTACATGGAAAAAGATGCAGTAATTTGTAGATTTTACTTGCAAAGTTTTCTGGGAATCAACACCAGTATTTTTTTCTTCTTCAGAACATAAGCGGCAATTGCCAAATCAGTGTTTCACAAAAATTGAGATATGAGCAACACACGTGTGGCATTGATGTACATGACATGTATAGAGATATGACTTTACCAGGTGCAGTACAATGTATGTTCAGTACTGTACTTCAAATGCACACTGAGCACAGGTTAATGCAACATACATAGTGCAGCACAATGCGTACTCCATTTTGTTTTTCAAATGCACATTCAGCACAAATTGTATGTTAATGCATATCTTCTCCGCAAGAGAAAGAAAGGACAGAAATAAAAAGGAACAAAATATGTGCTTGGTTGTACATGTGCATGAAGCTCATTGCAGTGTGAAATGTCCCAACAATGATGTATTTTACGTAACCTGGATCATGATCAAACTTTAGCTACACTCTGCCTTTTTTCTTTTTCCCTCGACAGGTTCTCACTTTGGCACAGTTTTGGCCCTCCCAATCTCTGGCGTCCTCTCTGACTCAGACTTCCTTGGGGGTTGGCCCTCAGTCTTCTACGTATTTGGTGAGTCCACTTCAAGGATTCTTTGGTGACCTTTGAACTGAGGAAGTATTTACAAGAGAGAGAAAAAATGTCGAGCTAGCCTTCACTCATCTGCATTCAAATGTCTTTATTTCTCACATCCAACAAGAAGTGTGATGTAAAAATAACTGTTTATGCTTGATATTGCTTATGTATGTGAAACAGCAGAAGTGTACTTAGTAAACGGTGTGTTTTTCCTTAGCTGCTCTTGTGACTTTAAAGATTTTACCCCCAGAAGAATTGATAATTAAAAATTAGCTTTAAGATATAAGTAAAGTTGGAATGACTTACAATGTACTAGTTACTAAAGTCCTCGTTTTCAGGGACTTGTCAATATTTTGATATGTCTCACTATCCACTTTAAAGGCGCATAGACCCAGTAGTTGCGCTGTTAGATGATAATTCCGATCACCATTAGCATATACAAAGATTGCCGAAGTTGAGCTGTCATCAACAGTAAAGCGTGTAGATGTTGCTAGGTAACGTTGCCTTTGTTGTCTTCTGCACATCACACGCAGTCTGTAGTGATGCCAGGATGGGCGCGTACTTCCTAGTATGACGTCACAGAAGAAGTTTGCTAAAGCTGTCATCATCAGCCAAATCATGAGCTGAACTGTGATCAGACCACTGACCAGTGGATCGGACTCCTTTGGACTCGGGGGAAAAATGGGCCAAAGCGTAAGCGCTAAAGAGGAGTCAATGGCACGACAGGTCTCTGCAGGAAACTTGCGCTGTCTGCATTCGACTAAATCACCAGGTCCATGTGCCTTTAAATGGAACGCACCCATATTTAGGAGTAGTTATTTGAGGCAGTGCATGTGTGTATGTTCTCAAGACTGACTGCTGTAGTAATACACAAATCAAACTTACTTCACCCAACTTTTGAAGTAGGTTGACTTATGGTGTATGTGGGCCTATTAATTGTTTTACCCGTGTGTCTAAACTTCTCCCTCCCTGTCCTGCAGGTGTGTGTGGTGTTATCTGGTTTGTCCTGTGGTCACTTCTTATACACGACTACCCCGAGAAACATCCACGCATCTCACAAGAGGAACTCACATTCCTCCAAAAGGCAATCCAGCCTGTGGCTAAAGTGAGTCTTTTCAGAAAAATTGTGTTTATTATTTATTTCATTTTTCTTTTAATTGATATTCTTGTGTATTTAAGGTGTAATAATTGTAAAGTTTTATCAAAGTTTTTTCTTTGGTAATGCCCCTAATGTGTATGCCTGAAAAAACAACAACAATTGGAAGAAATGCTTGAAATCACTAATCAAAAGTCAGCAAAGGCTGATATTGAGATTTACCTGGTGAATGGATACTGTGTATGCCATATACCGGTATTTAGTTAGTCTAATTTTTCACAAATTGGGACTTTTCAAAGATTCAGCAAGTGGTTAAATTTGTAGTTGTGGAGTACAGTAATGAGTGGAGAAATGTATGTGTGCATGTCACATTAAAGTCTGGGAATAGCACCTGACTCGCAAAATACTCGAATTTAATACGTCCCTAACTTTTCCTCGAGCCAGCCATCTTTTCAAGCAATGCTTACAATGGCGGCCCTCTGCATTATCGCTTCATAAATATTATATTGTTATCCCTGCTGCATAGACATGCATACTGTAATATTATATCATTAATTTTCCTTTTATATCATTGTTTATGCAAGTCAAACAACTCTGTTTCAAATATACTTTGTATGTTTCCCATGTCCATGATTATGTAGTTTATGTATATATTGATTTGCAGAAAATAAAGTATCTATCAAAAAAAAAAAATTAAAAAAATTCAAAATTAAAGGTAGATAGTCCCAGTAGTGTAGAGGGCGCTGTTGATGATACTGCTGATCACCGTTAGCATTGATACAAAGATTACCAAAGTTTAGCTGTCATCAAGAGTAAAGTGCGTAGGTGTTGCTATGTAACGTTGCCTTTGTTGCTTTCTCTGCACATCGCGCAGTCTGTAGTAATGCCAGGGTGCGTGCATATGTGCTTGTTATTATGACATCACAAAAGAAGTTTGCTAAAGCTGTCATCCCCTCAGCCGAATTATGAGCCGAACTGTGATCCGACCACTGACTACAGTGAATCGGACTTCTTCGGACTCGGGAAAGTGGGCCAAAGCATAAGCGCTAAAGAGGAGTCAATAGCGTAGCTCTCTATAGGAAACTTGCGCCGTGCGCCTGCGTACGCATTTGACTAAAACACCGGGACCATGCACCTTTAAGATAAAAACTCTTCAAAATAATTGGCATATAAAGAAACTCTGTTCCTTATGTGGCTTAGGCTTTGATGTGTGCATGGCCACTCAGTACACGACTTACTCCTCCCCCTCCCTCCTGTATGTTTTCCCTTTTCCACATTTTCTCAATCTCATCCCTCAACAGAAACCTAAAGTGCCTTGGTGTGAGATGCTGACGTCCGTGCGTCTGCTGGCCATTTCCGTGGCTCACTTCTCCAACAACTGGGGCTTCTACACCTTGCTCACCAACCTGCCGTCCTACCTCAAGTTTGGCCTCGGCTTTGACATCTCACAGGTAAGGAGACCGCGGTCCAGTTGCGGGATGTGGCGCAGGCAGAAATAGCAGATCATGCCTCGTGAGAACTTTTGTCTATCATGGTAGATAACATACATGTAAAGGCCCATTCTGTGCAAAATTATAGTGTCTGATATGGATTTAGCATTAGGTCATGTAGAACAAACGCTGCAGAGCCAGTCAAAATGGCACAAATTTAGCGTTTTGATGCAAGTGAAAGCTTGTTCATAATGATACATGTACAGTGAAACCCCGTTATAACGAGTTCGGTTATAACGAGGAACCGCTTATAACGAGGTGATCGCGTCGGTCCCGTTTTCCTTTGCGTGTAAACCTATGGCAGAACGAATCGGTTATAACGAGTTCGGTTATAACGAGATTCCGGTTATAACGAGGACAATTTCGGTGCATCATGATAAAGAAAAACATAAGCAATTTGATCGGATATAACGAGGTTCCATTTCTTGACTAAATTGCCGCTTTCAAACATGCGACAAACAAAACCCTGAAAACCGAAATCACGCTATCCACATCTTTTTCCGTTTTGCAGAGAACCGTTCCTTCCATGTTTTCTTCTAAATCACGCGATAAGACACAGGAATGTCTTCCGATGTTCCTACTAAATCATTAAACATAATCATTCGATTTTCTTTTCCGCGAGATACGCGTGCGTGATATAAGGGCAGACCACACCGGCTGCAACGAGAAATAAAAAAGATAGCGCATTCAAAAACTTTTCATGTAGCGACACTTGTGGCCAAAAATGGACAATTGGAATGCGTGTGCAACTCATTATCATATCCTTTCCATTTTTAGTTCCGACTTCCAGTTCTTTTGCTGCTTAGCAAATATGAGTGTGGATGATTGAAGCCGAAATAATTAATGAAATCATCGCGATCCCGTCGGGTGACAGTATAGCGTAAAAATAGTTGAATAACGTATGTTAACCTCCTTAATCGGTGTTCAGAAAAAGAAACGAACGCATTTATTAATTTGAATGGATCTGGATTTGTTCATTATCATTAACAAATGATAATTTAAATATGTGTGTGTATGATTAAAGCCGAAATAATTAATGAAATCATCGCGATCTCGTCGGGTGACAGTAGCGTAAAAATAGTTGAATAACGCATGTTAACCTACTTAATCGGTGTTCAGAAAAAGAAACAAACGTATTTATTAATTTGAATAGATCTTGATTTGTTCATTATCATTTAACAAATGATAATTTAAATATGAGTGTGTATGATTAAAGCCGAAATAATTAATGAAATCATCGCGATCTCGCCGGGTGACAGTAGCGTAAAAATAGTTGAATAACGCATATTAACCTACTTAATCGGTGTTCGGAAAAAGAAACAAACGCATTTAACAGGTCAAGGATGTACAAAACGCGAAGAGATTTTCGAAAGAAAGTAAAGAACGCATTTTTAATCCCGTCGGACGCAACGATCATACATTGTTTAAAATTACAGCCGAAATGATTCATGAAATTATCGAATTCCCGCTGGGCTCCAACAGCGTAAAATACCTCTCAACTTAACGGTAAATAACGCATGTATGTTACTCTGAAATTATCGCGATCTCGCCAGGTGACAGTAGCGTAAAAAATAGTTGAATAAGCATGTTAACCTAGAAACAAACGTATTTATTAGTTTAAATAGATCTGGGTTTGTTCATTATCACAATTTTAACACTGCATTTCACAATGAAGATTTTTCTTTCTTTCAGAATGGTCTATGAGGTACAGATTTGCGTAAAAAGGATCACAACGTAACCTTCCACATTCAATCCTGTCGCATATTTTTCAAGAACGCATGTACAAAACGCGAAGAAATTTTCGGAAGTAAATAAAGAACGCATTTTTAATCCCTTCGAGCGCAACGATCATAAGATTATATTGTGCAAGATTACAGCCGAAATGATTAATGAAATCATCGCATTCCCGCTGGGCACCAACAGCGTAAAAATACCTCGCAAGTTATGGTAAACAACGCCTGTATTTTACTCTATTTGCGCTGGTGTTAGGAAAAATTAACAAACAAGAATTACAATAAAGAATTATCTCATTTCAACATCTACTTTTTCGTCTTATTCACAAATAATTTCCCTTTATTATCTCAATAATAATGATCCATAATTGTGTAATAACAACGCAAAGGATGGGTATGTTGTGCTTATGTTTTTCTTTGTTTTTGATGCGTACGGTTATAACGAGGTACCGGTTATAACGAGGTAATATCGCCGGTCCCACGGACCTCGTTATAACGGGGTTTCACTGTATGTAGTAGCTCATACAGATCTAGCATATGCAGTGTAGGTGTATTGTATCTAATGCAGTTGTTATTATTGTCACTGTTCATAACTCTGCTGTAAGAATTAAAACTTAATCACTGCAGATAGCAGATAAAGCATCTTTTTACCCTTCCAAACCTCCGATTATGGGAAAGAAAAATGCCTAAACCATATACAGACCAATGTGCAATAACCAGATTGTGTAGTATCGTGCAGAATGCATGTATGAATGCGTTGTTGTCGTTCGTTAATTTGTTTGTTTGTAAGTAGTGATGCATCCATGTTAACAACTGATGGTATTATCATTCCAGCTTGTGCTACACTGCTCATCTATTAGCTGTGGTATATCTGTCTTTCACAGAGCGGCTTTCTGGCAGCTGTGCCCTATCTTGTCATGTGGATCCTGATCAACACCGGCGGTCAGGTCGCCGACTACTTACGCGGTCACTACATCTTGACCACTACTCAGACGAGAAAGCTATTCACAACTCTAGGTAAGATTATTGCCAGGTTGATTGGTTTGTTCTTCCATTAACATTCCCCAATGTTATTGATATAGTACATGATATATGAAATCATTTGCAGTAGGACCTCGATTATCCGGCCACGTTGGGACCGGCGGGCCTCCAGATAATTGATTTGGCGAGATAACAGAGACATGCTCAAATACAGCACTTCCTAGCATATGTTGCTAGGGATATATATATGTTATTACATTTTACCAATTTGATAATATAATTATCTGCGTGGCATATGCCATGTTTCATCCTGCATGTGATATGGAAATAGAACGAAATATAAGTAAGATATCCCTTCATGTCCCTTCATATATTATTTGTAAGTTATATTGACTGACAAGTAGATCGATATTGCGACTCGTTGAATACTGCCGCTGCACTGTACTGTAACCACTGCTGTGCACTCAGTGCCAGTGACCAGCGCGGCACCAATCATTGACATAAGTATCTTTTCACAAACTTACTCGAAAGTTATATAGTTCGCTGCCATAATTGAATTATGTCCTGTTGTGTATTTGCACCAAAATGGTCGAACTTGTGCTTGTTTTGAGTGAGATTTGGCACTGAAAATACATGAAAAAAAGAATACAAAAATGTCAGCCAGTCGACATCCAGACAACAGAGAATTGGGATAATCGTTGTCTGGATAATCAAGGTCCTACTGTATTTCTCTCCGATCTTTGCCGTTGCCAGGTCTGGTGCTGCCGGCGGTCTTCCTGGTCATCACCGGCTACATCGGCTGCGACCACGTTCTGGCCGTCGCTTTCCTCGCCCTGGCTGTGGGCATGGGCGGGCTGGCCATGTCCGGGTTCAACGTCAACCATCTGGACATCGCCCCGGCCTACGCGGGCGTCCTGATGGGCATCACCAACACCGTGGGCACCGTGCCCGGGATCCTGGGGCCGTCCATTGTTGGCCTCTTTGTTGTCAATCAGGTCAGTCTTCCAGGGGCTTCTTTCATTGTACAGTATGTTCCCCCCTCCCCCCCCCCCCCCCAAAAAAAAAAAAAAAAATACAATCAGATTTTTGCATTGATAACTTCCAATATGATTAAACTGTGTGAATGCTACTTCAGGGACTTAAAATGTAACACCTTTGCTCTACATGTTTTGCAGAAAACCCCATTCAATTTCGTTAAGTGGTCACAGAGAAATTTTAATTGTTGCAAAGCATGTAATGGGTCTGATTCTTCCAAGTTTAGCACCTGGACGTTTTTGGAATGATTGATTCACTAGTTTTAAAGTTATCATTGTAGAGGGTCCTGTTATTTTTTTTTTTTTTTTTTTTTTTGGGGGGGGGGAGACATACGGGACTTAGTGGAGCTAAAATACTTAAGAATAAAGGTATGATTAATACAAAGTGAAGGCCAGTGAATATTAATCTAGATAAAATTCTTTAGTGTGACAGGATTGTTGTATATTCTGGGTTTGTTCCTCTTTTGTTAGTTAATATTTTGTTTATTTCGCCTGAATGGCGATATCTTGAATTTTCCATCAGTACTGATAGGCTGATCCATGTATGTGTCACAGTGCTAGTGTTAAAAATATAGCCTTTTGTTTGAATAGTAAATTGAACTTTGATGATGAGATGTCACTTGACTAGAGTTTGATTGTGTCTGATGTGTTTCTGAGTGAACGTAATTAAAATTTTTGGCCGCTTCCTTTGTTTCTAGTACTCCATCTCACAGTGGCAGATTGCATTCTGGGTATGCTTCGGGGTCTACATGTTTGGCGCCCTCGTTTACTTCCTCTTGGGAACCGGTGAGCTACAGCCGTGGGCCGACCCCGTAAGGCTGGAGCGAGAGAAGCGCCAGAAGGCGGTGAACCACGGCGGCGGCGGCGACAACGAAGATGGACAGTTACCGTACTGCCAGTACGACATCAGCAACAGCGTCAACGGCGGTGTCTCCCACACTGGCGATTCGCGGGTGGTGATGCAGTAATCACAGTAATATGATGGATCACAATATCCAGTCAGCAACATGACATTTATTGAATTGTACTCATTACTAGAAAATATGAAGTTTGAGGTGGTGGCGGTGCTGTCAATCAGACCAGCAAATTTTAAGGAACAACAATGCTGTGACCGCGGTGATAAAGATCACGATACAGTTACCTGGTGTAAGCAAACTTATCTTTCTCAGTACTGACAAAAATGTGAAGTCGCTAATCACAAAGCTTGCATGTCCATACTCTGGAATGTTTTAAGGAGAAAAAATTCCTTTTACCTGTTGCATATAAAGACAAAACTTTTTGAGATATCCTGTGGTATTTTTTGCATGTGCTACGAAAGAAGCACCATTGTGTGTGAATTGGTTACCATAAAAGGGGTCTCCAATAATACGCAGGTGTTCTCTGAAGAATAAGCCAGTTCGGGGTTAGCTCATGGGCACATCGGTACAAATGACCTTTCTTCTTTCTCAGTTGATTAGGCACTCCACGAGTTTTCAAGCGAGAGAAGGTATTTCAGCTTACCCGACGTAACAATTTATGGAATTCATCAGTCATGTTCAAACAAAAAATGAACTTGCGTAGACCAGGTGACCAGAATGATCCACAATTAGCACTTTGGAAAGCATCCATTTCATTATTTCGCATTGAATGTATTAACAATCCTTTTCAATTGATATCGTCAAATTCCGCTTTTGCTGTCAGGTGGATGTGCTGGCAAGCACCACTCATAATGATCACTTGAATAATCATTACATCACAGATGCTTATCTCAGTGAATAAAAAACCAACATGCTCTGCCGGTACTGATGACCTCTTTCTGCTCATGCTCAAAGTGGAACACCGAACTGGCTTATTCTTGGTCAACATGCACAACTGTCAACCCACACACACCTAGAAATTTTCATTTAGGACAATCACACACACAGACATAACACCTATCACAAGATGATCAAATGCAAATTGCTGAGATTGTGCAACTGCCATTTATAGCCAAAATTTCTCAAAACTAGAGTTCTTTCTTCCAATGCTTTCTATGTGAAGCCAAGGAAGATGTGCACATAAATGAATGTCTTGCCATGTGATGAGTATGAATTCCTCTTTTAATGGATCACTGTCTACAATGCCTCATTTTGCAGAATATTCTTAGCTCCGTCAGTTTATTGTAATTTCTAGGTGGAAGGCAGTCTACTCAATTCGGTCGTATATTTGAAGCATTTAGATCTGCACCGGTGGCAAGGTGCGAAGGTGTGCTCTCGAAGAATGTGCATTCTGATCACATAGAGTTGATCACTGCATTCTTTACATTCCCCTGCATAGACTGAAACGTTTTGAAGCATTTCGTTTAGCGTAACAGGTACGCTTTTCACAGACTTGTCAGTCAGTGACCATAGATGATGAAATAATTGTAATGTATTACAGTAGAACCTTGTTAAAACAAGATCGGATACAGCAAGACACCTCATAAACGAGGTAATTTTGCAGGTCTCATTCCTTTTATATTCTTTTGTCTTTTATCTCTAATATAATGAGATGCCCAATATAATGAGGAGATTCCAGTGGTCCCAAGCAAGTCGTAATACTGAAAAAGTGGAATTTTTTTTGGTGTTAAGATTTTCGCACATTTCGCGCACCAGAAATAAGCACAAAAACAGGAGCATGCGAATACTTTTGCCTGTCATATGTTCCAGTAGCTGCTGTCTTGATTGCACAGAAGAAAAATAAAATGTGAAACTAATCTTTTCGGGCCATCGAGCGCGAAAAATTGTTCTCATGAAAATACATGTATTCACTTTTACGGTAACGGGGTTTGCCTGTTTTGACAACATGGATGCAGCATTCCATTTCACTTATTGCACAAAAGTCGACAGACTGACCACTTGCTGTCAAAGTGGTCTCGCTATTTAGGTCATGACACACTTTTATCACAGCAATGGATGCTTTCCCATTAAGACGAGCTCTTTGTGATGTGTATGTCAATATAGACTGCTGGTAACAAAGAGTGATTTAAACTTTTGATCAGGGCTCCACACTAATATATATATATATAATTTTTTATTTTTTATTTATTTATTTTTTTTAAACTTGCAGTCAGTAGTGCCAAACATTGCCTTTCATTTCTGCTCACGTTTAATACAAGAGCAAATACACTAATGTAACTTGTTTGCAAGTAAAGTTTTAAAGATGGCATTGCCAGAAGAGACAGTGTGTACATGATAGAAAATATGTCATCTTAGTCCCATGTGCCCATATCCATGCTGGTACAGTTCAGCATTGTACAAATTGTGCAGTTTGCTGGCAATAATTTTTTTTGCATCTCACTTCTCAAAATAGAGCATACAGCGACTAAGTGCAATTGTATCGGGAGCCAATCCAGTGAATCCGGGCTATGTTGTGATGTTATTCTGCTTGAGGTCTGAAATCTGAGCATTGATGTAGACCTACACTCTGAAATGATTTTCTCGTAGCAATGGAAATCTCTATGACACTTTGAGCAACATTAAGGAAGGTGGAAGAGATCATTTTCATTATCATGCTACATGAGAATTGTAATCCCACAAAAAATACAAGAAAAAATAACAAGACAAAACAAAGGGAGGGGTAGAGGAGAAGAGAGACAAGTACCCCACCTCCTCCCCCCCCCCCCCGAGAAAAATAACAAAGACAAAACAAAACAAAACAAAACAAAAAATGTACTAACTATTAAAGCAAAACTCAAAATATCTTATTCCATACTGTTCGATGTAAGTGCTTGTAGATGTGCGTCAGTCGGAGTGGACAGGTGCAATCATGCTGAATACGCTTGATTGCGTGATTGTCACAGGACCAATATGTTGGATGACAAATCCACTTAGTGCCATTCATTTTTAACATTTGTTAAAATTATCCTTATGTCGTATATGTATTTTTCATTTTAAAGCTTGTAATGAAAAGTTCACTCTAGAATTTGTTGGAGGAGTTTGAAATATTTTTACTTAATGCCTGTCAAGCGCACAATGATTTAAGGTAGGAAACAGAAGCGTTATTAATGTTATGCAAAACAATGTGTCTACATGATTTGACATCAACTTTAATGTTGTTTTCAAAACTGTTGCAAAAATGACATTCTTTTCACCCCTGAAATCCATGATTGTTGTTGTTTCTTTGTATGTTTGTTTGTTTGTTCTTTTTTTTGTTTTTTCTACATACAGTCTTGTTCATCCCAGGAATTATATATAAAAAAAATATTTTTATTTTTGTTTAGCGGTACATACCTTGCTGGGTAGACCAGAAAGTATTGCAGTTTCTAAACATGTATTGTTTACTTTAGTTTCATGGAACAAATGTATAGGACCTACTGTAGATGGGTAACATGAAACACTGGTACTCCAGGTGTAACGAAGTCCTCAGAACCGGCAATCTTCGCTATAGCGGAACAGTGAAGTACAGTATATACAGACGTACAAAACTGTATAGATGATTAATTTGGGACCTGAATTTTCTTTTCATTGTAATGTAATTTTAAAAATATATATATTTTTATTCATTTTTACCGTGTTCATTATTATGGGAGTACACTGTAACAGCTAAAGTGAAAATGAGCTTGTAAAAGTAATGTTCATTTGGCAAAGCTACAATGGTAATATATGATGATACATGTATAAATGAGCTGAAGTCGATCACCGCTCTTTAATACACAATTCATTGTCGAGTGCTATCTTGTCCTTGTTTTTTCTCTCCACTTTAAAGTTTTCCCTCGCTTTGAAGGGAGGGAATAATCCAATAATTTGACTGGTGAACTTTCATTTTAGGTACAGACCCCAAAACAAAAAACATATCGAAGATATTCAAAGCTAGCAGTAATAATTGTAATAAAGGTAGCGTCCACTGTCACCTAGACCCAGTTGACAAGGGATTCTGTTTTGCAAGCTACTTGTCCCTCTGCCAACTTTGGCACTATGCCAATTATCATTTAGTTGTTGTTTCAGAATGACCCGTCATCACGTGTGTTCTTTAATCATCAGTGTAGTTGGGGTTGTGATGTGGTTGTACGCTGTAGTATTATGGTGCCACAATTTTTCAAAGCCGATTTGTGCATAAAATATATTTATCACAATATGTAAAAGATTTTCTATTTTTACATGCCATCATATGTAATGCTTCTCTTTAAATCTGTGTAAGATTTGACTGTAAATTGTTCTCACATAATTATTTGTATATGTGCATCTTCTGACAAAATGTTATTAAATTGATACAAATATTATTTTCAGCATATTTATTCCAGCATATCCTATGAATTTGAGGGTTTGTGGAACCACGAGTATATGCATCTAAAACAACTAATTGACATGGTGCAACATGTAAAAAAAAAAAAAAAATCTGAAAAAAACCCACATACAAAATGTATTTACATCATACCTGATGATCAATGTACGTTTGTACATCAAACACAAACCACCTACACGCCACCAAACAAACAAACACACAGGCACACACTCTAGCACATGATTATATACTGGCAGCACAACACTGAAAACAGCAGTTGAAATGAGACCATCAGTCACGCAATTATCATTTGGGGCGTTTTCGTTTTTATGCTGAAATTCCATTGCCAACGTGAAAGCATCAATTCACAAATGCAATACACCACTTTAAAGGGAGCAAATGCTGCAATGTTCTTGAAAAATATCATCGGTAAATGGGAGCATGAGCTGTATCAAAGTGATGGTGATGACAGCGACGGAATGCAGGGAGCAAGACTCTGAATATTTTCGATGTGCCAATTTCAGTGCATTCATTACAAGATGTTTATGAAATACCACAACAAAACATTTTGTTTCACATTAAAATATCTTCAAACCTCAAAAAAAAAAAAAAAATATCAGCCAACCTCGCCTATGTCGACCCAACACAAATCAAGTCTACCCCAGATGGATATGGACATGCATGTGTTAATTCTGTTGTGAAAGTCAACATTTTGTAAGTCGAAGAATTTTGGGTTTCAAAACAAGTCGGGTTGATTGTATGTTGAAGCTTTCAATGATTTATGACAGGTATCTTTCATTTTGTGTGTGTTTTATTGAGTGTGTGTGTGTGTGTGTGTGTGTGTGTGTGTGTGTCCGTGTGTGTGTGTGTGCGTGTATGTGTGTGTGTGTGTGTGTGTGTGCGTGTGCGTGTATGTGTGTGTGTGTTGTGTTCCTGATTTGTTATTTGTAGTTGTTGTTTTGTGAAGGGGAAGGGGAACTCGTCTGCCAGATAACATGCTTCTTTGTGCTGTGAGTATGATGTGCTGTTGAGTATGCAATCAACAGTCAGACCGCAACGTCCTGAAAAGCCTTCGCATTTATCGTACGCGTATGCATGGACCTCGCGGACATGAATACGTAATGAGCTGGGAGACCACATTTTTAGAGTCTCTGTAAATCTAAACGACATTATCAATCTTCATGATTTATACATCGATGAAAAGCTGAAGAGTTGTACTTTGATGAAATTCGACCACTTAAAAGGTTATGACATATTAAATATACTGAACAAGGAAATTATAAAACACAAAATTTGCATATTTTTCATTTTTTTAAGGGGTACACTAGACCAACGAAATTAAGGTGGACCAAAATGGAAGAGGTATAAAATGAAAGAGGAAATATCATTCTATGAAAACATAATGACTTTATGTGGACTGATCTTATGAACGGGTCAGGTTGGCGAATAAATCATTGCGTTGTACAGTTAATTTTTGACGAGATTTCAGTTTGCCGCGAATACGCGTTTCTGATTGGTTAATTCCCTCTGAGTGGAGAGTTGAACGCACCTCGCGGAATGACAGTAAACGTGTACTCTACATAACAGTAATACACTGTGTGTAGATGACAGTGTAGGACCCTATGGTGTGCGTGTGCGCGCGCACACAATGTATGTAAGTGACGCGCTCAGGTTCCAGCTGCGACAAGATCTCCACGTAAAGAACAAGAACAACACTCCACTCTGATCGACAGCTCAACTGACAACTAGATAGAGTAGCGTGCAGTAATAAATAGCATACAAATCAATAATAAAAGATCTAGCACTAAGTTTGCGCATATGAGTTCTTTGGGGCTCTCTATTTGGTATTAGAATAATTATTCCTTATTAATCCACTGTATACATCGCTGAGTAATTTATCTAATGATACCGTAGGAGCGCATGATCATTCACGTATCTCAAATTGCCACACTATGATTTTTACTCGACGAGACTTTCAATTTTCGTTGGTTTCTAAGCGAGGGACCAATTCAGTTCTTACTGTGCTATTATAACAAGTATATCTAAAACGTTGACCATCATTCATGTGTTGATTCAACCTATGAACGGGTCGGGTTGGCAATTAATAGAAAGCCTTGCTCTAATTTGTTTCTGGGTCGTTTGGAAAATATCGATATAATGCAGAGATATGAATAATGGTATCATAAGCTCATTTTGTAGAATGTAAGCATTAAAAGGTGTGATTTATTTCAAATATTCACAAACCTTGTCAATTAGTCACGGATAGTAGATCTTCATGTCGTCAATAAGTGAATCTCGTAGACCATGCACTTTGTCTCTGAATTATCTCGCAAAATCTCGGGTGCTGAGAAGGACATGCGCAAAAACCTGCGCGTACGATAAATTTTTGATTTGAGCTCATTAACAGCAGCGTTGCGGTCTGACTGTCAACCTATGTGACAAGAGCACAGTACGACAGTACAGATACATGGATACACGCAGCTGGATGATGTCTTTACACTGTTCTGTAATCAATTACGCGGATGAAGAGCAGCACCACTTCAAACAGAGTATGACATCTTGATCTTGGCCAGAAGTTTCTCCATCTCTGAATACTCTGAGAGAAAATACACAATATCATCTTTTCTGGGGACCATAAAATCTCCGTTCAGGCTGCCAAGGAGTAGCAAATCATGGAGAAAGGCTCTGTCTGTGTAAACTTTGCACATCACACTTTGAAAATTTCTCCACAGTTCAAGGTTGGAATGGATGCCTTGGCGTTAACATGATGGACGTGGATTCCAACAGTACCACTCAAATGGCCCACAATCTTGCAGGTACGCTATATCCTGGTCCTCACCACACCAAATGACAGGCTCATGCACAAGCTCACCGTGATGAAAAGCAGGTGATCGGGAAGGCACAAGGAGCAGATAAACAGTTGCTTTCTTTTTCAAACATTTACAGACATATGTACAGTAACTTCACAATTTACATATTTACACTTTCAAATAACATCAATCACACAGACTGAAGTTTTATAATACACACAGGAAAACTCATTATGCTGAGCTGGAATCAACCTTAAGATATTTCAAAAAGGCATCAAGTGCAAAATGTCTTCTTACAACATCATCTCACATTGTACATGATACAGATGACCCAACTCGGATGACCATCTGCATGCTACACAGGAGTGAAAGATTGCTTAGCGATAGGTCGATGGAATAAGACAGAATGACTAATTACATAAAATATGAAATCTCGGCCTGTGTTGGTGAGAAGAGAATTTCTGTTCAACGATAGGTCCACCAAATGACAGAATCACATATACAGTATAATAAGCTTTTTTGGTGCAATGCATTTATAACAAAAGTCAGTGGGGTCCAGAAAATTACCAAAGAAATGGTTCCATTTTTTTCTCAAACACCAAACATCTCACTGAAATATTATGCAGAAGACCATAATACTACAGCTGAATTTGATATAAAAATGCAGAGTAGCATGATTCAAGTGCTGCTGCATCTGTACAGTGAAGCCTTCAGAAAAACATGCATACAATTTTTGCCGATGAAAATATATCTATCATCTACTCCAGATAACATTAGAGAAAGAGCTACACATGTCCATGAAAGCAAAACACCGTACATTTTTTGTATTTGTGACTAGTGATCCCATCTTTCTAAATAGTCACTAATCTGTAAAAGTGAATATTTTCGCCCGAGTAATTTTTTACACTCGGCTGAGTAAGATGAATTTTGCGTGTCTCTAATTCCGCAGAATCAAGAGATTATAGGATACATGGTACACATACTTGGTAAGCAAATATATTCACATGCTTTTATTTCTGCACTGGTTTCTGCTGAAATAGGTGAAAATTTCCACTTTCACAGTATTCTGTCCAAGCCCAAACAGTGCGCTTGCTGCTACATAACTGGCAAGAAGTCATTTAAAGATATGGCTTCAGTCCTGCCTTGTAAACACATCTTTCCAGAAGTTTAATACATTGTTGCTGATTTTCTGAAAGAAGGGATTGCTTGTATCTCCTCCTTGGGGACAGAAAATTTTCAAGACTTGGTTGCAGTCTTGACTGGTGAACCCATTTTTCTTTTGAATTGCAACAATGCTTCTGATTCTGGAATGCAGAGTTTACAAGTGAAAACCGGAGGAGGGTGGAGCATAAAGAAGTGACTGCAGTCTCGAATGGTGACCCTATCTTCTCACAAGTGCACAAGGTTTGCTGATTCCTCTATAAGTCCAGGGAGGTGGAAGAAAGATGGAGATGGCACTCTGAGAGCTTCCCTCAGAGAAAAAATCAAGTGGTCTTACACCGATTAACGTCTTGAAATCCAACCCTCATTCTGTGATAAATATGTCAAAATCTGGCCTTATCAGTCCACCCATCACCCTCCGGCGCACTAGAGTGACGCAACATGATCTCCTTTCCAGGCCTTCCATAAACACACGCTCGTAAAAATCGGGCTTTGAAGCGATGCGTGGCACCGACAATATGACGTCATATTCAAAATTTTGGCAGTCTATTACATTCAGTGAAAGACGTCCCCCTTCGAAAACTACAACTTATGGCTCAAGAATTGGGTAGCGTGGTATGTCTATACCTTTCGCTTGTTCAGCAGACTGTGCTGAGGAGATTGCCGTTTGAACCAGCGAAATCGGTATACAAACAACGGAGTTACTGACCAGTAAGTTTTGTGCGCTAGAGATGTCATCATATTGTTTCTGTATCGATTATGAGAAATCCCGCACATTTCCGCAATTTTTTTTATAGTTAGAGAGGTAGGCCTGACCTTGATCTTCAAAATGATATAAGTTACATGAGCGTGTTCGGGCGTGTTTTCAAACAGTTCGAGTGTAAAAGTAGTGCTTCATAGAGACCGAGGCGGTTTTTTTTTCGTCTGCACCCGAGCGAGCTGGAGCTTTTCAGCGTACTCGTCGGGTTGTTGTAGGGCCGCCGCGTAGGCGTCGGGACAGCGTTCGTTGCCGTTTCGGTGAATTTGAGTTACTAGTAAATACATATTGGAATGGAAAGTTGAGTGTTAAAAAGTGTAAATTAGACATATCAGCCTTGATTATAATAATTTTCCGTAGAGAATTAAACATGATATCTATAAAAGCCTAGATGTATGATGCTGTAAGTATATTTTAGGGGGAAAAACAGAGCTTAGTATACAGTGTTTCGCCTCACTCTCCCTCGATCATTCATCGGTAAATACCGGTAATCGGCTTGACTCTACCCCATGCTAACGTTACAAAAAATTGAATTAAAAAGTAGTAGAGTACACCTCTGGAGCTAGTAGAATCTAACGTTTAACAGTGGTTAGATTCTAGTTTGTGAAATACTAGAGTCTACTAGCCAGGACTAACGTTAGGTATGTTTTTGCTAGGCAGCGTACCTGAGGTGACGCTGCGCTATTAAACAGTGTCCCGAGCCTTGCCCTTGCCTTGGCCTCCAATTTCCAAGCCAAGGCCCAACTAACTTTCTGAGTTTCAGTTTCAATTGCAAATCAAATTTCGTTAAGTTGCTGTGTCAATGTGATTTTGAATTTGTTAAAAGCAATTCCTCCTCAACAAACTCGTCTCCGTCAAAATCACGATCGCCAGAACCACCACCACTGCTTACACCACTGCTTTACAGAATACACTATAAGTTCTGTGCTTACACCGTAGGACGCCATTTTATTCCCCGACCACAATGCATTTCGCGTCGTGATTTCCGCCACAAGATTTACGACTTGCAGTGCGCCGAGCGTGAGTAATGGGATTACGGGAGGGGGAAAAAAACGCTGTCGGGGCCACGCATGACTTCAAAGGAAACTCAGAAGAGCACACTCCATCTTTCTTCCACCTCCCTGATAAGTCCTAGCAAAGGGCCGGTGCCATTGATCTCCGGGAGACTGCAGTCCCAAGAAATGGTGGCCGTCTCGAGTGGTGAACCTATCTTCTCACAAGCCCACAGGGGTTGCTGATTCCTATCAAAGGGCCAGCGGCATTGACCTCTGGGAGACTGCAGTCCTAAGAAATTGTGGCCGTCTCCAGTGGTGAACCTATCTTACTCACAAGCCCACAGGGGTTGCTGATTCCTATCAAAGGGCCAGCGGCATTGACCTCTGGGAGACTGCAGTCCTAAGAAATGGTGGCAGTCTCAAGTGGTGAACCCATCTGCTAAGATAGTGACAATGTTGCTGATTCTCTCAAAGTCACCAAGGAGATTGCAGTTCTATGAAATGGTGACAGTCTCGAGTGGTGAACCCATCTCCTCAGATAGTGACAATGTTGCTGACTTGTTCCAAGTCACCAACGAGACTGCAGCTCTAAGAAATGTAACAGTCTTGAGTGGTGAACCCATCGCTTCAGAGAGCAACAATTTTACTGATTCGCTCCAAGTCACCACAGAGATTGCAGCTCTAAGAAATGGTGACATTCTCGAGTGGTGAACCCATCTCTTCAGATGGCGACGATGTTGCTGATTCGCTCCAAGTCACCAAGGAGGCTCTGCATCTTGCTCTTGAGGAATGCATCATTCATGGTGGCCAGGCCTCGGATGTCTGGACTCAGGCCGGGCAGCTCGGCAAACTGCTGCTCCAGTGCTGTGTGTGGAAAAGAGATGGCATTGATGAATACCAGAAGTGTTTAAATCCATACAAATTGCCTAACGGGATTACAAAGTTTTAAACAGAACATACGCACATGCATTCTTTTTCTTTCAACTGAATCAGTTTCTCAGAAACGAACACAACATATAAGTGACTCATGTTATAGAAAAGTCCCCAGGACCACTAGTTCTTTTGTTATATCAATATTTTTTTTTCTAGCTGAACAGTACGGTACCATAAAGATATACACGGTAATTTGGGGACTTGAACTTTTGCCTCCTTGTAACCTCAATTTCATCATTAACATGTTCGTTGGTAGACTGTCTTTCACATCTGAAGAACAAGGTCCCCTCCAACTTGCCCCCCTCAGGCATTACATAACTACCAATGCAGGGCTCCACACTAACTTTTATTTTTGGTGGCCCAAAGGCAAACATCCGACCTTTTTGGTGGCCCAATCAGGCCACCAAATTCTTCATTCTGAAATTTTGGTGGCCCGACGTGTGTTTTTGGTGGCCTCGGGCCACCGGGCCACCGTTAGTGTCGAGCCCTTGCCAATGAATAAAAGGGTACTTGAGCCAACAAAATTCTTTATAACCCACCTCCCATTCTCAAGGCAGTACATAACAACAAGAAGCCTGCTTGCCTGAAATAAGTAATGCTGACCTCCGATGGCATCTCCTTGTGACCACTTGTCTCCCCTCCCCCTTTCTCATGCCCATTTTCCACTCCAGCCTGACCCCGTTCTATCAACGCAACAATGTCACTACCACAGGATAATCAAACCTCCAATGCCACGCCCCCCTGCCCTTCTGATTCATCTCCCTACCTTTTGTCTCCTCCTCAATCTTGTCCATCCTTCTCTCCAGCTCGGCCTCCAGGTACCTGATGTGCTCCTTCAGGTTCTTCTCGCACAGGCTGCGGGAGACCTCCACCACCCTCGCCACCCCCTTCCTTGAGGAGCTCCTCGGGGACGCCGAGGATGACGCCGTGGACCCTCCTTTTGGCTCCTTCTGCTTCGACAGATTTGAGGATTGCCCAGTGCCGGCAGACGGAGAGTGGGATGCAACCTGGATAATGTATGAAAACCGGTATTGCATTATACATTGTACATGTATATCAACAATAGCATCATTCATGTGTGGGGAAGAGGTTTGCATTTAAATACTTACATACAATTCTGAATGCCCTATATGTTTAGTGAGTCTAACTTTTTGTGGATTGGGACTTCTTGACAATTTCGCGGGTTGAAAATTCACTATTGTAGAGTACACTACTGAATGGAGAAATGTATGTGTGCACATCACATTCATGTCAGGATCAGAGCTAATATTTTTGCATAATTTTGAATTTGCGAATACCACCCAATTCGCAAAATTCGAAATATTCAGCAGATAATGTAAAATCATGCATATCATAAAGATAATGATATCATTTTTAGATGTGAACTATAAGGTAGGTGAATAACAGCTCTAGCAGGCTGGGTGACAAGTATGTCAGAGTGTAAGGGCATAATTTGGGGGGCAACTGTGTAAATCTATTGTGAAGTGCATACAAGTATGTCAGCTGACCTTTCTGCAAATACGAATTCATACTTGCCTTTCATGACTTCAAAGCATCATCTACTAAAGTATATCTCACTAATTCATTTCATCATACAAGCATCTTGTTACCATGTTGCTTCATCGAAGGTGTAATATTCCAACCATATGGATGCATTAGTGTAACTGAAGATGCCAGGTTAAAAAGACTGTGCCACAGTGGTACTACATTTGTGAAGTAATCTCCAACAGCCTGAACAAGTATGTATTCTGTTCTTGACATGTCCAGCTATCCCTCCACTCCTACTCTCAAACTTAGCACGAAATTGAATTTGCTTACAAGTCTATGGGTCAGCTTGTTAGTTATACCTTTGCTGCTGCTGCCACCGTGTTGCTGCTACTTGGCGCGAGACCCGACGATGCTGGCTGGCCGGAGTAGCCAGATGTTGATGGCTGGTCCTCCCTCGCAACAGTCCCTGCATCTCCGCCGGGCCCAATCGTGGCCGACGGGCCCGGCACATCTTTGGCAGGTGCCTCAGGCTGCTCCTTCTCTCCTCCTCCTCCTGCCACAAGTTGGGTCGAAGACGACTTGCCTGCATCTATCAGCGGGGTGCTGGTCCTCATTTCAGATTCGTCGACCACAATCTGGGACAGATCTGCAGAGGAGGCCGAGCTCTGAGCAACTCTTGGCACCGAGTCTCTTTGCTCTGGATCGACAGAGGGGGTTTCACTGGGTTGTTCATCTTGCGAACCAGCTGAAGCTGAAGCAGTCTCATCTCCTTTGGTATCCTGGAGGGATGCCTTCCCAGTCTCTACGGAGGAAGCTGGATGAGTGTCATCATGAGATGCCTCTGAAGATCTTGCTGCCTGATGTCCTGCGTCCTCAGCAGAGCTTGGAACCTCTATCAGGTTGCCTGAGCCTACAGACGTGGCGGACACTTGGGAGGTGTCTTTGCGAGCACCAGGACTCTCCTTTCCACCATCTGCAGGAGTGGTTGCTGTGACAGGTGGGTCTGCTTGCTCGACAGAAAGCTCTTCAGTTTCCTTGGTGGTGGCTTGTGATGTACTTTTCGACGCATCTCCTACTACTCCAGAGGTCGTACCAGTTCTAGATTCATCCTTTCCAGCTGCAGAACTTGGTGGTGGATCAGTGTCCATCTGTTCAACAGTCTCTGAATCTCCTGCCCGAACCACTGTCGTCATTGTGTCCAACATGCCCTCTGCCTTCCTTGCATCTTTTTCCGAAACAGGTGCAGTTAAAGACTCAGAATGGGCTGTAAGAGATGAGGTACTCTGTTCTAAAGACTTGCCAAATGAGGAGGGAATGACCCTGGTCTCACTGTTAAGGGATGTTTCTTTAGTACTGTCTGATGTCACACTTCCGGTGGCAGTTGAAAACTCCCCTGACTGTTTGCTCATATCACTACTTCCGGTGGTAGGAGTATTTTGTTGACTAGGTAAGGCCTTATCATTTGCAACTGCATTGGAGGGCAAGATGGGTTTTGAACCACTGTCCTTGCATGAAGGTGTTTCAGCCTCCTCTGCATCTTTCGGTGTGGGACTTCTGCTAGGAGTATACCTTTCCTCGACCTCCATGTCTTCATCTGCATCGTCATCTGACTCTGAATCGTCGATGGGGACACTTGGCTTCTTATCTCTCCTCCCGCCATGGGTGAGTGGTTGAATCCGCATCATCCCAGCTGCCTCTAGCTGCTGCTGGCTGGGACCGGCTGACGTGGACGGGATGTCACTGATGTCCACTACCGGGCTTTCTCCGCTGGGCACGACCTCCCCCGCGGTGGAGACAAACTTGACACTGGGTGGAGCAATGTCATCTGTTCTGGAGGAGTCTTTCATCATGACCTGCTTCACCTCTTCATCTGGAGGAGGGGCAAACTCCATCCCATCGCTCTTCACCACATTGTCCATGCCGACGATGCCTTGGTCTGCAACGGCCCCGCCCATGGCTCCCGGATACAGCGGCACACTCTGTGGCACACCCTCATCGGACATTCCCAGCACCTCGCCCGTTTCCATGGCACCAAGCTCCTGATCCTCCTTCATCAGGCTCCCGTCTATCATTGAGGATGCTGCCGAGGAGTCCAGACCAACGTCACAGGGCAGAGCCAGGTTGGCCAGGGTAGCCATCTCGAGGTCTCCGCTCATGGCCATGATGCGGGCAATCTGCTCCGTCTCCATGGGAGTGAGGCTAGCCTCCGGGTCCAGACTTCCTTCCAGATTACCCTCCAGGTTTAGCGAGTCCTTGAAGCTCTGCATGCTGGACTCCAAGGTAGTGCTCAGGCTGGAGTCGAGGCTAAGTTCCTCTGCTACCTCTGGTTTCTCTGGCTTCTCTGGCTCCTTTGGCTTGACCCAGGACTCCGCCCACAGCTTAAGGTCTGGATGATTTGGGGTTCTGAAGGATGTCCAAAAAGAACAGAGTTAATCTTCTATCTAAGCAAATGTTACATTATATGATAGGGGAAGGTAACAAATGAGAAATTGATAAAAATTACTTATATCTTGTTAAAACTGGGATACTACTGGTAAACCCACATATCTTATCTTGAATTCTTATAAATTGACAGGGATCTTTTCAACAGAAACAATATTCTTTATGCACGCTGCCTCATCCTGATTTTCTTTCATACCAAACACAAGTCTTCTAGGGCATCTATTTCACAGAGTTCAGCAATTCACAAACAACACAGAAGACACAAAAGTAACCTATCCACAGAACTCATAAATCTTTTCCACTGCTTTTGTCTTCTCCTTTTTTTTTTTGTCTTTTTTTTTTTTTTGGGGGGGGGGGGGAATACACTAACAAACCTTTCTCAGTAACGAGATGAAAAAAAAAGAAGTGGCAAAGGATACTCACTGTAGAATGTGCAGCTTCTCCCTAAGACCCCGGAGGACCTCATTGATGACGTGCATCTCGCCGATGAGGCGGTTGGTGGCGGCCAGGTTGTGGGCCGCCTCCTTGCAGTGCTCCTTGGGGGCGGCGGTGAAGCCTGCCAGGCCGCCGTTGTCTATCCACTTCTGGCTGTAGCGGTACTTGGCTCGCACACGCTGGTCTGTGTGAGAGTGTCAAGCAAGGGGCCATGAGAAGGTGTGTGTGTGGATAGGTGGAGAATCGGAAGGGGGGGGGCATGAATCGTGTGTGTGTAGGGAGAGGGGAAGGGGGTTGAGGGAGCGAAGCTCACATATGATTTGTCGCATATGGTTTCCCCTGCATCAAACACACATCCTTCCAGCTTATCGGTTGCATTTACGACAGTTGTTCATCAAAATGTAATGAAACCCAAATATATACATGTGGACTGAGTGAATGCAGCAATATCAGTAGAACACATCAGTAAAGTTTGAGGAAAATCAGACAATCCAGTCAAAAGTTACGAAATTTTTGAAGTTTCAGGGCCGCCATCTGTGGATGAGAAGACTACAACAGTTTGTGACATCAACACAGGAAAACGATATTAAGAAAACATAATGAAAATTCCGCAAAATTTCATGTTTTATGAAAAGTGCACAATCCCTCAACTTTCCATCATTACACCTGCATTCCGAAAGAGGGAAGTCAAGTGCTCTTTCATTATGACAGAAAAGTGAAAGTATTTATGACAGAGGAAGAGAAAAGGTCATGTTGTTTTACCTCTTGGGTTGCAGCAGAGGACACAGACATACTGGTCAGGGATGGTGGACTTGGTCAGACCAACACAGCTGCTATGTTGCCAGCACAGGCACTTCTCACACTGTTCATAAAAGAAAGAAAAAAAAATCAACAATCACAAAAAGAAACACAAACAAAGTCATACATTAAAGTCTGTGAGAAGATGACAACAACCAGTGGTTGAACACACCTCCACACAGAGAAGCAGGGTGTGAAGAAGTATGACGAGAGACTGAAAGAGCTCCTCGAAATGTGAGATTAGGATTTTACCAATGACTGAGAGAGAGAGAGCAGGGGTGCCAATCCTGTAAACACCATGGCAGTATTCTGATGGCTGAAAAGGTTTCTTTTTTTATTTCCTTCTTAACACAATATTTTTATCTTTTCCTGCAATAGACATATGTAGTAAACAAACATGTTTTCCATGAAACTTGCAGTATTTGAGTATTTGAGGACAAAACAGTACAAAATACTGAAAAAAAACTAGTTGGCATCTCTGAAAAAAAAAAACAAAAACCATAGAAGAACCTAAGGGTCTTCCATTTATCTGTATCATGAATCTATCTTCAATCTTCCGATGTTGGTAAAAGAGCGAAAGAAAGGAAAGATTGATGCTAAGACAAAACAAAAAATGACAAAGTGAGAAAAGGTTGACTACCCTCTCTTTCCTATACCTGTATCATGAATCCCTCTTCCGTCTTCCGGTAACAGATGCAGCGCACCGTCTCCCCATCCCCTCCTGCCCCCCTCTCGGAGCCACCATCGGGGCGATCCACACTCCTCAGGAGCTGGGACTTGAGGATGGGTGCAGGGTGGCGGCCGAAGCTCTCCGACTTGTACTCTGAGACCGGCACAGGCACTACGGTCAAAGAAAGAGGAAAGTTGGCTCATCAATCATTGTGGAATTTCAAGCAACCACTCAACATCACTTTTCACTAACTTGCTCAGGACAGTGGCAGAAAAATCAACTGATTCACTTTCACGTGTTTTTCTGGGTGAAGATGCATACATTCTAGTCCAGTACCAAATGGCAGCCTTCTTGTGTTGGGCTGAGCTTTACTTTTCACAAAATTACTTTCATCTCTTTTAATTTTATTACTGTTCTGATAATCAACGGGACCGACTTTCCCACACAAAGACTACATACATTAATCTTCTGTGTCAATATCATAGAGAACCAATTTAACCCTATTCTAACTGGGCTATTTGAGACCAAGTTTTTACTAGGGGGGGGTCAATTTGACCTCCCCTTCAGATTTCGGCCAGCGATCGCGCGATCGCCACAAAATTTTGCCTGAACATAGAGCTGGATGTCAACTACAAGATTACATGGTCATACAATAGAAAAATGTTTAATTCATATATTTAAATAAATTAATTATGCAAATTAACGCATGAAATCATATATTCACCTATAACTCCATCAAAAAGACTAAAGGATTTTTAAATTTTTGTGTCAGAGTTCCTCAAAACACGTCAAACAATTTTCTTGTAAAAAAATTGCGCAATCAAAATCATTTTCTTTTGTTTTTTATTGTTTTGTTAATTTCTTATGTATTTTATTGTTTTTTCGATCTTTTGTTTTCTATTGTTTTTTTGCCAAAATATGTTGGAGGCACTTTTTCAAGCTTATCTACATTAGAATTGAATTATTTCAAAGATTAAAAGTTGAAATAATCTAATTTATATCAATTAAATAAAAAAACACAGTTTGCATTGGATTTGCACACGAAATCATGAATTTGAGCCGTTTTCGGGTTGACATGCATATGCAAAACATTGCATAACTTCAGAACGGTGTACCCGGACGTCGCAAATTTGGTCTCAAAATATGCGGGAGACTTCAATGAAAAAAGTCATGAAACGACGCGGCGAAATCTTTGCGCGTTGCGGAATCGTGGCGCGAAACGTCGAGGGGGGGGGTCAATTTGACCCCCCCCCCCCCCCCCCCCCCCCCCCCCCCCCCCCCCCCCCAGTTAGAATAGGGTTAATGTTGACAGGATGACTTTGTAGCATCGATGACACCCTATTAACACTGATCTATGGTTGCACAAGGAAGATATATTCATAACATGATACTGGTAAAAGCAATCACAGAAAACGTTTTCATAAAAGTAACAAGAATCAAGCAGTTGCTACCACAACTGAGAGATAATAATGAACTTGATCTTCTCTTTAAAATCCCTCAGGATTCATTCCATTTTCAAGTCGTCTCTACTTTTCTGTCTAATTGGTGCCAAAGTAATATGAAGCAAAGAGGCAGAAGTAATAAGTTCCTTATACAAACAACTCAATAGCTCTAAATAGATCTCTTTTGATTCCTGAGATGGTTAGTATTATTTGATGAAAACAACTATACTTGAGCCACTTACTTTCAAATTTGAACTCCTTCTTCTTTTTCGGCACGATGTAGTCATTGATTTTGCCGTACTTCTCGTGACTTCCGGTCATCCTCAACTTTCCCTCCTTCTGACGCTTCTTCTTCTTCTTTTTCTTCTCCTTCTCCTTCTTCTTCTTTTTCTTCTTCTTCTTGTCCTTGTGCTTCTTGTGTTTGTCCTTGTGCTTTCTGTGCTTCAGTTTTTCCCCCTTGGAGGAGCCCTCTCGTTTCACAACCCTCTCTGTCTTCGAGGAGCTCTCCTCTCGGGAACCGATTGTGGAGGGGGTCAGCCCGGCACCCGCAGTATTCGCTTTGGACTCGCTCTTGGAGGATGGGGTGGCTGTGTCAGACTTCTTGGACTCTGCGGGCGAGTGGCTGGCTGCAGAGGGCCTGTGTGCACCGTCTCCTTTCGAGCTGGCATCGCCACCGCTGGAAGTCTTCTTCTCGTCCGAGGAATGCGCTTTCTCGCTCTTGCTCTCCAGTTTGACTTTGGTCACCGTGGGGGGACGAATTTCGCCCTTGCCCCCCTCATCCTCCTTGTCTTTGGACTCTGCCTTCACAGAGGGTGAAGCTTTTGCCTCCTTCACTTTCACCTCCTTACTGTCCGTGTCTTTCACGACCTTTGCCTCTTTGGGGGATTTCCCATCCTTGGGGGATTTCCCTTCCTTAGGGGATTTCCCTTCCTTTGGAGGCTTGGTGTCCTTGGGAGACTTCACGTCCTTGGGAGATTTCGCCTCTTTGGTTGGTGGCGGGGTGCTCATCGGCTGAATCTTGGGGGTTTTGGGGGCAGCAGGAGGTGACTTTGGCGATTTCATGACTGGTGGAGGGGAGCGGGGAGCCTTCATGGGATCGGGCTTCTTGGCAGGGACAGGCGTGGGGGAGGCGAGCGTGCTGGGAGCAGAGGAACGTTTCGTGGAAAGCTTGGCAGGGGGCGAGGAAGCCGAAGGAGAGGTGGCAGGTGAACTGGAGTTCCCAGAATCACGACGAACTTTGGCAGATGTCGCCATGGTGGCTGAAACAAGAACAGGAGATAAATATGGCAATGACAACAACAATGGCAGGAGTTGCAGTTGAAGTACCAGAAGTACTACCAATGTTGATGATGATGAATATAATGATGTCTTATTTGCCCCATGAACAGAAACAATACTAGGTACACCTAATATAAAAATAGAGCATCTGCAATGTCCTTATAACTTTGGTTACTTCATCATCTATGTGTAAGCTCAACTTAAGCCAATATCTGCAAGTTTTCTTTCAAGAAGTGACCAGAGTGTCATCTTCTTTCCAGCAATACTCCTTGGTATTGGGGCCTACTTCAATACAATACTGAAATGTCAGACAACAGCTTCTGTATTGATAAGCAAAGCTGTGTATGCCATCATTGGTAGATAAGTAAAAGGACGTTCATTTTCACTGTAGATTTGTGCACCGACATGGGTTATCTGCACCCATATCAGGGAGAAGTTGCAACGATCACCGAGGCATCAATTCCACACGTTTATAGCTGACTGGTTGTTGACCCACAGCCGTCACTCTCTACCACAATTATTGTCAGTACACTTGTACTCACGTGATAATAAGGTATTCTTTATCCAGGGTAGCCACTACAGTGTTGCCACTGTTCTACCAGAGCGCCCTGCCATTATTACTACCCTAGCGTTGCCAGGTACCCATTTATACACCCAGGTCGAGAGATACATTGTTAATGTTGGTAAAACTATCTTGTCCAAGGATGTAAGCACTGGGCAGGAATAGAACTTGGGTCCTCCGATTGGGAGTCAAGAGTCTTATCCCCTACGCCACGGCACCCCAACAAGGTAAAAGGGAAGGAAAGTATTTTATGATACGGGGACCACTGTCATGAATTGAGGTGACATATTCCTTGAGGTTCTGGAGTTTGAATCAGTTTAACATGGCCAGCAATGTAAGCAATTCAATAATTCTGCAAAGCAACCACGAGTTGTTCCCATCGCAAAAGTAGCTCTAGCACACTCACCGGAATAGTTCCGCTTGCGCTGCCTGCTGGTGGCAGCCTTCTCCTTGTCTAGAGGTGTTGCTGGGGAAGTTAGAGTGTCGGTGTGGTAGTACTTCTTGTGGGACTCCAGCAGGCTGGCCTTGCGGAAGGACTTGGTGCAGCCCTCCACGTCGCACTTGAACTTGTTGTGGTCGAGGTCAACAATCAGCTCCTTGGGAGCGATGACTGTGGAGGGAATGACGGCCAAAATGGGTGGACCATTGTGCTTGTGAACTAGACTAGGTGTATATTGTATTATGTGAATTGCTGACCACTCTAGAAACCATTTCACTATCATTTGTTCCACCACCTCTTCTCTCGATCATCCCTTCTCATGTTCAATAGCTCAAGGTCATTTGGTCAGCTGCCAGACAGATTTTACATTGTAGCAAATTTATCAAAAAGCTTCACAATTGCTATTTTTATGACAGATCTTTAAATTGAGAAGATTTAGGTAAATGCATGATTCAAACTGGCAAAATTTGATACCCTACCTTCTAATTTGCTCAGATTCAGCGAATATAAACAGTTGTAATGTATCTTTTTCTGATATGGGATACACAGCGAAATTCAAATTCAGAGACTGCCAATTTCATGACATGCTATCAATGCCTGCAGGAAAAAAAAAAAAAAAAAAAAAAAAATATATATATATATATCCCAGAACTAGGTATATACCTAGTCTGTAAGAATCATCACACCATTTTGTCTATACTTACATTTGGTGGGATCCTTCAGATGACCAATTTCAGTGTGTGCAAATACTGTGGACAATAGCAAGAATGGGATGTAAGCATTCATAAAAACTTGAAGACTCGAAAACTTGAGAACCAGTAACATTAATTGAAGTATTGCCAGGGGGAGGCACACACTGAATTTTGCTGGTCATTCGTCTAAGAAAATGGCGAGTACCGCATCATTACTTCGAGACTGTGTGTGGAAAAGAGCACATGCATGATGGTGGAACATGCTTCATGTAAGATCCTCACAAACAGAACAGAGCTGTCATCTTTGTATACAATGTTTAGTATACGCCATATATTTAGCGAGTCTAATTTTCGGCGAAACGACAATTGGTTAAAAGTGGTTAAATTTGCGATTGGGGAGCACAGTAATGAACAGAGAAATGTACATGTGCATGGTGAGGATCAGAGTAAATATTTTCTCGAGTTGTCAAAATCCCTGAAAAGAACTCGACTCGCAAAATTTGCAAAACTAAACACCCTGCAAAATATATGGCGTATAAAATTTGTCCTTCCTACACTTAATAGATTTTCGCAATGGCTCTAATAAAAATCATAATACGGCTAGCGGCCACCAATTTTGTATCCCAAAGCAGATTTTAAACTGGATGAGCTGTAGCCCTGCCAGAATTCAGCACATTGTTTTTTGGCTTTGCAGCGTGCTGGTCACGCATAGCGCACAGTTCAATAATTACCACCACTATACATGCACCTGGCATTCAGACATAATAATGCACTTGTTGAAACCTTGCTTTCCATATGCACGCAAGTATGCAATGACGTAATCAATCATGGTGCCATGTACATAACCTTCACGTATAGTTAACTGTAACCTGCTGAGGACAAGTCTCGAGTATACTTGGGCAAGTGTCTATGGGAAATTGTTGTAGTAAAATCAAACCATCTCCTCAACAGGTTAACATTGGTATGAGATACACAAGTAACGTCACAGAACCTGTCTAACGTGGCCACCTGTCTACAAAGGCCATTCTTTTTGCTTCCCATGTGTGGCCGCTATAGGCAGGTTTGACTGTATTTGACCCAATTCCTGTAGGGGATCCCTTAGCTGGTGCTACTCACAGGGTTCCTTGGCTGCAATGGCTCTCAACTTCTCCAGGTTCTTGGCAACCTCCAGTCTCTCGTCCATGGAGATGCGCTCCACCACCGGTATGATCACATGACCTGTGCCAAGATGGGTGAGACATGTTATGATTTTTTTTTTTTTCTCCACATCAGTCCCATAAAATTCCCTGTCACACATTTCTGAATAAATGGTTTTTGAATTTTGAAACTGGAATTTTGCATCACATTGGAAAATATATTACATGTATATGGGAAATGTGTGTACAGACAAAACATCTTTTTAATTATCAAGATCTGCACCACCTGCTTTTCTTTCTCTCTTTCTTTCTTTTTGAAACACTGCAATAATTTGACTTGAGCAATCTGTGTGAATAGTATGCAAAAAGTCGTTTTAATCCCACAATGCTATTCACCACAGGAGATTGGCACACTCCAATGCCTGTGGTCACTTTCCAATCACTAATGATTCTTTCTTTTTTTAAGCATCATAAGAACCTGTCAAGCACAGCATACACGTGCTGAGCAAACTAGACTATAATATAATATAATAAACTATACTATAATCTCAAACTTTGACACAAGGCATCTGCACTACTTGTTCCTCACTTTTCATATCTCTTTGAGAGAGTCTATGATGTCTGAAACTATCCTGTATGCTGTAAAGTCACACTAGATCATGCAATTCTTTATGTTGATGATAACTACAATAATAATGATGATAATGATATAATAATAATAAAAACAATAATAATAATGATAATAATAATAATAATAATACAAAACAACAATAACAACAATAATAATCACTGTTCTATTTTTACTTGTACACTCCTGATGCCCAAGTTCAGAGGTCAACTAACCTGGTCTTGCTCTTGGCTGCTGAGGGGCCTGTGGAGATGTAGATGCTGTAGGTGTGGCCGTCTTGCCTGAAACGGCATAAAATGAAGATCAAAATTAAACCACCGACATCCTTCAGATAAGCAGAACTATACTTAGTCCAACATACTTAATATGAAGTTTGGGGTTTCCATTACAATATCTCAAGATTGGATGCTGTACAACTCGGTATGTCATTTGAACTTGAAGTAAGATTGGGCATTAGATTATCATAACAGATTAGTCTTCTATCAGGTCATGGCAAGGGGAAAATGCCTCTCCTGCTTCTACTATGGTAACAAAGTTTACCATCAGCACAAAACAATGTATGGACATAGATCATCTACCAGTAGAAATGCACACACACACATAGCAATCCCTGGACTGACACCAAAGCTTTTAGTTGCAGTCGTTAGTGGTGTTTAGTGTTTAGCAGAAACTTGTGAGAGAAAATTGATGACTGTTTTGTTCATGATGGTATAACCAAAAAATAAATAACGACAATAACAACAACAACAACAACAATAGCAATAATATTCACTGTTCTATCTCTACTTGTAGACTCCCAAGGTCCCAAGTTTAGAGGTGGACTAACCTGGTCTTGCTTTTGGTTGCTGGGGAGGGGCCTGTGGAGCTGTAGATGCTGTAGGTGTGGCTGTCTTGCCTGAAACGGCACCAAATGGAGACCAAAATTTAACCACTGATGTCATTTAGAAAAGTAGTGCAGGAAACAAACAATTCTAAAAATACTTCCTTGCTCTGGGTTAAAGGTACTGTTTACCTTTGGGAGCAGTGATTTAAAAATGTTCAAGATACCACATTTGATGCAGATGAGTAGGTCAGTTGTATCACAAAACATCCTACCATATAAAATGTTTGCAATAAATCCTATAATATAACGAGATATCAGCATTTTTCTCCATAAACTGTAACTGTAGACAGTTTGGTATGGAAACATTTTTATTATAACTATTGTTAACATTTTGTATATTTAACAATATTTAACATCAATTATACCGATTAAAATTTTTACATTGGTTATTTTTATCTCTAACTCACATTTTAGAACTATTTTGAAGCACTAATGCTGGGTTTTTCTTTCATCTGCAAAGGGTAAATTATGCCTTTGAACATCACATCATTCCATAATCTGTACTATTGATACGCTCATGCCTAAATACAATTCACAGTCAATATTAAATGTACATGTGTATGTGTACATGTTAAGATGGTAGGATAGAAGTGTGATCACTGATGATGATTGTGGCAGTGGTGATGACAATAATGAAAATATTGATGATGATATTACAATAATAATAATAATAATGGGAGCGCAGACCTCTGCCAAGCAGCTCATTTCCACCACTTATCTTGATTTTCCATAGAGATCAGTGATTTCCACTCATACATTGTACATGTACATACATGCATGCTGAAAATAATTCCATTTTTCAATATAGAAACCCTTTGTTTATGTCATAGAGCTTCCAGCTGCATGGCGCCTCGCCTGAGCAGACGTCAAACGTCAAATATGTGTGGCTTGAATGCTTAAGTTCATTGATTCTATCTGCCAAAAGATTGAAAAAATCCTTCAAAAATTCATAAAAATTTCCGAGCTCAATACCAAAAATTAATCATCTGTTCCTGGTATCATGATCCATTTTTTCTGCAAGTTTTATCCTATGCATTCACAACCTTCTGAGTTATTTTGCACACAAACAAACAAATGCCACCAAAAGCATAACCTCTTTAGTGGAGGTAAAAATAATAAGCATTGTTCTATCTCGTACACTCCCAAAGTCCTAAGTTCAGAGATCAACTAACCTGGTCTTGCCCTTGGCTGCTGGGTAGGGGTCTGTGGAGCTGTAGATGCTGTAGGTGTGGCTGTCTTGCCTGAAACGGCACCAGATGGAGACCAAAATTTAACTACACGTACTGACATCATTTAGAAAAGCAGTGCAGGAAACAATTTTAAAAATGCTTTCTTGCATAAGGTTGAACACCACATCATTCCATGACCTGTGGTATGAAAAAAAAATCAGGCCCGAGTACAATTCACAATCAATACTCACTGAATGCGTACAGGTTAGGATGGTGGAGTAGTAGTGTGATCACTGAATTTAAATACATTTCTATTTCTGTCTGTCTAATTACTTTTTTTGTTTTTGTTTTTTGAAGGGGGGGGGGGTGATCCTCCACTGTGAATGTAGCTGGTGCATCAGTACATACAGTACATACAGTAAAAAAAAATGTCGCATGAGTACAGCAGAAATCTTCCACATCTATAGGGCACTAAACTACACGTCCAAAGTGACTTCAATTATTCTAGAGCATATGAAATTACAATCTATCTATGTAACAATATCACAGGACAACAACTCAGTACACTGAATAATATACTGAGGAATACTCTTGAAGTACTACAAAAGTGCAGGGAAGAGCCAAAAGGGTTAACATTCCTACAACAAAAAAAAAAAAAAACACTTACAAAATGGATGGAGCAATGGCACAACTTGTCAGTTATCCAGTGAATTCTTGTCCTAACCCATACAACAATTAGCTTCAAAGGGAACTTATGTGGGCATGATGTGGTTAGTGATGTAGGCAAAGAAAGATCACATAATCAATGGAAAAAAAAGACCCAACAACGGTCTGACAGCCCCATCTCAATCTCCTCACATATCCCATGCCCTCAAAAAAGAGAAGAGAAAAAAAAAAGAACAACCTTGACAAAAACACACAAAAACTAACAAACAAACACTTGATAAACATTGCTTAATATACACAAGAGGGAAATTCACCTTCATAGGTATCAGTGGAATACATTAGTCACAAATTGGGAGTTATCTATTGGCACCAAAGCCATGTACAATTTCATACAGTACACCGCAAATCTATCCACAGAACTTTACTTAGTCCCACATACTTAATATGATGTTTAAGGTTTCCATTATCATATCTCATATTGGATGCTGTACAAATCGGTTTTATAGCAGATTAGTCTTCAATCAAGTCATGGCGAGGGGACAATGTGTCTCCTGCTTCTACTATGGTAACAAAGTTTATCATCAGCAGAAAACAATAGGACATCTGCCAGCAGAAACGCACACACACACAAAAACCAATCCCTGGATTGACACCAAAGCTATTAGTTGCAGTCATTAGTGGTGCTTAATGGTTAGCAGAAACTTGTCAGAGAAATGTGACGGCTCCGTGACTGCTTTGTCACTTCTCTGATTTCAGATGGACTCGGTGCTGCATGATGCATGTAGCTGACTTCTGCTAGATGTGATTGATTGCTAGTGTGATTTGCATTAATTACAGACACCACTGACATTTCCTATTACACCCGCATCCTTTGCCAATACAATGATAAGTAACTCAAGATGTTCTGTACTCGTAATACAGTGTCATCAGAAACTGGAATCAAGTTAGATAAAACATCTAAAAATGCCATATGAGGATATGAATTGAAGAAACAAAACTAAAGGACAAACATGTTTGACTGAGGTAAATTGACCTCTTACACTGTACACTTCAGCCCCCCCCCCCAACACAGTTCAATCGAAGGCGAGGGTGGGGGGGGGGGGGGTGATGGTTGTGGTGGAAGACAGTTGACTGCTAAAGACAGGTGACCACAAGGACAGGCTTGCTTCTATGTGTCCATTGAGAGTTTCTATCTTGCTATATCACCTCATGAGTGACACAGCCTATTTTCCTGCAATCATTATCTCGGGTTAAAATTTTTTTTTGATGATGTGACTTTTTTTTTAAAACAAAAAGCTAGTGACGATGGAAGCGCATCTAATTATGACAACGCAAGTGCCCAGATATACAGGATGGGTATGGGTATGGAAAGGCCAAATGTCCTGTACACAAATCTGAAACGGAGTGAGAGACTATGCATAAATATGACAAGGGTGGCTGTCTACTGCTCTCACCCTACCCTTCACGGATACACAGAGAGAAAAATGCTTATAAATACTTATAGTATTTTTAGTATTTAAAATGAAATGTTACAATTTCGATGTGATGTGATATGGATCAAAGGTGCAAATAAACAAACAAATAAAATGCGGCAAACTGAAGAGTCAACTTAAATGTAAGAACTTCCAGACACTAGCAAACTACACACAAACAAAAAACAAACAAAAACAATGGGGTATGATCAATGATGCATTATGAGCTTGTGGACTAAAAAAAGGTTCATTAAATCTGACTTGCAAATTGGAAACTGAACCAGAAAAAACAAAACAAAAACAAAAACAAAAACAAAAACCATCACACATTAGGGCAGGAGGGAGGGGCGTTGTTCCTTGTGGGGAAACGTACTTGGGTCTGATGTGTCAACACTGCCTTCTTTGGCAGCTGGAGGGGTAATGTCCGTTCTCTCTGGTACCATGGGTGCTAGGAATACAGAGAGAGGAGCGTATGTAGACATAGGATGTTTGTTTGTATGGATGAATCTGATGGCAATTTAAATACTGTGGAAATATGGTGAAATTTTGGTGACAATACCAAAATGTTGTGTGAAAACAAATGTTCCATGAAAGATGAATTCACATCCAAAAGTGCTCTTAAATGAACATACCCCCGAAAAAGAAAAGCAAATGTAAAAGAACATGATAAAAGAATAATTACCTCCACTTGTTTTATTACATCCTTGTCTTTTATCAGTTCCAGTTGTGCACTCATTACAATTATCATTCAGCACAAACCTTGTCTTTATATGATTACAAAAAAAAAAAATGAAAATAATAAAGCTCATGCTAATTTCTCCCTATAGCTGTTTTCCTGGGTTGCCACTCAAACCAAATTAACATTGCAAATCTCATATTATTTTTCTTTCTTTTGTTTCACACTGAAAATGATTGAAATCTGTGTACGATATCCCTTTCCCATACCATTCAGGCACAGTAGCGTTTTGCGAATTAATCAAATACAGCAAAAATATCTCGTCATAATCCCTGTCAGTTACCCATTCAGTCACTAATAATTAAACATAAATATTTCAGGGCAACATATGTACATTTTTTTTTTTTTTTTTACAATTAAACATAAAGATACACTACGTTCAATTCTTCTGTAGTCAAATTGAATTCAAGTAATATTTGTTTGCAGGGAAAAAAAAAAAGAAGAATATGAGTGATGTGTGGTCTTGAAAAATCTAGAATTACCAGTATAGGAAAGAGAGTGCTAAAGCCTTCCATAAAGTTCCTTTTTCTTTTATGGCCTACTGGTCATCACCAATACTTTTATCATTTACGTTTTGTAAAGCAACATAAAGCACAACTACGCCTAGAAACAATATTTGTTTCTTAATTTTTTTTTTTTTTTTTTTTACTTCAGCATCTGTCAGCAACGAAGCTTTTAAATTTTATAAGATGCACTCTTACATGTATGTATGGGAAGGAATGTAATGTAAAAATATTAAGTACATGCAATAATAAAGTACAGAGATATAATACACACACATACACAAATAAATGGATGTGTTCTGCATGATGGATGCCCATACAGGGTGTTGTGCTTACTGTACACAAATAGATAACTCAAATCACGCTAACGAAGACCATTCAGTGCATGGCTGCTGGCATCCGTAAATTTTTGCTGCATAATAATCAAGTAAAGAGAAAAAGAAGATTGGGAAAATCTATAAAAAAAAATAGAAACAAAAAGAAACAAAAACATATTCTCTGCTAGATATACCTGGTTTTGTTGTGGCAGCAGCTGCTGCTGTAGCCGATCTGGTTTCCTTTGGCTGAACAGGTGGTGCAGCGGGTGCTGGAGGCGCTGGTTTGCTCACCCCAATCTGCCATGAGGGAATGGGGGAGGGGGTAAAAATTGGTCTATGCCATGACACTGCCATTTACCAAAATTTCAATACATGTACTGATCATCTGCAGACCACACATGAGTGAACAAAGACTTCCCTTTGAAGTTTGGTACATTGCATGTCTATCAACATCACACATAGCATTGCTATTCACCATACAGACTACAAGTTTGAAGTAGTTACTTCAGTAGCGTGTTATTATGTTCTTGAATTCACCATCTTCTATGAATTCTGTATCTAAACCTGGGTTCGGTTAGTTGTCATCGTGACTGTCCTTGTCCCGAGTTGATCTCATTTTGGTAAACTTTTGTCCACTCAAGTTCAAGCACTGAGCTAGAATTTCAGCAATAAGCTGGCTTATTTGTGAAATAAATGGAGACATTAAAAAATGGAGATGGCATGCAGAATACTTTGCCCTATGATTTCAGAAATCTGCTACTAAAAATGGGCAAAAGTGGCATCAAATAGTGCAAGGTTTTATGTAATAAGAGTAGTGGTTTCAATATTGATATATTCTCTTGCAAGCAACAAATTTTTTGATTTCTTCAAATTTCATGCAACTGTTGCTGTTCATTCAGGCCAAACTAAAGCCCAACGCACACTATACGACTCACAACTATATGACTGTAAGACCATAAGACCAGGTCACATGACATGGCAACGCACACTATACGACCACACCTTACAATTAGTTTTACCATTGTTCTGGCTTCAGAAGGTTACCAATGAGTATAGAAGCGCACGCAGTGTGCATTGTGCGCGCTCCTGTACTCTTTGCATAATACTGTGTCGTGATTGGCTGAAAGCCCACAACCAGTTGTGGAAATTCAACATGTTAAATCTCTATGACTGGCAGTAAGACCAAGTCGTACAACTGAAAACTTGAAACTGGCAAGACTGGTGACGTCATACTTCCGGTCTTAAGGTTGTACGACCAGTCGGATCGTATAGTGTGCGGCGGGCTTTAAATTCACCAGAGCTGGAAATCCAAGTTAAAGGCATTTAAAATCAGAAATACACCAATAATTCAGTACATTACAAATCTGACTCATGCCTTAGCTGCATCAAAGTTATCTTTTAATGATATTTGCTGCAAATTTTTGGTAATTTTTTGGGCTTTCTCATTTTTGTTGTTTGTTTGTTTGTTTGGGATAGGGGGAGGGGAAATTGACCACAGAAGAGCTAGCTAGAGGAGCAGCTCACCCGCACACTGGTCCTTTCCTCCTTCTTCTTTATTCCTCCTCCACCTCCCATGAGAAAGTGACCTCGCCTGACCTCCGTCGGCTTGGCGACCCCCCCACGAAGACTCACGTGGGGTTTCTTCTCCTTGCCGGCACCATCTTCCCATTGCGGAACTGCTTCTGCACTCGTCACCGGCTGCTTGCTCTCTTCCTGCCCCTGGGACTTCTTGACGTCGTCGCGGCTGCTGGTGCTGCTACCACGTGACCTCTTGACCCCTTCGTGACCTTCGCGACCTTCACGAGCAGGTTTGACCTCCTCTGTGCTCCCCCTGGCTCGCTTTGGCCTATCCCCCGGGGCTGGGGAAGAGGATGTCGATGAGAGACGGCGTTTTCGGTCTTCTGACGGACTGGTGCTGGCACTACCAGCAGCTGCTGAGAGTCCAGTCAAAGGTCAAAGGTCAAAGAAAAAGGTTATAATTAAGCATATCTCAAGACATACTCCACTATTCAGAGATACAAATCAATATTCTTACACGAAAACTTAAGGAAAACAGTATGTCGCAGAAACTTTAAGACTGTGTGGATAAAAGTCAGCGGTAAATTACATTTTTTTTTTCTTTCCCTGTCTGTCTGGAGAATTCCCAGAAATTGAAATGCACACACAAAAATCTGCCTAAAACTTCAAATCCACGATAATGCACAAATCTTCCATACAGAAAGATCATAGAGCTCGAAAGAAGTTACAATTTCAACACTAATCAACTCATCCAATCCTGCATGGGAAAGTTTAGCAACTCCCCACTCAAGCCATCCACTTCCATGTGCTTGAACAAGTGCGCAAATGAGGTATTTTGTTTGCATTGATTTCGAAAACTCTTGCATTTGTTATCTACTGGATTCCCTACTTTCCTTCACCATCCCTACCAAGGGAACGGCAATCACTCACCCTGTTTTTGAGCTGCACTTCTCTCGGCCAACCGCTGCCGGTTCTGGCTTCGCCTGGCTGCATTCTGCTGGGCTCGCTCAATCTGCGCTTGCAGGTTGCTGAAGAAGTCCTACAGAGGGGGTCAAACAATTTAACACAAGTTTGACTAACGGCTCCTCAACCGACGAAGAGTTTGATTACCCCCCCCCCCCCACCAATAATTATAGGCTCTTCTCTTGCCCCCCTTCAGCACTGTCATTTCAAAGAAATGTTGACACCACATAAAACTTCAATCTGGCACACTCACTGACATCAGTTCCAAACTATTCTGAAACAATGCATACAAACCTCAGTCACCTAGGGATTTTAGGAGGTCGAGGGGACATGCTGAAATTTTGCATAACATCCCATAAACTGGGAGGCATTTTGCACACCATGTCATGAACTGATGACATACAGAAATCTAGTAACTTGCATGTAAATGAAATATTTCCACAAACTTAATGAAAATCTTGCTGAAGCCTTATATTCTTGGCTTACAATCTTTTTAATTTGGTCAAATGTTCAAAAACGAGGCCACAATAAATATCAGAGAGCTTCTTATGCCCTAAGGCTAGATCCCTCGCCACGAAGGACTTGGTGCTCCGTGCACAAGGCTTCACACACCATTTGGAGATTTGGGGTCTTCTCCCCCCTAGCCTTGTGCCAAGGCTGACTTTTGCTCCCCGATTTCGGGAGCAAAAGTTGATCAATCTGCGTGTCTGTCTGTCCAAGCCCGATTTGCATATGGCGAATGGATGTCACAGACCTCCATGGAACAGGCCGGACAATGCCGAGACGAAGGATGCGGGGAGCATTCGTCATGAATAATAATGTGTGAAGCAGATCTCAAAAGGCAACCGCGTTGTCACGCTTGGTTCCGCTCGCTTCGCTTGTGCATTACAGCAAGAGGGCCTTGACAAATGGCTATCTCCCCCCATGCAACATGCTAGAATGTCAAGCTGTGGATCACCCCACTCACCTGCTGCTTTAGCTGCTCCGGCATCTCCCTGACGTTGATCCCCTGGACGTTCTTCTCGATGCCGTCGTAGAAGATGATGCGATACGACCCGTTCTGGTTGATGCCCACGATCTTGCCCGGATAGTAACGGCAGTCGGACCATCTTGCCAGCACCTCATCTCCACACCTGTAATTCTGGATTCAACAATTTTTTAAAGAAAACCTTTCAATTTTGTTGTTGTTGTTTTGTTTATTTTGATTTTCTATCATGATTTTGTATCTGGTATGATTTTGCAGAAAATATTTCAAATTTTGTTTGCTGTTTTTGGTTTTTTGTTTATTGTCCATCTTTTTTCTGGATTATGAGGTTTAGGGATTAAGAGGGTCTTACCCCCGCTGGCTCCTCTTTGAAGCCATCCTTTCTGTGGGATGTCCGGACCACGGAGCGAATCTTGGGGGTGCCATAATGGACCCACTCGTCGTACCTCGAATTCCAGCCCTCAAAGTGGATCAGGATCTGACTCGTGTCCTCGTTTACCTGGACTATCTTGGCCGGATACCTGGATGCAGAGATGCACGGAAGCAACACAGGCGCCCATTATTGAAGGGATGGTATAGTTTTGGTTGAGATGGGGATTCAGGTTTTAACTTTTTGTGAGATAATCAGAAAACACTTATGCGATATTAAAGAGCATACAATTCTTAGAGCAATTCAGAGTTAAAACAATCAAAATACGTACTGTACGATGTAGTTGCGAATATGAGACAAAACATTTATTTCTAAGCCTATCAATGCAGAATCACCTGTGTACATGACCTTGTATGTTTCGCTGTGTGAAATAGATTGCCCAAACACGGGATGGTTTACCATTTGTTAAGATAGTCCATGGCCTCTAGCTTGAACCCCGGTACAAACTCAAAGCCAGCTCGGACCATCTTGCCCCGAGTTTTGGGCGGCGTCACCTTCTCTTCTGTGTGTGGCGTGCGCTGGCTCCCTCGACGTTTCTGAGCTATATCTTGTTGGGACTGTAGAGCAAATAAACAAATTGAAGTGAAGAGGAAATGTAAACTCTTTGTGCTTGAGTTGTCAACAGAAGGCAAGTTTTATCTTGAACTGAATCACTTCAAATGATTGAATATGAGCTACTACAAAATATCAAAATGACAAATAGAAATAAAAATACATGTTGCAAAATACCATGCCAGGAAATGTGCAAAGATTTTTTTTACTATAGATTGTTCACTTGTGTTTGATTAAAGTCAATTGTTACTGTATACACTGAATATTTCATGAGGTTTTTATTTTTGTGAATTTCACAAGTCAGGTGCTATTCGCAAAATTAAAGACACATGAAAATAATTACTCTGATGCCAATATGAATGTGACGCACAATTTTACATTTCTCTGTTTAGTACAGCACTCCACTATTGCGAATTTAACCACTCGTGAAATCTTTGGGAAGTCCCGATTCGCAAAAATTTAGACTCGCTAAATATATGGCATAAACAGTGAGAAATGGTATCATTCAATTGCGCCATATGTGAAATAATTCACTTAACAGAAGCTAAAAGACTAGGCAACCAAACTCTTGTACTCAAGAATATTCCTAGCCTGACACTTATTGTTGGCTGCCCAAGACAATCACCACTTTGTAATTCAAGGCACCACAACAAAACAATTCTCTTGCCTTATTTCTGCTCTGCTGACGGCTCTGCTCACTCTTCATTAGTTTTTCCTGCCTCTCCCGTTGCTCGCGATTCTCCCGCCTCTCGCGGGTGGAGGTCCTCATGAAGCGTACGATGCTGCTGGACCCCGGCTCTTTGTCCGTCCTACCGCTGCTCTCGTCGTTGCTCTCTGCGGTGCTGCTCCGGCTGGAGAGGGTGCTGGGCGTTGACGGCTTCAGGTCGCTCGAGCTGGGCGAGGACGGAAGCCCTCCGAGCTTCTGACCGCCGGAGGAGGGCAGGGAGGGTGGAAGCTTTGAGCTGGAGTCGCTCGACTCTGTGACAGATGGTGACGCCAGGGTCTCTTTCTCCTCTGAGGTTGGAGGCACTGCCTGATCGGTACTGCCCGATACTGCTTCCTCGTGGTCTGTCCCGGATGTGTGGGCATCTTGCGACAAAGTGCCCTCAGTGGTGTTACAGCCATCCTCCCCGGTAGCATCACTTTTGTCTCCTGCTTTTCCAACCGCATCTGTGCTCTCCGCAGACAAACTTTTCTCTTCGCCAAGTGAGGGCTCAGTGACTGGTTTGTGTGCGATCTCCAGCCCCGCGGATTGCTCTTCTACAAACTGAGTCACCTTCACTTCAAACTCATCACTCCTGTCTTCCCTGACCTTTGACCCCTTATTGACATCAGCAGCAACAGCAGCAGCAATTTCTTTACTATCTTGTGCCCGTGGGGCCTGCTGGGGTGCATCAACACTCTCGGCCATTTCTGTTGCATCCTCTGGCTCATCCTCTTCGGAGTCAGTATCCCGAGCGATCAGCATGTGGTCGATGTCGTCATCGTCACTCGAGTCCTCATCATCGTCTCTTTCTAGCATCTCCACATCGGAGCCTCCACCTGGTTCTGGCTGTGCTGACTTAGTCTCGCCTTCTGAGGACCCCTGCATGCAATTTTCCTGTGATGCTTCCTTTGGTCTGTGGTCAAGTTCATCATCTTTCTTACTGACTTCACCATCATCTGCTTTATCAACTGTTTCTTGTGTGTCCGAGTCAGTTTTATCCTGCACTGGTTGCTGCTGATCGGCCATTCTGGGGCACGTAAAAATACAAGGACGACAAGAGAATGTTTAAATACGGTAGTAACTACAGAACAAAATATCAATTATCTGGAGATGTTTGTATTTAAGGCACAAAACTGAATCATTGCATCTGGACTTACTGTTGAATTGTGAAAATGGCTTCACGTCCTGGACGCTTCGTCAGCTCATCAAATCCCGATGCAGCACTGGTTTAATTTTGTGCCTTAATTTGAATGTTAAACGGAGGCTGGATGAATCAGAACTTACATCTTCATACATCAATGGTAGCATTTCCCACACAAACATCACATTTTAACAACAATGAAGATATGGATTATGAAATATGTTTAGGAGTCCTAGGTCTAGGACTAGAATCCAGATTCTGACAAGTAGAATTCAGATTCTAGTTAGAACCTAAGATTAGCCCAAATGTTGCACTTAACACATTCATGAGTATTGTACTGTGAAAGAAAGGGGGGAAGCCTCACTGCACCACCACTGTGTATGTACTGTTGAACGCCACACAGTGGGGCTGAATTCACGAGTATAAACACGACAGCCGCCATTGTAGATGTAGGAAGAACAGGCAGGCAGTGGTGGGGTCTATTTCACTGACACAAGTATGCCATCTATCCCTTTTTGCTACAAGGACAGGTTCCTATGCAACTGGGGCAGTTCATTAATCAACAAGAGAAGCACTCTGAGAGCGCAGACCTCCACCAAGCAGCTACTTTCCACCGTGATCTTGCTCTTCCATAGAGATCAGCGATTTCCACCCACTGAAAAATCGCCCGATTTCCCAATATAGAAGCCTTTGTTACGTCGACCATGCAGAAACTAGAGCACGCACTTTAGTGCGCGCATGCAAACTTCAAATACGCGCAGCCTGAACTCCCAAGTTCATTGACCCTACCTTGTCAAAATATCAAAAATCCTTCATAAATTCCCCCAAATTCTCGGATCACTACCAAAATGTAATCATCTGTTACTTGTATCATTTTAAACATTTTCTGCAAGTTTCATCCAAATCCGTTAACTACTTTTTGAGTTATTTTGCATACGGACAAACTAATTCACTATTAACTATTAACTATTAAACAAACAAACAAACAAACGGTAACGAAAACATAACCTCCTCCCTTGGCGGAGGTAATAAAACAGCTATTAAACAAGTGCCTTTAACTATTCGGTGCTGTTGCATAAATTTTGGTCGACCACACATGCATCGGTGCTGGCTAGCATTTGTCATTCTCCTTTTTCTTCTTTGGTACTGTCCAACACCCCTATCCACTATGCAGGGGCCAACTGACAGGGAGTGCGCTGATGTGAGCAGAGAAGCTGAGAAACTAGTTGCTTTGCTCTTGGATGTAGTGGAGGGCTGCTGTCTTGAAAGAATCCTTGTTTGTGATGCCAGCGACTGTCGATGGGAGTGCGTTAAAATCTGTGATAGTTTGTGGAAAGAATGACTACTTGTCTAGCAGTTTTTGTTTGTGGCAATTGGGATAAACCTTCTAGAAGGCGACCTCCAGAGAACCATTCACAGATGCAGGGCTTTTCGTAATGGGATGGATAGGCGATGCACAAGCGCCTCATGCAGTGGTGGATCAAGGCACGGACCCACCGGGTGTGCTCCCCCTTTATTTTTTGTTAAAACAAAAGAAATAGAAAGGAAAAAAAATGGGGGCATGTGCACCCCCCCCCCCTAAGCCCCCCCCCCCCCCTCCCCCCTTATGGAATTCCTGGAGCTGGATCCACCCCTGTCACAGAATGTGGTGATACATCCTCCTTCAGTCTGTTCAGTCCTACCCTGCATCGGTGTTGCAAGCGCTTCCCAGCCCAGCTTGGGCTTCTTATCGTTGATGTAGCCAGTATCTGTGGCCCTGTGCCTCGATTAGTGCCGCAATAGTGACTCAATTTGAGAGAATATATTTTGAAACCATTGTGGGATGGTACAGTATTGGTGGAGATGAGAATTGGGCTTTTAACTTTTTGCGAGATTGGTACTAAGAAAACACTTATGAAATAGTACAGAGCATACCATTTTAAGAGGAATTCAAAGTTTATTTGATGAAAATTGGGTCTGGAATGACTGAAACATCCAAAAATATAAGTAAAACAAAGTAATTGTAATATTAAAAGGTGGGTCCCACACTTTATTAGAATTGCTCTGTTTTAGATATCTCAGCCATTTCAAAACCAATTTTCATCAAATAAACGTTGAATTCCTCATGGAATGCTATTTCATATTTTATAAGAGGTTTTTCATTATCTCACCAAAAAATGTTAGAAACCTGAAATTGGGTCTCAACCAAAACTTTACGATCCCTTTAAGAGTGGCCGAGTTAACTTGAAAGATTACACACTGAGGAAGGCTATTCATGACTCATGCCCTTGTGCTTTGAGGGAAGAAAGAATTCCTGTACATAGAGTAAAACCCCCTATTTTCGGACACTTAATCTTTTTTGCAATATTTGTTCCAAATAATACTCTACAAAATTATATCTATTATAATGTATGTTCGATATATCAACTACTATCTACTTTTTCCCAATACTGATTTTGTTAAATACTGGTACATCATAAAATTTCACAGAATCCCCAAATATTATCACCTTGTCAATTCCCCAAAATACGGACAGCCTCTCCAAAATTCAGTGTCAGACATGCACACAATGTCAATACACATCATACAAGGCTGCTGAAAAATGAGTGCGTGCCATACCTTGTTGGCACAAGGTTGCATCGGCGACGTTTCCGCACCCGTTCGTGTCCAAATTTTGGTGACTCTGCCCTTTCATTCAGCCCCTATGCATTTGCTGATTTATTCAATGCATCGGCATGTAGATCTACGCAGATTTTGTTTTTCTTATTTTATGTGTTTTTTGAGGATACCATCACACAGTGAGCTTACGGTAAGCAATAAATCTCGCAACAGAACAACATAATTTGTTATTTTTTGCGCTTTTTCATGGACCCTGATTCTTTACAGCCTGGGGACCTTGTTCACACGCGCTTTGGAAAATTAGAAAAGATGCGCTAATTCTGCGTTTTTGATGGCAAAATTTGGGATTTTAAATGGACTTTTGGAGGTGATCGAGTGTGCCAGTAATATGTGATATGTGTGTGTTATGACAGTACATTTTGCTGGCTTGTGATAAGTGTAGTACGGTAACTGTAATGATAAGTGATAAGTGTCCGGATTTTGGAGGCCAGCCGAAAATTGGGGGTTTTTATACTCTGTGTTGCTAATTTGTCAGTTGGTAACCGGTGTTTATTTCCCCAATTGAGCAAACTAAGCTTAAAGTTATAAGTTAAGCAGCAAGGTGACACTTGAGTGTCTTGATACAGCAGTAGGCCTACAGAGGGTAGGTCACTAGGTGCCTAAACAACTACGTTACTGAGTCAAAGATGTGTTTGTATTAACAAAACGAGCAGCCCGTCTTTGAACTTGTTCGATGGAGGAAATAAATTTATTCTGTTTCTGTAAATTTAACATTCCCTAGGCCTAACCGTAGATCTAGACCATATGGTCTAGGCCTACTAATGCAATAGGCGTACTCCTAGGCCTAAAATTTACTAGAATTCTAGGTTAAAAGACCCAACGGTTAACAGTTAGGCCCCCACTGCTAACCACTGCATAGGCCTATGCACTGGCAATGCGCATGCTACAAATGTAACGTTAGCCTAATTTTAGGTCTATTTATTTACAGAAACACTGGAACAGCCATCCCCTAAAAACTAAAGGGATTTAGGCCTAAGCTCAGTCCTAACCTTTTTTTACATTTTTTACAGCCCCTCTGGCTCTGCTAAAAATACTTGAAGCTTACAATTGTATTTTTAAACCTGGTAGGCCTAGTGGTAAATTAAACTTAAAGTTTAATGTTCTTCCGTATCCATTTTGTTTCACTAAATTTACAGTAAATTTACTGTAGATTCTAGATGGTAGTAACTTTGTTACTAGTAGTAAGTAAAACTACCACAGTCAAATAGAGGAATAAATGATCTCGAACTGAATAATTAGCACCCCATTTTTAAGTTCAACACCGACTGACGACTAGCCATGGTCTGGACCATGCTGACGCAATATCACAATCAGCGCGCAGCGTCCAGGCGGTCCAGCGACAACGAAAACTCATTCTCTGAACATGTTATGAAGAAGGTAATTGCACCCTCACGAGTCTTACCTTACAAATTTCGTAAGACTTCATGCCAGACTTCACAGGACTCATACCTTCTCACGGCAAATGCAGCGCTCTTTGGGAAAGTTCAAGTTCCATATCGCAAGAATTTTCAAAGATCAAGCCGTATTCATAACACTGGCACTGCATTTGACGCATAGGGTATGCGCATAGTACACATGTGATTGCATTTTTACAGCATGGGTTCATGGGTACGACGACGACGGATGCATGCACAACACGCAATCAAGATACACGTAGATTGATGTAGTGCTGTAGTTAGTGGTACGATGCGTGAGCGTTCAGTTTCGGAGCATCAACACAAACAACGCGGCATATCGCCGAGTTCTTCTTGCACGGGCAGCCGCGCATACTGGTGCAAGCAGTCTGTGCACTGTGTCGTAGGATCGTGTGCTGTTGCCCCCCCCCCCCCCCCCCACTTGCATCGGAATATCTCAATGTTTTATGGGTAGAAATTTATCATTATGTTGCAATACATTGGAATCAGTATCATAAGAGATAAAAACAAGATTAGATATCAAAATTATTATTTACCATAATCAGGTTTCATATTCATATTGATTTTAAAAATGGTACTTGAAATACATATATATGGCTTCTTGTGTAGCATCCCCTACATATTTTGGTACAATCCAATTGCCCGCCAAAGCTATGGGTTGGTATGGGGCGTAGAGGGTGCACTGTTGTTTATGTTTTCGCGTTTGTGCGCGATTCTCCGTGGGAATACCGCGATATGCACGTAATCAAACCAGTGCCTTGTGTGGTTTTCACTGTCGAATATCAACACAGCTATGACAATCTTGCCCTGTGCATACAGGTGCGGTAGAAAGTGCACATGTGATAGGAGCTAGGCGCAGCGTGCGTGTACTGTATCATCATCAGCAAAGGGTGTGCAGAGTGATCAAGCACGGCCACGGCAAGGCAAGTCATCATGTGAAACCGATTGGACCTTGTGTGGCTGAGAGACGAATGAGATGGTGTTCGAAGAGCGATATTTGTCAAGAAATTCGAGCCTGTTTTCTTCCATCGAGGTAAGAAGTTATGATCAATTTTGTTTTGGTGGAAATGTGTCTATTGTTACTCTGTTCATCAAATCATGCAATCGCATTGTTCTTTGCGTTGGCATGTACAGACAGTATCATAGAAGAGTTCCATATTTAGGGCCCTGTAACGTACTGCACTGCCACTGCTGGTTTAGCTACAAACTACCATCTACTGAATACAAAAAGTGCACCCGTCCTTCCACATGAGCACACCCATAATGGGCCATATTGTTGGTCGATTTGACTTTAGAGGTGATCACAACATCTCCAATGACTTGTCTAGCGCTAGGGCCTAGACCTCTCTATTATCGAAGTCATTTAATAGAAATGATTTATATAAAGCACACATTCAATTAATTTAATTGCATGAAGAAAAACAAAAACCAATGCCATGGCAATATAAATATTTATACTAACACTGTTATAGAAACTCTAGTCTATACTTAGGCTAAGTAGCTTCATAAACTTGTTGGTACAAATAGAACTGTCTATTATTTGAGAATGTAATCTTTTACTGTAGATCTATACGCTGAATATTTCGCAAGGTTTTCATTTTCGCGAATTTCGCGAGTAAGGTGCTATTCCATATTCGCGAAATTAAAGACACGAAAATATCGACTCCAATCCCCATGTGACTGTGATGCATGCGTCCACACTTCTCTATTCAGTTTCAGACTCCACGATCGCAAATTTTACCACTCGCGAAATCGTCGCGAATTACCATTTCGCGAAAATTTAGACTCACGAAATATATGGCGTATTTACTTTGTAGACCATTCTAACGTTAACCATTAGTAAATTTATTACATGCATGCGTAAATTTATGTCCACTTGTGTCTCCACAGTCGTGATCGAGATAAGCACTTTGAATGGGAGTTTCTTCTTCTAATCTTGGGCCATGCATCCAGGTAATCTTCAGTCCTGAATCTTTGGTCCTGAAGATTCTTGCAGATATCAGCCAATTTTCATGTTCGACCACTTCACTGGGTTTCATGGGATTTCATCCTCTACTGTAGATTCTACTTTACAAGAGAAGTAAAGTGGGTTCGTGTACGTGCATGGTGTAAGAGTGATTATCTGCCATTGCCAAGTATAAATGTTTGATATTTTTGTTTTTAGGACATTTGACAAGAATTGAGAATGGAGTTGGACTCGGCCTTGAACGAACTGGGAATGCTCAGCATTGTGACTGAGAGTAGGCGGGATTTCCTTCGTGAGAAGTCTGCCACTGCCAGCGCTGCAGCTGCCTCATCATCCCCATCATCAAGCTTTCACGTTGTGAAGATGAACCCGCAGTTTGTGACGTGCGTGGGCTCCGTCCTCTCCAGCAGCAGTCACCCGATCACCCGACGGAGCAGCAAGGGTGGCGGCCAGATGAACGGCGTCATGGAAGCCGAAAAGAGCCTGAGTGCCTCCCATGGTTATCCTTCGTCGTCGGCGCTTGTAAGTGAACACCGCGTTGTGAGGACTCATCGGCCGCGGTGTCGGTACCAGAGGAAGCCCTACTCGGTCCCCTACAGACCGAAGGTCTCCCATTCGCGCAAGATGAAGTCATACCTTTCGACCAGCTTAGAGGATGACGTCTTTTTTGACGATCCACAGACAGATTACAATGGGAACGGGCGGAAATACCGAAGTCCCAGTACGGAAGCAGCCGAGAAGGCTCCCTCACTAAGTGTACCGACCATCTCTCTACCCCGCTCGAAGTCACTCGATGACCTCCATTTGGACAGGCTACGAATCGATGACGGACTCAGCAGGCATCGCAGTGATGTTGAGTTAGCGTCTAAACTCATCAGCAACTTGCAGGTTTCTTGAAGAGTCGGCTGCAAACCCAAAGAAAGAACTTAAAACTGGATTTGTGAATTGTCTTTTTGAAAAAAAAAATGTTTATTGAGTTATTCAGGTGTCAGTGTCTGGCATCAGTGTTGGGTACGGTACACGCTAATATGTCATCTTCCAAAGTTGCACGCTAAACGGGTTGAATGGATATTGGTATTCAGAAGCAGATGCGTCCTAGACTCCAAACCAAATATTTGTGATACTTAAAACAGAAGTGTCTTACAACTGCAAGCAGCTACTACCATGGTTTTGCTTTGAACAGGAATTCAAAGAGATATTGAATCTATTTTATTTTTGTTTTGTCTTGTATGCACCTGTGCAATGTTGCTGTTTAAATGATGTTGGAATTTTTAACAGCGTAAATGGAATTTGTATTTTGTATTTCCTCAGTAATATTTGTGAGTGAAATGAATTGTAATAACACGTACATTGCCCTGAAAGATGTCAGAGGCATTATTGAATCATGCACAGAGGTTTCTAACTGAATTCACATTTAGTATTCTCAAAGTAGTGACAGAGCTTACTGTAGGTAGGCCTACAAAATAATTGCAAATTGAGTTGGATATAACATTCTAAGTACATTGTACTTATTGACTGATATGGAGGATCAAAAGTTCTGATTATATCTTCTAGCATTCTTTGTTTTCACTCTTTTGGCAGTGGCATATTGACAAGTAATTTTGACTTCTTTTCATAGTTGTCATAGGTTTTGTTTTGAAAGTGCAATGAAATAACAAATTCTGAAATCACAGACTACCCTCTCCAGAAAGAATGATGAAAAGGTGCTCACAAAACGTAAAGTTAGCCTTTGTTGATCTGACTTAGAACCTCATCTGAACAATGAATAATTACTGTGCTACAAATTATAAGAAAAACCTGCAGGTACGTTCATTTAGGTGATGCATCTTTTTTTAGACTCTCTTAAAGGTGCATAGTCCCGGTAGTGTAGAGGGCGCTGTTGATGATACTGCCGATCGCTGTTAGCATTGATACGAAGATTGCCGAAGTTGAGCTGTCATCAAGAGTAAAGGGCGTAGGTGTTGCTAAGTAACGTTGCCTTCGTTGTCTTCTCTGCGCATCATGCAGTCTGTAGAAATGCCAGGGTGCGTGCATATGTGCTTCTTATTATGACATCACAAAAGAAGTTTGCTAAAGCTGTCATCCTCCTCAGCTGAATCATGAGCCGAACTGTGATCGGACCACTGACTACAGTGGATTGGACTTCTTCGAACTCGGGGAAGTGGGCCACAGCATAAGCGCCAAATAGGAGTCAATAGCATAGGTCTCTGTAGGAAACTTGCGCCATGCGCCCGCGTATGTATTTGACTAAAACACCGGGACCATGCACCTTTAACTCTTCATAAATTTCCAAAGGAGAGATGATGCGTGACTCATAAAAATGGGATCCAGTTACCATCCAGAAACAGGCTAGAAATGAAGTAATAGCTCTGGGATAACTTTATACAAATACTTGGAATACTGGAAGTGAAGGTACACATTACAACACCACAAAAAGCAGTAAAATTCAACTTTCTCTTGAAACGAGGCACATTTTCAATGGAATTTATTTTGCAATGATGTATGGACGTGGACCACTGCCAATGGAATGAATCACGAACAGGATTGTTCAAATTCATGATATTATTTACGTCGATGTAGGGCAATGTGTCTATCAATTGCAAACAGGATTGTAGCTTGGTATAAAGGTTGTGTAGAAGGTCCACAACAGCATCACAGTGCATGCTTGATAAACTGCAACTTCAGGGGGCGTTTCATGAAGGAACTTGTCGGATAAAATGTCCGACAAGTCAATTATATCCGACAAGTTCAGAGAAATCAGCCAATCAGACTAAAGAATTTCTCAAAACTTGTCGGATATAATTGACTTGTCAGATATTATATCCGACAAGTTCCTTCATGAAATGCCCCCCAGAGATCTCTTCTAGTGAAATTGGTGTTCTTTTGCTCACTCTGCAAACCTGCAAGCGATAAAGGGCACTTGGAGAACACATAAGGAGACACTCATAGAACTTTATGGTGGTGTAACTGACAAATTGTTGTCCCCCATCTGCATACAGTCTTACAATTGTATGTCTTATTCACAGATGAGCGACATTTCTACTTATTGTAACTAAATACAGGACTAAGTGTGTTCATAGCCCTGGCCAATAGGGCTTATGGGGATACTGTAAAACAAGGATTGTACGCATGCATTTTAATGTCCAATTTCGCGAGTGCCAACATTCACAAAATTAAAGTGCACGCAAAAGTTCTTGCCTACGCAATTTGCATTGGGCGGCAGTGGCAATTCACGAAAATCTCATGCCGCGAGAAAGGTTGTCGGCTCCAATTTGCGAAATTTCCATGCTCCAATTTGCGAAATTTTCATGCTGTGAATATATCGTGTTTTACAGTATGCCACCCTGTGCTTCACTTTCTCACTGCCAGGCGTGCTAGTTATTACCTCCGCCAAGGCGGATATGTTTTTATCAAAGTTGGTTTGTTTGTTTGTTTGTCTGTTTGCAGAATGACTCAGAAAGTTGTGAACAGATTTGGATGAAACTTGCAGGAAAAGCTGATAATGACACAAGAAACAGATGATGCAATTTTGGTAGTGATCTGGGAATTGTATTAATTTTTAAAGAATTTTTTAATCTTTTGGCAGATGGGGTCAAAGAACTTAGGAGTTTAAGCTGCGCATATTTGAGGTTTACACTGAGGTGCTTGCTCTGGTCAAGGTACCGCGCAGCAGGCAGCTGATGAGGTAAACACAGTTTCTTTATCATTAGGAAATACAGCGATTTTCAGTATGCATGTATGGGTGGAAATGAGCTGCTTGACGGAGGTCTGTGCTCTCCAAATGCTTTTCTAGTTAGATCTTAAAATGAATTTTTCATGAAATGTCATTTAAAGGGATGGTACAGTATTGTTGGAGATGAAAATTGTGCTTTAACTTTTTTTGCGAGATACCATGAAACACTTATGAAATAGTACAGATCATACCATTTTAAGAGGAATTCAAAGTTTATTTGATGAAAATCGGGTTTGGAATGGCTGAAACATCCAAAAACAAAGTAAAACAAAATGATCGTAATGAAATGTGGGTCCCACACTTTATCAGGATCACTCTGTTTTGGATATCTCAGCCATTTCAAAGTTAATTTTTATCATATAAACATTGAAATGCTCATGGAATTACATGCTCTTTCATATTTCATGAGGTTTCTCACTATCTCACAAAAAAATGATAAAAACCTGAAGTTTAGTCCAACCAAATCTATACGATCAATTTCAATTTCAATTTCAATTCAATTTCAATTTATTCGGCAACTGTATGATACAACATAAAAAAGTGCACATTATAAAAGACATAACATTCAAAGGCCGGGACCCCTTGTAAGCAACTAGTGCTTGTTATGGGGCCCCTATAACTGATCATGATTTTCCCTCCACTTGCCCCCTTGCCCTCCATTTTAAGGAGCTTGTGTGGGCTTCCAGAGAAGGGAACAAGGAATTCAACTGATTTTGGAGAGAAGTATGATGTTGATGAAATTGTGATGCATACAACAGCTATATAGCATCTTGTTTCTTCCTGCTTTGTTTCATCCATCCATCCTCCATCAAGCCATCCATCCATCCATCCAGAATAAGTCGTATGATAATATCAATTATGATGTGTTACATGCACATGATGATGCGATGTGTTTTTCTCTTAGTTGCTTTTTATAACCACTGACAGTCTCTTAAGAAAAATTTTTCAAAAATTCATGTGGATGAGCAGTGATTGTGCATGTAAGAATTTTTCTGATCGGGACTGAGGTCACATCTCTTTGTCGGTTCCAATAGCAGAGATGCAAATTGATTGTTTTATTTTGTTTTTTGTTTTTGTTTTTGTTTCTTTGGGGTGTGTTTTTTTTTCAGTATTTTATTTGGGGTGCTGGGGGTTAGAAATATTGCAGGTTTCATGGAAAATACTGTTTGTGGGGTGTCTGTCCCACATATGCTACAGTCCAATGCATGTATACATACAGGTACGAGTACACGTTATGTCTATGCATCCACTGGTGTGTCGTACGAGTGTATTATATGTTTATATGATATAAAGCAACGGTGTAATCTTACACTGTCCACACTTTCAGTTGGCTATTTTGACACAGAATATTTCAGAAGCAGATTCATTGATACGTAGACTTGCAAAAAATAGATTTAAAAGAGAATGAGAGAACCTTTCGACCAGTGAAATCCCTTTGTTATGCTATCAAAAGCTGTTACATCAGGACTTGAAAAACTATGAAATTTGAAGAAAAGTTTAACTTTGTTAATTTGAGTCCACTGTTAACATTTCACTGGAAAGAAATTCAGCAATTTTCTTGAGATAAAGTCGGATCCAGTCATGCATTCTCGTTGACTTTCATGATCGTGAATTATACTGGAGAGGAGTTTGATAGTGATCTTAATCTTTACAGCTGTAAAAGATGTTCTATAACTGGTATGTGGATTCCACTAACTGCATTCACATGTGTCGCTGTGTTACTGAGAAATATCTGATATAATGTCATTGTTAGATCAGTATGTCCATGTAGCATTGTCAGCTTGTGGAAGTTGTTTCCTGTATTGCTATGGAGGGTCATACATTGCCTGCAATCATCATCAAAAAAAAGAAGAAGAAGAAAATGACGCAAAGACTCGCGCGAGACACAAGTCTTCGACACACCTTGAAGGTACCTTCTCTGCAGCCCATTTGCTGGAGACATGTTCTAATTGGTCACTTGATAGAAATCTACACTGTATATGCAGCATAGACTCGTTTAATTTTCCATGTGTTTCAAGTCAAAATACTGTAGCACATTCATAGTTATCATTGATGTGCTGTTACTGTATGTCAAAGCTTGTACTGATTGCCTTTTATATCTGGGTTTAAAGTCCGCATTCAGACGTCTTCACTCTGCAAGCTTGAGAAAAGTAATTTCGAGGATGAGTGTATCTACAGGCAGTCAGGTTTTCATATCTGAATTTTACGTTCCCAGCTTATTTTTGTTTGACTTTCTCCCTGACATATAATTTATTTCCCTTTTTATTTGTCAGCGTACATAAAACTTGTAATTGCTTGTTTGTACTGTTACCACACATAAAAAAAACCATAAAAGTACCATTCACAGATTTTAAGTCCTTGTGAAAAAAATGCAAGCAACTGCAAGAAAATTATTCATTTGATAAAGAACACAGACGGAATACAAAACCAAACAAAGTAATGGTTATTGAAATTATTCTTTTGTCCCTTGCAAAGCAACACTGCTTGGTACACCAAGAATGGATTACTGTAGTAGCATACAGTTTGTAGACTGTTCATAGTGCAGAGTAGTGTTTTGTGCAACACATTTCCCAAGGAAATGAAAGCCAACACCGTAATGAAATTGACTTCATAGATCCTTACAGTGAATTCAAACGAAGGAGATGGTGCCAGTTTCAGTGACAGCTGAGGTAAATGCAGTTGATTGTTATGGCATTCTCGAGTTTCGCTGGTGTTCACAGAGCCACGATATTTGTTGCAGTCATGTACGGAAATTGGATGAAGTAATACAATGTAATATCAAAGTGGCAATAGGGATGGTATTTCGTCGTCACTTTGTTTTCATTTTGGAATCACATTATTGGAAAATAGAGAATATGAATGCTAATACCATTGTACATGAATGAAATAGGGTGCCATCGTGTGATGTCATAACCGTTCAACACCATGGAACCTGGTTCTAAACAACCTCACATACAGTAGTAGCCCGGATATCTGTGAGCACAGCCGTTGCTGATGCTCGTAGCCAGTTTCAACCAACTGCCTGAAGCCTTGTGGCAAGGATATCTCATTTTGCACCAGCAGTGAGCTGTCGATAGGGACTGTGACATCATCAGTTTGGTACTCTGTGGAATTTAACGAAATTTAGATGGATTATACAGTCCCTTTAAGTCCCTTAAACTCTTTCAAAATCACCATTTCAGAATGTGACATTGTGTGTAATGAGTCCACAGTGATGGTAACAGACTTAAGTTCTGGTGAATTAAGACCCAGGTAGTGGTGCTATTAGATTATATCACGCATAAGCCTACTGTACATTGTATTGGCATAATGCCTGCTTGTTGTCATGTTTTTGAGAGCACAGCCAGTGAAAAAGGAAACACGTCAGCTGAATCAATATTGTGTACCCTAATTCATCTTCAAATGTATAGCTATCCATATGTGGACCACTTCTGTGTGTAATGAATTCACAACCTGACAGGCACATGAAAGATTTTTAGTCAAGCACCGTTAATGTCAAGATTTTCGCTGATATGCAGCTGGTGTGACACTCTTCAGAACAACAACAAAACAAAAAGATTGTGTCTTGAGTTCTTGTGGTGTATACCAACACATGCTTTTTATGTCACCACACATGCCATCTTTAGTTTTTTAACTTGATACCCCAAACTCAGTGATTGATATTAAAGGCGCTGTAATAGGAAGTACAAATTGAAAATAATAATGGAACTAATGTGTGAAAGGAAAAGTTCAGTCATAGTTCATGATGCAAAACCCTTTTTAAGAAGAAATCTGTAGAAAGTGGACACATAAGCTGCAAAACTTCACCCGCAAGATACCTTTTAGATTTAGGTGGTCTTTAATTTGTCATATACATTTGTATATGCATAGCCATCCACTTCAGTTAAAGGGAAGATAAACCCCAAGAACAATGTGGATTGAGTGAAAGCAGCAACATTAGTAGAACACATCAGTGAAAGTTTGAAGAAAATCGGACAATCGATGCAAAAGTTATGAATTTTTAAAGTTTTGGTGTTGGAACCGCTGGATGAGGAGACTACTAGAGGTTATGACGTATGAGTGGACTACAATATCAAGAAAATATAAAGAAAATACTACAAAAATCCATTTTTCATGAAAATGACAAATTCCATCAACTTGATATTGACATATGTTAAGGGTAGCAATTATTCCCCCTGCTTTCTGAAAGCGGTTGGTCCACTGCTCTTTGATAATTCTAGAAAAGTGAATTTTTGTTGAATATCCTTTATATTTTCTTTGTATTGTTGTCCACTCATACGTCATATCCTCTAGTAGTCTCCTCATCCAGCGGTTCCAACACCAAAACTTTAAAAATTCATAACTTTTGCATCGATTGTCCGATTTTCTTCAAACTTTCACTGATGTGTTCTACTAATGTTGCTGCTTTCACTCAGTCCACATTGTTCTTGGGGTTTATCTTCCCTTTAACATTGTTAACTGAAAAACACTGCAGGAAAGAACTCATACATTGCAAAGTTGTTCACGCTTTGTGTGGCATTTGTTCATGGCACTATTTTAGAAACGGGTACATGTAACTACAGGCTGTACAGCAGGTTTGTTTTCTTTGAGGGACTTGTTTCACTGAAAGTATCATTCCCTAACCCTCTCCCAACATCCAGTCAGTGAAAACGTCCATGGTACTCTGTGACTTTAAAAATGCACGACCTTTGTCGCATTGATTTGGCTGCATTGTGACTGAAATAACCTTTTGTTAACCATGGTGACATTTCAAGCTGCAGTAGAATTGCATATGTTTGGGAAGCTCTTTATTTGTTTCTTTTTGTTACTGAGAGAAGAGGAGGAATGTGTTGACGACAGTGGAAGGGTTTATCTAGAACGCAACCGCTTTGAAATCATGTTTTGAAGTCCCCACATTCTCACTGTTACCACTGAGTCCTTATCGACATCTGCAAACATTTCCAGTAGCTGCCAATGGCCTATCTCTCTGGATCCAAAGAAGCGCTTCAAGACATTCATAGTATTGATGATAGAGCTTGTAGAAGAATCAGGGGCGGATCCAGGAATTCTGTAAAGGGGGGGGGGGGCGCAACTAATATTTCTGGTGCCACTTCCGGGTTTCATTTCATTTTTACAATTTTTTATTTCTTTTGTTTTTAACGAAAAATAAAGGGAGTGGGGCGTGTGCCAATTGCGCCCCCCCCCTCTAGATCTGCCACTGAAAAAGAACATGCTTCAGACTATAACTTTTGTACTTTAAAGTGTTATTGGAAGGCCAGTTTACACTGTTAAACGGAAGGTGAAATTGCCAGATCCAGCAGGGAACTTTCAAAAAAGTTTGCCCCCCAGGCAGAATTGTAATCAGTGAAAGCCAGCTTTGAATGTGCCATTTGAGCATACTGTCCCAATGCTGAGTCACTGGAAATCGGGACAATGTGTGTGGGTTTTTCGATTATTTTTATTATTTCATTTTTGGTACTTGTCTGAACACACATGATTGTGCAATTCTTCTGTCGTATTGTTGAAGAACTGTAAGTTGAATAATACAATTACAGTAGTATGTTTTGTAAGTTATGTATCCCTTAAGTTACTGTGGGTCTTAACCCCCTTTTTTCTAATCAGTACAAGTAGCTGTTTTCACATCTGCTGATAGGTGTTTCAGAAGGTTGGAATATGTATAACAAGGAAGATATGCGCAAGATGCATGTCAGACATGTTAAGTTTAATATCCAGGCTGAATTTCTTTCTTGCAAGCTGTAGAACAAGGCCCCTTATCTTTGTTCAGAGTACACTTGCAATTTGGTGTCGCTCACGATATCTTTGTAGTTCTACTTACCACGAGGAACTTTAATGGTGAAGCTCCTTGTACAATGTACTTTTTTAGAGCGATCTGCCATTTTATCAATATTGCCAGCTTGCTTAATTTGATTGCATGAATATATATTTAATGAACTTGACATTGGCAAACTTGTGAGTGTATGTTACCAGATCCTATCACTGGACCTTGCACTGATCTGAATAAATAATGAACATATTGATAATGATTTGTGTAAACTTGTTCATCAGTCTTCTGTTTTCTGCTGTTAACTGTGTGAATGAGTCATGTTTTTTTTTTTTTCAAGTGGATTTTGTTTGATTGAAATTTTATCTGTCAAAAATCATAGTCTGTAAATGCCTGATCAGGCGGGTGCTGTTCGTAATTCCGAAGGTTCGCTATTCCGAAGGTTCATTATTCCGAAGGTTTGTTAATCCGAAACATGCAAATTCCCTATACCTAGAGGTTCATTAATCCGAAAATGAAAAAGGGTTCGTTAATCCGAACATTTGTGGCGTTATTCCGAAGGTTCGTTATTCCGAAGATTCGTTAATTCGAAAATGAAATTCAGAACAACGAACCTTCGGAATATCGAATCTTCGGACTAAAGAGCCTTCGGAATAACGAATCTTCGGACTAAAGAGCCTTCGGAATGACGAACCTTCGGAATAACGAGCTGTAACCGATCAGGCAAGTACGTAAATCCAGACAAAAGATGCTAGGGGTGAAATGAAAAGAAACTTACCTCGACAGAATTGAGGGATCACTATACTTATGTACAGCTGTTTAAGTTTGATCAATTGTCCTTTTTTTTGGGGGGGGGGGGGGGGGAAAGGGGGCAGGAGGCAGCTTTTGCTTAAGAGATGACACAATTGCTAAACATAGATTTTTTTATTCGTCATATCTTCTTTGTAAGAGAAAAGTTTGCAATATTTCACCATGGAGACAATGAACATTGTACTTGTACACCGTATTTATGATGTGGAGCCAATACACATTCTAACATATAACACTAACATATATACTTTTCTTTACAAATTATATTTCTTTAATTCTCTTGATATTTTCTTTATATCACGCGTTGAATATAACATCAGGAATTGTAGTCCACGTATCCAGTGATGATGGCACAAAGACTGAATCAAAAGTTATGAAAATTCCCCAAGTTAAATGGATCGTCCAATTTTTCTCAAACTTTGCTGATGTGTTCTATTGTATTCCTGCACTCACTGAATGTGAATCTACATGGGTTTAATATCCCTTTAAAAAGAGATAACCTGCTTTGTTGTAACACTAACAGATGCAAAGTTTGGTTATCTGGGTGCTTGTGTAACCAAAATATGTGTACTATAGGCATCAGACGTGATTTTGTAACAATTTCTACGGTCACACAAACATCAATGCAGTGAAGTTGTGAAGCTCAATTAAGCCTCCAAATCCCATATCTCTCACGACATCATATGATCATGACCAACATTATGCACAACAGTCTCACGGTTGGCTGTGAATGGGTTAAGATTTGTATAGCGTGCATTCATAAAGGCAATCGGATGTGGTCCGAGCAGACCTGTGCAGGTGGCCATTGTGCCGTAAAATTATGACTCATGCTATGAACACATTGCAACAATGCGGCCGGGAAGTCATGTGTGGTATGCTGTACATACAGTGAATGAAGACCTTTTTTTTGGGGGGGGGGGGGGGGAGGGGGGGATGGTGGTGAAGCAGCCTGCGTCATGCCAAGTGTCATTGTCCAAAAAAAAAAAAATTTAAAATGAAAAAAAAAAATGGCTCCAAGGGAGAGGGACATCAAAATGGCCTTAAAAAATAAATTGAGCTCCAGAATTTTGTAGTTAAAGCTTCATGCAGGCTAGAGATTTTCACAAGTTTGAACTTTACCTAGGCTGCAGTATGAGTTGTACAGTTCGAGGAGATACATTAACTTTTTCAAAATGTCAACCTCTCTTTACTGAGGTAAGCAGCAAATTGCCCACTGCCATTTGGGAGTGAAGTTCAATTTCAAAGTAGGTTACATGAGACACCCCCCCCCCCCCATTGCACAGATGGCCAAGTATAATGTATGTAATACAAGTGATGCGTGTGCAAGTGTGGGTGTGTATGTGTGTGTGCGCGTGTGTGTGTGTTTGTGTGTGTGTGTTTGTGTGTGCCCCTAAACCAGTTCGTAACTTCCACAATGCGACATTAGTGATTTGACCATTATTTATTTTTTCCTCGCTGCCAGACAACATCAAATCACATTCCGTCACTGCACAAAACATTCACTAGGCCTACTCTTGCTTACACGTCATTGCTGTTCCCTGGGGTATTCCCCACGTCGTGCATTTTAGATCGCTACGCGGAAACTGGCTGATGACGTCACTGAATCGTCACGGCTGCACGATCCTCAAGAACGCGTGGCGAATGCATAATGCATGAAGACACCAAGGCTATCGTTATAACGGTGGATGGTTCAAATCAAATTTTATTGTTAGGCCTACTACATGTAGGGGTATTGAGTCAATGTGCAAAATTTATTTGCAGACATCACGCGCCAATCCGCTTTTGCATTTTTAGAATTGAAATTCAACGATCTGGCGCACAGCTTTGGTAGAGTTTGTAGCCTCTTCAAACGAGAGATTTGCGTCATGTTATCCAAAAATTTGTATAAGAGAAGTGCAAGTATTAAGTCTGTCATCTAAGGAGGGAGACCAAAATTAAGCGGGGAGGGATGAGAGAGAGGAGGTGTCCCCCCCCCCCCCCATGGACATTCGCATTTTTTTTTTTTATGATTGCGATTCAACAATCCGGTGGACAGTTTTGATGGAAATATTGGGAAAATTGTCATGATCCCCAAAGTGTATAGTCATAATCAATGTATATGGAGGAGAAGCTAACATATAGCATTAGCAAAGGGATGGGGGAAGCAAATCATATGTTTACCCCCCCCCCCCCCCCCCCGATCGACGCTCCTGATTGCTAGGTCAGTCAAATTCCCGTCAGCCAGAAGCCGCGTAACTCTTCAAGAAAGAGACAAAATAACATATTCATGTTTCCGTAGCAGCTATATAGGCATACATAGCAGAGGCGGATCCAGGAATTTCGTAAAGAGGGGGCGTGTTTACAAAAATAAAGGGAGGGCGCACGCACCCCTCCCCCCATTTTTTTCTTTTTATTTCTTTTGTTTCAACAACAAATAAAGGGGGGGGGGCGTGCGCCGTTTGTGGTCCTCCCTGGATCCGCCCCTGCATAGCCATAATGTTCCTGCGCCTTTTCTCATGCGAAAGGTGAAAGTCCTTTTCTACCACGCTGTTACGGTCATTCAAGTTTATCTTGAGAAGGTTTTGGAATAGCTGCATGGAATCAAAACGAAGGAAATGGAACACTTGTTCATTTACTCTGTATATACCCACCCCTCCTTTTTTAGTCACCTGATATTGTAGAACAGCAGCTAATAGTGACTGTACGTGTGTTTACCGAGCCAAAATGCCATGTTGTGAAGGTACATGATGATGTCGCTGTGTATTTTTGGTGCCGGTTGCCGTTTTGGTCCAACAGCGAGCCTATTTTTACTGGATGTCTCGCAAAATGAGATCTATGCCAGTGCATTTTACAAATTCAGGCGCAATGATGGTTATCAGGACCACACAGCTGACACCGTTGTCGTCTTTGTTTGTTTGTGTTTTTTAGATAATGCGGTCGTATATATTTGTTGTTTGTTTGTTTGTTTTTTGTAAACATGAAATAAATAAGAGAGCTTGCTGTGAACAAGGTGTGGGGCCTGACTTTCCTGTAATTATACCTTCCTGTGGAGATAGGGTGATGAATAAACTTTTCGCACAAGTCGTCTGAGCAGTCACGGCTGTTGCGCGGCTGTTGCTGAGCAACACTCACACTTGTCTTGACACTCCTTTTTCTCTCTATTCCCCTCATCAATATAGTCTCATGTTACAGACCTTATCAATACTACAGTAGTTTTAACCTCTGTACCTATTTTATTATATACATGGGAAAAAATGGCCTTTAAGAATTGTAGACGAGTTGGTTATGTGAAGCGCATAGCCATATTACATTTGTGAAATGATGCTATAGACTCTCACTATAAATAACTCTCGGCCAAATAAAAAAAAAAAAAGTGGACTTTGTCACTTACTAAAGTTGATTTTCTATTTTCACCAAGGATATACCTGGTGATTTTGTTAACATTATTTTACTAATAACATAACGAAAACTGAATACTATTTCAGATAGTGAACCATATATTGTCCAATCCATTGATTTTAGTGTTATGCAAAGAAATTCAGATTAATACCTAACGGTTTTAGGGATTAAAACTTGCTCATACGAAGTTTCATGTGCCAAGACAAGAACTGAATCTTTACTTATTTGTTGTTTTAGATTAGGCCATGTTATAATTATGACTCGGAATTATTTTCAGTCAATATGCCTTTACTGTTACATTATTAACCAGAATCGTGCTTTGATTTTTTTTTTTACAAAGTATGATATATCAAGAAATAATTATCTGAGTTTGTATTATTTGAAGAATGCAGATCTCAACCAAATCAAATCAAAGGAGAAGCTTTCCACTATGATTTTCTTCGAACATTAGGCTGACAAAAACCCTGATGATTTGATAAGAAGGCAGTATGATTTTTTTTAATCGTGACCTATACAGTCAGAAGAAAAAAAAAGGAATTGAATAAAGGAATGAAAAAAAGATAAAAGGAAGAGCATAACGAATGAAAGGATAGGCAGAAATTTCAATGGCATGCAAAGAATGAAGACGACGACGTGGAATCAGGGGCGGATCCAGAAATTCCGTAAAGAAAATAATTCATTAATCTTAATTAATTAATCAATTGAATAATAAATTAATTAATTCCTTAACAAAATTAAAGGGGGAGGCGCACGCCCCCATTTTTTCTTTTTATTTCTTTTGTTTTGGAAAAAAATAATAAAGTCGGCTGTATGGGGGCGTCCCCTGGATCCACCACTGGGAATTAAAGAGGGGAGAAGAAGGGAAGGCGATCTCTATAGGTGGAAGAGAAGAAAACAGAGAGGAGGACCAGAGAGGAAGTTGAGGTTGAGGAGGAAGACGAGGAGGAGGAGGGGCGGAGTAAGAGCAGGAGGAGCAGGAGGAGGAAGCCCCGTGGAGGAAGCACAATTATAGAAGGGGGAATGAGAAGGGAAGAAAAAAAGATAACGTCAGAGAGGTGGTAGGCCTATATCCTTTTCTTTTATTTTCATCTCCCTGATGATATAGTGAATTTAATGTATAGACTCCTTGCCATCACCAATACAATGTCATGTACATTATCATCAGTACACGTGATAGGAAACAATGTTTAATGCTATCTGAGTCATATGGTGGGAAATAGTGTCATCTCATGTGTCAATAATAACATAATTACTTTCTTTTTCTGCATGTGGTATATCGTATTCCATGTGGAAGTACATGTATCAGCATGGAACTGTGATTATAACCACTTTGCCACTACGTGAGCAACACTGACTCCATATCTTAGCTCTCACACCACATTGGTTTCGGTGTTTTCATTTTACACGACTCATCCGATTCGATGAACTCATCCTTGTATTAACAAAAAAAAAAGGAGGGAATTTCGTTGCAGAAATTATCATTTCGTCTTGGCCTTTATGTACTGAGAAAGATTAGATGGAGCTACATTATGCATTCATTCAATCCGCACGAAATTTAAAGGGGAAGTTTCCCCGAATTATGTGGATTGAGTGAATTGTGTAGTAATATTAGAAGGTCTCAGCAGTGAAAGTTTTTCATATGGGAAACTGGATTATCCGTTCAGAGTTAGAAATATTTAAAATTTGAGTGCCGCTACCGTTGGATGAGATGGCTACAGTTTGTGACATCACTGCAGAACAATGATAAAAAGAAGATATAAAGAGAGAGTTTCACAAAATGTTATCTTTTTTAAATGAAAACTACCGTGAATTCCTTTGAACTGTTGTTATTTCTCCTAAAAGAGCTAAGCTGATAAATAACATTGCTCATTGTGTTAGAAAAATGAAACTTCATAACTTTTGAACGAATTGTCCGATTTTCCTCAAATTGCCACTGATGCGTTCTACTGATGTTGCGGCATTCATTCAATCCACATGTATAATTGGGGAAACTTCTTCTTTAAGAGGAAATCCACCCAAAAAATAAATAGTCTATGAACACAGAAAGAGAAAAAAACAACAACAGAACGTTCCAAAAATGTTCCTACATAACAGAATGTTCCAAAAATTACAAAAATCGGATTATTGTTAAGTATGACATTTTTGGATTTCACATTTCTTCGGAAACATTAATCTTGACCAGTCTTTATGAATATTTAAACGAGCGAGTTGAGGACAGCATGCCCTAACAATTTTTAATGTAAACATATGAAATTCGGTAAATTTATTATTTTCAGCTTATTCATTTAAAAGCATATTGCCATATATACCAAAATAATTATATCAGAGTTAACATTTTTTTTTAATGTGGTTATAAGGTAATGTTTATACTCATACCGCCGAAAAATAAGATTTTTTTTTTCTCTTTCGTATTCAATTGATACATTTTGGGAGTGGATTTCTTCATTAAGAGAAAAAGAGACAAATTAAGAAAGAAAAATCTAAACATTAATATATTTAGATTGTCACTTGATTGTTGCCAATTGAGTATCGACTAAACAATTTAGTGAAGTTTGTTCCATATCACAAAAAAAAAAAACTATCCATTACGAACTTAAATACAAAAGACGGGCACAACTTCAAAGAATCAAACCAGTCAAACTTTGGATAAGTTTCAAACAATCAATTAACTTGCCTTTTAATATAATACACCTTTCCCCTCAAATATTCAAAACATATACTATCAATACAATAATCACAGTCAAATGTACTATTTGGGTTTACAACATAGACCGTATTTTCATTATAATTTTGATGGTTTTATGGTTTTGCAACAGATTCGGTATTCAAAAATCTTACAATATATTTGGGGTAACTTGACCTAAAACCCTAAGGTGCACCAATAAAATGATACCGACTTTACATGGGGGCGGAAATGTACAGCTCCGCGATGGGGGAGATCACGCGTGAGTAATCATGGTGGTAGAGAGTTCGTCGACGCGTCGTATTCAATGACGAGGTCGTTGTCAGAGATAATCGAGGTCGTTCGAGACTAATTTGCCGGAAGCGTGGAGTTCGAGGAGTTAACCGTCTTGGCCACTGGCCGGCGTCTACGAAGACATGGAGCTTTATACTTAGCCCAGCTAAGTTTGTAGTAAGACGAGGAACGGGATGAGGAAATCTCTGTGGTCTTGAGTTTGGAGATGTGCTTTGGTGTGCTGTGGCAGCCAAAAGGAGGTCCCGAAATTGCAAGTCTGACAATTACTTGCTAGTGGGGGGATCCAAGTCGAGGCTTTTTCACACCCAGAATCCACACACATCCAGTCACACCACTGTGAGGATGAAGAGCTCAACCTCTCAACTCAAAGGTTCAATATGGAGTGCCCCGATTTTCCCTCACACAACTCTCTCCTAAACACAGGACTGCACACACCCAAAAAACTTAACCAATTATCTCCTACCCTGCCAAGTAACCTAGCAACTGAAAAACACTTTAATTACCGCATTCTTATGCCTATATCACAGCCCCAGCACAGCTAGCTAAAACACCTGACTGAGACTTTGTTAAAATTAGCCAAGCGCGGAGACCTACTACAGCACTAGGCTGAACAAGAGAGAATGCAAATGAGTATGCCATGCCAGAGTGAGGTTAAGAAAAGTAAAAATGCAAATGCATCAGCCTTGCCAGAATGAGCTTAGGGAACAGGGTGACAATTCGCCCCCTCCTTAAGAAAATTTTCCGGGAAAATTTTTACCAGTTCAAAATGAAAAGGACCGGTAATTCATGGCCAACGTCTGTTTCTACATATATACAACGAGTCGCAAATTCTGCACGGTAATTCTTTATATATACACAATATCATTTACCGAGCATACTTACAGTTAATTTCATTTTCCTTCTCTGCAACAAATTGGGAGAAAATAAGATATATTCTTTCTTCCTTTGTACCATTTTCTGCATCTGAAATGGAAGCAAAATTTTTTGTTAGATAAAATGGAGGGAAAATAATCAATATTTTAACCATCTACATGAGCTCACTTCTGCTTCTGTTCCTGCAGAAAGGTAGAAATTTAAGCGAGTTAATATACTTTCCTGCAAAAGAAAACAAAATGCTGAAATTAGTACACCAGCCTTCCTGCTGAAAGTGCGATATATCATAATGTCAATAGTACATCTCTCAGTGCCAATTCCTTTTTTTTTTTTGTTTTACTCCAGACGACTCAAGAAATCTGCGCCTACATTGTCTTTACCCTTAATGGCCTCTATCCGAAATCTGTATGGTTGAAGGGCCAATGCCCAACGAAGAATCCTGGCGTTGGCCACCTTAGACCGTCGTATTGCCAACAGCGGGTAATGGTCAACTTCAAGCACAAATTCCCTGCCGTATAGGTAGGTCTCAAATTTGAGCACTGCCCAGACAACTGCTAGACATTCTTTCTCGATAGTAGAGTAGGCTCTCTCTCTAGCTAAGAGTTTCTTACTAGCATAGGCTGTGGGAAACTTTTGACCTTCATGTTCCTGTAGCAGCATGGCTCCAATGCCTGTATCTGAGGCATCAGTACGTAGAGTGAATGTCCTATTGACATCTGGGAGATGAAGGATGGGTTGGCTTGACAACTTCAGCTTCAAGGTATTGAATGCTTTGTCCTGCGGCTCACCCCATCTGATGAGATTGGGTTCTCCCTTTTTTGTCAGATCTGTCAGGGGTACAGCTATAGCTGCATAGTTCGGCACAAATCTGCGGTAATATCCCGCCAATCCTAAGAAGGATCGAAGCTGCTTCTTGGTTTCTGGTCTCGTAGCCTGTTGAATCTGGGCAATCTTGTCCTGATTTGGTTGTACTGTGCCTCTGCCCACATGATGACCCAAGAAGTCTAGTTCTGCAAAGCCCACAAAACACTTAGCAGGTTTTGCCTTCAAGTTTACTGCTCGTAGTCGTAACAACACAGCTTGGAGAGTCCTACAATGTTCCTCCCAAGTAGGGGTATGAATCAAAATGTCATCGATGAAATTGTCCACATTTGGCATTCCCCGAAGAGCAGTTCTCATAATTCTGCTAAAACTAGCGGGAGCATTTACTAGTCCGAAAGGCATTGTAGTGAACTGGTACAGTCCGTCATGGGTTATGAAAGCCGTAAGGGGCTTAGCCTGTTGTGATAATGGCACTTGCCAATATCCTTTGGTTAGGTCGATTTTGGAAAAGTAACGATCACCAGCCAACTTGGCAAAAATTTCCTCCTGGTCCGGGATCGGCTCTGAATCAATGACAGTAGCTGAATTGAGTTTCCTGAAATCACAACAAAAGCGGTTTGACCCGTCCTTTTTCTTGACCAGTACGATGGGTGATGCATAAGGCGATGAAGACTGTTCAATGACGCCTAAATCCATCATTTCTTTAATCTCATCCTTTACGACCTGTCGAAGGGCATGCGGTAAGGGGTATGGTTTACTGCGAATTGGTTCACTATGAGTGAGTTTTATGTCATGTTCACCAGCACTCGTTACCCCTGGGACATCAGTTAGTACATCTTCGAATTCACACAGTAACGACGATACCTGACGACGCTGTTCATCAGTTAAATTTGTGTCAACATTAACATCATCTACACCTTGAGTACGCTTGGTAGTTGGAATGTGAAGTAGATGTTCGTTGGACATCCTCTGATAGGACACAGCGCCATCTTCACCGACGTCTTCTTCCTCGACAACAGAGACTGAGGCTACTTCAAATGGAGCACCAACATCTGGAACATCATCCCTGTGAACATAGAGCTTCAACAAATTCGCATGAAATGTGGTGGTCCTACTTCCTAGATCAATGCGATAATCGAGCTTCCCAACAGTACCAACAACTCGAAATGGGCCTTTCCAATGCATGAGGAGTTTGTTGCTGTCCGTGGGGAGGAGCACCAAAACTTCATCTCCGACCTTGAAGGAACGCTGCCTAGCCTTGCGATTATAGTTCCGTCTATACTTTTCATGCGACTTCAGTAGCTCCTGTCGGGCGATGTCACAAGTTTTCTCCATCCTTTCTTTCAGATCTAGCACATACTGATACGTAGATTTGGTATCCGCTTCCGTGTCATCCTGGGTCCACAACTCCTTAACAATCATGAGGGGTCCTCTCACAACTCTACCATAAAGTAGCTCAAATGGTGCAAAGCCTGTGCTGTCCTGTGGTGTTTCTCGGTAGGCAAACAGCAATGCATCAATGTAACGGTCCCAATCAGTAGGGCGTTCCTCACACATCTTGTTTAGCATGCGTTTGAGTGTACCGTTGAATTTTTCAACTAGGCCATTGCATTGTGGGTGATATGGTGTTGTAGTCACATGACGAATCGACAGCAGCCTGCTAACTTCCCGCATTACGTCTGAAGTAAACTGCGATCCTCTGTCGGTGAGCATCTCTTTTGGGAAACCAACCCGCGAGTAAATGCTAAGTAATGCTTCTGCTACCGACGAGGTGTCAATGTTTCGAAGCGGCACCGCTTCCGGGTAGCGCGTTGCGTAATCTACCAATGTCAGGATATATCGATGACCACGCGATGATACTGGCTTTATCGGACCAACGATGTCGATGGCGACTCGGTGAAATGGTTCATCGATGATCGGGGTTGTTCCCAGCGGAATCTTCGTCACTCTACCCTTCGGAATAGCACGTTGACATGCGTCGCACGATCTGCAGAACCTTTGGACATCAGCCTGCACACCTGGCCAAAAAAAAATGAGCAAGGATCTTGTCACTTGTCTTATTTGAACCTAGGTGACCACCCATGATGGATTCATGTGCTAACTTAAGAATGTTTTTCCTGAGTTTTTCCGGAACAACCAATTGATCTATCTTATCTTCCGAGTTTCTAGTCATGGAATAAAATTCCCTGTACAACAATCCATCTTTGAGTACAAACTTCGACTTACTACCGTTCCTACTTTCTTTCACTGTACCCGACATAGCATGTTGCCGAAGTTTATCTAGTGTAGGATCAGCCTTCTGTTCACGTCGGAAATCATCTGGTGTGACGTTTGACACCTGGCCTGGTACCTTCAGTGCCCTCAGTGGTTTGCTCTTGTCTTCCTTCTGCTGTCTAGTCTCAACTGCCTCCAGCAATTCTACCGGTTTCCACTGGCAGTCAGGATCTCCTGGATTACGGACGCCTTGTACATTACCAAGTATCAAGGGATATACTGGGTTACTCATGCACAATACATCTAACTCCCCTACAAAATATGGAGTGTCAACTCTTACTCTGGCCACTTGAAATCTTCGTGTAGTTCCGTCGATCAGAATGCAAGTCCGCCATTCGTCTGTCATCTGCTGTGGTTGGACCAACTCTGTTCTGATGACTGCCGTTGAACACCCGCTGTCGCGAAGAACTTGAACTGGCTTTCCGTTGACGTGTCCTTCCGCAACCGGCATCTTGCGAACCGGTTTGGCTCCGCAGGCTGCGCTCATCACTGGAAATTCCATACTACGTTCCTCCATCTGGACCACCCTATCACAAGAGAAACATGAATCAATTAGTAAACAGCCTTGGTCATATTGATTACCAGGATTTCTAACTTGTGTATTGAATTGACCTGCATCATAAGTATAATCATCAGAACGAAGTTCTCCTGTCGCCTGGACATCTGACTCATTCGGCGCCTGTGCACCACTGTCTGGTCCGCTTGGATGTGGAGAGTCATCGTTCGATGCACTCACACCTGCAGCCAGCCTCTCTGGGGGCTTATTCCTGCGGTAGCAGTTACGGGCAATGTGACCGATCTTGCCGCATATGTGGCATCCTGGACGCTTGGAAGCCTCATTCCTCTGCCCTGTGCTTGCTCCTGCCTGTGGACCTGGTGTGGTGCGAAAGTTAGAAGAATTTGAAGTTAAAGGATTGGCTTTTGCTGGGGTCTTCCCACCTTGTGCTAACTGCCAACCCGATCGGGCATCTAAGAAGCGATCAGCTACTTTTGACAATTGTTCCAAATTTGTAGGTTTGTTTTCTCTAATGAAGATAGACATTTCACGTGAACAACTTTTGTGAAACTGTTCAATCAACATCAATTCGAGTAATTCATTATAACTCCTTTTTGAGCCTGCAAGTGACAACCACTTTTCAGCATACACCCGCATCCTATGCACAAACTGGCTGGCTGTTTCACCTGCCTCCGGTTTTGCACTGCGCAATTTTCTCCGGAAACCCTCACTCGTCAAGTCATATCGCTTAAGCAACGCCGCCTTAACAGCTTCATAGTCTCCAGCCTCTTCATCGGTTAGCCTCGCGTATGTGTCGAGTGCTTTCCCAGTGAGGAGTGCGCTTAAATTGATGGCCCACGAGGACTGTGGCCAAGATTGCGCGCGAGCATAGCGCTCAAACCTATTTAGGTAGGTATCTAGATTATCTTTTGCTTCATCAAAAGTTGGTAATTTTGGTGGTCTTACGTGCGGTTCAGAACTACCATTACCACTATTCCCCTTCTCCCGTTCCAAGTCTAACTTCAACTGAGTTAATTCCTGTTCTCTTTTAACTCTCTCTCGTTCCTCAGCACGCTCTTCCCTAGCTCGTTTTTGTTCCTCTGCAATAAATTCTCTCAACTCACTACCACTCAAGCCTATGGATTCCCCAATGCGATGCAATTTTTCAATCTCCATTGTGAGATTAGACACCAAAAGTTTAACAAAACAGGGACAACTTACAATTTGTATTGCTGCGGCACCCGATCAGCACATGTCCAACTCTCCATGACCAATCATAAACCTGTATACAATGACAATTCCAAGAATGTTACATATCGAAATCAAACATTTATAAATGAGGATTTCACCATGGTACACAGTAATAATAACCCTGGATCCTAAATACAACAGTTACTTATACTTGAACAGAGGGGTCCCTTCGTGGTCGCCAAAATGTCACTTGATTGTTGCCAATTGAGTATCGACTAAACAATTTAGTGAAGTTTGTTCCATATCACAAAAAAAAAAACTATCCATTACGAACTTAAATACAAAAGACGGGCACAACTTCAAAGAATCAAACCAGTCAAACTTTGGATAAGTTTCAAACAATCAATTAACTTGCCTTTTAATATAATACACCTTTCCCCTCAAATATTCAAAACATATACTATCAATACAATAATCACAGTCAAATGTACTATTTGGGTTTACAACATAGACCGTATTTTCATTATAATTTTGATGGTTTTATGGTTTTGCAACAGATTCGGTATTCAAAAATCTTACAATATATTTGGGGTAACTTGACCTAAAACCCTAAGGTGCACCAATAAAATGATACCGACTTTACATGGGGGCGGAAATGTACAGCTCCGCGATGGGGGAGATCACGCGTGAGTAATCATGGTGGTAGAGAGTTCGTCGACGCGTCGTATTCAATGACGAGGTCGTTGTCAGAGATAATCGAGGTCGTTCGAGACTAATTTGCCGGAAGCGTGGAGTTCGAGGAGTTAACCGTCTTGGCCACTGGCCGGCGTCTACGAAGACATGGAGCTTTATACTTAGCCCAGCTAAGTTTGTAGTAAGACGAGGAACGGGATGAGGAAATCTCTGTGGTCTTGAGTTTGGAGATGTGCTTTGGTGTGCTGTGGCAGCCAAAAGGAGGTCCCGAAATTGCAAGTCTGACAATTACTTGCTAGTGGGGGGATCCAAGTCGAGGCTTTTTCACACCCAGAATCCACACACATCCAGTCACACCACTGTGAGGATGAAGAGCTCAACCTCTCAACTCAAAGGTTCAATATGGAGTGCCCCGATTTTCCCTCACACAACTCTCTCCTAAACACAGGACTGCACACACCCAAAAAACTTAACCAATTATCTCCTACCCTGCCAAGTAACCTAGCAACTGAAAAACACTTTAATTACCGCATTCTTATGCCTATATCACAGCCCCAGCACAGCTAGCTAAAACACCTGACTGAGACTTTGTTAAAATTAGCCAAGCGCGGAGACCTACTACAGCACTAGGCTGAACAAGAGAGAATGCAAATGAGTATGCCATGCCAGAGTGAGGTTAAGAAAAGTAAAAATGCAAATGCATCAGCCTTGCCAGAATGAGCTTAGGGAACAGGGTGACATAGATAATGTCGACAATCTAAAGACTCCGCAATATACCGCAGTTTAAGACGTTTTCCATCATTCTGTAAATGCAAGAGAAAGAGAAGCTTTCATTAATATACGATGTGTCATTTTAATATGAAGGTATTATTACCTTTATCAGGATCATAAAAATCTAATGCGTGAAATACTGAGAGCCAAAGATGACAGCATCAAAACACATAAATGCAGTGAATTTTGAAACTTGACGGGTTTAACACTGCATTGTGACGTAAGAACGATCGTTGTCGTGAAAAGAAACGAGATATAGAAAGGGGGAAAAAAATCAAGACATCGAATAATCATGCATACAGGTCCTACATTGATGTGTCTCAGACTTTTCTCTTTTATCAACGTGTGTCATTTTTGTTTCTTTGTTTTAACATTTTCTATGCTTAAATTTGTTTTGCTGTTTTTGAGGTCATATCTATGATGAATCTCCTTGTGATGACATTTTTGGACCGAAAATGATGTTGGTACAGCATGCGATTGTGCGATAGAAGATCATCTAGAAGCGTTGAAGGGCTTACAGATTGAAGACTACTATGTAGAGACGACGCGTCTCGACGGTGCAATCGTACAACTTTTCAATTTGACCAATATAACAGACGATGTCAATTTCTACGAAAAGCTAATTATTGTTAATCCTGATTCAGGAAATTTGTCATTTACCTATTCAACTTAATCACACTGCCAAGTTTACGTTTCAAAGAGATTGTATCCGCTACGAATACACCGCTGAATTCCATTTCCAAAACAGATTGGTGCACGCCTTCGGCCCTAGCCCTTGTGCCACAAGAACGGAGTCTCAAATTTCGTCGCAGAGGGAGCGCTTCTTCTTGTCGGACTCATTTGTCTTATCATTTCAATATCGTAAGACAGTTATCATATAGGACCGAACTATTAGTTTAGTAGTTGTTTTAAAATTGCAACGTTCGTTTAGTATAGGAGTATTCATCTTTCTTTTTTTTTTTAAGTCAATTAAATTTGCCAATTTGGTATCACCATGGCCATTTTCGCGTAGTTGAATCGCATAAATAGGCATGCATGAGAAACCCGACACTATGAAAATCAAATGATGAAAAAAGATGGAAACATCTAAATTAGGTATTGATTGTGCAATACTCTCTTTGACTGTGGGGATTCATGACGGAATGATGATGCACTATCTATGTTATCTTTGTTAATGGTGATTACAAATCTCCAGCACTAACGCATCATCAGAAATACCAAGCAGAGGTCGGGGAGCTGATGTGTGCGAATGTGAGCCATAGGCGCCGCTGGACTAAAAAGCGAAGGGGACCCGGTGCAAGGATGGTGCCTAATGGGTGATGAGACTATGATAGGTCTGCATCACAGGGAGGCGTGCTAAATGACTTCTGGTGACAAACATTACTTTCATCGTGCCTATAATCACAATTCGACATCACGTGATATACTCAGTAGACGGAAAAGGTACAATTCAATTCAATTCAATTCAATTCATTTGAGCTTTTATTTTCCATCCATGTACATTAAAAAGTCATTATATTGTTAACAATTTGTAAGCAATGTAGATCATGAATTATATAAAAGATTATATATATATATATATATATATATATACACACATGTATATACATTTTTTTATTATTTTTTTTTTAATGAGATAAATTACTTCACCCCGGCTTATTGATGAATGACGACATGGACATTATTATCATCGCAAGTCTTCAAGTTGTATAATACGTCATAATATTATTCACTATGCATCCCATCCTGTACTATCCTTCAACGGTTTGATGAAAGGTCAAGGATCGAGTATGTTGATATTATAAGGCGGAGAGAGCAAAAATTTGAGAAGACCTGGAAAATCTAGCATCGTCAGACAACACTGCGCTGGAGATTATACATACATCATGGTCAGAAATAGTGTAGAGAATTAAGCACACAGTATAATCCACATAAAGAGTGTCGTCGAGGCTGGAGTCCCATTTCATCGTTCAAGAAGTTTATCAATTATTGTGAACTGTGATTAATTGGAGTTACCAAAACAACAGGGGAAAATGATAATTTGATTTTATGAATACATTGTGGCCGAAGTAAGCCACAATCGCTATATGGTATACACGCCATTTCAAAACATCATACGAAACGCGCCATAGACGAAACTGAGTGGACAATTTTAAAGTCTGATACATTTTATTACACCGCTGGCCTACTCGATCATCTTGAATCGTACTCGCAAGTCATAGACATCAATCCATTTCTATTTATTTAAGAAAACACAAACAAACATATATATGAGATTACATAAATCATGGTTAGGCCTACATAAAGATAATGCACGAATTGCAGTCATTATGAATGTTTTTACGACTTAAAGGTACTGTTTACCATTGGGAGCAGTGATTTAGATGAAAAATATGTTCGAGATCTCACATTAATGCACATGACTTGTGTAGGTCAGTTGTATCACAAAACATCCTACCATAATAAATTTCACAATGAAGCCAAATATAAGGATACTAATATATCACTGTTTTCTCAATAAACCATAACTTTACACGTTTTAGTCTAAAAACATTTTTATCATAACTATTGTCCACATTTTGTATATTTAACATCACTTAACATTGACTATAATATACTGATTCAAATTTTTACATTGATTGTTTCTATCCCCTACTCATATTTTAGAATTATTTTGAAGCGCTAAAGCTGGGTTTTTGTTTTACTAGTGTGTGCAAGTGGCAAATAATGCCTCTAAGAAGCCAGCAGGCAATGCATCAAACATGACATGCATCAAACATGATTACATCTTATGAAGAAGGCAAAATCATTTGTTTTCTTTGATGTATTATCTTTGTCGCAAGAATTGATCATAATTATTACGTAATAGCTGGTGATTTCTCGTCTCACACACGCCTCCCACGCGCTTTAGCACACAGCGCGCGCACAGCTAGCAGCTCGCCACAGCTCGCTAAGTAGCGAGCGCGCGCGCCACGAGCTGGAGGTCATCAATTTTGCTGACCTCGGAGGACGAAAAACATGGCAGGTGACATGTTTTGGTGACTGAGGCTCGCGATACCTCGAGAAAATCTTTATCCCTGTTTTTCCCCTTTATAGTGGTCGGATGAGAAATCTTTTTCGCTGGACACATTCTATCGGTGGTTAAGCAAGGTAAGTGCGTTCGTGATACGAAGCATTGATATGGCAAGAAAGTGGTTGAATTTTTAAAGTCGTTGAGTTTCGCTTTGGTTGGTTTGCGAGAACGTGGAATTGGAGGGTATATGGCATGGGTAGGATTCATCGGGAATGCGAGTGTGGTGGTTGTGTGTGTTTGTGTTCGTCGCACGGACGTTTCTGGCTCGGCCTACTGTGCGCCTCGGTGCTATGGAGAGTTCCACATGTAGGCCTACATGTACATGCATCATGCGATCCGGCGACGCCGCATACCACTAACGTTAGTAAAATTACATGTAAGCCTACTTGAATGGCTGCAAATTCAGTCCCCAGTAGACCCGACCACACTCTTCCCCGTATTCTGCTACAATTTAGCTCCTAAAACCCAGGATTGCCCTGCTTGGCCGCTTGTGCTTGTACTCTAACAATTAAGTTTAGAGCGTCAACATTCACAATACTATAGTGCAATGATCGATAGGGGCCTACATGATTAATGAAAAGCTTGAGCTGGAATATTGTTTAAAGAGCAACTAAGTGTTAGATCTAACTGTATTCTGTAATGAAAACGTGATGTCATGGATGAAAGGAGTCGACAAATTCATATGCCACCATTTGGAATCTGATTAACTGTAACATGTTAGAGTCTTTAACTAAATTTAACTGGATTTATGCACTTGTCAATGCTAATGACTCACCCCGCTACCCCCGGACATGGGTGCGTCATTTCCTCGTTTGGTCCGTCAAATTTGTGACCCAGGTGTTCGTCATTTTACCAGCTTTGTCGGTCAAAATTTTGACCGAGGGGTGCGTCATGGTACGTCACTTGGCTATGGAAAACTGCACGCATTTTTGCATGCTACCACTGTACCAGTACTGGATACACGTACCGCAAGTGAAATTACAGTGAGCGCTTTCCCGCAGCGAGTGAAAATCAAAGTCGGGAAGCGTTTTGGAATAATGCACTTGTCAATGTAATGACGCACCCCACTACCCCCGGACATGGGTGCGTCATGGTCATTTTTTGACTGACCACACGGGGTTTTTGACGGACACCACAGTCACTTTTTTGACGGACAAAACGCTGCAAGTGATGAACACCACAGTCACTTTTTTGATGGACAACACGTTGAAAGTGACGCACACCTCGGTCACTTTTTTGACGGACATCCTCGGTACATTTGACGCACCCCCGAAAATACTGAAACGATTTTTGCATACGTTTTATTCAGGCAATTTCATTTTCTTTTGGTTCGTAAACATAATTTGTAAAAGTTTCGGCAAGTTTCCCTTACCCTGGCCCTGTAAGCACCGTACCGTCATTCACCGTACATCACGCTGCTGCATGCTACGATATTCTGTACATAGTGTATGTATTCTGTGCATGCAATCCATACATGACAATCACATGTGTGCAGATGCGCTGTGTGTGCGCGGCCATTGCTAGTCCGGTGGATGCATACTGCAGCGCAGGTACACACCAGGCACGCCACGTCATTCCCGCGAGTATACACAGCCCTGTCGCTGCACGTAGAGATTCGCACAGCATACTAACAGCATCACGCGTCTCGTCGGGCTAATCCTGTTAGCAGAAAATGGCATGCGGCAGGCAGTTTCTTCTGCTGCCGCTTCTTTTACTGTCAAAAATTCGCCTTTGTCACCACAGAACATTATTTAGATGCACATTGTATTGGAATATAAACGAACTGTCTTGGGTAGCAATGTGTGTTGGTGTTGCATCGCAATATGCAATAGGCACTAAGTATTCGACAGTAAGGTTGAAATTGTTGCATCGCTAAACAGTCCCTGGTTTGAGATTGAGTATGTGTGATTTCATGGGTTTGTTGGATAGAAAATGTGAGGAGAAAGGGTGGCTTTTAAATTATTTGCTTCAAGAATTTTTCCCTCTTGTTCCAAAACGCTTCCCGACTTTGATTTTCACTTGCCGCGGGAAAACGCTCACTGTAATTTCACTCGCGGTATGTGTATACGGTACTGGTAGCGAGCAAAAATGCGTGCAGTTTTCCATAGCCAAGTGACGTACCATGACGCACCCCTCGGTCAAAAATTTGACCGACAATGATGGGATTTTGATGCACCCCTTGGTCAAAAATTTGACGGACAAAGCTGGTAAAATGACGAACACCTGGGTCACAAATTTGACAGACCAAACGAGGAAATGACGCACCCATGTCCGGGGGTAGTGGGGTGAGTCATTACATTGACAAGTGCATAAGAGGGAAAAATGCTTGCCAGAATCTGGCAAGCAAATAATTTAAAAGCCACCCTTTCTCCTTACATTTTCCCTCCAACAAACCCATGAAATCATGCTTACTCAATCTCAAACCAGGGACTGTTCAGCGATGTAACAACTTAGTTCAACCTTTACTGTCGAACACGTAGTGCCTAGTGCATATTGTGATGCAACACCAACACACATTGCTATCGAAGAAAGTTCGTTTACATTCCAATACAATGTGCGTCTAAATGATGTTCTGTGGTGACAAAGGCGAATTTTTGACAGTAAAAGAAGTGGCAGCAGAAGAAACTGCCTGCCGCATGCCATTTTCTGCTCGCGGGATAGCCCGATCAGCGCAGCAGACGCGCAATGTTGTTAGCTGTGCGAATCTCTACGTACAGCGACTGGGCTGTATGTAGTTACTCGCGGGAATGCCGTGGCGTGGTGTGTACCTGCGCTGCAGCAGTATGCATCCACCGGACTAGCAATGGCCCCGCACACACAGCGCATCTGCACACATGTGATTGTCATGTATGGATTGCATGCACAGAATACATACTACCGGTACTGTACGGAATATCGTAGCAGCAGCGTGATGTACGGTGAATGACGGTACGGTGCTTACAGGGCCATGGTAAGGGAAACTTGCTGAAACTTTTACAAATTATGTTTACGAACCAAAAGAAAATGAAATTGCTTGAATAAAATGTATGCAAAAATCGTTTCAGTATTTAGGGGGGTGCGTCAAATGTACCGAGGATGTCCGTCAAAAAAGTGACCGAGGTGTGCGTCACTTTCAACGTGTTGTCCGTCAAAAAAGTGACTGTGGTGTTCGTCACTTGCAGTGTTTTTTCCGTCAAAAAAGTGACTGCGGTGTCCGTCAAAAACCCCGTGTGGTCAGTCAAAAAATGACCATGACGCACCCATGTCCGGGGGTAGTGGGGTGCGTCATTACATTGACAAGTGCATTAGGCCTATTGACAAAAGCCGAATAGGCTCTCATAACATTTGTCATTAGGACACCTACATTATTAGGTAGGGTTACCATATTTTTGCCCTCGGGCTGTTGTGATATACCAGGAAAATGAGTTGTTTTGGAGAATTTACTGTAGTGGCAGGGGTTGCACTTAACTTTTTTTTTTTAACTAGCCAGGCGGACTACTTAGAATCAATTTTGACACTGAAGCAATATTTTGGCCAGCCAGACGGACTAGTAACTTCAGAATTTTATGAGTTTTAGCTAGTCCGACATGATTTTGGGTAGCCAATGGCCAGCGGACCATCGCCAATTTCGAACCCTGAGTGGTAGATCAAAAGTGTGAAATAATTTTGATCATATGGTCTGTAGATTCTAATGACTTTCATTCTTGATTGTTGGCTGAAGTGCCCTCACTGCACTGTTCTAATGGTTGAATTTATGAAGAACATTACCATATCAGTCATGCCTCTTGTGATGATGTGTGAAATAATTACGATATCTCCGACAAACGCAACTCCCTCCACATGCAGGACACCCATATCAGGTCATTGGCTTCACATGGTCAAGAGTGACCAGTCGAGTTGGTGTGTAGTCAGCTTGTCCCTCTTTGCAGCAAGGTATGGGCTCGTTAGCGGAAGTGTGTCTGATTTTGCTGCAGGGGAGAGTTCTACTTCTGGTTTGTGGCGTGGGGCAAGAGGCGGCACGATAAAGAGAACAGGTTGTACAGCAGCATGCAGCACAAACAGACGGCATGCATGCAGTGAATGCATGTCTGACTGAAACATGCACCACCCTCTATCGTTGCCCTGTCAGCTGTTTGCCTCCCCTAAAGCTCGCCGCACACTATACCAGGGTTCAAAATTGGCGATGGTCCGCTGGCCATTGGCCACCCGAAATCACGTCAGACTAGCTAAAAATCGTAAAATTATGAAGTTACTAGTCCGTCTGGCTAGCCAAAATATTGCTTCAGTGTCAAAATTGATTCTAAGTAGTCCGCCTGGCTAGTTAAAAAAAAAAGTTAAGTGCGACCCCTGTATACGACTCACGACCTTATGACTGACAAACTTTGGATCCGAAATAAATCACAATAGCCTCACAATACAAACACGCTTGTCTATTTCAGATCAAAAGTCTAGTCTGTCAGTCATAGTTAGATCTACAGTAGTCGTGAGTCGTATAGTGTGCAGCAAGTCTACAAGTAAACCTAGTTTGGTCCTTCATGTATGTATTTGCAGTGATTAGGAGTAGACAGTCACTCTTACTCTCTCATATCAACTCTTCCTCCCAAACACAGTATATATAATAAGATTGACTGATGTATGTCTATAAAGCCTTAAATTTACCAACTAGTATCTTGCAAGCTCACTGGCGTGAGAGGCTCCTTTTGGGATTTCCAGTTGTTTTCAGCTACTGAGTTTTAGTCCCACATACCGGTACACAACAGTTTGTACATAGAACAGAAGCAGGAGTTACTCGTGTCGTGGGAAGTGTGAGTGCTCTCGCATCTAACTTGGCAGTTTCATCCATGAATGATACTGCCCCTGCCGCAAGTAGGCACACTGTTGCCAACCAGTATTGCCCTTAACATTTGTAAGTTAGAAGTCGGGGCATGTGTACTTGTCATGGAAAAAATGAAATTTTGTTGAATTCTCTTTGTATCATTCTTCATATGTGATGCCACAAACTATATTTAGTCTTCTCATCCAGCAATGGCAGCACTGAAACTTTTAAAATTCATAAATTTTGAACAGATTGTCCTGTTTTCCTCGAAACTTTAAACTGATTTGTTCTACTGATATTGCTGCTTTCACTTTATTCACACATAATAAATGTGGTGATCATACCTCAGTGCAGGACAGAGATGTGTCCTAAAAACGTGTTACAAGAAAAGAGCAATTAATATAGCATATCAACTTGTGTGATAATTTCTTTTCCACTCTCGAACTGTAGCTTTCCTCTGCCAAGTTGATGGGATTCGTTGCTCCCAGAGGATTTCAGAATCATCGCAGAGAATGGAAACAAGTAGTGAGAGCAGTGGTGGAAAGGAAGCCAGTGGGGATGCGTCAGATGACAAGAAACCCTCCAAAACTGCAGCAGTGGTGAAGGATGAGAAAAAGGGGGGAAGCAATGACGGAGCGACAAAATCCGCCGCAGACAAGGCATCCTGCGGCGAAGACCAAGCAGCGGAGGCCACCGTAGGAGATGCGGTCGGCCCGGGAGACAAGACTTCGCCGTCCTCCGGTGCGGCTCAGGAACCGGCGCCCTCCGTGGGCGTGATCAGCGCATCCCCGAACGTCGTCGTGGAGAGGGTCGGGGCGGGACTGTTGACGTGGAACCTGACAGCGACGGGCGGTGATCCGGAGGGGGAGGTAATGCCCTTCCCTTTCCCTTCTCCTGCCATTCAGCCGTCGAATTGCGCATATGAGGATGAGGCTAGTGCTGCGATGTCCTATTGGGTTGGTCTCAGATCGAAACAAACTTCCTTTCCAGTTATTTGCTACATTCTCCTTGTTCCCCCTTGTAGTGGGAAAAATTCTAATTGAGAAGTTTGTTTGATTCTCAATCCCCACCCCCTTTTTTTTTTTATCAGCCAGCATTGCAGTTTGCTTTGGTTGTGTGTTTAGACGAGGTAATCCCTGTAGCAACTAACAATTACCACATTCTATTGGTTATGTCTGTAGACTTATTAGATTTTGGTAAAGACTTAAAATTGGCCATCTTGACATGTATTTATTTTCACACTCTAGCTAATATCTGCAGTGGCAGGTTTTTACACATTTCGCCACACAAGTTCAAAAGAGTTAAATAGTTTACAATTCGTTTCAGAAAATTGTCAACTCAAACTACCGGTACCTACATGTTTCTTATGGAGAAAGTGAATTGCGAAAAGATTCCTGAAATTTTCTCACATATTCTTTGACTCGTATAAGAGTTTTCTCAAGCCTTAAGCTTGACAGATTTAGTTTGTTTGGCATCTGGTACACTGTGAATAGAAGTTATATGAGATGGAACAAGCAACTTTAGTTGTCAAAAGCTGTATTGAGGCAACAATTTCTGTTCTATGCCTCCAGCAAAATCCTTCTCTTTCTGCAGAGGAATGCTACCTTTTGAATGTGCAGACAACATTCGAAAATTGCTTGTATGAGAAGAAAACAACATGTCTTCATGTATTTCGCTGTTAACTTATTACCTTTCTACCAACTTCGCAGCATTAAATGATAGGACTTCCATGCTTGATCATCAAAAAAATGCATAGGGTCATCGACATTATCAATGGAATGTGGTCATCTAATTGTTTTGGTTTAGATTTTTCTTAACTCCTTCCCACTCTACCCTGCTCCACCTTACCTCTACCCCTCCTTACCTCTACCCCACCTTACCCTACTCCACCCCACCCTACCCCACACCCTTTACACATCTTGCGCCTTTTTAGTCCGCTAGACTGCATGTGTTCACCGAAAGAGGAAGTTTCCCCAAACACATCTATAGGCCAGCATTCATGAAGGTGGTTTAAATTTAGACCTTGGTTTATGCAAATTTCTTCTGTGTAAATGCACATGACAGATTGTATACGGCGATAGACGTCAAATGAAAATCACGCAAGTCAAAGGTACGCCTTTTTCACACTTTTTTTTAGTCCATGGACGTAATTTATACCAGGGTCCAAATTCAAACCACCTTTGTGAATTTGGACCATATAGTGTATGCATCTGGTTCAGCCAATGCAGAAAGATCTGGGAAAACACGAAGTGAAAGTTTGGGGGGAAATACCCAGACAGTTGAAAATTGTGAATTTGTACAAGATTTGATTCATTACATGTGCAACCCTCTCTTCGACAAGTTGTGGTATCACTGTTGTAAAATGCATTAAAGAAAACATAAAAGGAATTTATTAAAAATTCATGTTCTATGATATTCAAAGAGTAGTTGCCCCATCTCTTGTAAAAGGCACAAAGAATAATGGTTACCCTATCCTGTAAAGCTGAAAGGATTGTATACAATAATGAAAAAGAAGCAAAAAACAGACAATATATTGAATCCCATTTTATAAATCTTTCTGCATTGCCACAATATATTTTTGGGGAATTGTCCCTTTAAAAAATTCTGTATTAGCTGCTATGCTTCAGGCATTGAAATACAATTCTTTTCTGATGGCTCATAACTTGTTGAATCATGAAATGTAATTGCATGTCATATTGTGTATAGCTCATATGATTCAGCATGCCGTCAGTGCCGTATATAAAGAGAGTCTGGCCAACTGCTAATTTGGACGCCATGTCGTTACCGCGCGTATTACGCGTTACAGGGTTAGCGTGTACGCTCAGACGTAACAAAATAACCAAGCCAAATAAGGGGTAGTTAACAGTGGGCACTGCGTATGAGCGCACTTCAGTAACGACATGGCGCCTGTAGATCACGGGACCAGCTTTTGACCAATCACAGGCTTCAAAACACATAAGCCAAAAACCGAGTTGGCCAGACTCTCTTAATATACGGCACTGCATGCCGTACACCAGGGTACTGTCGTAACCTGGGGCACGATGTTGTGTAGTGCCATCTCGTGTTCGTTATCATACAATTCTGCAATGTTGTCATGGCAACTATTTTCTCGTCATTAGCGCCGGCATAAGTCAGCATGGCAATAACGATCCCATTGCCTATTTTCCTTCCACATCAATTTTTAAACAGTGAAGATTACAACAGGACCGTACACTGTAAATGAGAAAAAAACAAGTTATTATTTGCATGCTTAAGTTGTTGCATAATCACAAACAAGAACACATTTTTATGCATGATGAGGCAAAAAAAAATATTTTTACAATTTTTATACCCCCGCCAAACGAAGTTTGAAGGGGGTATATAGGAATCAGCGGACGGTCGGGCAGTCGGGCGGTCGGGCGGTCGGTCCGTTGCAAATCTTGCGTTGCGAACTACTTCCTCAGTTTTCAACCGATTCCCATAAAACTTGGCACAGATGTGTGCCTTGGGTTGTAGATGTGCAAGACGTATTTTTTGACAGTACCCAAAAGTACGTTGCCATGGTAACGGCATATTATGGGCAAAAATGGGTACAAATCTTGCGTCGCGAACTCCTCCCACAGTTTTTGATCAATTTTTATGAAATTAGGTACAGATGTTCATCTGAATATGTTAATGTGCAAGACACATATTTCCGCAGTGGCAAAAAGTGCGTTGCCATGGTAACGGCATGTTATTGGTAAAATATAGGGCAAAATGCTTCATGGCAAAACTGCTTCATCAGTGTTCTTCCAATTCTCATGGAATTCATATTGAATGTTTGTCTTAGGATGTAGGTCAGCATGACACATTTCTTGACAGTGACAAAAAGTATGTTGCCATGGTAACAGCTCACATATTATGAGCCAAAATGATGGAAAATTTTGTGTTGCAAACTACTTCCTCAGTTTTTGCCCAATTTCCGTGAAACTTGGTACAGATGTGTGCCTTTGGTTGTAGATGTGCAAGACGCATTTTTCGACAGTACCCGAAAGTACGTTGCCATGGTAACGGCATATTAATGGCAGAAGATCAAGGAAAGATCTTTCGGATTTAACTACTTCCTCAGATTTTTGACCAAAGCTTATGAAATGTTGTTTTGACCAAAGCTTATGAAATGTTGTTTGGCGGGGGTATAACCAGTCGCTGTAGCGACATTTCTAGTTTTTTTTTTGTATCCCAAGGTACAGCATTAAAAAAAAAAATCAACAAAATGGTGAATTTTGATTTGGTATCCTAGGGTACCAAATATTGCATTATATGTACTGTATAAGCCATATATTTCGCGAGTCTAAATTTTCGCGAATCAGGACTTCCTGACAATTTAGCGAGTGGTTTAATTCGCGATCGTGGAGTCCTGTACTGAACGGAGAAATGTGTACACGCACGTCACTTTCGTATCGGCATCAGAGTCAATATTTTCACGTGTTTTTAATTTCGCGAATAGCAGATGACTCGCGAAATTCACGAAAATAAAAACCTCGCGAAATATTTGGCGTATACAGTATCCCTGTCTTTGAAGAAGAGCCAATCTTACATAATGCCCACTCTTGTGTTTGATTTCCATTTGGCACTGGACATTTTTGGCCATTACAAGTTGCTGTGTACTTTTGTTACAGGCTTAAAGTGTTGCACCATTGCTTTCAAATCATTCACAGTTCTAATATGGTTCATTGTTTGTCATTTCAAATTTGAGATCTGAGGGCAAGTCACAGGACTTTGCAACCTCTGTCAGGGGCAAGGCAGGCCGTGACAAAATGAAAAAAATCTATCCAATGTTTGCCCTGTATGTAAGAAAAAATGATCATGATTTTTTTTTTTTGGTTGAAGAACAAAATGTCAGCTGTCGAATATTTGTTGCATTTTTGTTGAAAAAGAAAACAAGTGTATGCTTCTGTACTTGTTCAAATATATTGAAATGGTTGAAAACATGATCTTAGTCAGGTTTTGCTTATGACTCATTGCAATTTAGCAACAATGTCTTTGTTGTTTAGGAAGACTCAACACATGTTGTTTGAATTCATAAATCTTTACCAAATCATACCAAAACAAATCATGATGTCCAAAAATGGTTTCCCCAGAATTCATTATTTATGAGTAGGGTCTCCAGTCTGTTGAACTAAAATTAATTCCATTTTTAATACATTCAGTAGTTATTTTACAGCCTTAGAAAATGTAGAACAGTATTCTTACTAACAAACAATATTCCAGTAGTTAAAGGGATGGTACAGTTTCGGTTGAGATTGCTTCACTTTTGCTGCATTTTTTTATGATGATTTTTTGAGATGATGAGAAACCTCTTATGAAATATGGAAGAATGTATGATTCTATAAAGAGGAATTCAAAGTTTATTTGATAAAATTTGTTTTTCAAATGGCTGAGATATCAAAAACAAAGCGATCCTAATAAAAAGTGGGACCCACCTTTTATTAGGATCTCTTTATTTTACGTTGTTTTTTATATCTCGGCCGTTTCAAAACCGATTTTTGTCAAATTATCTTTGAATTCCTCTTAAAATTGTGTGCTATTTAACATTTCATAAAGTGGTGTCTAAGTACACTGTACATTGTATCTTGCAAAAAGTTAAAAGCTAAATGCTCACCTCAACCAATACTATACTACCCCTTTGAACATTTCATAGCTGCTTTATACTGGTCATTAGAGCTGTTTAGTATAGTGTTCAGTTGCATTAATACAGAAGTGTGTCTTTTGTGTGTGGTGAAATCATACATATCGTGTATCTCAGCATGACTCTGAGATGTGACATACATTGTACAATCATGTATTCTTTAACTAATGGTAACAAAGCTGCTTTGCCTATCGGGATGTCAACCATTTGGGTATTGGAAAGCGTTTTAACACAATTAGAGTTGATTCATGTTATAATGTGTGTACCTTGCAGTTTATCTGTCTTTTTGAAATGCAGTTTAACTACAATTTTAGTGTGGGGCTACTCACAAAGTGTGCTACATGTAGTTGTTTACATATGTAGCTTTTTGTCCCTTTTCAAATGGCTAGTAATTCATCAGGCGGCATTATCATCTTCCAGTTTGTTATATAGGGCTTGACACTAAATTTTTTTTTCTCTGATGGCTCATTAGGGCCAGTAAAATCTATAAATCCAAAATTTGGTGGCCTGATATTTTTAAAAAAAAAAATGTAGTGGCCTAGTATAAACAGAAATATAACAATCAGTATTGAATCTTAAGTGCCAGACCAGGCCACAAAAAGATACTGTAATCCAGAAATTTTCATGTGCATTTTAATTTTGTGAATTTTGCCACTTAGACAAGATTTGCAAAATCAAAAGCTGTTTATTTGTCAAATGGAATATTTACCTGTGGATATTACATTTACATGGCAGTATTCTTCATTAGTCTCTCCTCATGTTCTTGAAACGATACTTGTATCCCGACTTTTGAACATTTTCTGCTATCCCTTCCAGTACAGAGGAGAGTTACACATGTACAGTGTATGTGTGGACATTTTCACAAGATTGATGTTTTGATCTTGGTCAAGTAAAATGGACTTTGCATCATTCTACTTTCACTTTTTTGTTATCATGTTGCTGTAATGGTATGAATTGATGTTGAAAAAAAGTACAGTTAACCAATTGTTTGCATGAAACTTTCCATATTCAGCCAAATATTTCCTGTGTATGGTTTTAGCTTTTAAAGGTTTAGTAGTCTTTGTCATAACTAACCGCATTGCAGGGGGGAAAAAAATCACCTGTTTAAGTTGAAGAAAACTCTTCTTAGATTTTTCTTCCTGTAATAACCTTTTGTTCACCAAATGGTTTATCAACATACTTATTGTTCAATTTGTTTCATCATTTTGACCACTTTATTGTTTTGACCCTTTTAGCTGCATAATAACCAGAAAAGTGTGTTACAATTTTAAGTCATCACATATTTCATGGAGAGCAAAGTATGATTGTGTAGTTCAAGATCTTTACATTGTATCCTTTCTTTCATCTTGACCACAGGGGAAAGAAGCCCCTAGTGGCTCAACTTTTGATTTCATCGGCTCTTCGACCATCCTCACCGAGGACCAGATCCTGAAGATAGATGCTGCCCTCAAGTCTGAGCAGGACAAGATGGCGGCCAACCCCCTGATAACCCCTCAGGACAGCCTGGAGCAGATGGAGATGGAGGAAGCTGGTCCTTTGGATGATGCCCCAGAGACGGAGGCAGAGGAGAAGCTGCAGCTGAATGCCTCCAACGACTCGCTCAACTTTGACAACATGCTCGACATCGGTGCGACCAGCCTCAACACCAAGGACCTCATGAATGAGGTCATGAGCAGCGAGCTCCTTCTGGACGCCATCGGGGATGAGGGCTTGGTGGCCGCGGCAGCGGTCGTCTCGACCACCAGCGATGGAGAGACGGAGAGTGGGTCGACGAGCGACACGACCCCGAGTAAGAAGAGAGAGGACAGCCTGAAGAGAAGATCGGCAAGGATCGCCAAAATCACAGCCAATGATTTGACTCTGAGGCAAGCCATCCGGAAGAAGGAACAACAGAAGAAGGAGAGGGAACAGAAGAAGAAGCAGAAGGAGGAGGAGAAAAAGTCCAAGAAAGCTGTCGAAGCACAGGAGTCTGTCAAGACGGAAGTCAAAGATGCCAGTGGTGACCGCCCAGAGACATCCAAGAGTGAAACCGCCAAGGAAGAGCTGAAGGGAGTGAGCAAAGACGGGGAACAGCCAGCTGTTGTCAAACCAGAAATGGACCTGACGAGCGAAATTGCAAAGTACCTCAGCGTCATCGACCAAGAGATCAAAAAGAGCGAGGAAGAGAATCTGCTCAGTGGGCAGACCGCAGAGAGTGTCAAGGTTGAAGATGTCCCCAAGGACATCAAGGAAGGAAAGGAAGCGGCCCATTCAAAGGTCTCTGATAACACAAAGCTGGGAGCTGAAGTGGCGAAGGGCACTTCCAACAAGGAAGCCAAGAAGGGGAATGAAGCTGAGGAAGGGGCTGAACAGGCAGAGCTGAAGGAGGAGGACGAAGAGGAGAAGGAGGTCGGTGAGTTGTCTGACCAAGAGGACGACCATAAGGAGAGCAGCGTCTACTGGATGGACCACAGCTACGCCGCAAACACGCCCAAGGTGATCCCTCCCCATCCGGCCCCCGACACTGCCACGACCAGAGAGCCGTCGCGACGCAGCGCGAGGTGGGAAAACAAGAAGAAGAAGGAGGAGGAGGCGGCGGTGGCGGCGGAGGGCAAACTGGAGGAGAAGGCAGATGACAAGTCGCAAGCGTCATCAAAGAGCAAACAAACGGACCAGCTAGAGAAGGAAGGAAAAAAGGAGGAGGAGGAGGGGAAGAGCACCAGGAAGACACGAAAGCATCATCACAAGGGAAAGCACTCCCCCAGCGATGGTGCTGGGAGGAAAGGAAAGGATCGGAGCCGCTCCAAATCATCCAAAGAAAGAGGCAGCAGCAAGGATAGAGAGAAGGAGAGAGGGGACAAGGAAGGAGAAAGGAGAAGTCGGCGGGGCAGGTCCAAGTCATCGGGGGAAAGAGAGAAGGATAACAAAAAGGAGAAGGAAAAGGAAAGAAGGAAGGACAAAGAGAAGAAGGACAAAGGGAAGGAGAAGGAGAAGGAGAAAGTGAAGGATAAGGAGAAAGGAAGAGAAAACTCAGAGGGAAGGAGATCATCTCGGAGATCCAGGGATCCAAAGAAGAAGCATCTTGGTAAGACAGAAGATGTAATCTCATTTCAGATGAACTGATTCTATTTATATTGCATACTGACCACCTGCATGCCAGATACACAGTGCACTGCATCAGTTGTTTGGTGTCTTTTTTTCTTTCTCATTTTTAAGTTTGTCAAGGATATGTAGAACAATTTCATAGTAGAAAAAAAGTGAAGGAAAGAAGAATGACTTTAAATAATTCAGAAAAAAATGATGATTCAAATTAATTTTTATTTAATTTTAATCCTTGTGATAACATTGGCTTTCCAATCACATTTTTTATACATGTTTCTTGTAGTTTCGTTACCAAAGTCTGTCCACACCATACTTAATAGATTTGAAATTCTGTATTACTTTATAGACTATTCTAAAAACAAGTTCACCATTAGAAATGTTTCTTCCAGTTTAATCTCTTAGAACAATGTCATCTCCCGTCAAAAAGAAAGACCCACATTTACACAAAATGGTATACATTTGTAGCTATACCAAACAATATAGCTATACAGTGGATTAATATACAAATAATACACAGGTGAGAGTGTGTTAGTGGAGATGCAGCGCACTCGAGGGTATTTACAATTCTGAAACATGCACGAGGCATATGCCGGCGCACGGCGCAAGTTTCCTATAGAGACCTACGCTATTGACTCCTCTTTTTAGCGCTTACGCTGTGGCCCACTTCCCCGAGTCCGAAGAAGTCCAATCCACTGTAGTCAGTGGTCCAATCACAGTTTGGCTCATGATTCGGCTGAGGGGGATGACAGCTTTAGCAAACTTCTTTTGTGATGCCATAATAAGAAGCACATATGCACGCACCCTGGCATTACTACAGACTGCGCGATGCACAGAGAAGACAACGAAGGCAACATTACTTTGACCTACGCACTTTACTCTTGATGACAGCTCAACTTCAGTAATCTTCGTGTCAATGCTAATGGTGATCGGCAGTATCATCAACAGCGCCCTCTACACTACCGGGACTATGCGCCTTTAATACCTATATGACATCTAAACAGTCGATACGTGTCTGAAAGGTCCATGGGCCACATGATGAAAATTTTATCTGAAATTTCTCTGACAGAGTTTGGGTATAAACTTTTGTGTCTGAATGGGGGAAAGTGTCAAGTTCAAAGGAGTCTTAGATATAATTTGAAGCATGTCCCTCACTGTCTCCTACCGATTCCTTCCCTCACCTTGCTCCAGATGAGGCAGAGCTGAGTGATATTCCGTTCTCGTCAGAGGAGGACGACGAGCGTGATGCGGGCGAGCACGACTCGGGAAGTGAGTGGACGAGTGACGATGACCCTGAAAAGCTCTGGTGCATATGCAAACAGCCTCACGATGGGAAGTAAGTTGGAAGTAAAGATACCAAATTAGGAAAAAAAAAAATGTTAAGAACAAGGTTTTGAACTTGACCTGTAAGCCTTCTGGGCTCAACAGTGGCCCATTGGCCAAGGGTCACTAAACATTGATATCGGGCCACCAAATTTCCCTAAAGGTAAATGTTTTGATGGCCTAATTGGGCAACTGGATAATGGATTGTTATGTTTCCTTTGATTCCGACTCGCTACATTTGATGGGCCATCAAAATGTCAAATTTAGATATGTTAGTAGGCCAAAGGGGCCACCAGAGAGAAAAAATTCAACTGTTGAGCCCTGAGAATGCTTGGAAATCTGAATCCAAGTATCAAAATGTATTCAAATTCTGTGCATGCATTGATCGTTATCACAGAACATTGCCTTCACAACCACAAAACTTTCTGGATTCTTGCCCTGCATAGCAAGAATTGATGAATGCTAAGTGAATTCCTGCCTAAGAAACTTAATTTGCTGGGAGCAGACGAATAGGATTGCTCTCTACAAGGCTGTGGGAAAAGGAGCAGCCATCAATTGTAGAACATCGTGGAAACTGTGAATTAGGACAGGTGAACTGACTTGTCTACCAACGTAATATACATACTTTAGCCTGCCATGATAAGAGAGGTTTTTCCTCACAGTCAGACAGCTTGTTCAAGGCCCCCCCCCCCCCCACCCCATTGCCTGGCAAAGCAACAACTGATACATGCAAATTCCAAGTGTTGAAAGGTATTGGGTATGTTCAGGTGGATGGAATAGTGTGTTGGTGGGTCATAAGAGGAAAATAGTGATTGATTTGAATACCGTTGCAAGCCATCCTATTCAAGAGCTTGTTTCTCGATCCTCAATCAACAAACATCCATCAGTGTGGATGCACCTGTAAAGTTGCCCCACTACAAGACAGATGGACCAGTATTGTAGTATATTTGAATTTTATGCATACCCCTGCTGCTGAGGCTGTTACTGACAAAAAAAAAAAAAAAATTCGCCCACCAATTTCCTCCCAATACAGCAACAGCTGAAGCATGCAAAGTGGTGCCATGCGGCGAGAAGTGCCTTATTGGTACTAATGGTAGAAGCAGGTGAACGGCATAACTCAGTGAGCAGTCTGCAAGAACAGTAGTATCCATAAATTTGCCTACATTTACCAGTGAACTGGCTGATTTATCACATGATATCGCCTGGTAGCTCAAAGCATTAGGAATAAGAGATAGGGGCTGGGGGTCGGGGATGCATGGGTTGGACGCAGGCTCCTGCTGCATGTGTTAGGTGTGAATGGAGACTCATACGTACTCCCCAGAGACCCTGGAGTTTGCTCACACCCCTGGAACTGCATACTTCTGATTCTGGCTGTGATTTATTATCATCAAGCTCTAAGATGATTTGAAGTTTGTGCTGGTAGCACAGCAAGTGGTTTGTGACAAGAGCTTCCCAACTCGTAGGAGTTTAGTGTGCAGCCATGCAGAGTTGGTATGTTTGGCACATGTAGTGTACAGATTCAAAGGCTGGCAGTGATGATCAGGGGCAAAGTAGGAAGAGAACTTTGTATCTAACCTGTAAACCGAGCATCATTGTGTAGTACTTTTTCCTGAATGTGTAGATAAGGTGAAGGAATTAATGCTTATCTTGATTTTGGGTGCTATCTATTAAAACTACTGCATAGAAGTTTCATCAAATGGAGAACTTGAACTTGCAACCATGTGTGAGGTGTGATTGGGTGTGTTTTGGGCAATTGATAGCCTTGTGTACAGCAGTTTTGTAATGTTTTGTGATGAATTCTGTGCTCCAGATGTCATAGCCTCATGTGAATAGCTTTCTTGAGGCTTTCCTAGGAGGCTATGTAGAACAAGCAATTGATTTGCATGCTGCCATATAATAAACTTGTGCAACTTTGCAGGAACCACAATAAACATCCTTATTGATAACACCAACTTACCTTGGAACAGGTGTATCCATGAGTTCAGATTTACCTCCAAAAAGTCATAAAAGTAACTGGTGAAGTGCTTTGTTTCCAGTAGAAAGGATGCGGTGCTATGAAAATATCAACTATTATCATTATTATCATTTTATCATAGCTTGGGTGGGAACCAGGTGCATGTATAAACACTGTGGCCTGTTGAGGTTGTTTGAAACCAATTTCCATGGCGATGAATGGCCATGACATCACACTTTAGTAATCCTAAGGCATAACAATGGTTCTTTCCCTACCTCTGCTACAGTAGGGGAAAGCATAAGATAGATAGCACACTTTCTGCAGAATATATGTGGGACTGGAGGCCCTCTGACTCTTACTGTAAGCCTCAGTTGGTCTGCTGGCATCATTGCAGCCATACGAAAGTTAGCGACAGTTTAGCAGTCATTATTTCAAAATACTGCCCACAACTGTCCAGGTTCATGATATGCTGCGACAAGTGTGAGGACTGGTTCCACGGGAAATGCGTCAACATCTCCAAGAAGGAGGGCAAACGGATGGAACAGGAGGACCTGAGCTGGGTGTGCCCAAACTGTAAAGGTATGTCACCCATCTCATCAAAATATACCCCCCCCCCCCACACACACCAATATAAACCAAGATTATTTGACCCCCCCCCCCACCATGTCATCCAACTCTTCATAATTAAACCACCGCCCGTCATTGAAGGCCAAATATGTACGCCTTCTGCCCCTCCCATGTCACCCAACTCAAGATAACCCCCTGTCAATATAAACCAACATCATTTGCACGCCCCCCCCATCACCCAACCCCTCATGATCAATCTATCAATGCAGACCCAAGTCTTTATGCCTCCCCACCCCAAAGGTACATCACCTGACTCTTCACAATGAACCGTCTGTCATTAAAGACTAAGTTTTTATGTCTGTACAGTATTGGATGCACCAAGATCCACAATTCTGTGATAAATATGAATTTGTGAACATGTGATGATCGAGTTGTTTAAATGGTTGACGAAATTAAAAACAAAAAGAAGAACAGATATTGCATGGCAAAAAAAAATTATGTCTAAATGGTCCTTTCCACCAGTAGATAATTTCAAGGAGGATTGACGGTAATTTTGTCGCGTTTACAGAAGCAGCAAAGAAAGGACCAGACCAAGAAGCGAAGACGAAAGAAGAGACAAAGAAGAGGCAAGAGGCAGAGGTGCCGAAAGAAGAGACGCCAAAGGACAAGGAGAAGACCAAGAGCCAGGAGGAGAAGAAGAAGAAGAAGGAGAAAGGAGAGGTGGAGAGCGAGAAGGAGAAAGAGAAAGGGCAAAAGGAAGTGGAAGAAAAGAAGAGGGAGAAGGTTGGTTCCAAGAGAAAGAGTGATGCAAGTGCCAAGAAAGGAGCAGAGGTAATTAAATCAGAGATTAAAAATAGTAACATGCAATCATTTATGGAGAAAGTGATTTTTCTGTAGCAGAAGATCTGAATTTTAGCATGTTAGCAATGATAGTAGTAATATATCAATTATGATAGTGCTGTTTATAGCAGGTTTTCATTTTCATGAAGTCTGTCCCTTTGTGCCGTGGCAGAAAAGAAAGTGTGCAGAGCTGTGAACTAAAATAGAAGAGAATTTGAAGAGTTTGTTCGCAAAAACCGATAAGTCCATTTTTGCCAAATGGAGATATTTGCGATTAAAGATCAAGAAAAATAAAGAGAAAAATAAGAAAATTGTTGCTTCTTTTGACCATAACTTCAAAAATGTACCTTTATATGTAGTGAACAATATATCATTTAAAAGGTATTATGTTGTACTTTATGACATAGACCGTACTTCAAAATCTTCAAAAATGAACCTATCGGTTTTTACGAACAAACTCTTCATTTACTCCAAGCCTTTGGAAACAGAAAGGGGAATGCAAGTGAAAGAGAAAGAATGACATATATGGCCTTGTTTGTATACTAAAGTAGTTGAGTGCATTTTAAACTTTGGGGGTTCATCAGTACTTCAGCTACTTCATTCATTCGTAAACATGTAAAGTGTAAAGTGCCGCTGAATCTTTCTTGTTTGAAGGAAGCTGTGTTCAAATGGATTGATAATTTTACCTGAATAGAAAATCCCCCAATTATGTTAACATTATGATGCAAATAATAACTTGTAATGCCAAGTGGAGTTACTTAATGGTATAGTTGTGTTGATGATGCATTGGTGCTCAGCTGTTAGTCTGTGGTATTTTCCTCATTTGACAGGAAACCCCGAAAGGTGGAAAGAAGAGGGAAGGGGAAAAGGAAGAGAAGAAGAAGAAGGATGAGGGGGAGGAGGAGGAAGAAGAGGAGGGCCCCGCTCCAAGCAAGAAGAAGCGGCTAAAGTTCTTCCGGCCGCCGCCCCCCAAGCAGCACTGCATCGGGACCGGGTGCGACAACTGGGCGCGGTCGGGCTCCGTGTACTGCAGCCCTGGCTGTATCGTCAAGCATGCCAAGGAGTCCATGAGGCTGCTGAATGCGGAGCGGGAGCGGGCCATGGGGATCAAGGGTCGACGGGATTCCACTGGGGCGTCCTCTGTGTCATCAGTGGTGAGAAATTCATGTGATTTCACTGTTTAGGAAATATAATTGTCAGTTAAGAAGCAGTGAAGACAATGGTGCCTTCAAAGTCCCCATTGAGATATTATTGTCAGCCAGTGATTAAAAAACAGTGTATATTTTTCAGACAGAATTGCATTGGAGAATACAGAGGTAACACCGTATTAGTCTTCAGCTGAGGTCATTCACAAATAGATGATAATTCCAGAAGACAAAAATGAAACAGATTTACTTGTTGCGAAATATGAAGCATTGTGATGGGTTTTTTACAATAGTGCAGGGCTCAAGAAGGCAGATTCTTTATCCAGTTTTATCTTGCAAACACTGCCCAGGTTTCTTTATGTCAGATTTTGTAGTGCAAACTACAAAGGGAAGAAACTAGGAAACAAACATCTCTTGTATGCTAATTGTTTTGGTATTGGCACACTTCTGTGGAGTTTTTCTTTTGACTTCATTACAGTAGCATAGGACTTTTTGTGATACATTTTTATCAGATTCTGCCTGTACTTAGTTGGTGTAAAACTGTGAATAAACTGCTTGTTGTTTCATACTTAAAATGTCTGTCATATTTTTTTTTGTCCATCAGTCCACCAAACCGAGAGAGGATGACAGGATCTCGGTCATCGAGAGGCACACCGGACGTCTCCGGACCGGACTGACCGCCCCCACCTACGAGGAGCTCCCCTACTGGCTGGGGAGACATCCGACGTATGAAGTGCTGCGGCCCAACATCAAGCACGGATACACCGCCTCGGCCTTCTATTCAGGTATGGCGTTTGTGGTTGGTGGTAGCGTGCTAGTGCGCTGTTCTCCCGTAGACTTTGCATCAGATTTTGCAAGTCATCAGTATCCCTTCCGACAGTTATTTTATCATTTTCGTAATCTGTATGATGAAGTCTGAAGTGTGGTAGGGTGATATCATGCTGGTCCGTTTGCTTTATGCGCATCTGATCTGTTGAATTCTGTGACCATTATTTGATTATTATACATTTGTTTGAAAAACATAAATTGTTATAGGGCCAGGTGGAATTAACATATCCTATGAATACATTCTGCTTGTAAATTGCCTTTATAGTAAATTGACTTCTCAAAGCAAACACAGGAGTTGTTGATTCTGAAGTCTCAGTAAAGCTACTTGGGGCTTCTGAACAGTCTGAAGTGTTATTTTGTGATGCCAGGTTTAACATTGCAGAGATGCTCTTGAGGCATAAGGATTCTCTTGACTCATTCAGTGTGCTGTGCTTTATGGCGACTGTCTCACAAGACGCAACCCTAGCATTGGCAGTGTTTTTTGCAGGTTCTCAGATCAATGGTGTTGACACTTGTGTCATTCTGCCAATTTCAATACACAGCGAAGGGATCCTCCAAGCACAAGCCAGACGGGCGCCGAGCGTCGCTCGACAGCGACCGCAGCCGTACGTCGTCTGCCTCCGACTCGGAGAAGAAGGTGAGCACCAAGCAGATAACTAGCCCCAACAAGGACGGAGGTACGCCGAGCAGCGAGAGCCTTGAGAAGCGGCAGAAGGAAAGACGGGAGAAGGTAAGAATGTGTTTATCATCATCAGAACATTAGAAGTGTGGATGAGTCAGTCAGTAGTTTAAACATGAGTCTAAACAATCTTATCATCTTAGTACCAATTTATGTAAGGGGATGTAAAGAATGGAAGTCACTTGTCGGGGTGGCTCATTCTCATCCAGAAGACATAATTTCATCAAAATGGATATAAATCACCGAAAACATCACTATTAAACAAATCAAATATGTGGGTGTCAAAGCAGTGACAAAGACAATGCAGCACACATCGAATTACATTGATCACCTTGGTGTTGAGATTTATGTGAATTCAGTCATTGGAGTTATGATCATTTTATATAGCATTGGAGAGACCAGTTCGCTCTCCTTGCATCGTAAGAAATAAAAAGATCAATTATACAAATAATAATGGTCAGAGGTAAGAATGTGCTTACATAATTCCACTCTGATATTTAGTGAAAGGGGATTGAGTCTCTACAATTCAATATTTGTGCAAAGTGCACACAAGTGAACAGTCCTTGCAGCTGAATGAGGTTACAGCATGCTTACTGGCAAATCTTGTTGGAGTGCTCAGTTCATGAAGTTAGGAGAGTCCATGAACGATGACCAGGGCCCCGTTTCATAAAAGATGTTTGGATGTCAACTCTTGCTGGAATGACAACTTCCCTTAGCAACAGCTAATCAGGAAGCTGCATTCTTGTCATTACCATGACAATTGACATTCCAGCAAGAGTTGTTATCATATGAACTTTTTATGAAACGGGGCCCAGAGACATGTCTGAGTCAAGTTGACCCACAGTTGGGGAGGGGGGGGGGGGAGGGGTCCCTGTCCAGATGAAACTTATTTTCAGGCTTGCTGCAAATTCTGAAGGCTGCATGTCTGGTCCACAAAGTACTAAGTAGTCATTTGACTCCTCAGATCAACCAACATAAGAGATATGGCTCAGAATGTACAGCAAAGCATCCATGAAATATCATTAAAAGCATCTGGTCAAATCTGAACTGATGTATGGTGGACATGATTTAGTGTTGCAAGGATAGAACTTCATGTAAATGCAAAAAGCTGGGTTTCTCCACTAAAAGTATTCAAATGTAGCAGCTTGGTCTCAGAGAAACAGGAACACGTCCTTCTACTTCACAGGGCTTGGTTAGAGAGACTGCGACCTGAAGTACAATGTATCAACCTCAATATATAATGTATACTCTCCTCCTCCTACTGTCCCATAATACTCATCTCTTGTATCATACCCAAGCTTTCTTGTCTAATCCTTCTCAAAGAAACTTTATGGATAAACTTAAAAAAAAAAAAAACAGAGAGGGAGAGCAAGAGGGAGAATGAGAAAGACAAGTCCCGAGTATACTTGGGCAAGTGTCTACGGGAAACGTGTGTTGTAGCAAAATCATCCCATCCTCAACTGGGTAATACAAAGCATATTACACCTATGCTTCACTCTGGATCTTTGTACGGCATCACAAAGGTGGTAAACGTCAAAGGAACGTGAAACAGTATCAGCCCCTTTAATGTGGTTTTCCATCTTTAAGTCACTGTCCAGTCATTGCCACTAAATCCACTATTCAAGTAAGGTGGCAGTACCTCCTTTGTTTCATGAACTCATTCAACCTCCAAGCTAGGCACGATATACCGCCTTTGTTTCATAGATCCATTCATCTTCCTGGCTGCATGGTCATCCTGAATACATGGTGTACCCACAGCTATTGTATCTTGGCAATGAATAGATTCCAGCTTTCTGGTTCTACAAACTGCAGTAAAATGGGCTAGCTGCTCCATCACTTTACATGTGTTGGCGTGAAAACTAGTATATTCCAGCTTTCTGCCAGTACAGTCTCTGTAGTAAAGTGGGTTACTTGCTCCACCACTCTACTTTTATACATTAGGCAATAGTGTTTTATATAGTATGTACATGTGAAGAGTTTATTTGCAAAAGTTTCTATATCCATTTTTCATCAGATTGGTCTCTCTTTTTCTTTTCTTTTTTTTTTTTTTCTTACAGAAATGCATTAATTTTTTTAGATGTCCTGTACATTAAATTGTCTAAATTATTGAAATTCTGGTGAGAAAATGGAGAAAGCAGGCATGAAACTATGCAATAGGATGTGAAGTTCCTCTTTGAGATGCCACATTTGAGCATCTGTTTATCATTACCGTGATGTCTGTTTTGCAGGTGCGGCAACTCCTGGAGATGAAGCGGCGGGAGGAGGAGCTGGCCCAGGAGCGGGAGCGGGACCGGCAGCGGATCGAGGAGATGCGGCGGAGGCGGGAGGAGGAGAAGAAGGAGGAAGAGGAGCGGAGGCGGAAGGAGGAGGAGAGGAGGAGGAAAGAGGACAAGGAGCGGCGGGAGAGGGAGAAGAAGGAACGGGAGGAGAGGGCGCGGCTCCAGGCGGAGAGCAGCAAGCTGGCGGAGCAGACCTCGGAGAGCGTGAGGGTCAACGTCAAGCGCACCCTGCTGGAAGTTCTCCTCACCAGGTGAGAGGGCGAGCCTCCCTTGATCTCCTCCGTCTTTTCAAAATATTAACTCTTTGTGTGCCATGATTTATAATAATAATGATGATGATGATGATGATGATAGTAATAATAATAGTTTGCATTTACCTAGTGCATGATAGTCTAAAAGATTCTCTGTGTGCTTTACATAACTTGCATCTTATAGTTTAACATCAGACAAAAGAGGTAAGTTTTCAGCAATTGAACCATTGTTTTGTGTGTGTTTCAGCCTAAAGTTTGTCTTGCAACCTATTCCACAGAATAGGCACTGCGACAGCAAAAGAATGATCTCCTACCATGTATGTGCCACATTATTCTGTGACCTTGGAAGATATTGTAAGTTTCTACAGAAATGTTCATGCTAGAAATGCAGTGCAGTAAAATTTGTAATTAAGTCGCAATCTTTGCTGCAATGTAACTTGTATGATAAAGCTGTGGCTATGATGCTTTCAATTTACAGTGGCATATTGCCATTTATTGATCCCGTTGTGTGTTGCTGTTCATTTTAGCGCAATATGTGATGGAGTTGGCAAGCATTTGACTGAGTTGGGTGAGGTTCTTTTGTATTTGTAAAGGAAAGACATGAGGAGTGATGTGAGTAATTCAGAGTATAAAACCTCTTGTGATATGACAGGGTGAAAAAGGCGCCAGACGTGAAGGGTGTGACGGCGGATGAGGTTAAGAAGGTGGCCAAGCAGATCGAGTTTGAACTCTACAAGCTCTTCAACGACACTGGGGCCAAGTACAAGGCCAAGTACCGCACTCTCATCTTCAACATCAAGGACACCAAGAATTTAGTAAGGACCATCAATAACTGATCATGTTGCCGCTATGAGGACTTCTAACTGCTCGTTCTTCTTCTCCTCTTTCATCTCCTTCTCCTTCACTCTCCTTTTAATTCTCTTCCTCCTCTGAGTCAGTAATCATTCCTCCAGTGGAGGAAAGTTTGATACTATACCGTCTTGTTGAACTTTTGTCTCAACTTGATGTGCTATGTACTGTTAAAGCCACTTTTTATCATTTGCATATGAAAGAAAGAAAACCACTCAGCTTTAGTGCTTCAAAATAGTGCTAAAATATGAGTTAGGGATAGAAGCAACTGAGGTAAAAATGTTAATCAGGATAATCAGTGTTAAGCATTAAATATACAAAGTGTGAACAATAGTTTTATTAAAATCGCTTCGAGAATAAACCGTCTACATTGTACAGTTACAGTTTATCGAGAAAATGAGTGATATGTCAATAAATTTGCCACTTGATGTTATGCGCATGTATCAAGTCTGGTTTTAATTACTGCTCCCATTGTTAAACAGTGGCTTTAAATGTTGCTGCATAACATGTATGTGAAACTTTGTTGCATCCTGTATAGGGATTCCTGTCTTGAATACTTTCAAGAAAGCAATTGAACTTGGATGTAAGTGGTTCTCTCAAGTGAATTCGACGGGTCTCTTAAAGCTTGAGAAAGTGTCTCCTGAGTGCACCATTTACTTTCTACATCACGAGACAGTGCATGAAGATGTATTCAAAATGATTGTGCATTCTTTTCTGTTCATTGTGACTCTGACCTTGCCAACACTTTGGTTTCCCCCACTCATATTGCACAATGTGCAGCATACGTTATCAAACATTTCATATGCAACTACTTCTCCCTAAATGGCATCGCCATGGTAGAGACATTATTCCTATGCACTTTCCAGGTGGTCATATGACAAAGAATGGAACTTGGATGACCTTTGCGGAACTCTGACTGTGATGTCATCACCTAACGCTCTCCAATCCCCCGCTCTCTCTTTCTCATTTTCCAGGGTCTGTTCCGACATATCTTAAAGGGGGAGATCTCGCCGCGGAATCTGGTGCGGATGTCGTCGGATCAGCTGGCCTCCAAGGAGCTCATGAAGTGGAGGGAGCAGGAGGCCAAGAATGTGAGTGCCTAGAGAGAGAGAGAGAGAGATAGTGATGGGTGTCTCATCATCTCATTAAATGGGCTGCGTATGTAATGCTTTGTTTGTATGCCTATTGTGTGACATACATCCTCGTGTAATCATACAGGGTCATGTAAACATGGAAGCATTAAAAATATAAGTGGTAGGGTTTGTTTGTGTTTTTTAATGCCTCCGCCATTAAGTGTCACTGGAGGCATTACCGAGCTATACACAACTGTAGATCTGTGACATGAACGTTAAAATGATGCTAATTTGGCAGAAAATGGTGTTCTGCACGTGTGCGAGACACCTGTTTCTATTGTCGAACCCAGGGTGGCCTGGGAGCACCCCTTCCTCCCCCCCCCCTTCAACTTTCTGTGTGATGTGTCACCACTGCCCAAGGCTATAGCCACAATGTTTCAAGACTTTTTCTATCTCAGGTTTTCGTGTCTTTTGACACCAAATTTGTGATACCCTGACACACGGTTTTAAAGTTACACATGAATACGTACACACATGTCCAAGCATAATTGCTCAAAAATGTGAATTCATGTGCAATTTCAATGCAAATTGTACATTCATTCAAAATTCATAAATGCATGATTATTTTGCTCTCATCAATTAAGTGAATTAAAATCAAAAATATATTTTCACGCTCATGGTAGAAACCCCACCGTTAACAGTAAAGGCATTTGTAACTGTCAACCGACCAGTTTGGCATTCTATGCTAATAGACCATAGATATTCACCATTTTTGTCATTGTCAAAATAGAAAAGGAAGGATCAATTCTGTAAAAGTCTGCAATTCTTTACCCCCTCCCCCCTTTCTCTCCTCTACCCACCAGGAGCTGGACATGATAGTGCAGACGGAGAAGGAGAAGAAGTCGATGCCGATGACGTTTGTCAAGAAGACCCACAAAGGAGAGGTGGAGCTCGGAGAGGAGACACTGGGAGATTTGGTGGTGAGCCCTTTGCCAATCCTTGCAAACAAAGCTCTAACACTCGCACTGTAAAGCAAGAAATATTCGTGGCAGGAAATTTTTGCGAATTGGAGCTGGTGGTCTTTTTCGCAGCATGAAATTTTCACGAATTGCCACTGGCATTCAATGCCTTACAGTATAAACCAGAACTTTTGCGTGCATTTTATTTTTTGCAAATCTTGGCTCTCGCAGAATTCACGAAATTAATATGCATGAAAACATTTCTGCCTTTACAGTACTTCTGCGGGAGAAAAGCCCTATCATCCCTTGGGTGACAGAACCTTGTATCTCAAATTGGCACATAGGTCAACTTTTTAATATCAGAAATACTGATTTATGTAAATTGTTTTAAAACATTGCAATTATTAATGTATTCCAAAATGGTGTTTGTACATTATTCAACATTTATGTTATTTTGAAAAAAAAAAAAAAAAAAAAAAAAAAAAATGTTGCGAAAAAGCAAAACATTTTTTCGCTCTCTCAAAATTCACAATTTTTGAGATGTGAGGTCTTGCCATGCATGGGACGTCCTGCCATTGGCCATGCATTTTGTATGTCTTTGTGATCTAACCTGGATCCAGCTGAAAGATGCCGTTCAAACTCTGGAAGGATAATGAAATACATTTTTCTCCATATGACTGCTAGAGATTCCTTGTCTGTCAGAGTGTGTCGATATCCTACACCTTTTGCAGAAGTGAGGAGAATATAGAAACTGCCTTAGAGAACATTTGCACATCCTTTGTAGACAAAATTAATCTGGACCATTAATCTGTACCCCATTCACCGTATGGGCAATTCCGCAGTTAGGTGGACATGACATGGATAAAAGAAATGTGCCTCTTTATCTTACCCTTTAATCTAGGTATCGACTAATGCCATGGATGTTCACCAATCATTAGGGTCTTTCAAATTCAGTAGATTTTATTTTTCGTATTCATTGATTTTGTGAGATCTAAAACCATCATTTAAAATGTACATGTGGGACTGGGGATGCTGAAATTCACTTAAATGCATATTACAGTGGGTTCCTTTGAAATTTTTTCCCCAAAGTTTTGCTAAAGGGTAAAAGATGAATACATTTAAATACTCCAGAAGTCATGTGACATTTTGTCAATTACAAAAGGGTGAAATGACCTGCGGAATTACTCTGGACAAATGTAACGTTACTAACCGTAACGTTACTAACCATGCTTTTGGGGGTCTAGCTAAAAGATTATTGGTCGAACTGCTAAAAAAATTTGCATGAACATTTGTCATGATGCAATAATTGAAATTAATGCAACACTTTGTTTGAAGTAACTTGAATTTTTGCACACTTTTTGTTACAAGACATTGATTTTTTTGTCATGTCCTTTTTTCGTAACGTTACTAACCAGCCCTTTAAGTTGCTACAGCAATTCTAATATTTCTTGGATTGTGTTCATTCTTTTCTGTATCATAAACCTGGGAAGGATGAACATGTTTTTGACATAATTTTGACTTGAAATGAATAAGTGGTAATTTAGTGGTAAAAACAAATATCTAAATTTGTTCAAATGTAATGTTACTAACCGCGGAATTGCCCGTATGTTGTTTTTTATATATTTCGCAAATTGGTACCTTGATGACATTTTCTCAAATGGTTGGATTCATGATTGAGAATCAGTGATGAAATGAAAAATAAATATATCACTTTTCTGGCAAAATGCTAGTTAAATGAAAGCAAGAGATTATTAAGCAAGCAGAGGGGTGAAGATATGAGGTATAAGTTTTCTTCACTTTGTCTACCTCTGTACAATTTGTTCCAAGTTCAGCGTGTCACTGCCGGCAACCAGGGATAGCCTGGTGGTAGTGTCGCTGCCAGACAGCAGTAGATGACAGTTCAATTCCCTTTGATTCCTTTTTTCCAACATGTTTGTTAGATAATGTAAATCAGCAGTTGCGATCTTACAAGTGTCATTTGTACAGGGGGCAGACAAATTGAAGAAAACTCATACCTCAATATGCTAATTATTTCCAAACTTCAAACAATATATCAACTCGTTCTCAACAGCGTGGCTCAATGTTTGACCTGTCTTGTAATTTTGTACTAAAGCAGGTGCACACTAACTGGATGTTGAACTCTGAATTTCCTTCACAGCCCCACGTGGAAATTGATGCAGAGGCTGCGAAAAATGAAAAGTCGCCCCCACTCGGCGAGCTGAGGAGTCCCACAAGAGCGATGCCCACAACACCAACCACCCCCACTGGGCTCCACAGTGCTGACCCCACCTCGCCGACCACGCCCACTTCCCCGCCCACCCCTACCACCATGCTCCTGGATACCACGGACCAACACAAGGCCCATCTCTTTGATCTGAACTGCAAAATCTGTACAGGTGAGAACACGTGTCCTCCTGTTCCTCATTTTCTGCATTAGGATTGTGTCAAGACAACTTAAATCACCTTTGTCATTGTAAAGTCCCCTCAATAGATATTCTTACAGACAGGAGGAAGCTGGTAATTATGCAGGGTGGATCCGGGAATTCCGTAAAGGGGAGAGGCCTTTACAAAATTAAGGGGGGGGGGGGGGGAGCGCACATGCCCCCTCATTTTTTCTTTTTATTTCTTTTGTTTTGACAAAAATTGAAGAGGGGGTGCGTGCCCGGTGCGCCCCCCTGTGGATCCGCCACTGTCGTATGTGTAATATTTATCTCTTATCTATGATTGGCTATCACTGGAGGTGCTTTTTCTCGTAAAAGACCTTTTTTTTTTGTTACTTTGACTTACCTTTATGTTTCTATTGCGTGTTCTGTGAGCAACTTTTGCTTTCCATTTCATGTGACTGTGTGTGGACTTCTTCAAAATAATTGCACGTACCTTGCTTTTTCTTTGCTTTGGTCCCTCTGACTCTCTTACGAAGTTCTTGTCTTGCACCTTAATGTTCCATCTTCCAGGAAAGATCCCTGCTCCGAGGGAGGAGAAGGCATCCAAGAAGAAGGCCATCGTCAGGAACACCCCAAAGCTGACCTCTAGGGTGTCCGAAGAGTTTGATGAGGAGCCGCACACGGGAGAGAAGCCGGTGAAGTTCTTCGGAGAGGAAGCGGACGAGAAGAAGTACCGGCCCAAGTCGGTGAACGAGGAGCTCTACGACGACCTCATGGAGACAGTGAGTGGGGCAGCAGAAGGTGTCGATGACGACGACGACGATGACGACGACGAGAATACAGTGATCATCAGGGCACCTAAAGATGAGGCCAGGTAAGATTACTGGACATTTCTCATTTTGGGGTGCAAGTCATTAGGATCTAAAAGTGCAAGTGTCGACCCTTGCTCAATAAATGGAAGTTGTGTATTTTCCATGTTTTTCTCCTGTAGCACAAGTTTAGGCAAATGGATTATGTATATGTCTACATGGTGATTAAGTTGCTGTGTGGAGTGATACAGGAGTGATATGAATGTGGCAAGGAAAATCAGATTTCCACACACCTGTACCCCCTCAACATGTGTGTAAGGGCAATGGGGGTCTATTCACTTAAAATTACTTGAAGGCTACTGCTGAATATGGAGATGGAGGACTATTTATTGGATGCATTAAAAAAAAAATTCTTGTAGCAGTCTAGATAAAAGTAATTTCTGTGATCCTGTTATTTGTTTTATTGATTTGGTGTTATACAGCTCTTCTCCTCGCTACATGATTGATTTGCCCTAGTAGAAGTGAGGGAAAAAAAGAGAACAATTGATTAACAGTCGTACAGTGTGAAATGGAATCATCTTTTATTATGATTTAAACATTTTATTGTTTGTGATCATTGAACATGATCAGAACGCCACCGGGAAGCCCCACGCCCACCGTCCGCACCCTGCCAAAGCCGGGCCGAGAAAAGCCGGCGCGACCTGCGCAGGTCAAGAGGTCGTTGTCCTCGGCTGCAACCCCATCGACCCCAGCCTGGAGGGGCTTCATCTTCATGCACGAGGTGGCCAAGTTTGTGGCTGTGGCACATCATGTCTCGGGTCCAGCCCACACCATCCCCCTGGTAAGTTTGTTTGATAGTTCTTGTGTCCCTTTTGAAACCCTGAAAATTGCATTCCTTTCATTAGCTGGTGCAATGTAGAGGTAGGCAGTTCAGACCTTTTTTCCAGATAAACATCTTTATGATAGAGGGGGAAACAATGCTATAAATTTTCAGTGAATTTCTTAGGACCCCCCCCCCCCAAAAAAAAAAAAAAAAAAAAAAAAAAACCCAAAAAAAAAGAAGAAGAAGAATTCCAACCGTTTTTCTCAGTAGAAATGGCGAGTGTATGTTCGACTGACATGGATTTAGTTTTGTTTTGTTTTGTTGTTTTTTTTTACAAACTGAGTTTTACTGTTGTAAGATTTCATACATGATGTTGGGAGACATTATTCTGCAGCCATGCAAAATTCTAACAATGAAACAAGTCTATAGATTTCTAGTGAATTTATTATGACCCCGTTCCCCCCCCCCCCCCAAAAAAAAAAAAAAAAAAAAAAAATCCAGCCATTATTCTTTCCACATAAAATTAGTCCAGACTCCTAAGCAAACTACAACGATGAAAAATTTGATGAATGAACGGAGAATGGCAGGGAGCGGATATACAATGTAAATCTCGTCCGTCCTTTGCAACCTCTTCCAAAGGACTTGCAAGACACCCTGGAGGTCTGTGGCCGCATACCGTACCCAGTGGTCTGGGACTACTTCGGCAAACTCAAGCAGTCGCAGTCGACCGAGATGACCGTCATGCGCTTCCACGTGTGGCAGGGGGATGAAGAGGAGGCATACTTCTCCCTCTTCGACTACTTCTACACGCGGCAGCGGATCGGTGTCATCGGCAAAAACCGCAGCCACGTGAAGGACTTCTACCTGCTGGCCCTCCCATCTACAGACAAAGTGCCATCCCACATCTTGCCATTTCATGGACCAGGTGAGCATGACGTTTGCCTTCAGGGCCCCGTATTACTACGTATACGAGCTGAAATGGTTATATTTTTGTGAATTTTGTGAAAATAACAATTTGCAATTGTAAAAATGCATGAAAACAACACATGAAAATATCTTCGCTAAAGATTAAACAAATCAAGCCATGCCAGCTTTGGATCTTGTTTCACTAGTGACTACTGTAGGTCCAGCATGCTGCCTGGGCCATAATGTAGCAATATGTAGAGTGTATTAAACAACAAGCTAGTACAGTACTTCAAATGCAGAGCATACTACTTGTTCATGTACAGGGAATCACTAGGTGAAAACATTCAGGAGGCTTTACTAGCATTTTGCCACTTGTTACCCATTCCTATTTACAATGTATTTTGTGAAAGATGAAGTAACAATTACTGATCAAATAACAGATACCCGCAACTGCAAAATTAACAACACAAAAAAATTTCTGACAAGTAGCAATTTATGAAAATATCTGTTTCATGAAAATTTCTGCTCGTAGAGTATATATGGATACATTCATTACACTTTTTCTGCTACTTCAATATCAGTTTAAATACAAGTCTTTGCAGCAGGAATTCAAAATGGCAATGCAATAATGCAATAGATGCCAAAAGTTGGTATGTGATTAGCCCAGTCAAATAGCAGTGATTATGTTGTAATTTTGATTTAATTTTCATTTTTAATTTAATTTATATGCCTTTCAGAACTATATAAAACTTGTTGTTTCAAGACAATATTTGTCTCACTAGCATACCAACCAGGTGTTCCCATTTGATAGGAACATTTTTATTTCATAGGAAAGAAGAAGTTTCATTTGTGCTGTCTTTATTATTTACTCTGCTAATAGTGATGTATTGGAGATGAGTACAAATTCGAGATGAGTACAAATTCCTATTTTGGGTATTATTTTCTCTCAGTTATTCCTATTTACTGAATTTTAAGGTTGGCAGGTATGCACTCATGACCAAGTCATCTTTTGTCTTTGTTCAATACTTCGTTGCATGAGTCGAATCCTAACTGCAGTTGCTGGAATTCAATATTTCTGACTCAGGTTTGCCTCCGTCCCGACCTCACCTCCTGCTGGGCATCGTTGTCCGACATAAGGACAAACCTCCCCGATCGCTCAGCCTGGACGAGGAGAGTGTGACCAAGCCCAGCGGACGGCAGCAACAGGAACCACCAACTCAGCACATTCCACAGAAGAAGCCCCAGCCCGCGAGGGAGATCCAGCCCCCGGCCAACACCTTGTCATCGTTCAGTATGGCCCTGCCGAACATCCGCGAGATATCGGACATCATAAAGGACAAAGAGCCGCAGGTTCCCCTGCGCACCAAAGAGGTGTATGTTCCTGACACCCAGCTGGTCGATCCGATCGTGGCGCAGTATGCCAATGCAGACCCCAAACAACTCGAGGTTGAACTGGAGGAACCATACTCCCCCACAATCGAGGAGCGGGAGGCTCCCTATGACCCATCGGATCCTGCGGACGATTGGAGTGCGGGGCGCAGCATGCCCCCCTCTGCTGTGATACCTGAGCCTGCAGAACTGCCGGCTACCACTGCTGCCGCAATCCCAGGTTTGGAGGTGACCATCAGCAAGGATGAACCTGCGCAGTCGTCGGTCACCAATACTGCAGAGCCGCAGAAGAGCGATGTGCGTGCCAGTGACATTGCAAGCGTGGCAGCCGACGCCTCACAGAATCTGCTCAGTGCGTTCAGCGAACAGACGGGGCTGTCGGAGCAGCAGCAGCTGCTGATCCAGCTCACCAAGCAGGTGGAGGAGGCCAAGAAGGCACTCCTAGACCGGCAGATTGAGTCTCTCCAGTCGGAGATCAACAAGGCTGCTGGTAAGAAGAGTGATGCCGAGGAGAGCGCCGATGATGCGGGCACATCCCCCGATGTGAGACTTGCACCGGCTGATTCCAGCACAATGACACCAAAGGACGACTCATCCAGTGGCCTCGTCAGTGCACCATCGGCAGAAGGTCAAGAAGTGCCGAAGGGCTCGGTCAGTACACCCCAAGCACCACCCCTGCTTCCACCGCCAGAATTGCCCCAATTTGCTGTAGATGCAATGATGTGGAAAATGGGGCAAACTGGAACACAGGAGAACAAGGACAAGCAAGATGTTGTGCCAGAAAACTTACCACAGTCCCAGCCAAATCAACCACTCATTGTTGCAAGACCAGAGGTAACAGGCAGCTCTCAGATGGAATTGCAAGGGACGTGGGATGCAGGTCCACATAGTCAGTACCAGCCACACCATGAGGTACCACCCCAGGAGCAGCAACATCAGCATCCCACTCACCATTGGCCTCAGCACCAACAGGCCGCAAGACCTGGTAGTCATGATCCCAGCCACCGACAAGAACTCCCTCACCAGCCCCCGGGGGCTCCACTTCACCCAGATCCATCTCAATCTTTCATGTTTCCAGGGCCCAAGGGTCATCCCCAGGACATTGCCAAGCACCATGCCCCTCATCCAGAAGGGCCCCTCCGCCATCCCTTCCATCCAGCGGGACCGGCAGGCCCGCCGGCTCCAGCTGTCCCAGTCACAAAGAAGCGCAAGCTGGAGCCTCCTCCACCGGGGGTTGAAGGCTGGAAGTATGACGACGACCACGGCGAACCTGGCAACAAGGACCGTCCATCGTCTGCCCCACAGAATCAGCCAAGGGAGCCTGACAAAGACAGGAAACATCCGTTCAATCCTCGAGATGAGTGGGAAATGGGACAGGACTTTGATGCCAGGACAGATTATGATCACCGGCAGGACCGCTTCCATGGTGGCGACGTGGACGACAGAAGGCACTGGGGCCGGCAAGAGAGGCGCGAAGAACAGTGGGGGCGGGGGGAACCCATGGGCCACGACAGAAGAGATGAGCGGGGGCCATGGGGCAGGGATGAGGCGAGGCAGGACCCCCGTCGCAGGCGGGATCCGGAAGGATGGGGGCCCTACGACGCCAGGAGGGCCTTTGAGGAGTATCACCATGATGAGCGCAGGCAGGGCGGTGGGATGTTTCCCCACAGGAAGAGGAGGGGTGGTATGCCCGACCCGCGGGGCAGGCCCCGTGACGTGCCACCTCCGCACAGGAGGGGGAAGGACTTCGATTACAGGGGCGGCGCCCAGTGGTAGGCGGTTCAGCTTGCTGGGAGACCCGCACAAAGAACTCCAGGGGAAAGATTCGCAGTCCATGCCGAGATGTACATTTATGTACATCTATGTAAAAAAGCTTCAAAATCATGGTTCTTTAGTCAACTATGCTGAAATTATTTTATGTACATCTTAGCGTTTTGTGATTGCATTGGTGACCATTGCTTTCTCCCTCTGTGGATATGGTGCATCTGTCGTTTTCCTTAACATGTCTTACTCAACAAGCTTTGATATTTGTGAAATGTACACATTGAATTTGTGACACTGTATTTACACAATTGCCACGTATCTCGGTGCAATTTGCATGTTGTCATGTAAATTCTTCTTTAGAACATGTCAAACATCTTCAGTCAAGGAGAAAGTGTTGGCATATTCGGAAGAGGAAGATGGCTCGAACCAATGCCAATAGTGTAGAAAGTTATTGCAAAGGAATCTAAAGAATTTTTTTTTACCATCAGACCAAATCTGCATAGTTGTCGTGTAAGTGTCATCTCTAGAACATTGTTGATCAATGTGAGATGTAAAAATTGTGAGTAGATCTCTCTCTTTCTCTCTCTCTCTCTCTCTCTTTCCTTTTGTATTGTTTATATGCCAGTCAGTGACTTGTTTCTGTAAGGGGAAACTCTGTTATGTCTTTTTAATTATCTTCAAGAGTGAGAGGTGTGCCAAAAAAAGAACCAGTTGATTCCTTTCCCACTTGTTACGTCAAACTTACCTCTTGTCCATTGGCTCATTAGAGGACAGACTAGTTGCCTGTGTGCTGGGGGAAACTTGGCATTACTGATGAGATTCCAGGGTAATTTGGCATAGTCATGTTTTGCTACATTATACATAGGCTTCCGTTGTACCATTGGTGATAATGTACTGCATTGGTAGACTGTACATTTATAGGACTTATGCCTAAAAAAAAAAAAAATTTTAATGAACAAAATTGAAAATCAAACTTGTCTACCACATTAGGATAGAGTTGTAGAGTTGTTAATTGGTTCTTGTACCACATGTAACAAGAATGGTGATAATGAAACCTACAGCAAAAATTGTTTTCTGTTTTCCCCCCATGTGTGGAATGGCTATTTGCAGTAATGTGTTCTAGCTGGATCTGTAGCAAACATATTTCAATGATAGCAATCAATAATATACTAATTCAATCAATCCTGTGTAAAGCTTTGGAAATGGGTGTGGATGTTTCGTAGGACACAGTGAAATTACATCTGTGAAGTTGCTTTTAGTGGTCTCATTTATTTTGCTATGGGTATTATTATTTGGTGCATTGATTCATAATGATGCAGCTGCTTGTTTGGAGATGAAAAACTGTGGAAAACTCGTTCGTATATCCTCAGATGGTAATTCTCTTCTGAAACCTTTTTGATTTTTGCAATCATACCTGTGTCTGACTTTCTTTGCAGAGTTCTCTGCCTCGGGTATGCCCTGAATTCTGTTCCTTGCATCACATTTCGCCTGTGTGCTACTTGAGAAGCAGAAAGTTGTTTTTGCTTGTTCCCACTGTTGTGCGATATGCTACGCACGTCATGATCGACCACTAGTGTTTGATCATGGAATATCCATTGCAATCTACATTGCTGTTGGAATCGTGGTCTGACTCAAGGAGTAATCGTGGGGATCGTATCAGAGCTTATCAGATTTTAAAGTCAGTTGTGGCAATTACTTTGAGCATAGAAAAGTTTTGGACAGTTAAAAAATTGTCTGTGATCAACGCGATTTGCCACGACTGACCTCAAGATCTGATGCGATCATGACGATTACTCCATGATTCAGACCTCGATTTCAGTTGTGACGCAAATACTGATACAAGTAAACAAAAATTACACCATTAGATACTAATGGCCGTAAACGCTACATATTGTTCACTGGAAGCTAATCCCCTTGTGCTTTTTGGCCAAGGATTGATATGATATTGTCACAGTTTCTCTTTGAGATTTATTGCTTCGTTTTAGAGCATCAAAATTGATTACTTTCATTTATGCTTCTTGCGTTTATGTTACTATCGTCGACAGTAGGGGAAGACACATTTTCTTTCTTGCTGCAATGTATTTATGATTTTCCGCTGGGATCAGTGTCTTCGTCAAAAGATATTTCTCTCTGTTTTCCGTCCTTTAGCCTCCACGCTTCTCCATGATACAAATGATAATTGTCCAGTGTAGTGTGATGCTGCACGCCAGACAGCTGGTTAAACTGCAGTGTGTGACTTTGTTCTTAGCAAGTATGCTATTGTCGTAAATACTGTCTTCTAACGCTATAATGCTCCATGTGATCAGAAATTAGTGACTTATTTTGTTCTTTTTGTTTCTTTCTTCCTGTTTGTCTTCCCTCCTATAATGCCTGCATTACCTCACTCGGACTAGTCTATATGATTTTAAACACTGCACATCTCACTTTGCTCACCCGAGGAGAAAAAAAAAAATGAAGGAGAAAATGCATGGGATAATGTATTCAAGGAGTGATTAGTCTACCTGAACTGGTGGGTGCAATTCAGTAGTATGTACATGTACTAGATATTAGATATTTATGTATCATTTCAGTGGGATTTACCCCCCCCCCCCCTTTGCTTTGGGGTAGTGACCAATAGGGCTAGGGAAATAGGAATCAAGTGACAGCAAAGGGAGCATTTATGCTAATTTTCTAGTTTTTCCTTGTGCTTATATGATTAAAGGGGATGGCTAGTAACCGATCAGTGGGAATCAGTGGGAATGCTGAGGGATGATTGTGCCAATCCTTGTGGGATTCATTTAAGAGTACATTATATATCTACTGTTGTGTGAAAATTATTTGCTTCAGAACGGTCTCATATTCAAGTAATGTGCAGATTAATGCCCCGTCACTGACCAGGCACGCTAACCTGGAAACATTAAACTGCACATTAATTGAATACGAGACCATTCTGAAGCAGATAATTTTCACACAACAATAGATATATAATGTACTCTTAAATGAATCCCATAAGGATTGGAACAATCATCCTCCAGCATTCCCACTGATTCCCACTGATCAGTTACTAGCCAAAGAGGGAAAATACTGTGTCTTGGCATTCATTCATGACACAGTTGCCCACACAACCTGACTTGCACAAAGCTTTAAATGACCGAGGACAGGAATCTTTCCAGTCTGTATATTTGATTTGTCTGCTTGTTTTAGCTGTGTAGCAAGTTAGGATTGTGTGTCCTCATTGCAATGCATTGTACATGTGATATACAGGAAGCTTGTCAATAATATTGCATTGGTATTTTCTAGTCGGTATTTAGCCCTTAGAGTGCATTGAACTCCTTCGATATTGATTGTCCAAAAATGGTGCCATTTTAACCAATGTCTGGTTGTAGAGTGTCATAATGTGCCATTTTTAATGCAGCAAATAATGTACATGGCTGGAATGGTAGAGACAACAGCTTGTAAGCCAGTTTGTAGTTCCACTTAGTGCATGAGCAAAAAAAAAAAGGTCATTTTTGACAATTGGCATATTAATTTTGAATTTACTGAGATAAATGTCTGTGATGTAGGGAGTCCAAAGAGTATTCATGAATTCTTCTAAATGATGTTTTCCAGTACATCCTCCTAATAATAGCAAAGATTATTATTATTATTATTATTTTAATAAAGTTTAATTTTTGGCAGTAATAATAGAAATAAAATGCAAATGCATTCCATACACAATTGAGAAATGAATGCTTCATATAAATGTTCATTGACGAGCCATTCTGGTCACCTGGTTCACGCAAGTTCATTATTTGTTTGAACATGGATTCCATACATCATTACGTCTGGCAAGCTTAAATATTATGTAGCTTTGAACACAAGTGAAGTGCATAAAAAACTGTGATGAAAGAAAGATCATTTGGAAAATGTGCACATGAGCTAATTGCCAACTGGCTTGTTGCATGGTAACAAAAAGAGTATCATACTCTAACTGTGAAGTTGCAAGAGTATGTGTTCCTGTGTACAGCCCCAGTACTTATCAACTTTCAGGGGATGTGTCTAAAGCTACAATTCTGCTTTCTGTTTAAGGGCTTGACTGTATGGTTGGATTGAACTGAATGGTGTTCAATTCATTGGCTTATAAAGCAAGTGGTTTCTTCATGAAGATTGTGCTATATGCTCAACAAACACCCTTGTACCACTCTCCATGCACAAATCCATGTCATTCTTTCTCGTTTCCTTCTTGGAATTGGATTCAATATTACCATAAGTCAGATTAAGATTCTTATCAAATTATAATTGCTTTGATGTTGTACAGTATGTTTTCTTTTCTTTTTATAAGATTACAAAATCAGATATTTACATATTGTCACATTTTATCGATAGATTGAATTTATTTTTTTACACTTGTAAGAGTTCAATGTGGTAATCTAAATCCACTAGTGAGAAGTTTAGGCACATTGAATGAGTGGACTCAATCATGCCCCCTCCCCCCACCCATACACACACACAAATAAGATAAGTGACAATTGATAAGTAATTACAACCAAGTCAAAAATACTATCTGCTATCATGCAAAGCATGGTGTACAATTGTAGGCACATGTGATTTGGTATCAGTAAAATGGCTTGTGACAAGATAATTTTGGTGGGCAACTTTCATGGAATTTTTACTATCAAGAGTCCCCCAAGTTTTTTATTATACAAAGTGTATTTGCACCATGTTGATATGGTATTAATATACACTCCTGGGCCCTGTCTCATAAAACTTGTGATAGAAATTTTTTCATGTTTCTTTGGAATACTGTAAGCAAAATAAATGTTGTCTTGATTACCCCCCCCCCCCCCCCCCTCAAGTTGGTAGGTCTGATAATGAAATCATGTGCAGTGTATTGTAAAACCAGAAATTTTCATGTGCATGAAACTTTTGCCAAGTTTGCAAGGTGCCAAAATTTCGTGAATGCAAAATGCACGCAACAGTGATGTCGACACAGTGCGTCCAATTCGCAAAAGTTTTAAGCCACGAAATAGGCCGTCGCCCAAATTTCATGCATCAAATGTTTCTAGTTATACAGTAGGAGATTACAGGCTGTGTAAACATTCATAAACACCATCATTGTGGACTTTTGGGCTTCTGCTAGTTGCACAGAAAAGCAGATAGGTCTGGTCAAAGTTTTTAGGCTGTTCAGTATGACTGTACTTGTTGCTTGTTTTAGAGCGCTGTCTGTACAATGCATGGCCTGCCTTGTGTAACTTCCCGAAAGGTAGCGTCTTTGAAGATTTGTAAGTAGTGTCTGTTGTATATATATATGGACAAAAAATAAAAATAAAAATATATGCATTGTGAAAAGCAGGAAAAAGTGAAAAAAAAGTGATTTTCTTTTCTTTAATTTGTCTGTGTGAATGATTTGGTTGGCCTCTGTCAGTTCACATTTGTAATCTTAAACATCGGCATACTTTACCTGATGATCTTGTGATGTTGAGTGTGCACTGTATCAAAGGACATGTTTGCACAAATATAAGCGTGAATTGAGTGAATGCAACAATACATGTATTAGTGACACATCAGTGAAATTTGAGAAAAATCATACAATCTGTTCGCAATACAAGTGTATATGAATTTTTAAAGTTTTAATGCCACCATCGCTGGATGAGATGACTGCAAGTTTGTGACATCAAAAAGAAGATATGAAGAATTATACAAAATTTCTTCTTTTTTTTTTCAATGAAAAATAGGCAAATCCAACTTTCAAACACTCGATTGTTCCCCCTACTTTCTGAAAGAGGTAAGTCATTAGCTCTTTCATTTTGCCAGAAATTATAAAAATATGTTGAAATCTCTTGTAATCTTTCCATCCCGTGCTGAAACTTTAAAAATTTGTAACTTCTTGTATTCACTCAATCCACACATATCTTGGTTAACTTGCTCTTTATAAGGTGGTGTCATACGCATATTTACTTCTGCCAATACATTTTCATTGGCATTGGTTTGTTTGTTTGTGTGCAACGTAACTCAAAAAGTTGCGATGGGATTTGGATGAAACTTGCAGGAAAAGTTGATAATGACACTAGGATCAGATGATTAAATTCTGATATAGTAGGCAGTAACATGGAACTCCAAGATCTCACAAACGGACTTGTCACAAGAGCAAGACAGTGCCTATGGCAAGGAGATCAGCACAGAAAAGTCGAAGGTAATCGTCAATAGACCACCTGGTCTCTTGTATAAAGCTTTGTTTACACCGAATCCAGCACAAGTCACGGAACGAGGTTTTTGTTAGGTGCACCAGAAGGAACCATGTCTGATTCTGTTACAATATCATGTCCCCACTAATAATTTTGTTACAAAATTAATCTTCTACTGTTGATTTTGTTGCTCTTGATTTTGACATAAGAATAACATTTTGAGTGATTTTGTACCGAATCACTGATTCTTTTTTAACGGAACCAAACGTGGTTCTTTTTGGCGTACCATAGCAAAAACACGCCCATTGCTCGGTGTTAACATGCCATAATATTTTTGTTTCTGAAATGAAAATTATACAAGAGGGGTCTTGCGCTCACCAGAATATCGCAAGTTCACCTTCCACACATTCTTTGCAGACTCTCAGCCGAGAACATTACAAACTTGGGGGGGGGGGGGGGGGTGGCAGGCAGGTTTGAGAGTTGGGAGCATGGTGTCCATTTGCATATTCCATCACACTCGTAAAATTACCTGCCATGTACACTGTACTTCCAAAGTTTGATTTTGCAGTTTGAATAAAAAACAAAACAAACTAGAAATGTCGCTAAGGCGACTGGTATGCCTCCGCCATAATGCATGATTCTCCTAATAGGTCTATAGTACATGTAGACAATGTGTGATTACATTGTCACAAAATTGGCAAAATATTAAAATGACAAGTTTGTCACAAATATGTTGAATATTCACCTTCCTTGATCTACATTTGTAGGTTTAACTGGATGAATAGGAGAGCATGTATTTGGGGATTTAAGGACTTTAACTTGACTTTGACCCATTCATAAGTTTACAATGCATTGAGTAATTTTCAAGGTATGGAGAAAAAGTGCAATTTCTGTATTGAAGAGTTCATTGTTACCATTTTCATCTGGCCTTTGACCCTAAAATTCATAGGATAATCACTGTCAGGCACAACATGCATAAATATGTACCAAGTTTCAAGATAACTTGAGCCACTTCTGAGATATGGAGGAAAAAGTTAGTTCAACACTTTCCCTTGATCTTTGACCTTTTGACCTTTGAGGCAAACAAAAAAAAAAAGAAGAAAAAAGAAGAAAAAAAGAAGGTTTCCACAGAATCTCTATTAGGTTATACATGCATACACCAAGTGTAAAAAAAAAAAAAATAATAATCCGGCTGGCACTGCATAAATGAGGGAAATAGTAAAATTTCGAAGTGTTGCCCTTGACCTTTGACCCCTGAACCCTAAATTCTCTAGATAATCACTGCCAGTCAGTACATGTATATATATATACTATTGTCCATGAAGATACCTTGAACAATTTCCAAGATACGGAGAAAAAAGTGAAGTTTTAATATTTTTACTTGACCTTTTGACCTCTGACCTCATGACCCCAAACTTTCACCAGAGAGTCTTAATTGGGTAATACATGTATACACTAAGTTTCAAGAAAATATCTTCAAGCATTGCATAGTTATGGTGGAAATAGTGAAATTTTACGTATTTGACCTTGACCTTTGACCTTGAGCATGTGCACCCAAAAGTTGATAGGCACAACTTCACCCCCTAATACACATACATGCCAAGTTTCATTAGGATACCTCAAAAGGTTTTTTAGTTACGCTGTCCACAAAATTCATTATGGACGGAAGGATGGACGGACGGAAAGACGGATGGACGGACGGACAGAAGGACGGACGGAAGGACGGACAACCCGAAAACATAATGCCTCCGGCACCACTTCGTGGCGGAGGCATAAAAACAGATTGAAGCTCTATCACATCTGATTTTAAAGAAGAATGTTTTTGAATATTCCTTGATTTGGGAGGTTTGGGCCCCCCGGGATCCCCATGGGGAGCATGGTGCCCATTTGAACAATTGAGATCCTATCCCCCAAGGAATGCTACCTGCCAAGTTAAGTGAAAATCTGTCAGAGGGTTTTCTAAGTAGATGAAATATGTAAAAAGTTTACACACCACACACCGAACGAAGAGCGATTGCAATAGCTCACTTGAGCCTTTGACTCGGGTGAGCTAAAAACCCAACAAACAAACAAATCGGAAAACAAATACAAATAACACTGAAGACAAAACAGCATGAATATAAATTGTAATCCAAACCTGGAATACCTTTATTTTGTTTTCCATATTTATTTACTTACAACTTTGTACAGATTTAGATTTCAATAGACATTCAAACATAGAGGACAAAAGTAGGACAGGCCTATTTAAAAAGAGAAGAGAGAGAAAGCAAAGTGACTTTTAAAAATGTGCTAACTCTGGTGGTTTGGCAACAAACATTTACAGTTACCAAACCATAGTACAAGTAAGTGTCTTTCTGTACAAAATAATATTTACATCATTTTAATAAGATCACCATGCTACAAAACAACCGAGACAAGTCAGGAAAGAACTAGTGTGTCCAAGGAATTTTCCGTAGATTTGATTTATATACCCTGCCCCCCAATAAAGATTCTAGTCTATTTAGGGACTCTGTAGTTGTAACTGATTGCAAACTGAGATAGATCTACTTAAATCTTCGAAATGCCATGCCAAATACTGCAAATAAGTGAATTGCATTGGAATATCAATATTTGCAAATGACAACTCAAAGATTGAACCATATTGAGAGGGTTGTGTGTAACGGCACAGGTGTAACAAGAACATAATATAGCCGCATTCGATGATATAACTCTGTACAAAATGGTGAATCAAGTGGAGAAATGATTACATTTGAATCAACTACACAAATTCACACAGCTTTGTTTTCAAATATGTATGCTTGAAATAGACCCCCCCCCCCAAAAAAAAAGAAGAAAAGATCATCCCATGCTTCAAGTTAAAGTCCATTCTATGAAAAAACAACAACAAAACAAACAAGACAAATATCATTTGACACTAAAATTTACTGTTACACCACTTCAGACATAAATGTCTAATACACTGACCTGCCAGAGGTGCTGCCTCTCAGTGTGAGCTGTCTCTGTGATGGGCACAAAGTTCTGAGCGCCCGTTTCATAAAAGATGTTAGGATAGCAACTCTTGCTGGAAATGGCAACTTCCAATAGCAACAGCCAATCAGAAAGCTGGATTCTTGTTGTTACCATGACAACTGCTGCTATCGTATCAACTTTTTATGAAATGAGGCCCTGATTGTCGACTTGTTAATGGTGAATTTCTCACTTTTCATGCTTATTGGCTGTACAAAGTCCACAGCCCATGACAGTTACATTGTACTTTGAAATATTGTCATTGTAGAGGGCGACATGCGACATGCACCTTTTAACAGCAGACCCGGGGACTTTGAAAAGCCATACGGGACAGCCAAGCACCAGACACTTGCACTTTATTAGGTGTACAGGCCTAAATCACACGCATTCCTCCATCTTCTCGCCTTTGCTCAGAAAATACAACTTTGAAAAGATTTTATAAAACAAACAAATAATGTAAAATACTTGAGGTTCTGAATGTTGGCTAGCCGGCATTTCTGGCTTTTCTTGTTTTGTGTCCCATCAAAGTTAAGGTCTGAAGTCAAGTCTCGTCAAGGCATCACCTTATTAACGGAAGAGCGCTTAATTAAAGGCGCGGAAGTACTGGCAGGTCATATGAAAACAAAAAGTGTCAAGTATGGAGCACACAGTTTGGCTATCCCACAACTCACGCGAAGACAATTCACCCACAAGCGAATTCTGAGTCTGCTAATGACAGAGGAGGCGACTAAGTGTGGAACGAAAGGCAATGGGTAAAATACCAAAATATGCAAGTTCACGAAAAAAGACATGACAAAGAAAGAGACTAGAAGAGTACCTTGTACTCCAAAAAGAGATTTACCAACTCGAACATCTAATCTCTAGGTATTTACAATGGTAGGTGATTTTTGTTGCCTCATTTTATCACGTCTTCGCACTGTGAATCGGCAAAGTTGACGTCACTTTTGATGTTGTGCCAGTCACAGTGTGAGGACCAATCTGAATGAGCAACAATATGCAAACCTCTCTCTAAAAAAAGAAATGAAGAAAGGTCCGAGGCTCTCACAACTGTGTCACTTGGGAGAACAGGGGGGCGTTTCATGAAGGAACTTGTCGGATAAAATGTCCGACAAGTCAATTATATCCGACAAGTTCAGAGAAATCAGCCGATCAGACTAAAGAATTTCTCAAAACTTGTCGGATATAATTGACTTGTCAGATATTTTATCCGACAAGTTCCTTCATGAAACGCCCCCCAGAAGACTTATTTTGGACGGTCTGCATCCTGTGGGGCGAGAGTTCATCCATTATCAGCAGCTCCCTGAAGAGTCTACATTACTACCTTGCTATCACGAGGGCCTACAACCTATGACAATTTCCTGTCATAGGTATATATCAGGTTTCTCACAACTTAAGTATGTCAGAGTACAAGAGCACAGAAATTTGAAGAGCTGAGACTTGAAAAATGACCTTGTTAAATGAGGGTTTTGTTACATACGACCTCTTCATGACGAGGTTCCACTGTAGCAGCACCAACACAGATTGCAGCGCTAGAGGTACTTAGCCGACTACCATACACTCTTGCTTGTACAACTTGCAGTAGTGAACAGTCTCCAGAAAATATCTCTTGTATTGTGTGAAGGTTGGTGACCATGACAATACGGCTGTTGAAGTTCACTGCATGAACTATCATGTAATGAGTGGCAAAGTCCTGCGGTTGTTCGCTTCACACAACACTTGGACATAATCACATCCTGTCCACACACGTACACTAATACACATTGTGACAGAAAACGTGAAGCCAGTCCAACTTTTCTGATCATCAAGCCAAGTAGCCCAGTCCAATGCCGTATACAAAGCGAGTCTGGCCAACTACTACGTTGGATGCCACGTTGTTACCGAGCATATTACGTGTTAGAGGGTTAGCGTGTGTGCTCAGATGTAACAATAAGACCAAGCCAAATAAGGTGCAGTGAACAATGGGCACTGCGTATGAGTGCACTTTGGAGACGACATGGCTCTATGAAGATCATGGGACCAGTTTTGACCAATCACAAGGTTCAAAACTCATGAGCCGAAAAGCGAGACGGCCAGACTCTCTATATACGGCACTGGCCCAGTCGAGTGTGCATCTGTTTGGCTCATTGATGGCACTGTAAAGTTTCTTATCTATCCTGTCAGTCAAGGAACTGCAATGTCATAAATTCCACATTTCTCCACCCTCCTCCCTCACTACTGGAAATATACCAATCAGAGAACTCTGAAAAAAACTCTCAAAATACTGTTGAAATGAATATTTGCCAAATTGTCTTCCTTGCAAACAAAAACCAAACCCCAGCATGACCGTTATCGGTATCAACACAGTGAATGCACAAAGCAGTTAATTTTCAACTCCTTAATGTTCCCCTTTATGTAAACCTCTCTTGCCTGCTTTTATATGTGATCTTCACTACATAAAGAATAGCATTTGTAAATTCTCTTCACACTGTTATTTGTCTGTACATGTGGTGCTAAAAATTTATAATTTAAAGGCATTCTGTCTATTTAAAAGCATTCTGTACAATTTAGAAAATATATTCATATGAGATTGTTTTTTGTTTTTGTTTTTCTGCTGAGGAAATGACATTGAAAAAGAGTCCTCTGGTAATTTTCTTATAACTTTCTATCTTTACAACTATCGTATTACCTGGAGGCACTACACCAACTCTGTGGACTGTAACTACACCATCTACAGACTTCATCTGTCTCTGCTGCTGTAATAACCCAAATATTTTGTGTGCCAACAGCAACAATACCTATACCAAGCAGAAATACACAATACTCCATGAGAGAAACACTGAAGCTTTGAGATCAAAACGAGTGCTATCTGAATCTCGATAAATAGGATGCCGCTGCAGTTAAATCTTATGGTATAATTGGGGGGGGGGGGGGGGAATGGCAAATCTCCATCCTCCACAGTACATGGTGATGAACTTTCCATGGGAAAGACATGAGTAGTTAATCCTCCTGGGATTGCTGGGGCAGAAACGCACTGTTCAAGGAAAGTGGAACCAATTTCTGGGATTCCTTGAATTTTCCATGAAGTGGCAGGGTTTGCAATGTATTCAGGAGTCAGGTAGTTCTCCCACCTCCCCCCACCTACCCCAGAACGTATTCCCTTTCTCGAGACCTTCAAACCTATTTTTGGCAGACAGGAGCACCTATTCTTCAAGTGGGACATGACAATCTTCATGCCGAGCTGCACAAAACAAGAGCATTCCAGCTTTGAGATGTCTACTGTTTGAAATCAGTGCACACTTGCAGTGACAAATAAGCATAACAAGAGGTTCACAGAAAATGTAGTCTTGAAATCTACAGGCAGCACAGTAATACTCCCAGCAGAGGAACAAGAAGTCTTTGTCTCTTCACCTACACTTTGACTCCTTAGGAATAAGCTGCAGCCAAAGCACAGCTTGAAATGGTTTGGAGCAAATGCATCATATTGTTCGAGCCTCGCTTTGATAATGGTGGCAAAAACACTGAACCACAAATAAAGACCATTTTGCTGTCTGTGACTGGAAATGGAGTCTTGCAGTAGTTCCTTACACAATGGCTGCCTTTTTAACGGATAAAGTTTTTTCACAACAGGAACATCTTCGTAACGCTGTGGTGGGGTGTTACATGACGGTCTCCATCATGGGACCCCTGGTGATGGTGATGTCTGCGTAGGTGACGTTCTGGAAGACGTCCACTGCCTGCTGCTTCTTCAGGACGAGGAGCGTGTAGAACTTGGCCGCCGCTTGCTTCCTGTTCAGCCTCGCCGTCAGGTCATGCTGCAGAGGGGATACAGGAGTCAAAAGGGGTCAAAATCACTGATCTCTCTCTTGCCATTCTCTTGGCATAAAGACAAAATACAGTCAACCTTGCCCAAGTCCACCACCCACAAAAATCTCCCCACCCCGAACCTAGCTAGGGTTAATACACGCATTTCAATGGGCAAAAGAATGCCAAAATCTGAGATTTGATATTCTCTTATCTATACATAAGATATAGATTTTTTTTTTTTTTTTTCCCAGGAAGCCTTCTGCAGGATCAAGGAGACCTAGCAGCTCTGCACTGTGTGTCACTCAAGACTCGTTACCAAACTTCTATTTTACTTGTTATGCAAGCAATTGGACATTTACACCACACACAGTAACCAGCCATTTAACAATACATATCCACAAATGGCCTGTGTAATATGAATGTGTCACAACAAACAGGAAAAGTACTCGGGGGGGGGGGGGGGGGGGGGGGGAAGGGGGTTAAGTCTGATGCTCAACCATCTCAAACTATTATTAAGTTAATGGGGATACCACAGGCAGATTTTTGCACCTTCTGAGAGGCCAAAGCCCCTTCAGCTGGAGACACAACTCTCTGGAAAGTAGCTCACCTTGAATGAGACATCTGATGACGTCTGAAGTCTGTTGTTGATGGCAAGCAGCATGTTGTGTGCCCTCTTGTTCAGTTTCCTTTCTTCATGCTCGGCCTGGTCTTCGCCTTCTTTCAGCTGAAGGAAGGAAAAGGTAATAAGAAAACACAGTGGAGATGATGCACATTCATTGAGAAAACAGGACAAACCATGAACAATATGGGTACATCCCAGGGAGAAGTAATCCACGATGACGTAGCAAACTAGAAATGTCGCTACAGCGACTGGTTATACCCCCGCCAAACAACATTTCATAAGCTTTGGTCAAAACAACATTTGATAAGCTTTGGTCAAAAAACTGAGGAAGTAGTTAAATCCGCAAGATCTTTCCTTGATCTTCTGCCATTAATATGCCGTTACCATGGCAACGTACTTTCGGGTACTGTCGAAAAATGCGTCTTGCACATCTACAACCAAAGGCACACATCTGTACCAAGTTTCATGGAAATTGGGCAAAAACTGAGGAAGTAGTTTGCAACACAAAATTTTCCATCATTTTGGCTCATAATATGTGAGCTGTTACCATGGCAACATACTTTTTGTCACTGTCAAGAAATGTGTCATGCTGACCTGTATCCTAAGACAAACATTCAATATGAATTCCATGAGAATTGGAAGAACACTGATGAAGCAGTTTTGCCATGAAGCATTTTGCCCTATATTTTACCAATAACATGCCGTTACCATGGCAACGCACTTTTTGCCACTGCGGAAATATGTGTCTTGCACATTAACATATTCAGATGAACACCTGTACCTAATTTCATAAAAATTGATCAAAAACTGTGGGAGGAGTTCGCGACGCAAGATTTGTACCCATTTTTGCCCATAATATGCCGTTACCATGGCAACGTACTTTTGGGTACTGTCACAAAATACGTCTTGCACATCTACAACCCAAGGCACACATCTGTGCCAAGTTTTATGGGAATCGGTTGAAAACTGAGGAAGTAGTTCGCGACGCAAGATTTGTACCCATTTTTGCCCATAATATGCCGTTACCATGGCAACGTACTTTTGGGTACTGTCACAAAATACGTCTTGCACATCTACAACCCAAGGCACACATCTGTGCCAAGTTTTATGGGAATCGGTTGAAAACTGAGGAAGTAGTTCGCGACGCAAGATTTGTACCCATTTTTGCCCATAATATGCCGTTACCATGGCAACGTACTTTTGGGTACTGTCAAAAAATACGTCTTGCACATCTACAACCCAAGGCACACATCTGTGCCAAGTTGTATGGGAATCGGTTGAAAACTGAGGAAGTAGTTCGCGACGCAAGATTTGCAACGGACCGACCGCCCGACCGACCGCCCGACCGTACGCTGATTCCTATATACCCCCTTCAAACTTCGTTTGGCGGGGGTATAATTACAATGCTATGACTACTCAACCACACAATGAAATTTTGCGTGCAATGCAGTGATGTGATTTAACTGTAATTTAACTTTCACAGAAAAATTTGTATTAGGTTTTTTTTCAGAGTATTGGTTTCTCTGCTCAAGGACTACAATAAATTGCACTGATCTATACATGGCACTATTGATTTCTGTACTACATGACATGAAATTATGAAAATTGTCAGGAATTCCTCTTTGACAGCATGTGCTGGTATTTAAACATGGCAATAGAGATACTATCAATTCTGCAATTGCAAACATCTGATAGAGGCTTGTGCTGCAAACATAGGATAATCATATAAAATGTGCAACAATAACAATTTGTTCATCAACATCCCCATGACTGTTGGTCACCACCGTAATACAAGTGTCATCAACTTCCACTGAAGTTAACCTTGGAAACAGCTTTGCAGTGTTCTGAGGATTGAAAAGGTGAATTTCGGTGGAAAAAAAAAACAACAGTATTTTCACCTCTCTTGTAGTAAGTCAATCTTGGGTAGGAAAACAGTACTTTCCATGAAACCTGCAGTATTTTTGTCACCCCCCCCCCCAAAAAAAAAAATCCTAAAATGGTGAAAATACCACGAAAAAGTAACAATTAACATATCTGAACATCTGTCATCAGCCCTTACCTCTTCCTCCTCCTCCTCTGGCTCCTGGAATGCCTCCTGAGGTCCCACCGACTGGGGCTGGACCGATGGGATGTCGTAGTCGTCGTCGTAGTTGTCCTGGAAGAGCCCAAAGTCCCCGCCGTCCGACGACGACGACCGTCTCGACATCGGGATGGGGTTGTTGGAAGGAGTGGGCGCCGAAGTGCTGGGCTGGTCCTCGATCCGTGAGGGTTCATCGATGGCCAGTGACGTCTGGTCTCTCGAGATCTCGGTAGTGACTGTCAAAGAGTAGACGTGCGTTGCAAAGTCGGTTATAAGACTATGCACTTTGAGTATGATTGCAACTCAATATAGTTGGTAATCATTTGGACACAATTTTGAGAACTGACTGCAACTTCACATAGTCCTCTCATATCTATCCATCCAAACCCAAGTTCATTACAATGTCCAAACAGCTCATGCATTGAAACAAGGTCGAACAAACATATTAAGAGTAATCATACTACAAAGCTGAAATAAAGTCCCTCACCCATGTAAAGATAAATCACTAAGTTTGTTTTAAAAGAGGCCCTTCACTTGAGATATTCTTTGTACATATGTACTTCTGACCCACAATTCTAGATATTATGAATTTGTGTATTATATATGGGCAAGGGTGTGTGGGGGTGGGTGGGGAGACAAAGAACTGCCTTAACTTAACAGTGTGAGTATGACAGTGAAGTTAAATCATTACTGAACTTGTCTCGTGCTATAATGTTCCCAATTTTTAATCTTCAAGGGTGTTTAGTTGGTTACCAACTGATCAACCCAAAAGCCATTCAAGCCTATCACACTTACAGTCCCTGGGTGGTTCTGCCCTGCGCTGCACCTCTGGTTCCTCTGGCTCAAAGTCTTCGTCCCTGACAATCTTCAGGTCCTTGGGAATGTCTGCTGTCAGGTTCCGCCTGTATATCTGTGTTGGGGAGAAAAGGGAGAGCAACAAAGAAGATGATTAGGTGTCTTGTGATAAATGAAGAATAAAAAAAAAAATGACTCCTACATGACTTTCTTGAACTTCTAACCTGAACTCAAACCAAACATCAAAGTCAATTTGTATGCAGGATTTCTTTTTTTTTTTCTTTATGATTACATAAAATCTAGTAGTTATATTTCAGTGACTATTTCTACTAATTTTACTCCATACAAGTGATGCAAGAGAGTAGTGTCATGCCAAAAGCTACTACAGATTTTTGGTAGAAAGAGCAAGTACATACAAAACCAGTTTCCGTTCTCTAGACACAGGTAACACAACCTACACACAACGGTGTATGTCTGCCGACCTCTGCCATCACAAATAAAATGAAAAGTGGCAAGGAAGTCTACTGCCAAAGTGCAGCAAATTCAGGACACAAGTCCTTTCTTCGCAGGTATAGCACAGCTGACTTGGACTCACCTGAAGGATTACTATTGATGTGTGCTGCCTGCCGGGCAGGCTGAAGAGTTTCTCTGCCCCTCCCGTCTCCTTCCACAGCATCAGCTTCTTGGTGGGCGGGGCAAGGTCGAGGGTTGAGACGATGTCCGAGGTGTCTTTGAGTTGTGACTTGATGACGTCGCCGGCCAGCTCCTTGATCTCGTCGACGATCAGCTTCCGCTTCCGCCTCTGTCTTGTCTCCTTCACTCCGGCTGCACACAAGAGGTGAAGATGAGAGATAGAGATGGAATGTAAACACATCACTGTGTGCACAGGTGAATTCTGTGTACATTACCATCATTGCAGAGTTCCATTGCAATCATGATTTCAGCTTTCAATAAGGACAGCTGGAAGCCCAAACATATTTGTCGGAAGGGCTCAAAATTCATCTTCCACCAATTGGACTTTGCTTCCAACGCATCGACAGGGTCTGCGGAGGAACTCGCCTGGCTGACACAAATTGCCAGGATAACGAGTTGTTTTGAAATGTTTTGAGATCAAAAGTGTAGAATATTTTTGTTTTGATTGCAGTACACGACTTTTATTCTAGCAGAGCCCTCCCCGTTAGCCCTGCGTTCAGCAATGTAGGAAGATGGAATGTAATATGATGATCGGCCATGCCATTGCAATTGTATTTTCCAACTAGCTGCATGTGATTCGCTCTATCATGGAAGATCGATGGCTATCACAGTGGCTGAATTTGTTGATTACCAATAACTGATTATGAAAACTTATATGGCATCCACGATGGGGTTAGTTCTCAAATTGTGGACTTTTGGTAAGCCATTTTGGCTAATATTTCACACATTTCTTATGCATAAGCATACATTTTACAGCAATATGGTAAATCAGTTCTGCTGGCATTTGAGAACTATGTTTTGGCTTTAATGACACAAAGGCTGTGCTCACACACCTGAGATATCGATGGGTTCCAAGGCAAAGGCATCCTCTTCGTTCTGCACCAGGGTGGTTTGGTCTGCCAGGGCTTGTTCAACCTGTTCCCCTGTTGGCGGTGCTGGGGCTGAAGGCAAAAACGACAAAAAGACACTGGTTGGAAAACAGTGCAGGTACTTCACGCAAGACAAGATCAGATGTGGAGACTTAAAATAGGGAGCATTTCCCACTACATACACACAGCTCTACTGATATTTCAATATAACCATAATACAACATTCTCTGGCGATGTAACAAGCCTGAACATCCAAATGACATGATGGGACATTCACAGAACTTTCATGTCTCAAAATTGCGAACTGTGCAAGTAGACTTAGCTTTTGAGTCTAACACTTACTTTTCATGTGCAGAATATCATCTGAAGCTGGGGCCCCATTTCATGGAAACATTAGCATATGTTGTGAAGTTAATTAATTGTAGCTACTACACCACATATTAAGTTGCTAAATGCCAGTATGTTTGTTTCTGGCCCTATGCTAACTGCAATTATGGCAATTTAAAAAGAACAGCTCTTGTATTTACTGGGCCCTGGGTGTGAACTGGGCAGGACGGTGAAAGAGGGAACTACCTGAGTGTGCTCCAGCACATACTGGAGGAATAAAATGATGAAAGGGCCTTAACAAAGGTATAACATGTTTCTTCAAGTCTAAAAAAAAAAGAATTGTCGGTTGAGAATGAGAAGGGCGTTAAGTTGTCTCGAACACAATGGGTTCAGTGGCAACTTAACGCCCTTCTCATTCTTACGCGACAAAATCATCTCCCATAGGAACAGCCTGTAACAGTGCTGGGTGCAATGTACAGCTCATGTTGAGGGTGGTTTTACCTTCCTTCTCTGGTTCGGTGGGTCTCTCTGGAGTGCTCTCCCCCGAGGCGTGGCCTCCCATGGACACCTCGCCTGCCTGTATCTCTGGCTGCTCGTCAAATAGTCCATCCTCGGGCCCCATGAACTCTCCCCCTGCAGAAACAGAACACACACAGGATATGATTCTACTTTGGCATAGACGTTTCCAACAATATGTATTTCACAAATTCTAACCTAGAATACCATTTCCCATCTCTACCTACTTTTGAAAAGTTGAAATGAATTGACATTCATCAGGTCACATTTTCAAACTGATGCTTCTCAATTTAGTACTAATTTTCCCAGCAACAGTAAGAGTAAGTATTCCCACAAATCCAAAATACCGCTTACCTATTTTTACTTTGAAAACTTGAAATAAAAGGGCATTCACCAGACTTTTACAATGATGCTTCTCTTTTTTGGTATTGATATTCCAATCTACATAGAATATCATTTCATCATTCCAATTTCTAAAAGTTGAAATGAATGAACATTTGCTAGATCACAAATACATAATGATGCTACTCTACTTTAGTATTGCATAGATATTCCAAACAACAATTCATATTTTCATAAAGTCTTATACAGAACGCCACTTCCCAATCCCTATTAAGAAAAACTGAAATGAAAGGGCATTCATCAAATCACATCTACACAATGATACTTCTCTTCTTAGGAATTGATATTCTCTACAACTTGTATTCAAATTGATAAAATTCTTGCATCAAGTTGTTTTATTACAACTGATTGACAAATTGCCCACATCAACATAAGTCAGGAGGTCATACAATTGTAGGTTCGAATCCTGCTCGAATATACAATTCCTTCTGTCATAGCTACTACTAAACAATGATCAATTCAGCTCTTCTTTCTTTATGTCAATATGGGGCAATCAGTTGCAGCAATCTGTATTCCCACACAGTCTTACCTAGGATACCACTCCCCATTCCCATTTCTGCACCGAAGCCATCATCTCTGATCGGTTCGTCCAGTCCAAGGTCCATCGACTTGTCCAGCGTGTTGTCGATGGTGGCGTCCTTCCTGGTCCCGATGTCGCTCAGCATGGTGGACTCGTCTGACCGCTTGTAGAGGGAGTCGTCGATGTGGGGGCCGTCCCTCATCATCTCTCGGTCGTCGAATGTTATGTCGCCTGCCAGAGGAAGAGTTGTAACACAACATATTGAATTAATGTGAATTGAATTAAATTGCATTGAATTCTTTCCACAAGATAATTACCCTTATTGGTAACTGTGGAATAACAAAGGAGAAAAAAAAAAAAATTATACCAATTTCTCGTCACCGTCAAATATGTTGAAAACTAGCCAAGGGAAAGAGAAAAGAAGGCAATTAGAAGATAGTTGGCCTTTATACTCCTTTCCAACTAGAAATGGACTGTTCTGACATAGATCAACTTTGTGGTCTTTAAATGCATACCAAGTGCATTGCTGAAGCAGGTTTGACTGTACTTATGTCACACACGGTCCACACTTTACAAAAGAACAAGCAACAGTGAAAGTGACTACTTAAAATAAGAAAAGTGACTACTAAATCAGTATCTGAATTCACACGTGGGGGGTCGATTTTAAGAAATATTATTAATTGCCATGTTGAAAGTCGAGGCTTGGATGAACTGACAGACTTACCAAATGCATCATCTTGTGTGAGAGTGATATTGCCCAGGTCTTCCTTCATTGTGATCTCCTCCACTCGGCTCTGATTCAGGGCAAACTGCTTCTGAACCTCGGCATCACTGCAAGGAACCAGTAAAATAGACAATTCACTGGGGTACTTCTTGGATGGGGGCTAACAAGAAAATTTTCAGACACTCAGACACACTTATTTCATGATGTCCCTTTTTGCTAGTATGAAACCATCACACTACAGTGAAGCCAAGAATGTAGATGTGCAATAACAAGCAGTATTAAAGGACAAGTTCACCTTCATAAACATAAGGATTGAGAGAATGCAGCAATATTAGTAGAACACATCAGTGAAAGTTTTAGGAAAATGGGACAATCGATGCAAAAGTTATGAATTTTTAAAATTTTTGTGTTGGAACCGCTGGATGAGGAGACTACTAAGGCTCGTGATGTCATATGAGTACAACAGTATAAAGAAAATGTAAAGAAAATTCATATTTTCACTTTTTTCGCATAATAAAAGATCACTTGACTTGCCTCTTTCTAAAGGCAATGGGAATAATATTACCCATAACATATGTCAGTGACGAGTCGAGGGAATGTGTACTTTTTTCAAAAGATGAAATTTTGTGAAATTCTTTTTATATTTTCCTTATATTGTTGTATGCATGTGACATCATACACTGCAGTAGTCTTCTCATCCAGCGGTGACTGCACAAAAACTTCAAAAATGCATAACTTTTGAACGGATAGTCCGATTTTCCTCAAACTTTCAATGATGTGTTGTACTAATATTGCTACATTCTCTCAATCCTTATGTTAATGAAGGTGAACTTGTCCTTTTACTACCCTTCATTGACAAAGGTGCTAGCAACAGTCTTCTCTGCTTTGAGAATATGAAAGACGCACAAATGATTTAACAACTATTCAACGCTGAAATATTTGAACAGGAAGAAAAGTAAAGAAACAAATATTTTCCAGCATAAATTTGCTTCTGATTGTTATAGATGCGAGTAAGTAACCTTGCGAAGGACATTTGCTTCTAACCGTCATAGATTGATATGGTTGAGTAATATTGGGAACAAGTGGCCACTCACTTGAGGTCTGGGACAGCCGTGTCGAAGTCGTGAAAGACCTCTGGCAAAGTGATGGCAGTAAAGGCAGCCTCTCGGTTCTCCTCTGGTAGATCCACAACACCGGGCCTAGCAGAGCAATCACAAAATCACTCAATACACAGTTTGCACACCAACAACAGATGCAATGACTTCGGCAAAGTCCAACAACCACACTGGAGTGATGCTCCAGATTGGTCAACATTAAGACCCAGCCAGGAAAATTATATTTCATATACATTTTGACAGTTCAAACCAATAAGGCACACCTTTAATTTGACAGCAAAAGGAAGAGCAGGTACACACTGTTTATTCTGTATTGACATAAACAGTCTTCATTTTGGAATCTCTTTCAAGAAAGAAATTAACATTTTGATTGAACAATTATGCCATTGCTCAGCTTAAATGTGCAACTAGAAAATAAAGTAAGCATGGAGCTTTGCTTGATGTGGAAAATTATGTATGGGTTATAAACACTGATATTTTCAAGGAATGCCTGTGTAAAGAATGTACACTGTCAAAATAATCAAGCAATAATAACAACTTATTCTCTCACAGATCTAAAAAATCTAGACTTACAGTAATGTATGTAAGTTATATTTGTACATATCAGAAACTGCCATAGACTACATTGTTTCTTTTGTTTGGAGATATCATACATTGAAAGCATTTTCCACTTATCCTGAGCCCACATTTCTTTGAAGTCATTCACTCAACTGACTGGGAGCCTACCTGAAGGCCATCTTGATTTTAACGAACGCCTCATTGCAATCTGCCAGCAGGTATTTTGCTTTTCGGCTGTGAATTCTGACGACACCGAGAAGCAAGTGCCCAGATGTCCTGAGCGCCATTTTGACCTGGGACAGAGAGTTACAATGGAGTTATGTCAGGGGTGCAATTGGGAAGAGGGTCAGCTACACACAAGTCGTACAATGAGTGTTTTGAAAGAATTAAAACAAATGTAAGCTAAGCATTTTGAAGTAGTTCAGATTCCACACAGAGTAACGTGAAGTCACCATGTGTGAACAACTGAGCATGAAATCTCCAGTGCAACTCAATTTGGGGAATCACACTTAAAGACACTATTCCGGTAGTTCATAACAAAAAAAAAAAAAAAAAAAGAAGAAGTAAAAATTGTCAAACCTTGGTGAGTTGTAAGATGATATTCAAATGGATGGATAAACACTAGAGTGGACAAAAGCTTTTCAAATGATACTGTCACTGTCTTTTTACCTATTGAATTTATAACCAAATGACAATATCTCTGCTGAATGTAAACCATATTCTTTACACTGTATTCTTGGGGGGGGGGGGGATTAGCATATTACAGTACATGATTGATCCTTCCCCATTTCACTGGTACAGGACTAAAAACTGGCCTTACCTTTGGATGAATGATGCTGTCCACGCATGATGACACATTAGTCTCAAAGACGTGGGCCTTGGTCAGCTTCTTGTCCCAGTGGGCCGCCAACCAGATTTTGGCCAAGGGGCCCTTCTTGCTCAGCACAAAGTGTGCGTAAAACATGGTATCTCTTTTCCGCCTTACTCAGCTTCAAAATATTGCAGACTTTCTTTATCCCTTTAGAGAATCCGAACGTGAGTGTTCGGCTTGCTGGAAGAAAATGAGAAAAAAACTTTATTAGCAAACAGAATCATTCACACTTCAAATTATGTAAAACTGAGAGTGAGAAAAGAGGACAAGAAAAGAGAAAAATACCAAGAAATATAAAAATATAGACTACAAAATGTATTCCAATATACATGTAATAAGAGACATTTTGATCAAGTATGGCTGCATGAAAAATAACAAACTAGAGAAGCACTCTGAGAGCGCAGACCTCCGCCAAGCATGCAGCTCATTTCCACCACTGATCTTGTTCTTCCATAGAGATATCAGTGATTTCCACCCATATGTACTTACAGCATTGTGTGCTGAAAGCCGCCCGATTTCCCGATATACACAGAAGCCTTTGTTACGTCATAAACCCTCAGCTGCATGGCGCGCCTCGCCCTAGCAGAAACTAGAGCACGCACTTTAGTGCGTGCATGCAAACATCAAATATGCGCAGCCGGAACTCCCAAGTTCATTGACCCTACCTGCCAAAATATCAAAAATCCTTCATAAATTCTCAAAAAATTCTCGGATCACTACCAAAAGTTAATCGTTTGTTACTTGTGTCATTCTCAACCTTTCCTGCAAGTTTCATCCCAATCCGTGAACTACTTTTTGAGTTATTTTGCACGGACAAACTAACAAACACACAAACCAATGGTAACAAAAACATAACCTCCTCCCTTGGCGGAGGTAAAAATAACAATCTGACTAGCACACGCTACAATGTACAATGACGTAAAGGTCAATATTACAATGTAGGGAATACCAATTGAATGCAGTGTCTGTACACAATGTGGCTGTAATCAGTAATTCATGGTTGTAAAAAATTCACGAGAATTAGAAATAGTCTCATACAAAATGTAGCACAATAGGTTGAATAATACTACATTGTAGTATACCCAGCGTAGTTGCATTCGTTTACCCTTCCATTCAATTTCATTTTCAAAACCCAGACATCAAAAACTTCATACTATGTATTGATCAGTAAATGACAATACAGAAAAGAAAGCACACACTAAATATCAAATCAAAGAGTGAGAGAATGAGAGCTCGACTTAATTCTCCAAACAAATATTCATAAAATTCTCTGCACCGGCAATAACTATTCCTCAAGAAATTTCAGTTGTAGTACAAAGACATATTAATGGCAAAGGGTGGTGATATGATGGGGGAAAATGCACCTTGCAAAATGACCTAGTGATGTCTTAACCAATAGCATTTTTGTTTTACAGGCTTAATTTCACAGAAAACACGTGACAACTTTTAATTTTAGCACAAGTCCACCAAGTTTGATAATACTAGTTGAACACCACGTATACTTTTCCCTTTGAAGTTTGATGGACTAATGTCAGGGCTGCTGACATACATGTACAATGCAGATTCTGAGACAAAGTGTGTCATAAATAGGAAAGTCTAGACCCAAACAAAGTGGTCCTACATGTAATAAAAGGCGGGACCCACCATTTACAAGGACCACTTTGTTTTGCTTTGCTTTGTTTTGGGATATCTCAGCCATTTCAAAACTGATTTTCATCAATCAATACACTTTTAAAGGGCATATAGTTTGGTGAGACTTAACTGGAACTTCAGGTTTTTGTCATTTTTAAGTCAGATAGTGAGAAACCTCTTATGAAATATGAAAGAGCATGTAATTCTATGAGGATTTCAATGTTTATTTGATGAAAATTGATTTTGAAATGGCCGAGATACATTGTACAATGTTACATGTATCCAAAACAGAGCGATTCTAATAAAGTGTGGGACCCACATTTTTTATTAATATTACGATCATTTTGTTTTACTTTGTTTTTTGATGTTTCTGCTATTCCAAACCTGATTTTCATCAAATAAACTTTGAATTCCTCTTAAAATGGTATGCTCTGTACTATTTCAAATGCGTTTTCTTGGTATCTTGCAAAAAAAGTTAAAGCCCAATTTTCATCTCCACCAATAGACCTTATGCATTGACGTCATCACTCGCTTAACCCCTCGTGACGCCATCTTAGAGGGCAAGCGAAGTCCTTGACGTCGCAGAGGCATGCAGCTAGTTATATGCTTTTCCTATGCGCGCTAGCGGCGATCGCCTCACTCGCCGCCAGTCCCCAGGCTAGTTGCCGGTTTTTTTTTACCATCAAACAAGTTTGACATGACATGACACATTATGCAGCAATATTTGGGTAATTTTCTCACATTGTGCAATCGAAATACTCACAGTAACTACAGAATTCCTAGGTTATATCGCAGAAATTTGTATCCATATATGTAGCGCAACATCGCCGTTCGCTGAATGTATGTCGCCATTTGGATTTCATTAGCCAATCACATGCGAGGTACGTGTTTTAGTAAAAAACACGTAGAAATCTACCTCACATGTGATTGGCTAATGGATTCGTAGGTTGATGAGCTGTTACACCGCTGGTAGTTGCATCTTTTTTCATGAAAATTGTGCCAAAATGTTGGATATATCATTAACCTGGTGAGTACAATGCATACCTCAAATGTTGATTTTGCTATACAAGCTTGAATTTCCCGATCTAGGGCTGTAGATTACATGCAATAGAAAAGACAGTAAAAGAAACACCGATGTTGTGTGTAAATGCCCATTGCCTCGCGTGTAAAGCACGCTCTAGCAACGCATCGCTTGCCCTCTGAGGGAGGGCGCCCTTCAGTTAGTAAAACCGTGTGACGTCATATGCATAAGGTCTATACTGTACCAATACCACTCCTTTCACTAATCAGAGCAGAGTGTGATGGTATCCGCAAAAATGCAAAAGAAACACACAAAATCTCCGTACGTGCCGATGCAGTGACTAAATGTAGGGTCTACAGGAGACCATAACTAAGGTTGAATGCAATTTACAAGCGTCGACTTGCCAAAATTTGGTCACCAACGGGTGTCACAACATCCATGATGCAATTTTGCGCCGACAAGGTGTGGCGCAGCACATTTTTCAGCAGCCTTGAATACGCATTGAGAATAAATGCACATATTGCCTGACTGAATTCTGATCGCCTTGACCATATTCTGGGGCGATCATGACCAATTAGAGCTTCTACTGGGAGTTTTACCCTAGACCTACATCATTCTCTGCGAAATCCATGCATCGTGTCCTAACGTTAGATGTCTACGCCAAGCCAGCACATGACAGACATACTTTCCAAGACAGAACTCAGAAGAGTCTGATTTATTTTTTCCTGTCTTTGTCCTTGATTGACAGAATCTGAAGCAAACTCTGGGCCACGCTATTCTATTGCCGTATTGGCACTCAGTCTCAATTCAAATCAGAATCCCGATTGCTAACTGTTAGTGTTGTAGATTCTATTGCAAACGTAATATAACTGCAGACCCTGTTTTACAAACAGTCACACACTCACAGCAGTGAGTGGATGGCCGAGACAGCCCAGGTAAATCCCATTGATTAAGGCCACATTCCTTCTTTAAACAAATTAAACTTTCCCATGACGGTCCCTATATCATGATTATCAAGAATTACATTAAGACTTGATCTATTCCTCAAGCCTATTAATGAAAAGAAAATGCTGAATTTATAACTGTTTTAAGCCTTGCTTCTTCGACCAACGAAAAGAAGCAACGGCGCCATCACACAGACGCTATCCCCACACACGCATATTGCAGCACTGCACACAACACACGGCTAGCTACAACACGTCCAAACACGAAAAGCGATCCACCGTAGCCCCACACGCAATCAGAAGGGTACTGCTACTGCATGCACACAACACCCTGTGCAGTTTTGTACGAGAGACCACCGCAGTCGGTCGAGCTCTCGCACGGATCGGAGAAATAAATATCCCTGAAAAAGCTATTTTGTACGCCTTCAGTGCTCCAGATTTGATAGAAACTTACATTCTTTGAAGGATTGAGTTCAGATTCGAAATTCCACGCTCTCCAGTGGACCGCAAAACATTCCACCGACCTATATCAGCTCCTTTCATCGGTTTTTCGCGTTGAAATCCACATCCGGCAAACGATTTTTGATGACCGACGCGCAAGATGGCGTCCCTAATTTGTTTCCCGCCCAAACATACTTTTCGAAATGCACTGTGCTGCGGTCTACCACTCTGAAATTCCTACATCGTCAAGAAAATAGTTACATTTCATTATATTGATGGTGCTGAATCCCGGACATGTTTTTATGTCCCAACCTAATTCTTATGTAAAGAATATATATGCAAAACAAAAATTGTTGGAAATCCTTATCCTAGATAAGTTTTATTTTAATGCGGATGAATAAAGAGCAACCGATGATGGTGATATGTATGCACATCATGCACTGGTACCTGTACCAGCAGCATTCATGATGGTAGCATGAAAAAAAGAAAAGAAAAACACATAAGAAAATGTTTCAGATCTGCCAGTTGTTTTCTAATCTGATTGCAGATTGAAAAACGTAGACTCTAGAAATAGAATACTAATACACTCTACGCAGTATATAAGTATGATCATCACTGGCCAGCTAAAACCAAAACAAAACAAAACAAAACAAAAAAAAAAAAACCCAAAAAATTAAAAAACCCAAACCCCAAACTAACGATTATATATATATATATATATATATATATATATATATATATATATATATAATAAAGTGAAAAGAAAACAAACGAATAAAAAATTCATCGGAGAATCTCGCTGGGAAATATCTTTAAAAAAAGAACTCATCCATTATGGTGGTCTGGCGTGAAAGGCAGTCATAATACACTTAACTAACTGCTACTGATACAACTTAAAAACCATTATCCTGCATGACTGCATGCCATTTTTATAGAAATTTTAATGTCTTTTTTGCATTATAATTCTATTTTCAGAATTTCCTCTCTCAAAGAAGCTCAGCCTTTTCGATAGAGATAACATCATCATCGTGGGTGACATTACTGAGTGTTTGGATATACTCAGTAACAAATGATAACAAATTCTTACATAGCGCATTTCAAACTTGAAAAGAATTTCAATCCGCTTTACAAACAAACAAACAAATTATACCATAATACAAAATATAACAGAAATTACAAATTACTAAGCACAATATATTCGAGTTGCCAGTACTACTGAGACAACTGCGTTAATGACTTCAATCATAGGCTACTTTGTATAGATAAGTTTTGAGTTTTTGCTTGAAATTGTCTGTTGGCATCTGACTTCTCAGTGGGTCTGGCAGAGAATTCCATAAAGTGGGTGCGACAAAAGAAAAAACCCTTTCCCCATAAGACTTTGTTCGCATGGTGGGTACGACAAGTAAGTTTCGAGCAGAGGATCGGAGACATCTAGAAGGCTTGTATGGGGTTATGAGTTCTGTAATGTAGTGCGGGGCTGTTCCATGTAGTGCTTTGAAAGTGATGAGGAGAATCTTGTATTGGATGCGATACCTTATTGGAAGCCAGTGCAGATTTTGAAGGATTTGGGATTATTATGTTCACGTTTCTTGGCAAGTGTAACAAGGCGGGCAGCGGAATTTTGAATTCTTTGAAGTTTGGAGACCTGTTTGTCCGGCAGACCAATGAGGAGACTGTTGCAACAGTCCAAGATTGATGAGACAAGAGCGTGGATCACTATTTCAGTAGTGGATTTACTGAGATAACTACGAATTTTCCCTATTTTGCTCAAAGCGAAGGATCCGTGACGGCAAATTTTGTTCGATGTGACTGTTCATGTTGAGGTGACTGTCCAAAAGCAAACCAAGGTCACGGACAGATAATAATAATAATAATAATAATATAGTGGCTACTTGTATAGCGCACAGGTCCACTTTTCAGTGCTCATGGCGCTTCAAAAATGAAAAAATATCATATATAGATGACGAAAAATTAACTACAAGATTGCCAACAGTTAAAGGAGTGAGTTCTTTGTATTTTCTCCATATCGTTCTCCACATTATAACATCACAAGCTATAGTAGTCTTCACATCCAGCGATCCCGGAACTAAAACTTCAAAAAATCATAACTTTTGAACGGATTGTCCAATTTTACTCAAACTTTCACCAATGTGTTCTACTAATGTTACTGCAGTCTCTCAATCCACATGTTTATGAAGATGTACTTGCCCTTTAAAAGTTCTCAGTGATGACACAGGCAATAATTCCAGACTCGGATTCAGTATACCATTGAATTTTGTAGAGTATAAAGCCATTATACGTTTTTAGAATTTTCACCTCCGAAATTTCCGTTTTGGCGGACAACGTTACCTGGGGCCATCCAGTGATCTCAGAAAAAATAAGGTTCGGGCTCGAAACCAGCGTCATCACCCAACTATAATGCTGTGTAATGCTGATTAAAAGGCCCTATTTTGCTTTTTTTTCATCGAAGTTAGTAAAATACATGCCTCTTTGAGGAGAGTTTTATCATTGAGTTTGGTTCGGTGAATATTATCTCTGAATTAATGCGAAAAGTGAAATATTGCGCAACTGCTGTTTATCATGATTCTTGCTGCCCGCACAATATATTACTGTAAAAGTGGACATTTTCGCGCGACTAATTATTTTTCGCGCTTTGCCGGGTGAGAAGAGTTTCACGTGTTTTATAACTTAATTCCGCGGAATCAAGACACAAATGTACCATACATACCACTTCCAGTACGGCAAACCAAAATATTCGCGTGCTTTTATTTTCGCGCTGGCTTCTGGTTGCGCTATATGAGCGAAAAATTTCAACACCGCGAAAATTTTCACATTTACAGTACTTATAAAGAGAACTTAAATTGCGTGTCAAGCCCAGTTTGGCAGTTTTGCACACAAATCTGTGGTCACAAGTTCAAATTCGGATGTAAGCATTGAATATTAGATATTGGGCATGGATTCCCAAGTTTGTGGATTGAATTAGTGCTATGGGCTGTTAAGCACTAAAAAAGCACTTTCAATTTCGTTTTTTGAGAAAGCGATTTTCACAATATATTGAGCATTCAATTTCGTAGTGCACGTATAGACCTATACTTACGAATATTATTCAGGAGTAATTATGTTCAGCTACTGTTTAAATTTTAATTTCACTCTGAATCTTATAGTTCATCAATGATCACAGCATTTTTTGTTTTTGTTTATCTGAATATCCATTTCTTCTTTTGCCAAACACGCTTAGGTAAACTTCAATAAAATTCTCATTTCGTCATGTCATCAAATTTCTAATTCTATAGTTTTGTTTTATGACATTCATATTATGACATCTCTATTTCAATTCTATGGGTCATCATACTGCTTTACGATCTTCATATTATACGTATACTTATTTGCATCATCATGTGTGAGTCATTAATGGTGTATAACACTATAGACATAATTTTTGACATTCAATTTAACACGCAGTACAAGAGTAGTACTTTAAAAGGACATTGTATACAGTCCCACAATGCTTCTTTTATGAACTTATTTGCCCATTTCATGTGCGTTATAAGAAAGAGCTGGCGACCGATGCATGGCAGGCGGAACGGGGGGGGGGGGGGGGGGGGGCTTTTTGTGCATCACCTGTCATCACTTTGGGCATCCCCACTGTTTTTTAACCCGGAAGTACGTAAGTGGCACTAACGATAGAGATCTTGAAGTGTGAGCGTGGTTACAGGTGATGTTTTTCCGCTGAAGACCGTTTTTTTTTTTTGCTTGTCAGCTGAATAAACCCGGAAGTGGAAGGGGAGAGATGACCTGAGGACCTTTTTTTTTTTTATTTTTTGCTTGTTAGCTCATGAAACCCGGAAATGCCCCCCCCCCCCCCCACACACACACACTTTTGAAAACGCTCCGCCGGCCCTGCAATGGAGACGAAGTTGAATAACCATTGCCAAAATGTATATAATAATGCTCATTCAGTGAAATAGAATGTCCAAATGCGAAATTTGTTGCCATAAATCAATTTGAACGAGGAAAAACAATTTTGAATGACGGTATTATGATGCCTGAGCAAATTTGACGAAAATGACTTCTTCGAATATGAAATAAAACATGGAAAATCGACTGTGAAGGCTATATAGATGGAAATGCCAATGTTTTATAATTACAATCGTATACAGATAATTATCATACCAGTCGAACATAAACTCTTTTTCTTTGTCGATAATATGTTCTCGTTACGTGGTTTTGGCTTTTATTACTGTAACATATAGGTATAGTAATTCACCATCACATTGGGCGAAAATGTGTAGTGATAATGAACATGCATGAGGTTATAGGCCTATATACATTATTATTGTGTTGCCTGCATTGGTTTTATTAAGGATAGCGGAGTATAATGGTCGTGCGGGATGGTATAGCGTACGTTATGCCTGTATACTTTCTCATGTCCGCGGCGCCACGTTTTCATTTGAAAACAAGGAAAAGTAGAAATTACGCGGTGCGTAACATATGTCCCCGCCGGAAGTAGCATTTTGTAACAAAATGTGCAATATAGGTAAAAAATCAAGGTCAAAGGTCAAAGAAGTCAAAGGTCAAAATTCTGTGTAGAAGTTTTGAAGCCCTCACCTAGTGCCATCACATAAAGCAAATGGAATCGAAATTGGGTTAGAAATGGCGAAGGAGTAGCATTTTGTAGCCAATGTACAATATAGGTCAAAAATCAAGGTCAAAGGTCAAAGAAGACAAAGGTCAAAATTCTGTGTAGAAGTTTTGAAGCCCTCACCTAGTGCTATCACATAAAGCAAACGGAATCGAAATCGGGTTAGGAATGGCGAAGGAGTAGCATTTTGTAACAAAATGCACAATATGGGTAAAAAATCAAGGTCAAAGGTCAAAGAAGTCAAAGGTCAAAATTCTGTGTAGAAGTTTTGAAGCCCTCACCTAGTGCCATCATATAAAGCAAATGGAATCGAAATTGGGTTAGAAATGGCGAAGGAGTAGCATTTCGTAGCAAAATGTACAATATAGGTCAAAAATCAAGGTCAAAGGTCAAAGAAGACAAAGGTCAAAATTCTGTGTAGAAGTTTTGAAGCCCTCACCTAGTGCCATCACATAAAGCAAACGGAATCGAAATCGGGTTAGAAATGGCGAAGGAGTAGCATTCTGTAGCAAAATGTACAATATAGGTCAAAAAATCAAGGTCAAAGGTCAAAGAAGTCAAAGGTCAAAATTCTGTGTAGAAGTTTTGAAGCCCTCAACTAGTGCCATCATATAAAGCAAACGGAATTGAAATCGGGTTAAAAATGGCGAAGGAGTAGCATTTTGTAGCAAAATGTACAATATAGGTCAAAGGTCAAGGTCAAAGGTCACGACTGAAATTCTGTGTAGAAGTTTCAAAGCTCCCATGTAGTGCTATCATATAAAGCAAACAGAATCAAAATTGGCTCATAAATGACAGAGAAGTAGCAAATTGAAGATTTTGATCACACACGGACGCACACACGGACACACGGACACACGGACGGACGGACACACGGACGGACGGACACACGGACGGACGGACACACGGACACACACACGTACGGAGCCCGTTTCATAGTCCCCTGCTCGAACTCGTTCGGCGGGGACAAAAAGTGCATGTGTGGACTGTGGATTGAGTGGGGGGGGGGGGGGGGGGGGGGGGAAGGAGCCCACTTTGTATTTCTAGGGCCACTTCCGGGTTTCATCAGCTTACAAGCAAAACAAACAAACAAACAAAAAAAAAACGTTCCCGCTCTTCATCGGCTGACAAACTGTATGTATTGTGCCAAAAATTGAGGCACCCACTTTCATTTTGTTTTTCCTTTTTAAAATAAAACAAATGGAAAGATTTTTTTTTTCCATTGGCGTCAGCTGATTAAGCCCGGAAGCGGCACCAGAAATATAAACTGCTTTGCGTCCCCCCCCCCCCCTTTTACAGAATTACTGGATCCGCCCTTGTATCGAGTGATGAACGTGGGGTCGTTATCATTGCATGTCGACCATAGCTGTGGTATATATTATAGAAATCCATCCCAAAAATAAATAAACTTCAAAAGAGAGAGAAAAATATTCCCAATGCAGAACAATAAAAAAAAATAAATATGACATTTTGAAATGTCACATTCTTTCTAACATTTCTTGGCCAGTCCTAATGAATATTCAAATGAATTGATGGTGTCATTATACCCTCACAATTTTTGCATGCATCCATGTTTTATATGAAAATGAGAAAAATGTTTTTTTTTTTTAGCTAATACAAGAATAATACAAGTATGTTACCATACTCTCTAAAAAATCGAGTGAAAATATTCATTCTTAAAAGAGTGATTACAAAAAAGAGTGAATTTAGAGTGAAATTGGAGTGACTTTTGGGTGAAAATGTTCATTTTCACTCGTTTTGGAGTGACCTCAGGGATCACTCGAAGATTTTGGAGTGATCCCTGACGTCGCTCTAAAACGAGTGAAAATTAACATTTTCACTCAAAATTCACTCCAATTTCACTCTAAATTCACTCTTTTTTGTATTCACTCTTTTTGGAGTGAATATTTTCACGCGATTTTTTTTTTAGAGAGAATACAGCTACCAAGATACTGATATTACTCAAGATTATTTTGTTCTTTTTTATTTGGAGTGGTTTTGACAAGTTTTATTCTAAGATGATAAAGCTGAAGGGCCTGAAATATGAGATTTTTGTCATTTCTGTACTCTTTAAAAAATCGAGTGAAAAAAATTAACTCTTGAAGGAGTGAATACAAAAAAGAGTGAATTTAAAGTGAATTGGAGTGAATTTCGAGTGAAAGTATTCATTTTCACTCATTTTGGAGTGACCTCAGGGATCACTCGAAGATTTTGGAGTGATCCCTGACATCACTCTAAAACGAGTGAAAATGAACATTTTCACTCAAAATTCACTCCAATTTCACTCTAAATTCACTCTTTTTTTGTATTCACTCTTTTTTGGAGTGAATATTTTCACTCGATTTTTTTTAGAGAGTACCAAGATACTGATATTACTCAAGATTATTTTGTTCTTTTTTATTTGGAGTGGTTTTGACAAGTTTTATTCTAAGATGATAAAGCTGAAGGGCCTGAAATATGAGATTTTTGTCATTTCTGTACTCTTTAAAAAATCGAGTGAAAAAAATTAACTCTTGAAGGAGTGAATACAAAAAAGAGTGAATTTAAAGTGAAATTGGAGTGAATTTCGAGTGAAAGTATTCATTTTCACTCATTTTGGAGTGACCTCAGGGATCACTCGAAGATTTTGGAGTGATCCCTGACATCACTCTAAAACGAGTGAAAATGAACATTTTCACTCAAAATTCACTCCAATTTCACTCTAAATTCACTCTTTTTTGTATTCACTCTTTTTGGAGTGAATATTTTCACGCGATTTTTTTTTTAGAGAGAATACAGCTACCAAGATACTGATATTACTCAAGATTATTTTGTTCTGTTTTATTTGGAGTGGTTTTGACAAGTTTTATTCTAAGATGATAAAGCTGAAGGGCCTGAAATATGAGAATTTTGTCATTTCTGTACTCTTTAAAAAATTCAGTGAAAAAAATTAACTCTTGAAGGAGTGAATACAAAAAAGAGTGAATTTAAAGTGAAATTGGAGTGAATTTCGAGTGAAAGTATTCATTTTCACTCACGACATTTGAAGTGGCCTCAGGGATCACTCGAAGATTTTGAAGTGATCCCTGACATCACTCTAAAACGAGTGAAAATGAACATTTTCACTCAAAATTCACTCCAATTTCACTCTAAATTCACTCTTTTTTGTATTCACTCCTTCAAGAGTGAAAAATTTCACTCGATTTTTTTTTTTGGGGGGGGGTGGGGGAGAGTATATGAAATTAATCAGAAATTGTGAGAGCATGACATTGTCAACTCACTGATTTGAATATTCATAAAAGGATTGATGGTCAAGAAATGTTTTCCGAAAAAAAGTGACATTTCAAAATTTCATATCTCCCTATTTCTAATCCGATTTTTGTCATTTTTGTATCGTTTTGAATATTTTTCTCTTTGTTTTGACATTTATTCAATTTTTGGATGGATTTCCTCTTTAATATCAATAGTGCATGGCCGCGTGGTATTATAGACAATAGTAGAGAGGAATCGCTATAGGAAAGAATCTGAAAAGTGCAGGATTGATTGTTGAGGGTTTTCTGCACTTCTTGGCGTCTTTTCTTGATTTTTTTTTTGAGGGGGTATAATGAAATTTTCAGTCCTAGATTTGTGTTCGTATAAGTGTCAGACTTTCAGCTCAATCTGAGAGGACATAGTATTACGTCCATAACAACTTTCAGCAATGTTCAGTATCAACCTTTACAATACGCGTGAAAACATCTGGTATAGATCGAGACACGAAATGTACATATAAATTACTAGTGCCATTATAATTTTATGATTCCTCATCAACAGTGATCAACCTATTTGAAATCCAATACAAGCGCATCATCCATGTGCACTAACCAAGCACTGGAGGGTGTTAGAGGGGCCTATCGCCTCTCACATCAGGAAAGAACATTGGGAGGAATGTTTGGAAAGTTTTCAATCGAAAAGGCGATAAGAAGGTTAAGGACGAAATTTTAGAACCAACTAAATTAAAGTGTTTATGATTTGTCATTTTTATAGTAATCAAATTATCAAGAGCGGAATGGTGTAGTAGGGGTATCTCTCCTCCACACAAGGGAGCTATATTGCATTATTATTATAGAATTGAAATTCAACGGCGTGATACAAACTTTGGTTGAAGTATTGACAAATTTGTGATAAAAAAGTAAAAAAAAAAATACTTACAGTATATACAATACAGATACTCGGGGGAAATGTGAGTTGACTATATCATGTTTAAAAGAAAAAGAAAAATAGAATTAAAGAAAAATATGAATGGCCACATCATAATCTGTATAGCTCTTCCGCAAGTGCATCTTCGCTGCATGGGTACTAAATCTATATGCATGGAGGTTATAGACGGTGCTCACCTTCAATTAAATTATACCTGTATCACCAAGGAGGTTCAAGAGAATGGAGTCACAACTCACGGCAGGCGGAACTGGGGGGGGGGGGGGGGGGGGGGCTCGGGGTCCCCTACTTTTTGGGAATAATATAGGGTCTAACCAGTTTTGCCCCCCTTCCTTTTTTTTTTTTTTTTTGCTTCATATTTTCAGCTGAAGAAACCCGAAAGTTACACCAGAAAGTTAGGCTGTGCCGAGGGCTTTTTGTTAGTGAGTTTTTTTTTTATAATTTTTTATTGTTAGCTGACGAAACCCAGAAGTGTCACCAGAAATGTAAACTGCCCCCTCCCCCAAACCCCCCAACCTAAACGTGGCGCCGGTCGTGCAATATACTGTCTTATTCCACGTTCCATCTGCACATAATGTGCTAAATAAAAAGCCGCCTTAAAGATTAATTTTGTGATGGTGATTACTTTTCGATATCCCTAAGACAGGTGTATGATGCGTATGCTAAAGATAGAGGGATGCGCGAATAGAAATTGTGCAAGGAAAAAAAATGAAAGAAAAATGAACATGATTAATAGGGCTTACTCGACTGGGCATGCCCGGGCACTAATCTGACACACAAGCAAATAGCCAATTGTTAAAATGAATCTTCAGATCGCTCAGCAAGACGGCGGCATCAGTATTTGTAAGCCCCGATCATCAAAGACACAAAATACACCTGTGGAATATTTTGTACATCAATAGAAAGCTTTTTGAATAATTACAGCCAGGCTAGCACAAAACAAAGGCAGGGGATGAAGAGTGACAGTAATCATTAATGTCATTTGTATTCTCACACTATAGGATAATAATAAATTTAATTAGCAAACAAAAGAAAGAATCGTAAACAAACTTAATTCTTTAATTGTTGCTCGATTTCATCATTCATCCAATTGTGAAATAAAAATATGATAGTCAAATCTAAAGAAAAAGTGATGCTTAACTATTTCGAGGAAGAGCGTCTGCTATCCCGTCCACATAATCACCAAAATTACAGATATTTAAATATTTTGATATTTACCCATATAGGCCCTACTTCAATATGCCCATACGGTGCATGATGAACACATCGTTATTGAGGACAACATTATACAAGAATAACATGTAGGGCCTGCACAAAAACTAAGTTGGGGTGCTTTCCCACAGAAATCATGATTTTCTGCGGAGCTTCCGCACCCCAACTGTTATCTTTCACTGGGGTGTGTAGCATCCCTATTCCCAAAAGTCAGGAGTGCTGCAGAACCCTCAACATCCCAAGCTCCCAGGGGCCTGCCGCCACAGCCACCTCCTCAAGCGCGCCGGAACACTTCTAGGGCCCGTTGCATAAAACTTACCATTGAATTTCAATGGTAACTATACCGTCAAAATTAGGCATCACAGCCAATCAGCATCAAGGATTATAAAATTTACCGCTGATTTGAAGACTTACCGCTAGAAAGGAGCGGTAAGTCCAGCGGTAAGGGTTTTATGGAACAGGGCCCTGGTTTTGGGGGGCAAAATCTCGACGGGGCGCATTATGTGGCGTTGTGAGACCTCGGCGAGGAAGCGAAGCGACCAAGTGGAGGAGGGGGGGATGGGCATCGCGGTAGGGACTTTTTGTAAAAACAGAGTATAAAAGTCGCGTTTACTGAACATTTTAATTCAAATTTCTAGGGAATTAAACATAGTTTAAAAAAATCACTGCAAAGGCCTGTGATCATAACTTACAAAAACTGTTCATTTTACTATAACGGGCAGAGCGAGCGAGCCATTTTCACTTTGCCATTCGTCTGAAATGTATTCATTAAAAGCTTAAACGTGATCGCATTGTTCGAGTACTAGTAACAATTATTCTTATATCGCCAAAAAGCATAGAAGAAAGGGAAAATGTAAGGTTTACTAAAGGTATGTTTCAAGGGGCACACTCGAGGCCGCGAGGCTACCATCTACACACTAAATTCATGACCGGCGGAACCGTGGGTGGCTTTTTTTTTTTTTTTTTTTACTTGTCAGCTCATGAAACCCGGAAGTGGGCCCCCACACTAAACTTTTGAAAACGCTCCGCCGGCCCTGAAATCTTTATACTCAGTAAATATTAGTGTATAGATTATGTATAGCGTGTTTTGATTTTCGCCCCGTAGGAGCGAAATTTCGCATTTTCAGTTATGAAATTGACAACTTTTAGACAAGAAAAGTGCCATTATTGTTCATTTTTGTCTTTAAATGATATTGATTAATTTTGTTACAGGGGGCACTTGTAAAAAAAGAAAGAAAAGAAAAGAAAAGAAGGTTATTGCCAATGGGGGGGGGGCGGGGGGGGGGGGGCAAGTGCCCCCCTCTCCTGTCTGTTGATACGTCCGAATTCACGATTTGACAAAGTACATAGAGTACTCACGCATGCGACGACGAGCGCGTCCCAAAAGTACTCAAAGTATAATTACAGCTTGTATTATTAAACGTGACTGACTTCTGGGCGTATGAGTTCTTTAATTTAACCCGTAAAGCATACTGTGTACCCCACACTCGCGCAAACTTGTTGAGGAAAAGAATGACGGCAGCACACACGGCGTACCAATGTAACAAGTGCAGAAAAAAAAACCAAAAAAACAAAAAAAACAAAAACAAAAACAAGCGCGCGTGACATCGTACATCGGATCCGAGAACGGCGATCGGTGGTATCCGAACGCCGTACATACACCACACCATACCATGTACCATAAAAACACCGCTGAAACCCGGATATGGAAATGCCGGGCCCGGGTCACCAGCGGCCGTGCACACAATGAGTGAATGAGCCTGCTGCACATCCACAGTGCATAATTCCACTGTGCATAACCTATGCCCAAATGCAAAACGCACGTCGCGGTTTAAACAGCCATTGGAAAGACGACGAGAACTTCGAGCTTGTATCTGGCTGAAACAACCATCCATCGTTATGGAACGTATTAGGAATGTTAAGATTGACAACAGATAGGAAAGAGCTCATGGGTACATAGAAGGATTTATACACGCATGGATGCCTTTACGGCGATAGAAAACACAGTATTTGTCGATACTGAGAAGGTTGTTCAAAGCAACGCGGGACTGGGTGTTAGCTCCGGACGAGCGAGGGGGTTTCACTGGGGAGCAGCTAGCGGTTAGTTTCCTGCGACCACAGCCACTGGAAGTTACAGGCGTGGCGACTGGGCAGTAATCAACCATGGCTGAGCCAGCTGCTGCCGCCGCAGCATCTAGCGAGTCCAGCGATGAAGACGGTAAACTACGTCGTGTTTTCGAGCATTCAGGTACGTGTAGCAAATTATTTGAGTAGGCTAGAGCCATTGTTGGAGTCACTGTCGTGTCGCAAGGCTTATATAAGGCAAGCAAACAAAAGAGCGAAATTTACACTGAACTGACAGATTATCATGAACCTGATCATGCTGATACTTGATACTCACAGCCAGTCAGCAGGGAAAGTGACAGGCGGTTCAAAACGACAGTCGACAGCGTCGCTGAGTTCATGATTATGATTGTGTGCATATTTTGCATGAGTATTTTTGTATTGGTCTTGACATATCAGATGTAATACCTAATAGAGTGCGGGCAAATTACAGAATAGATCTACCTATTTTGTGTCATATAAATTAGCATACACTGATTGTAATGTTCTATGTGTGTGTGCGTTTGTATTTAAGGGGGGGGGGGGATGTTCGCGAGTCAGTGATCTCACCCTCCCCATAAAATTGGTCATACTGGGTGTAGAGTCTCAGAATTTACAGTGATTGGTAGACCTCTATAAAGAATAGGTAGTTTAGTACTAGTCATGCTAGTAGAATGTCTTCAAAATTCATAACACTACTACACTGTAGGGTCTACACTTCTACAGTAAGTACAGATGATGACGTAGCTTCCACAGTAAGAAACTACACGCAGCCGCTGTCGCGAAGCGACGCGGCTGCACCTCGATTCCTTCGCAGACGTTGTCATTTTTCAGTGTGGTTGTGCGACTCCTTCATGAATATCTTTATTAATCGTGGAAAACTAAAATACAAGGAATTATCGTAATCTATGATAATCATTCAATAATCGGTATGCGATTTTTTGTTTAATTACGTCAAAAACTCACCGAAATCTGTGGCTGAAATCAGGTCTGTAAACATCCATATTGCTTCACTCCTCATCTGCGTGTTATTTGAATGGCATTCACTCTCGTATACTACAACGTACAACGTAGGTAGTCGGAGAGCTAGAGGGCGCCTCTCCGACTACCTACGCTACAGCGGCTGCGTGTAGCTACTTCCACAACTGACTTTGGTAGCATGTTCGAGTGATGAGATACTATTCATACTACCCTGTGAATGAAGTTGTTTTTCGTGATGTTCAGACGTGCACATAATGCATGTTTCTGGATCGTGAAGTTGTGGCCCTGAAGATAAACTTTCTCATCTTTTGTTTTGAAAAGCTTGGAACAGTTGGTGTCAGTTAAGCCATATTAAAATACATGAACTTGCACTGGATGCTGTGTAGGGATGTAGCTTGTAGTACTTATACAGGTAGGGCTTACGTGTAGTGTCTTGTATACTGCTCTAAGTTACGTACTAAGCTCTTGTCTCCCATTATTTGTATTAGCAAGACTCTATTGTCTCCTTTTTTGTTGTTGATACAAATGTACAGAAGTTGGCTGTTGAACAGTGGTGAGCATCTATCTTAACCTGTATAATATTGTACTCTTTCTACTGCCGTACACTGTAGCTGAGTGGTGACTTGTATACAGTACAATGTACAAGCATGTCCAGGATAATAAGGCCAACTCACATAAATGGATCATTTTTGGGGACAGAGAATGTCACGGTTCATTCATCATCTTTGCCCGTGACAGTGTCAGAGGTTAGATTATGGTGTTTGGTATCACAAGTGGCTGCGAATGTAATCATACAAATTTTGTATTTAGACTAGTTTTGTACATTTTCCAAGTTCACAATACCGTTGCAAACTTCAATAAATCATATCATTTTCATACATTTTTATGTACATCGTATGACTGAACAAATCTCATGCCAAAATATAATAAAGTGACTTGTAGCAGTAACTGCATTGTATTCAGTCTCATTTCATTCAGTGAGTTCACACAGTGCAAAAGAGACATAATATTGGCCATCATTGTCATATCAGTTCACCGTATGCAGTAAAGAAATACATTTTATTTTTTGTTTATCGTGCAGTATAAATGTGCAGTAAAAATGATGCCCATTGTATACTGACTGTTATATGGTAATCATTGGTAAAGGTGACTGACCTGGATGGTATTGCTAGATAGTTACTGTAGGCTTGGTCGATGTTGAAATTTCTACAAATGAATCTTTCTGGTCAGAACATTCTATCTGGAGGCTGACAAATAAAATACACACACATATACCTGTATAATGCATGGGTGGGACCATGTATATTGTAGGATTTCTGCATTATCCATGCAGTACAAATGTATGTGTTGTGTGTATACAGTCTACATTTGCATTGTTCTGTCTCCTGTCTATATGCAGACCACACTGTTGCAAGATGCTCTTATTTTTGATAGCTGTGTTGTGACTACGCTTAATATCTTGCTTTGTCTGTGTTCTATTCGAAGTCCTAGCGGAGCTGGAGAAATGTACCATTATAGTGTACAGTTTGTGTAAAATACAGATTCATTTTGAGAACAAAACTCTATGATTTGTTCTGCAAAGAATTTGCTAGGCTAGATTGTAACATTATGAACTCAAGTTGTATCGGTCAGTTAATTTTGTTCATCTGTGAAAATCTTGAACCTTGATACTATGAAGCTTGCGCTCAGATCTACATCAAAATACTGTAAACACCAATATTTTTGCGTGATTATTGATTTAGTATATAGATATATATATATATATATATATATTTTTTTTTTTTTTTTGCGCTGAGCAGCTCAAAAACATATTTGCAGGTTCGTGAATTTGTGCTGTGCAATTGTCAACCTGCCCCAAATGTGCAGAGAAAATTGTGAAGATATTTCCGCTGGTTTTTTTTTAGTTTGTGCTAACCAAACTTGCACGAAATATGTGAAAATGAATGTACATGTACTGCGAAAATTTGTGCTTTCACAGTAATGCAGGCAAATTTGAATCCAGCAACAGCAAAGATAGGAAAGATCAATCAAGAGGGAGAGAGGGAGAGAGAGAGAGAAAGAGTGGATTGTCTTCAACACGTCAGTGCTTGGTATAAACTGTGCTACAGGAGCAAATGGGCTGTGCAGATGCGTACCTCGGTACACTTGTACCCTATGTGTGTGTGTGTGTGTGTGTGTGTGCAAACTCCCGTAGTCTTGTGCCTGGGTGGTTTTCGACCCATCCAAGTTAACCAGCTTGATATCAATGTCTGCACACTTACAATGTAAGTTGTACTACAGTATCCAGGATGTAAATCATTGTACAACAGAATGTTTAGGTCAGAGTTACATACATTTTAGTATAATGATCACAATGTTTAGCTCTGTATAGTGTATGGGAGGAGAATGTAGTGGTGTAGGTACAGTACATGTAGAACAACACTGCAACTGTTTTTGTCACTTCATTAGTGCATAATCCAAAGCAATTGGTCGCAGTAAATGTACATTGTAAGTACCATAGCTGCGCAACACGGTGTAGAGTACTGCAGTCTAAACGAACAAATTATACTGTGTTGGGGATTGAAGTTTTTTAAGTCGCACCCACAGGACAGTCATATCATTCAAAGTCAGGTCAGATGCCAAGACTCAGGCATGCGCAGTTTGGCTTTGCTTGAACCGGTGCGATTTGGGTTGTGCTTTGTCTTCGTGAACCGGTGCAGTTTTTCTTTTCCTGGACATGTGTGAACAGAGCGCAAAAAGATTGATTTGAATCATTCTTTTTCACTGTGTGTGATTGTGCCTGCTATGTTCACTGTACAATATTTGCACACTGTGCCAGTTGAGTTCATCATTTGGTCAGCCATGACATGCATACGACATGTGCAGCATGAGTAATCAAAATTAGAAGATCAATTCTGCATACATGTACATGTATACATGTAAGGGTGGGCAGAACTTTTATTTTCAGTTCATTAAATCACTCAACTTGAGTGATTTATCTTGATAATAGTAGTACAAATTGTAGAAGGTCCTTACATTTGAGCATATATTTTCAACCTTACACTGTACTACAGCTGTACAGACCATTACACCCACAATGTACTGTACAACAGTGTATGAATGTAGGACATGTGTGTACAGTGTATTTATTCTCTTGTACAATTGTCACATATCATGTACAAAGTAGTGTAATTTCACATCATTCATGCAGTGATATTTTTACACACACTGAATGGTATAGGACTATAGCCTGTATATTTGTGCATTGTACATTTTAAAAGTAATGTCAGATTTGGGGATTGTAATCAATCAGGCACTGCAAGTGGAGCATTGCTTCTGTTGGATTGGATAACCCTGGTTTCTGTAATTGTTGATTCAATGAATTTGCAAAAGTATGTTCCCTGTACGGAGAGTGGTCTACCAGCAGTTGTGATAATTGATATACCGGTACTCATCATTGATGGCATACAGAAGGTGTACAATTGTACATCACTTTCCTTTCTCTACCACAAAATAGTCTAGAATTACAGCCTGTGGGTAGAGCACCTGTTTTTATGTTATATGAGTAGAAGACAACCAAGAGCATTGATTGATGTGATTGCATACATTGTACACACCAGGTTGACTTCAAATTGTTCATTTATATAGTTTTATAAATTTACGGTGCATATGGGTAGCTACGTGTATGTACTGTATACCCTCCTCTTACTGGATTGTACTGGGTACTTTAAGTCAAATGCATACATGTACATTATACTGTATATTATCAGATTAAATTGAGGGTGGTGATTTGGCTCAGTTGATAGCGTGTCTGCCTCCTGATCCAAAGGACCTGGGTTCAATTCCCAAACTACATTGCACATGTAGCTGAGCAGTGTTGTGTGTAATCATACTGCCCCCTCTAATACATGCACTGTAAGAAGCTAAAACTCTGTCCTTTGGATCTATAGGGCCAAAAAAAAAAAAAAAAAAGATAAAAAATGGAGGTCCCTCGAGGGTCACAACGTACGCGTTATCCCGCTTCATTAGATTCATTGTAAAGAGCAAGTGGTCCTGCCTTACATCCAACTAGACCCCATGGAAAACCAGCTACATCAGAACAATTTGTATGCAGGATGGGCTATTCAGCTGTCTTCTCAGATGGAAAATGAAACAAACAAAGGATGGTGATAACATTTATGATGAACAGTATTTAATAATCTCGAGAACATCTGATGCAGTGATGCATCAAAATATGACAATGTCTGGCTTTTACAGATTACACAGGTCATTTATTGTATACACTGTATCCCTAATGAATAGCAGATTATTCCAGCAAGGCCTTAGCCTCATTATAATACCTGTGAGTACATCACACTCTCCCTTTATCCAGTTGATACAAGTGTACTGATTGTTTTTATTTGCTATAAGGGTCTGATTGAAGAGACTACGAGTAGTCCAGGCTCACCCAAAATGCCATACAGCCCTGTGTACTGTAAAGTGGACAGGTTATTGCATCAGGGTTGAGATGGATGGTGTAATCTGTACGGGTAGCTAGACAAAGGGACAAAAAGAAGGGAGGATGGACTTCTGAGGGTGAGAAGAGGTAAGGACACGTGGCCCTATTGAAATGAGGTCATAACACCACCCCACTGTGCTATTGTTATGCTGCTGGGGAGGGGGTGCTACGTGGAACACTCTGCCCAGAAACAACACTGTTGCCGATGTGCAGTTGCAGATAATGTGGGCTGCTATTTCCCAGGGTCCAGTATTCAGTACAGCGTAAGGATGCAATAATATACATGTATCGTAGGGCCCATCTGCAGTACCAAATTTGTAGAGGAGACACCGGAAGATGATTTTTTTTTTTTGACAGTGATTAATTTGCCAATAAACAAAGAAGAGAGATGTCAGCTTGGTACTACAATTGTACATTTGTACCATGGACCAAGGTCTCTGTACAATGTACAAGTGTACCCATGGTAATGACTCTGCTAAGGGTGGTGGTGGGGGGGGGGGGGGGAATCTTTCCTTCTCTGCTACTTTACTCATTTTTAATAGTCAAGTTTGTCTGGATTAGCTTACTAGAGGTCAAGGGTCGGTCAAGTATGGCCATCTTATGTACATGTCTTTTTCAAAAGGGGAAAAATATTGGTAATGGTAGCAAATGTCCTTGACGCAAGGAGTTTTTTAATTTTTTTTTATTTTGAATGGCTTATTGATTGAACCGCACAGGAAGTACTGTGTAGGGCCTATAATGTTGTTGTTGTTGTTTCTGTTGTGTGTGTGTGTTTTTTTTTTTTTTTTTGGGGGGGGAGAAGATTGCAGAAGTGTCTAGAAAATTAAAATCTTGAGAGCACTGCATGGGTGGCAAAATATTGGGAATTCTGCAAAAAATAATTCTGTCAAATATGAAGCACTCTACTATAGAACAACTGTAAGGCTGTATATCATTCAAGACCTTGGTAGGGTTTGCATTCTGACAGACATTGTTGAAATAACAGTAGTGGACATGTGACTACTGGTGTGGTGACGCATGTACATTTTTGTACAGGGCAATCGTTGTTCACTTTGTGTACATGATATGGCACTGTGTGCAAATGTCATGAGTTATGTACTTTGCAGTGTGTATGTACTGCATTCATCTTTACAATCTAGGGCCCTACATGTACACAGGAGGGTACATACAATGTACAACATACCGGTATAGTTGTATCTGCTTTTCCTGTAGATAAAGAAAGTTGAATTCCTGAAAAATAAGTCATATTTTTTGCAATACCAGACAAACAAGCAGCACAGCTGTAACATGTTGCATGCAAGATCACAAACTTCCATGGTATTTTAAATGACAAGCAAATGTTTACAAATGACAATGTGAGATCGCATTCTGGGTGGAGCTCTTTTCTCACTGAACCATTGTGTAATGTTTCACTGCTTCTGTTCAAAACACCTTTCCAGTTGAATCTTCCTGAAGAAGAAACTGTATGTATGTATGAAATGTGTATCCAGCATGGTTGACAAGCTGTCAAGTGTAAACGGGAATGTACAACATACTGACCTCATTGCATAAATTTGGTAATAACAATGCTGCAAATCGATGAACCCCTTCAGTTGTACATGTAATTGCTACATGTGCACATTGTATGATACATTGTACCATGCTGTAATAGTTATTTACCAGTACCGGTAGTTCGTATGCACACTATAACAAGTAACTGTGCTGTGGGTCCAATCTACAATTTAATTGCTGTCAATGCTACATGTACTATATATGCCGAATATTTCACGAGATTTTTATTTTCGCGAATTTCGTGAGTCAGGTTCTATTTGCGAAAATAAAGACTCGCAAAAATATTGACTCTGATCCCGATGTGAATGTGATGTACACTTCTCTGTTCAGTACAGGACTCCATGATCGCGAATTTAATCACTTGCGAAATCGTCGGGAATTCCCGATTCGCAAAAATTTAGACTCTCGAAATATATGGCGTATACAGTATGGTACCTGATACAGGATATTGTCTACATTGTGTACTAATATGTATATATGTATATATATATTTTAATGTTGTAATTTGAACAAACAATATTTGTATTGTCACTTGGTAGTCAAAAGAGACCAGTGCTGTATTGTACTATGTACAGGTACAAAGTTGTACTTCTGCCCATGGCTGACTTGCATTGTATGGTACACACTTTGGATAAGACCATGTATTTTATCAGTGCTAGCATTCATCCATACTAAAGTAAGCATATTAGAAGCACAATGTACAGTTGAATGATATGAACCAGTTTTATCTTTGAATATAATTTAGAATCATTCAACATTGTGCATGAATAGATGACCTTATAAAATATTATTACAACGTATGCCATTTATAAAACCCACTTTATTTGTGCATGTCATTTTTGTACAGATCTTTACCAAATAGGATATGAGTGCACATGTTATATTGTATGTCTGTTGTGATGTTAGACATTGTGACTGTGTGTGCGGTGCTTTGATAAATAAATAGAAACGTTATGCTATTGTTTCATAATACAAAGGTCTTGGTTTGTACCATCCGTGACATTTATAGGCAGGACTGCCTCCTTGGATACAGCATTATGCCCCTTGGCTGTTGATGATGGCCACTGTGACTGACGAGTCTCTTGTGTCAGGGACTTTAGACAGTGTGTTCAATGCTATGGTGTTTTCTGTGCCAATCGGCACAGAAAGCACACATATGCTTTGTATATGGGGTTAAAAGTGCATCATAGGGGATCACGTTCAAGAGTGCAGTGACTGAACATTGGTGCTGCTGATAGAGTCGGTGCGTGATTTATAGGTCGCTGTGTTCACTGTTCCCTACCTCAAGTGCTATTGTAATGTACTACCTGTAGTACAATAATTGCTTCAAGGTCCTCAGAAAAAAACAACAACAACCAAAAACCCCATGAAAAAAAGTGATTGATGCTGCTGTGTCGTCAAAAACACACAACAATGAGCCAGATTGGGGGGGGGGGGGGGGAGGGGGGGGGGGACTTGTTACTTCATATTAAATTCCTTGGTACTGTATGGTACAGCTGTAGGCCTACAATTTGTACATTGTACATGTGCAGTGTATGTGGGAAATTGTGTGGACATTCTGTGCTTCAATGCCTTTCTGGTGACTTTGTCATACATGTACAACTGTGTAAGAAACTAGAGCAGAGTATCAGTTGTGCCAATCATGTAGCGAATGACCTTTTGGGTTCATTTGAGTATGGCTGGTTTGTTTGTTGGCTTTTGTTGTTGTTTTTGTTCGTGGCACAAGGGAAGTTTTGTGACCAAAGAGGTAGAAGTGAAGTCTGTTGTCAAGGTCATTGAAATAATCTGCAAACTTGTGTTTTGCAAGTGCATTAAACATGTGTACAAAAGTACCTGCATTTTAAGCTACAGGGATTTGCTCAACCTGGAATATTGAATAAAACTTTGAGATGAAGACTGAAAAGGGCTACTTAAGATTATGATATCTATTAAGAACAAGTGCATTATGAAGAGTACATTGTATAGCTGGCTGTTCTGTAGTGCTGCCTTTCTTTTGAGAATGCAATTGATAAAAAAAAGCCACTCTAAACATTGTGCTAGTTACAGAGGACACCTCATAGTGAACATCATCCTTCACAGCAAGAGGGCTCAACTTTAGCCACTTTTTGTGTGAAAAATTGGGATGTGAGCAGATCGGGAATATGTCCGACATACTATTACTCTGTAGCAACTGTGCCAAAAGCCACCCAAAACATTGTGAAATTTGAGGAAAATTCCTGTGAAGTTTGTTTGTAAATAGGTGGTATTTTGCAATGTGAAAAATTAAGATATTTTGTCAACTGACTTCCACTCGAGGATTACTGTAAAATGAGGAATGTTCGCGTGCATTTTAATTTCGCGAATTTCGCGAGCGCCAAGATTCGCGCAATTAAAATGCATGCGAAATTTCTTGTCTACACTACAGTATATGCATTGAAGGCCAGTGGCAATTTGCAAAAATTTTCCATGAAAACGGCCGTCGGCTCCAATTCGCGAAAATTTCGTGCCACGAATATGTCATGTTGTACAGTAGATTCTTCTTCCCAGCCACAGTGCAGGTGTTCATACTATTTACAACTGTATCCATAGTATCATCATGAAAGATTGCAGAGCCAAATGTGCATTTAATACTGTGGCAAAAAGCCTTGCAATGCATCTCACATTGTAGTGTAATTTGCTGTGTGTTTAGAAAGCTCAACCACAGCAGTTTTTTTGGTTTTGTTTTGTTTTGTTGTTGTTCCAATCTCATGCAGTAAGAACGGCCCCAGACAAAGATTTAGCTGCAACCCTTTCACAAACTTGGCAGGCTCCCAGCCAGAAAAAGGTCATTTTACATCTAGACAGGGTTCTCATGTGAAACCACAATGGTGCACAAACAACAACAACAACAGCAGCAGCAGCAACAACAACAACAACAACAACAACAACAACAAAAACAACAAAACAAAGAAAGAGGTAGGGGGAAGGGTTTGAGAAGTATGCATGGATTATATGACGACACAACATAATTATCTCGATAAAACAAATTCACAAGGATTCAATCATGGTGGACATAATACACAGTTTCATGATATTTTCACGGCATAACATTTTTGCGAAGTGCCTCTGGCATTCAGTGTATAGTGTAGACAAGAACCTTTGTGTGCATTTTATATCGCGAATCTTGCCTCTCTTGAAGTATGCGAAATTAAAATGCCCCTGAACATTCCTCGTTTTACAGTATGCTGAACCGAATATTTAACTCCACCCTGCTGTGCCCCCCCATCAATCATAACAATGCAATATACCAGTCATCTCGCAGATCAACTCTTGCCAAAAGAACATGTCATGTACGTTTGTACTTACACTACGTAAAATCTTCATGTGTTTATGTACGCATTGTAATCCTTCACTCAATTTTCACTTTTACAAAATTTATTGTGTAAATAATTATGCAATTCATAACATCTAGGTCGGCACTGGTGTTCATCTCGGTGATATAGTAATACATATGTACACCAAATCTTCGCAAGTTTTGTAAGATCAGCAAGTCTCTATCCAGTAAATGGCCATCTTCAGTGCCAAGATTCCCCAGGATATGAGAGTGGGACAAGAGACAGCTTGTTACGACTTGTTGCTTGCGTTTTATTTCTTTTCTCTATTATTGAAGGAAGTGAGACTGCTAATCTAAGGACCAAAACATTTGAAAGTGAGCGTTGGTATAGATCGGATACTCGGGTGCCTGTGGCAGTCAAAATTGGCTATTTCTTTTCTGCGGGGTTACTAAATGATGTTGCAAAGAAAAAAACACATTTTGTGTCCTGATACGCCAATATGAGACCAAAGGCTCAGAAATCGCTTGATAGTTTCACCTGTCTTATGTGTGTGCAAGGTAGGTGTGGAAGTGTATATCGTTTGATTTCTTGTAATAAATATGTTATCTCCTTTTACATGTACCTTTAAAAGAATTCGTTGCTACATCTCAGAGTGTTTAAACATACAAGAGTGTGCAGTTCCATGGTACGATGTAGGTTTATTTTTTCTCCACACCCCCCCCCCCCCCCCCCCCCCCCCCCCCCCACTTGAGTACAATGCTTGCATTTCCATGGAGACTGGATTTACAAGTGCAGAAAGTATGCGCTACATTGCATTGTTATTTATTTTGATCAGCATAATCTACACTTTAAAAAAAATGGATTCAAATAATTTCGTAGAAATCGTGAAGCAGTGAAGAACTACAAAGTCAAGCACTCATATTGCTAAAAGTCATTGCATGAAAGATTAAGCAGTGACTTTCTTCATGATTGAATTGCTTGCAGCAAAGCAATTGTAGATTTTAGATGCAATATTTTAGGAAATGTCACATGAAAGGAGGCTGTACTGTAATGCCACTTTGCTATCAGAATGATTCTTCAATGTAATAAAATGATTGAATTGAGGGATTTGAATACTATTTATTTCATCTTGTACGCATGTTTTTCTTTTGATAGTTATTATGAAATGAGTATGAAAAACCATTTTACGAAGAAGGGAAAGTTCACTTTGTATTGATGATACCAGCACTAATCTTGACTAGCACTGCCTGCATTCATACTGTGTATGAACTTCAAAAAACAACAACAATATCTTGTTCTTTCTTTTTGTTCTGATCTGTGTCATGGTATAAAGACAAAATACTGTTGTTGTGAGAAGAAATCTCGGCATTAGGGCATGTGCAGTGTGCAAACTACAGAACCTCTGCAAATAAGAAATTCAACATTGCTATGAAGCACTTTCAAGTTCTTACTGCATCATATACTCATGGATTGTTACGCCATTAGTATAAACTGAAACACCCGTAACTGCTTGTCTTATTACTTCCTAAACCGCCCGAAATTGCCAGTTTTTTGTAAAAACAGTTTTATGCTTTATCATTTTGTTACCTGTTGTCTGGTAGGATAGAATATAAATGTCATTTTAAAGAGGTCAAAGGTCAACAAAAGTACAGTGTGTCAGAATTATTTCTGTGACACACCATTCTCTTGGTAAAGTCTTAATAGGCTTTCAAATAAACATAACTTAGAGACAAAAAATAAAAAATGTAGTGAGTTTACAATAAATACATCATAGTAGAAAATTGTCAAAATGAGAGTAATATTGCTGTACCTTCCAGAGAACAATAGGCCATTATGTACAGAATCTTCAGTTACTGAATGGTTAATATCCAAAGTACATCAGGAGCTTTTGCAGAGCAGGGAAATATTTCATGCCCTTCTGAAAATGGTGCTTTCAATATTTGTGCCTTTGCCTTGTTAGTAATATCCATGAAAATCAAAATTGAGGTTTCATAGATAATGTACGTCCATGTACATTGTTTTTGATATTTGTGCCTTTGCCTTGTTAGTGATATTTTCATGAAAATCGAAATGAGATTCAGAGATAATGTACAAATATGTACAATGAATGTCCATGTACATTGTAGTATGCAAACTGTATTTTCCAGTATCATGGTAAAATCACTAATTTATAGAACACAATTGTGCATTGAGACAAGATAGAAAAGTTAAATTAGAATATAATTATGAACATTGTGATGTGTATATGTAGCAAAAAAGAGACAAAAAGACTGATGAATTGAGTTTAAAGTGCTCATAGAGGTAAATTTGTGGTCACCATGAGCATATTTTGTGAAGCACAAGGAAATAAATTTTTTTCATATTCAAATTAAAGAAAAAATTGGATTCCTTAATGTCCCTTTCACTTGACAAAGATGGCTACCTTGCAGTTCTTATTGTGTCCAGTGATTTTGCAACCATGTTTTCTGTATTTACCTGTACAATGTACAGATGTAACATACTAATACTGGTAATATGGATCTGTCTAAAGGTGTCATAGGCTGCATTCGAGTGCTCTTTCAAAGCGTATCTTACTGTACTTTATTTGTACCAGAGGAGCGCTTGAACACTCCTTTAAAAGCAAACCGAACAATGGTGAACCAGTCTAGTAGGGGACCTACACTGTACACATGTACTTCAGATGTGGTCCAAGAGTGTATTGTACCTGTACAGCAGCAGAGAACGCTTGAGTTTAAGAAACAGGTCCAAAAGAGGACTGTATCCGTAGTTGATGTTGACATGAGAAGAGCATGCGTAGCACATACAATACAAATATTTGTTTCTATGTTTTAACGACGCTGGTGCGGGAAGTGATTGACCCTGTTCCTACACAATGTGTAATCCCTCTGATACAAGTTCTGCACTCAACTTGTGAGACCTTGCGCTATCTCTGCACAATACAGCTGTGGTAAAAATGCTACCAATATGAACCAGTCTGGTATGATACAGTATGGTTGGATCTACTTTGAGTGCTTTTTTTTTAAAAAGCTCTAGACTCTGTTTCTGTGAATGTCGATTGAAACATACAGTATAGAGTTGATGTAAGGTCGAAAAACTGTGCATCAGTGTGATGTGTTGAAATGTACAAACTGTATGTACTGTATGTATAGTTGAATGAGTAGTGGATACTAGTACTGGAAAAATGAGATCATGCCTAGCAATGCAGCTATTCTTAGACATGTTGTAAGAGTGCAGTCTAATAAAATCACTATGTAGAAGAGCCAACAATGAGGTTGGCATGTCAGTGACAGTCAACACAAGACACACAAATCGTCCTACAATGTATACTGATACAGAGGGGGGGGGGGGGGGGGGAGGGGGGGGGGGGAGGGGGGGGGAGGGGGGGGGGGAGGGGGGGGGAGGGGGGGGGGGAGGGGGGGGGGGAAAGAATACCCCTGGTAATGCAGGCATGCTTGTCCAGAGGTGAGTTGTCAAGGATCTTCTCAGAATTGCAGCAAGTTTTTCATCCCCCCCCCCACCTTAAACCAACTGTGGCTGGCTGCTACAGAATACACTAGATGTTACCAAAAAAAAAAAAAAAAAAAAAAAAAAATCAACTTTTGATCATTAATAGTTCGAAAACTATAAAACAGATAACATTGTCATTGGTACGAGTAATTGCTGAATCGTGTGCAGTTTAGTTGGAGGTGATTTGAATATGAGAGCATGAATCAGTTTTTTTTTCCTTAAATCCATGATTGATTTTAAAGAGCTTTAAGTTCCAGATTTTGGTCAAATTTGAGCCTTCTGTACAAAAGTGAACTGTACACAAGAACCAATGATGTGTATGTGAGTTACAATGACTCTGAACAATAGACATGAATACCATGTCACGCTTTCATTTTTAGATTACCTCCAACAAAATTGTACACTATTCAGCTATTACTCATATCAATGTCGGTGTGATATACGGTACTGTAAAAGTAGAAATTTTCGTGCATTTCGCTCAACCAGAAACTAGCGCGAAAATAAAAGCACACGAATATTTTTGCTTGCCATATGTTCCTGTGCGTGATGTCTTGATTCCGCGGAATAAAAAACATGCGAAACTCTTCTCACCCGGCCAAGCGCGAAAATTAGTCGCGCGAAAATATCCACTTTTACAGTAGCTTTTGAACTAGTAAGGATCAAAAGTGTGAAATGTTTTTTTTTTTTAACACCTAGTATGACTACATGCAGTGTAAAATCAGAAATCTTGGCTGTCTTGTGAAATTCGCAAAATTAAAATGCAAACAAAAGCTTTGTCTACCCCATAGGGACCTATGCATCAACTGCCAGTGGCAGTTTGCGAAAATTTCATGTTGCAGAAAAGGCCGCCAGCTTGCTTTGCAACAGGCCCTACTGGTTTTAAGCACACAAATGCATTTTTTTTCTTCTTGAATGATTGTGGTGCCTGAATTAAAGAAATATCATACTTTCTTAGATTGATTTATACCCTGCTCAAGGCATATATAGCAGACTACCAAGGCATGATGAATTCCACGACATGTGCTTGGGTGCTGGGACTTCTAAGAATCTCTTCCTGGGCTGCTTGTCAACACCCCACTTCTCTGGGCTGTTTCCAGACTGGAGGCCCATTCATATTATCAGCAAAAACCTTTTGTTAAATATAAAATGTATTTGTTCTTTTAATGGACCATTTATGCTGTAGGAAAAAAAAAAAAAAACAACAACACCCAACGACAAACAAGCATGAAGAAACCATTCGGGCTACTTCCCGTAATTTTGTGCTTGTAATTGGTCACAAAAACCCCTACAAACAGACATAGAAAGTAAAGGAAAGCAACCATTTCTCCAACTCTCATGCCAGCACAGGTAGAGACATGTGACGCACCCCCCCCCCAACAAAAAAAGAAAAAGAAAAAGAACAACAAAAAAGAAGGGAATTTTTGCTGATGAGAATATAGTGTCAAGCAGGAAAAAAACAAACAAACAAATAATAATGGCAAATTGACTGGTAACCAGCAAGTGAAAATGGGAAAGTACCTCGCCTCGTCTGTTAGAATCACTTGAGAGGGGATATTTTCATATATTTTTTTTTTGTGTGTACCAATGATAAAAAATCTCTTGTCCTTTATTCCTCAGTGGCACATTGTGCATTTTAGTTTATGATGATGATGATATATTATGAACCAGTAGTTGTAGATCATAAGTGTGATATGCACGTATGTACAAATGTAGTACCCATTACAAATGTTGTACAAAGTTTGTAAAGTACTTGTATGCCTGTGTACGTATACAATGTCATGCAGTGTGAATGTGTACATGTATGTGTGTGTGTTTGTTTGTATATGTGTGTACAACGTGTACACATGATGCACCACGCACTACCCCGGGGTATCGTAGTAACCCGGGGTACCACGTTGTGTAGCGCCATCTCACGTTCACTCGAGTACAACCGCAGAGTTACTGCGTTACGTATGCGCACTGTACTGACCCGTGGTACGGTGCGATACTCAGTATAGCGCTTCATGCACTGACTACACGCACTATTATAATAGCCCGCTAGCTGTGCCAAAGTTACGATCTCGTGGACGTAGTTTCGATCCCGTAATTTTGTAAGCTTTGTGCACTTTGTGCCGAACAAAATATCCTTTCGCAATTAGGATCAAGCTGCAAAAATGCCAACAGGTGATGGGGCTATGCCGCACTGAAAGGAAAGGGCCGGAAAAGAAGGAAAATTTCCAGAGAGGAGAGGCTGGAAAACGCGAGGCTTCGCGCCACTCGGAAGTTGGGGAAGAAAGGGGCCGCCGATGTTCTGGAGGTGTTTCAGAAGGCCAGTGACGCCGGGGATAAGGCGGAGGCAGATGGCATTATTATGACCCTGCTGGCTCAGTCCCTCTCCCAGATCGAAGTTGTGTCGCTACTCCATGTTGATACTTTGATGTTCATTTTTATTATTCAATTGGATTGTTTTTCTCCAATGATAATATGCATGAAATTATTATGACTGTTGAACATAGATAGCATAAAAGACAATAACATTTGATTATTTAATGTTCTTTTTTATTATTCAATTGGATTGTTTTTTCTCCAATATACATGAAATTATTATGACTGTTGAACATAGATAGCATCAGTACACAAGATAGCTATTTCATGGGGAATCAATATAAATAATAATACAGGGTGTACAAGTATCATAACAGCATGAAACAATATCAATGATACACTGTAAAATAGTTACTCATAACGTTAACAAGGGATTAATTGAGAAAACTACAGGATGAAGAGGGTTTTTTTTACAAGAACAATGGCCATAATTGAATGTTGAAGAATTAATCACACACAAAAAAAATTAATTTCCCACTTTTTGGTAACCCAGGGTACAGCCCTAAAAAAAAAAAAATAATTCAACAAAATGGCCGATTTTTTTCTGGTACCCCAGGGTACCATTTATGTCATCACATGTAAATTGTATGCCCATGTACAGACTTGTACAAATATTTTGTTTAAACTTTTCTGATAGTAGTATTGTCACCTTTGACTTTAAAGGTATTGTACATCACACGTCTTGTGACTTCAGTGTGAAATATTCCATTCTTATCTGCCCGTTGACAAAGCCACTATGAAAAAACAAAGTAGCAAGAACAAAACTGAAACCTGTTTTATAAAGTCTTTCTCTCCACATCCGCTGCTGTTGGAACTTTTACAACATCACAGGAGATCCATGTATCACAATCAATGCATCGATGGTTAATGGAGAGGCGAATATAGAATATTGTCCACTGTGTAGCAAGCCATTGGGTTCTGCAGATTTGTCAACAAGAGCACAAAGAATATTAAATGTAAAAGCAGAAATTTTTCCATGCACAAATTTTGCGAGGAGCCAGGACATGTGAAAGTAAAATGCACATATGAAAGTCGTCTTTTTTTTTTTTTTTTTTTTTTTACACAATGCATTGAATGCCAGTGGCAATTTGTGAAAGTTTCATGCTGCGAATGTGTCTAGTATTTTTTGTTTGAATTATCAATCTGTTATTTTTCTTTCTTTTTCATATAAACAATATACAAATTAATTCATGACAAGATAACACAAATTTTATATTAACTGACATTGTCAATATTACGAATGATTAAGAAAGAATTTTGTTTAAAAAAAAAAGAAAAAAAAAAGGGAGAACAAATACATCAAACAGAAGGGAACAAGACCCGGTATACGGTACCCAAAAGAATAGAACATGTACACATGTACATGTACAATGTCTATATGCTACACACACGCAGACACACAGACACACACACACATACATGTATGGGCTCACAAAAAGATGGCAGCTACAATGTATAAGGCCCCCTAAGGACAAAATTAGCTATAAAATGTACTGTGGCTGATTTTAGAATTCTTGCAGTTATCTTGGTGCCTGAGGCAAAATTGTTGTTGTTTTTTATTTTTTAATTTCTGTTGAGTGTGCCAAATTATTTCAATGGTTGATATTGGTTGTGATCTGTTGGATGTTTGCTTTTAAAAAGCAGTAAAAGTGTATGGGTAGAAATATTGTGTAGTCGTAAACAGTATTTGACATTGAGGGCAAGCCATATAACTCCTCAAGGTAACAAGAACTTTAAATGCTTTTATAGTCTGTGTAAGTTATAGGAAATTAGGTTAAGGGGACAATTTATTTTATCAGAGAGTGACATTACATCCTGTTAATGTTTCAGGCTGGCAGCAATGATTGGAAAATGTGTAACTTGTTTTTAAAAGGCAAGATTTTTCAAAACTTTCCCTTCATTTGGTATATACATTGTATTGTGATATGTTGCCCTCGTACTGGCTGTATTTAAGAATACTAAGATGGCAATCAAGTATAATGTTGTCTTTTTATCCATACACTGTAGCATATGCAGACCTGTATTTAAAAAAAAAACTTTAATATTGAAAGTTCCTGTAATATCTGTGTCACATGATTGAAGTGATGAACTTGTCAAAGAGTTTCTCCCTACCCCCACCAAAAAAAAGAAAAGAAAAGAAAAGAAAACAAAAGAAAAGAAAAGAAAAGAAAAGAAAAAAAGATGATTTAATTGTGTTTGTAGGTTGTGGCCAGGGACTGTATGCACTCTGCATTCGGCGATACGCTGTGTTCCGGACATTTCAGAATCCGGTCTTCGATTCGTGTTCGTCACATCCTGGCTGTCAGCCAGAATGGAGGAAGCCGAATATTACGAGGAATCTTAAAGGGAAGTCAGCGTCTGCTGACAAGGTCCACATCGATGCGGATTTCCTCCGCCAACCCTGTGAAAGTGATCTGAAAGAATTGGGCCCGAGGAAAGTGCAGTTTTAAGATATGAATGTATCCATTGTAAATATGCATTTTATCCTTCAGGGAATGATTTTCCTGGTATCGCATTGCAATTTGCTATGCATTTTTTTTATATGACTGCTATACAATATTTCTTGGGTGTAGCAGGATGTTGATACAGTGTGTACATGTGTACACTTGTAGGATTGTATAGAACTTTTTTGAAAGTATTTTCCCATTGATCAAAACTGCTAATCAAACTTGAGAAGTAAAATTATTCCATGTCCTTTGCTTTAATATTGCCCTGTAATTTCATGGAAGTAAACCTGTGATGCAAGAACTATGTACTATGTACTATGTACTGTATTAATTATATGTAGATTTTCTCTTATTTTGTATTTATTGAGACACAGCTAAAACCTGCTTGAGTTTTTATGCCTCCGCCACGAAGTGGTGCCGGAGGCATTATGTTTTCGGGTTGTCCGTCCGTCCGTCCTTCCGTCCGTCCGTCCGTCCATCCGTAATGAATTTTGTGGACAAGGTAACTATCGAAACCTGTTGAGGTATCCTAATGAAACTTGGCATGTATGTGTATTAGGGGGTGAAGTTGTGCCTATCAACTTTTGGGTGCACATGCTCAAGGTCAAAGGTCAAAAGGTCAAGGTCAAATACATAAAATTTCACTATTTCCACCATATCTATTGAATGCCTGAAGATATTTTCTTGAAACTTAGTGTATACATGTATTACCCAATTAAAATTCTCTGGTGAAAGTTTGGGTCATGAGGTCAAAGGTCAAAGGTCAAAAGGTCAGGGTCAAATACATAAAATTTCACTATTTCCACCATATCTATTGAATGCCTGAAGATATTTTCTTGAAACTTAGTGTATACATGTATTACCCAATTAAGATTCTCTGGTGAAAGTTTGGGTCATGAGGTCAAAGGTCAAAGGTCAAAAGGTCAAGTAAAAATATTAAAACTTCTTTTTTTTCTCCGTACCTTGGAAAATTGTTCAAGGTATCTTCATGGAACATAGTATATATATACATGTACTGACTGGAAGTGATTATCTAGAGAATGTTGGGGTCAAAGGTCAGGGGTCAAAGGTCAAGTACAAAACTTTAAAATTTTACTATTACCCTCATATTTATGCAATGCCAGCAGGGTTATTTTTTTACACTTGGTGTATGCGTGTGTAACCTAATAGAAATTCTCTGGAAAGTTTTTTTTTCTCTTTTTGCCTCAAAGGTCAAAAGGTCAAAGATCAAGTGAAAGTGCTGAACTAACTTTTTCCTCCATATCTCGGAAGTGGCTCAAGTTACCTTGAAACTTAGTACATATTATGCATGTTCTACCTGAAATCTTATGAATTTTATGGTCAAGGGCCAGATGAAAATGGTAACAATTTACTATTCAATTCAGAAATTGCACTTTTTCTCTACACCTGTACCTTGAAAATTACTCAATGCCTAAATGTATGAATGGGTCAAAGTCAAGTTAAAGACCTTAAATCCCTAGATCCATGCTCTCCTATTCATCCAATTAAACCTACGTCAAGGAAGGTGAACATTCAACACATTTGTGACAAACTTGTCATTCCAATATTTTGCCAATTTTGTGAAAATGTAATCACACATTGTCCACATGTACTATCTAGACCTATTAGGAAAATCATGCATTATGGCGGAGGCATACCAGTCGCCAAAGCGACATTTCTAGTTATTTTTGTTTTGTTTATGTTTTTTTTTTTTTTTTTTTTTTTTTTTTTGCAGAGCTCCCCTGTATACACTGTAATTTGACATGGTGCATGCAATGCCACGGTGTGTTGTGTATTTTTACTATACGAGCTGAGAAATTGCAGAGTATGCATATGGCCAAGGAGAGGAGCACAGCTTTGAGCTTAAAAAAACAAAACAAAACCAATAGCATATGTTTGCAATACACAGAGGCTCAAAAGTGTCCATTGGGAATGCCTCCCTTCTTTCCTTCTCTTTTCCTTCTCCCTTCTTTATTTCTCATTTGTGTCAATCTTTCTTCGCAAGTCAGGTGAAGTACAAATGTAAGAGCCTTTAAAGGGGATGGCTAGTAGTAACTGATTAGTGGGAATCAGTGGGAATGCTGGGGGATGATTGTTCCAATCCTTGTGGGATTCATTGAAGAGTACATTATATATCTATTGTTGTGTGAAAATTATTTGCTTCAGAATGGTCTCATATTCAAGAAATGTGCAATCTAATGTTTTCAGGTTAGCATGCCTGTACAATGTCGGGGCGATCATTAACGGGCTGTTGACAGGGAGGAATATCGGCCAGGGTGTGATTATAGTAGTGTACAAACATATGGCATGACCTATTTTCCTGGAAAGTGGAATAAATCACTGCAGGATTTTTATTCTCTGCATGCAGCTTATTTTTTATGAAATTACCAGCTGAAGAAGCAATACCACATGCCTTGATATCTCCAACGATCTGTATAAAGTTTTATTTATAAATGCAAGCTTTCCTTGACTATTATGAAGGAACATCATTAGAAGGACAACCATTAATCTTTTGTGAAATTACAGTGTAATGTGAGATATTTTCCATCTGTCTCTGTAAAGGGAAATTATCATAAATTAAACCCTTTCACCATACCAAACAAAGTAATATTCCGAACCTGCAGTATGAGCTGAAATGTAGTATCGTTTGTTGAGAATGATAAGGGCGTTAAGTTGCCACTTAACCCATAGTGTTCAAGACAACTTATAATGCCCTTCTCTTTCTCAACAGACGATATACAAAGTATCAATGTGTAGCTGTAGGTCCTATATATTGTGTAGAGTCTGATAGTAAGGCTATTTGCACAAAGTGGCAGAGCCTTCCCTGGCTTTGTTGTGGGTTTTAGAGACCCAGATCTCAATGACACCAGCACAGGCAAACAGGAATTACATTTTAGATAGTCGCTGGTTTTTACACACTGTCTGTACAATGTACATCCCTCAGTCATAATGCAGAAGTACCATAGAGTACAGGGGCAATCTGCAGCCACACAGTATTGAGATGGATCAAGGTACCGTTTATCTGTGCTCACTGTTCATCTCTTGAAATTATCAAGCCGGGGCAACGGAAATGGTGCTGTTGCCCAAATTTCTGAGAAACAGAAGCATAGTTACGAAGAGATCCTTCTTTTGTGATCAGAGTGAAATCTCATATTTTATGCATTATAAGTTTTGATGTATAGGCAAGCAATGTACATATTAATGTGTTTGCTTGCAAATGGTTCAAGCTATTCAAGAGCAGCAGTGTGGATTACATTTTACATATGGTTTGCCAGTTTTATCAATACATGACGGTAGTAACTAGTTATTCAATATTTTCCTGTTTATGTCAGAGAGTAGCTTCAATTCATGTGCTGTACCTCCTTTTTTTTTTATCATGCTTTCATACAGCTGTATATGTTTTTCAGGCTGAATATCGTGCTAGGTTTGTAAACCACCAATGCTGGAAAATATTCCCAGAGGTCTGAAATGTAGACTATCTTAGGAGACGTGTAACTTCGGTCCAGCCAAGCCGTTGCCAGTCTTAATTATGTCAAAGTTCAAGTTTTGAGCACACGGAGCTGTTGTTTCAGCATCACACAGGCCCTTGATCATTTTGCGTTGCATGCACATGACGTTTATTACATGGTTTGTATGCTGGCAATTTGGCAGATCAGGCACAAATTGCGATTTGTGAAGCTCCTTTTTGCGTTGTAGTGTGCAACTGCAGGGTTTTCCAAAGAGCGAAAGCCCAAAATCAATTCGATCAAATATTTGAACAAGTGGAAGCTAACTTTACTTTTGCAACCATGATTATTTGTGTCCCATCACACTGCAAATTTATTTCACTGATATTTGTTTTTGTCATAGTTACTAATTAACTGTGTCATTCTTGTGTTTGTATTTCTTTTTTTGGAGGGGGAGGGAGGGGAAGGTAATGGGTAAAAATTCATAATTTTTCATCGAAACTTACAGTTCACTAAAGGTGCAGAGTGAACGTACAATATACCATACAACAGTATGTAGGTTTATAGTGGTGGTAGTTAAAAAAAAGGTATCGTTTACCATTGGGAGCAGTGATTTAAAAAATGTGCGAGTTGTCAGATGTGTAGGTCAATTGTACAGTTTGTATCCCAAAACATCTTACCATCTTAAAAAAAAAATGCAATAAAGCTCAATAGGGAGATATCACTATTTTTCTCAATAAACCATAACTGTACAAGTAGATGGTTTATTCTTGAAACTATTTTAGTATAACTGTTGTTCACATTTTGTGTATTTAGCAATGATTACATGTAACACTGCTTACTGTCTGCGCCCGGTCTAGAGGATATATTTCCGGAAACCTGAAACCTGATGAGCTTAACAGTAGGTCTGAGTACAATGTAGTACCATAGTAGACATCTGATAGTGTCTACCGGTATTTGAGCTGTGCACCCAGCATTGTTTGACAGTGAGTGCTGGTTTGACACCAGGTCATTGCATTCTTTAATGACTGGCTGACAGTAAAAAACAAACAAACAAACAAACAAACAAACAAACAAAACAAAACCACCCCAAAAAACAATAACAACAACAACAAACAAGCAGTCAATGCATCCATTCAGCACTCAAAGTCATCATGTACTCCAGCAACTGCAATATTTCTGATGATACTTCTTGCATTTTATCTTTTGATATTCCATGGATTTGAAGTGGAACTTCAGCATGGTTTGGCAATGCACTTTTAATGCTTTTGTAAACAAGTTTAGAGGGATCTGTTCTGTGCATGCGTTTAAATGAAAGTAATTTGCCACCAATAGAGGCGAGAGCACCATAAATGTGCATGAATGCGGTACATACACTGTATACTGGTATTTGTAGGAAGTTCCTCTTTCTAAAAGTGTCAGTGTCTCAAATGTGTGTGACAATAGCGAGAAAGAGAGACAGACAGACAGACGGACAGATACCACAAAGTCTTGCTTCATTTCCTGAGTTGCCCACAATATGCCTTTTACGACCACATGACTTCAGCCCGAACTGTTAAATACAGTACTAGTCTGTAAACAGTGCCATCACCATTGGCAACTGGTGTTTATAGGCTCAGTGTAGATTTGAACGCACAAGCTCATAGTAGGTATGGACAAGACTACTAGTATTTGGGAAAAAGTACAGTGTAAGTTTCCACAAGTGCAATTTTGTTCTGTACTGCCATGCATTTTGCAATAAATTGTAGGCCAACATTTGTGATAACAGTTCGTACCACATGTTTTTAGCAGATTTACTTATCATTGATCACTTTGGCATAAAATGTTGTCCTGCATTTTAAGAGCATTCTTCAAGTTTATTTGAGCAAATGAAGTTGTGAGTCTGTAGATCCTACCACTGTTCCATTTCTGTTTCATTTGCAACAGTCCAGTGTACTCTCTGATTAAAAGTGAAAGTACTTCCTCCTTCAGTGTATAATGTTTGAAGTAAATATTTATATTTGTTTGTCACATAGCTGACATCCTGGTCTGGCTATTCTGTAAAACTTTGCATGAGAAACAAAAAGAAAATACAGAAAGAGTTAGAGAGAGATATAGATGTATTGTCATTCTACACTGTTTCCTCTCCTGTAACATGTGTGACAAGTAACCAACTCTTTCTGTTTTCAGAGGAATTGATAAACTATTCGAATGAAGATTTTAAGCACTTGAACAAGATAAACCCTCATATCTGGAATCGATATAGCGAGAAAGTATATATTTTATGTTATGAGTGGCTGATGATGCAAAATCATCTTCAATACCTTTGTATTTGTTTTGCAAGTGGAAAAAGCATCTCCAAAAACTGAATGATGTAGTACAAGTTTTGAATGTGTAATTTACAGTTTTTCTGACTCAACAAAAACTCATAACTCACAATATATTGTATCTCTGATTGATGAGTTAATACCTGTGTTTGTTGTGTGTGTTTAGATGAAAAGTTTGACACTGTTATCAGAGGAAGTACCAAGACAGATGAGCTTCTACTCTAAACTTTGCATTAATCATGTAATGTATTGTAAATTTATTTAATTATCAAGATTTCTCTTGTAAATTTTTTTTTCCCCTGCCCAGATGGGGGCAAGAGGAAGATGGTACGGCAGCCCAACCGCAAGCAGCATGAGAGAGAGATTCAGATGCTGACGGAACAGATCAGCTCCAAGGAGGCTGAGCTGGTAAGAACTAGTATAAGAGCTACATACATCATCAACCAGATTTGAGTATGACTGAGCTTGTGACTTACTATTGACTGCATGTACATGAATCTGGGATCTGACTCTGACTGCGACGCTGTTGTTTTCCTTTGTTCAGGGAGGTGGGAAGATTGCTTTGTCTATGGCTGCATTTATCTAAAAAAAATTTGAAGCAGAATCATGATCCTAAACACGTTTGAGGCATTTTCAGGGGTTAGATAAACACAACCATGTTTTTAAACGCGTTTAGAAATGGCATTTTGAAATGCTTTTTAAAGGGCATTTTGAAACGCGTTTGAGACCACGATCGCCGCTCTGTGAGTAGATAAATGCAATGCCGTTTTGAAACGTGTTTATATCTCAAGGTCAAATCCCAGCTGTTCCCGGTTGTACTCTCTACCCATTACTGTAAAACGAGGAATGTTCGCATGCATTTTAATTTCGCAAATTTCGCAACCGCCAAGATTCGCTAAATTAAAATGCACGCGAAATTTCTTGTCTCCACTATATGCATTGAATGCCAGTGGCAATTCGCGAAAATTTCATGCCACGAAAAAGGCCGTCAGCTCCAATTCGTGACAATTTCCTGCCGCAAATATATCATGTTTTACAGTATTTTTGTATGACTGATGAGTCATGTTTGATGGTACACAGTTGACCTTTATTTCCTGGGTCGAATGGCGCAAAGTAGCTGCGCAGTGACAACACCCAAATTGCGATTGTATGATGGTTAGATAAACACGGCAACCCCAGAATAGTGTTTCAAACCATGTTCGCAAACACCATTCCAAACGCGTTTCGAAACGTGATTCTCTCTCTCAAGTTAGATGCATTGCCTATGATTGTTGCTCTGACTTTGTCTCTGACTCAACTAATAGTTAGTCCGGACCTGACTCTGCCCATGAGTCCAAGTTGGCTGTGACTCTTACAAACGTACTCTGACTGTCAGTTTGACTCTGACTATGCGCATGACTCTGAACATGACTTTGACCCTGTATGGGTCAATGACTCTTACTGGGACTCTTTACTGTTACTCTGACTGTGAGAGTAGCAGTGTAGTTCTGATTGTGACTCTAAATTGTGACTCTGCTTGATTCTTGTTTATTTCATGTATTAAGTACAAGTTTATATCTGAAGTTCCTAATACTTTTAATATTTTAACCCCTCTCATGATCTTCTTGGAAGTATGTTACAAGGAGCTGTCATATATGCAGAAGTTCTCTGTTTTTGTTGTTAGGCCTTTATTGAATTCTTTATGGGCAATGTTTCTAATACTGTCAGAAGTATTAGTGTGCGCATGCATGTGTGTGTCTGTGTGTGTGTGTGTGTGTGAATATGTCATGTCAGTTCTTTGACCAGTATTTATACAGTTGAACCTCTCGTATCCGGACAAGTCGGGACCGGGGCTCATCCGGATAAGGGATTTGGCCGGATATGGGAGACTCAATGCTTTTACATAAACACATGTACTGATGTATCCCATTGTAGTACCACATGTAGTAATGTGTATACTGCAACCTTTTCATTGTTACACTCAGTAACAGACCCCAAAATAGAGGTTTGTGTTTGAAAGAATGAAATCATTTTCTTTTATAAATTCTTGGGATGATTTGCCTAAATAATTATTAAGAAATGTATCAAGTATATGTAATTCATGTGTGTTTGTGTAGGAGTTCTCATGGAGTTGGGAATCCCCCTTTCCTCCCGTAATTATGATATAATATTAAAAAAAAAAAAAAATCACGGCGAGATTGGGTCCATATAATATAGAGATCCGGATAAAGGGAGGCCGGATAATAGAGGTTCAACTGTAACATCAAGCAGCAAACTCTCCATGTTCCCAAAACCTGCCTAAAAATGTATGGGGATAGAGCCTTCTCTTCTGTTGCGCCACGGCTGTGGAACTCTCTACCAGTCCAGCTTCAACAGCCTCAATACCTTTAAGTCTGAACTGAAGACTTGTCTTTTCCAGCAACTTTGTGAATGATGTGTGACACTCTGTGGGAGCTGGGCGCCTTTGAATGTTTCTACAGATAAATGGCGCTACATAAATGCTGTTTCATCATCATCATCATAATTCATCATTTTGAATGAAGGCTGTTTTTGACTGTCACAAAAGTGCATGGTAAGGGTGAAGGGACTCAACTCTCCTGGTTGATGCTGTGTATTTCCAGTAGTGATACATACTATATTTATTGTTAATTCATTCATTAATCTGTTTGTCATTTTTGTGTGTGTTTGTAAAATTCTATGAACAGAAATCGCTAGTAAAGTCCAGCCAGGATGTGGTGTCAGCTGAGATGGAGGAGAGGGACCGGTTGATGCGGGACCAGAACACAATCCGGGAGCAAAAGGAGCAAACCATCGTCAAAAGGAAGGAATACGACGACCACATCCACAAGATCAGCGAGGTCATCACTAGAAATGTGAGGGAACATTCTCATCTGCCCTGTGCGTTTTGAGTGGAAATTGCCACAGAAAACCTCTTTACCGTTGTGCCCACTGTCCAAAAGTCACTGGTGCAAAAGGGGTTAAAGGATAAGTTCACCTTCAGAAAACATAAGGATTAAAAGAGGATGCAGCAAATTAGTAGTGAAAGTTTGAGGAAAATTGGACTATCGATGCAAAAGTTATGAATTTTAAAAATTTTTGTGTTGGAACCGCTGGATAGGGAGACTACTACAGCTTGTGCTGTCATATGCGTACAACAGTATAAAGAAAATGTAAAGAAAATTCAACATATTTTCACTTTTTTGCATAATAAAAGAGCACTTGACTTGCCTCTTTCTAGAGGCAAGGGGAATAATATTACCCATAACATATGTCGGTAACGAGTCAAGGGAATGTGTACTTTTTTCAAAAGATGAAATTTTGTGAAATTCTCTTTATATATTCCTTATGTTGTTGTATGCATGTGACATCATACATCGCAGTAGTCTTCTCATCCAGCGGTTACTGCACAAAAACGTCAAAACTTCATAACTTTTGAACGGATTGTCCGATTTTCCTCAAACTTTCAATGATGTGTTCTGCTAATATTGCTTCATTCTCTCAATCCTTATGTTTATGAAGGTGAACTTGTCCTTTAAATGCTACTGTACTTTGAGTGTTGATTGGAACAGAAAACTCCGTGGCATTGTACACACTATTGAAAGTCCCTGGCAATGAAAGGGTCAACAATCTGAAGCCCAAAGAAAAATTAAGAACAAATCAAAAATAAAAACAACTCAAAGTAAATAAAGCATCTACTAAAAACAAAGCATGGAAACATACAGGATCGAAATGAAACTGAATGGTACAGAACTTTTCCTTGTCATTTTTAGATAAATGAATCCGTACAGATGGAATTTCATCAAGAAATTCTGTTCTTTCCATCATACCTTGCATTTCCCTCCACTTAGTGAGCTGTATGGAAACTTCTATAATTTTGTGTGCTGTGTAGGACAACTACGTCAAAGCTTTAGTAGTACAGTAATGTCCAAGAAAAAGAAGTATATCTTTTACATTCTTTTGTAAATTTCTAAAACATGGTAATTGTTCTGAAATGACATTACAAATTATGCCAGTGTTTAGTGAGGAATTAACAACCACAACTCTTAAAAGTCAAACCGGTACCTTGGAACTGAATTCTCCTCTTCCTCCTCTCGTCCTTTTTATTTTCCTTCTTTGTCTCTTTCATCCTCATGTTACACACTCTGTCTATCTCTTCCCCAACCTTCTCTCATCAATACTTTTCTGATCTCTTACTCTCTCCCATTATGTAATCACTGTCAATGTTTATTCAAATTTTTGATCTTTCCTTTGTCCTCCTCCATCTCCTCCTGGTCCATCCTCCCAGAATGACGCCCTCTCTCGCATCAAGGCCAACCTCCACTACAAGACGGAGAAGGCGGTGGACGATGCCACCCGCAAGCTGGAGTACCAGCTCCAGAATCGCAGTTTCACGCTGCGCGAGGAGACGCGCATCGTGAAGGAGATCTCCAACCTGAAGCGCTCCAAGAAGGAAGTCGTGTGAGTGAACATTATGCTGTATACGCCAAATATTTCGCGAGGTTTTTATTTTCGCGAATTTCGCGAGTCAGCTGCTATTCGCGAAATTAAAAACACGCGAAAATATTGACTCTAATGCCAATGTGAATGTGACGTACGCGTTTAAATTTCTCCGTTCCGTACAAGACTCCATGATCACGAATTTAACCACTCACGAAATTGTCGTGAAGTCCCGGTTCGTGAAAACTTTAGACTCGCGAAATATATGGCATATACAGTAGTCTTTTTTTTCCCACCCTGATTATTGAATTACAAAAATGAAAGGATGGCAGATAAAATGTGCTACTGTCCCTAACATGCCATGTGGCTTTTTTTTTAATTTGTAGGAAATCCATCAAATGCTTCTGTATTTGTATGATTTTGATTTTAAACTAAAGCCCCGAGGAGAGCAAGTGAACCCATAGTCATGTGGAGGTTTTGTGACAGTGCAAAAGTTTTTGAACTTATGATAACAGGCCTTCTTGTAACTTCTTTATAGGCAACCGTTATGCCATTCACTATGTAGAAAATATGAAATCATTTGTGAATGATTAAAGTAAATGGTGTTCCCATGTTAAAAGTGTTGATCTTTTTTCAGCTCTAGAATGGCTTTATTTGAAGGATTTTTATCACACCGTTAGATTTTTTTTTTTTTGTTAACAAGAAATTGATGTAGACTTTTAATAGAGCAAGCAAACTGAAGACTCAGGCGCTTTTGGCACTAAATTTGCATGATATGTGAATTTGCCTGATTTTCTTGTTCATGAAAAAACATTTGAAATATGAACTTTCATATATCCATAACTTTCTTTTCTTTTTTGTTGGTTTTTCTGCTCTTGAATAGGACCCGATGAAGTTTTGTTGATAATATTTCACTCAAGTGAAATCTTTTTTTTTTTTTCAAAAACTCTTCTGCTTGAATTATCTAGCATTGTATTTAAAAGCTCCTTCTATGTAGTGTAGAGCATCTCTGTACAAATAATGGTTTAGTTCTGATAACAGACTTACAGACATATATCTGTTTCTATTCATCCCAGGGTGTACCAGACGAAGAGAGTGGAGATTGAGACGGATAAGAGGAAGAGGGAGGACATGAAGAAGCAGAGAAATGTAAGAATTAACTCTTTTTTTCTTTCTCTCTCTCTCTCTCGAGATTTGTTTTGTGAGGATTGAAACTTAACCTGTTGAGACCTTGTTGGAGGTGGCACAGTGCTCTGTGCTCCCCTGTGTTGGAGTCTGATTGGTGTGTGAGGTGGATTGCTCACAAGGCCGAGTTTTGCTAGGCCAAGGAATGTTGTGTTTGCCAGACAGTTTTCATTCTTCAACTGTAATTCAGTCTTTAAAGGACCGTTAGTTTTGATTGAGACCTAACTTCAGATTTTGAACATTTTGGGGTGAGATAATGGGAAACTACTTATGAAATATGAAAGAGCATGTAATTCTAAGAGGAATTCAGCGTTTATTTGATGAAAATTGGTTTTGAAATGGCTGAGATATGCAAGCAGAGCGATCCAAATAAAAGGTGGGACCCACCTTTTATCGTGATAGCTTTGTTTTACTTTGTTTTTCGATGTCTCAGCCATTCCAAAACTAAATTTCATCAAATGTTTATGAATATGTTATGAATGTTATGCTCTGTACTATTTCATAAGTGGTTTTTTGGTATCTCGCAAAAAGTTAAAAGCACAATCTTCATCTCCACCAATACTATACCTTTCCTATTAACACAGTATTTCAGTGGTCACAGCCACACAGAATGCATCACTCCATGTGGATTGCACAACATTTGCTCCTGCAACAATTGCTCCAGTCGTATTTTCCCCAAGGACTTAGGGTTAGGGTTAGGGTTGTGATAGAGTTCTAGGTTTAGTTTGATCGGAGGATTAGGATTATGGTTAGGGTTCAGTGTTTGTGGGTAGAATTTTTGTTTGGCTTAGCGTGCAGATATTTCATGGGAGCGATTGTCCCAGGAGCAAATGTCATGGAACCCTTCCAGTCATCCAATCCTTATAGATATTGAATGTTCGCAGCTACATTGGTGGGAAAGTTTTTATTTTTGTCCATTGCCCAGAGACAAAAGGTGCACAAATTGTTTTATATCTTCTACACTGTGTATGTCTCATACATGCATCAGATGTTTAGGCTGTAAAGTTTCAATGTTATTTGATAGGTGGTAGTGCAGAACCTCTTGGTTTGAGGTATCTAGTAGACAGGAAATTATAAATCTACTATGGATTGTAGACATGGGCCTTTCAGCCACAAACCATCCGTCCCCTTTGTAAACACCCAAAATCCAGATCTAAGTCACCCATGACCACAGTTCTCCCCTGTTGAATGCCTAATGGTTCCCGTCCCCTTGACATTTGTGCGGCGTTTAACAACCTTCATGGAATGCGATTGATGGTGTGTGAAAGCCAGCTGACCCACATACAATTAATTCAGGGGAGGATATGATCCATTTGATCACATGTGTCATGATGACATTCAGTCTTTAAATGTATGAATTACAGGTAACCTTAGTACTTTGTGGTTAAAGGGCTCTATGAATGTTGTATGCTTTTGTTTGTGTGTTTTATGTATGCGCGTGTGCTTGCTTGTGTTTTTGTGTTTGTGTTTTTGTGTGTGTGTTTTTGTGTGTGTAACTACCAGCAATATCATGCAGCTGATTATAAGGTGTACAATGTCACACAGTTTTATTTTACTACAAATCGTAAATGTTAAAATGATACATGGTAATAAATGGCTGCACACATATTATTATTATTATTATTATTTTTTGTTGGGGGGGGGTGGGGGTGGAATGGGGGTAAGATGCAAAAACACTGTGTCTCTAGAATAGGACATTAAATGGAGGTCCAATGTGAAATACTCATGACTCGGGTACATTTGAATTCCCACTTCATTCATCTATCGCAAATAGCACGGTGCTAACCTGGTGAAGTGATCCACCTTATTACCTATCCATGCAAGAAAAATGGGTGTATGAATGATGCTGACTCCTCATGGTTCCCCCCCCCCCCCCCCAACTAGGTGACTAGCAATAGTCAGCAGACGGTATCAACCAGACCTATTATGCCATATACATGTAGTGCCATATTGTGCCATATGACAAAGAAAATTACACTGAGCAATTTTTAGTATGCTCTTGTCTACCTTTAAACACATCCTCAGTTAATGTTTGTTTGTTCATGGTTCGTTTGTTTTTTTTTTTGTTTTTTCCAGTGAAGTATAATGTTTACAAAATCTTAAATTTCTTGCAGACTTATATGGCAACCTCAGGAAAAAATAAATCCCATTTCTATCACGCAGTGCTTTATTTTGCGACAGTTCCCTGGTATAAAAGTCTCAGTTTTTCTGGCATACAGCTGAACATCCTCCCCCCCCCCCCCCATGAGGACATGCACATGCTGTATAATGATTTTTAGATGCGATTATGGCAATTGATTTTGTAGATGATAATGTGTTTGCTGACGAGTAAAGGCAGACTTGTAATCAGTAGACTCTTAGAAGATGTTTTATGACACAGCCATGTTGTGCTACTAGAGAACGCGGGCACTAAGGGGACTGGATTAATGATAATGTCAAGTAAAGGTACAAGTATTAGACTAGCAGTTCTCTATATTTTCTTTCATGTGATAGTAATATACTCTGGCCAGTGATTGTCCCAGTAATGCAATGAGATGATTTCTCCCCTCGTAGAAAAACAAAGCAAAAAAAAAAAAAAGCAAAAAAAAATGCCTCGTTGACAATAAATGTCTGTAAATCTGAAAGGACATATAAGTCTGTATTACAAGGGGCTCAGATAATGAGTGTTATGTCCCTTCTTCCTATTAAAGCTTTTATTCTGTAATAGACAAGTGTGTAGAATGATGCCATCAATACTGTCTGCGATAATTGCCTGTACGCAGCAAATTAGTCTGACCATCAAATTTATTTTGGGCCCAGATCGCTGTCGGTCGCAGCCACTCCACTCTGGATCCAGGGGCGCAGTTCGACTGCGACAGATTTGTTTATCTTTCTCCACGGCCACATACGGAAACCGACCCTGTGCCTCGTTAGGATTCATGCGCAAATTAACCCTTGGGTCCTTTTCCCTCCAACTGACATGTCTAGTTTGAGTGGCTTCATACATGTTTGTTTGTGTGCTCTATCCATGTATTTAATGATGCTAGGGCACCAGAAATACACACACACAAAAGAACCACACACGTACAAAGTATTTAATTTCTCCAGCAGAAGGTTATCCTGAACCAAGAACAGATTTATCACAAGGCAAGGCAGGAATACATGGTATGCTCAATCTCTTTTTGCAGTGGTTAATGGTCCCCCCAACATCAAGTTGTCTATGTTGACTTCCATTGATGTAAAGTTTTCAAATTACATCATCTGGAAAAACTGTGTAATGAAAGTATGTATCACAGATTTTGAGTCATATTTCATATTTCACTTTTTCTGCATCCACTAAAGCTTTGCATGTGAAAACAAAACAAACAAGCAAGCAAACAAACAAACAAACAGAAATGTAAGTTTTTGCCTTTTTTGATATCATTTGTAGCAAAGTGATTTCATGTGAAGTGTTCTCAATATTGATATTGACCTCAATTTATGATTACATTTTTTGAGGCAATTTGTTCTGTGTGACACTTCCACATCACTAATTCTCATTACTGGCAATTCATTGTGGGCTTTTCTGAATGGCAAGACATCCTGTACACCGCCAAGTATTGTAAGTTTGTCCCAACGGTTCCACTTTCCCTCGTGAATAATATTTGGATTCAGTTCCTCTGCTGTGATTTCTTTTTGAATAATTTTCATAAAAGCCACACAGAACGGAAACGCTTCAAAAGTAGCACTTAACCAGTCTATTTTACATGTCAAGCCGTATTTTCTCTCCTCTCAAGTACATGTACTTGATTAAAGTGTGTCATTATTTCTGTAGTTGTAATTTTGTTAAATAAAGTTATTTTTACTGTAAACATATAGTGTACACTGTCTCTGTAAGGTTTTATGATTCAATATACATTCAAGTAAAGTACACTGCTAATGTAATGCTAGAACAATTATTTGATATCATATCTACATGAAAATCACTTTTTACATCATTGTATTGCTTGTGTACAACGTATTTGTTACACTGCTTTGTCAAATTGTGGCAGTTGAGCTGGTAAGGCTGTAAAGGTGATTGAATACATAAGACCATGAATTGAATTTGATTTATAAGATTTTGCATGAGATGAAAGAGAGAGGTGCTCTATTTAACAAGGTGAAGCTGAGTTGAATAGGGCGCCTCATCCTTTACCGATTGCAAAATCATGTTCCAGTACATGAGTATTAAAAACCATGCACTACTTGTTTTATACAACACCTCGGAGCTCAAGAGATGTCAACTGCAAATACAGTAGCTTTTCGAGAGAACATGGTTGCATTGTTTTGCACATGTCACATGACCAGTGGTATACATTTGTTCTAGATGCAGAATCAGCCCGCCTCCCCCCCCCCCCAAAAAAAAAAAAAGAAGAAAAAAAAGTGCTGCTCACATCTTGCATGTTCTTTCAGTCTTTTGTTAATTCTGCCCAGGCAGCGGCTGGGGTCAGAATATTGAGTGCCGGATAAAATTACGGAACAGACAGGAACCAGTTTTGTGCAATTCACTGCCACTCTGACCACAATTGGAGATGCAGCCTGATTCAGGATTTAAAGGGGTGTTGCGTTGGTCGTCGGCACTGTTCCATTGTTGAACTTTATGAGAGGTTTCCCACCCATTTCTGCCGGTCGAGAGTGTCGTGGTTCCGTTCCTCTATGCGGAGATCTATGTATGTCGCAGAAGGTTTCAACATTTCCTGTTCCGTTGTAAAGTTTAATAGTGTCAGAGTGGTCAAAGGTCAAAGATAATCCTTAATGCTTTATTCAGATTTTTTTCATGTATAACCTTGGAAATATAAACTGGTCATGTGAAATCTTTGTATGGGTTCAGAGATTTTCTTCTTCCATAGTTCTGATCTTCTTGCAGTGATGTACTGCACAATGCAGAAACAATTGTTGCATAGTGTAGCTTTATGGTTTGTTTGTTTGTTTGTTCATTTTCCATCTGAATAGGGGAAAATATACATGTAGAATTGCAATATAAGGCTTGCTCAAGTAGACTTTCTTTGGACCAATGGCTTAGCACAAAACCTTTAATACGTACCCATAGTAATATCATGACCAAGTTCCAATTGATTCACACTATTGAAACAAACATTATAAACTCCATAACAGCCATGTGCAGTTTTCAGCTTCTCAGTATTAACTCTGCGTACTACATTAGTCACACTTGCCTTTAACATTATGGAATTAAATATGTTATGAATGTGACAAAAATTGATCTGATTGACTATTAAGCTGGTGTGAATGATTCTGGTATTTGTCAGAGCTTGGGATTTTGCACAAAGTTTGGGCAAGACCAGACAAACGTTGAGAAAGTTTCTTCAATTCTTATCATCTGTAAGTTGTGTAAATTTAAAAAGGATTGTTTTGGAGGCTGGTAAAATTAGATCAAAAGTGTAAAATGATTTTGATCGTATCCACTCAACGTTTTATTCCTGAAGCACCCTCCCCATTCAATAGCGGGTTGGTAGCGTGTTACCTGATGATCAATCGTGCCTTTATAGCAGTCATACTTTCCAACAAGCTACACCAGCTTCACTCTAGTTCAGAAGATCAGCGGATAAAAATGCGGTCCAATTTGTCGATTATGGATTAGCAATCATTGAAAATTGCAGGCATAGCAACCACGATAGGGGTATGCTCTTAGACTTCCGGTGAAACTTTTTGGTTAATATTTTGCATTTTCGTCGTTACCCACCTTAAATTATGTTGTTGTGCCGTTCTTTCACACATTTACAAGGTAAATGCATAAATGCACATTTTAGAGCAAAAATCGACAATTCTTCAGGTATAGGCCTACATGTGTGATGTTTGTGTTTTCCCTTTAAGAATCGTTTTCCTTCTAAGACAAGGTAAATCGCATTTGACTGTTAAGCCTGTGTTGAGACACAACTTTGTCCTTGTTCCCATCTTCAGCAGGGAAGCCCCTGCACACCCCAAGAGCTCTGACAAATTGAAGCCCCTGCACACCCCAAGAGCTCTGACAAATTGCACAACAGAGCTACATGGAATGCTGTTGATGGGACTCCCCCCTCCAGGGTGGCACAAAGAGGTCCAAGGGCACTAACAGGGAGCAGAACTTCCTGGTTTTAGCCGTTGAGGACGAGTCCCGAGTATACTCGGGCAGGTGTCTATGGAAAATGCGTGTTGTAGCAAAATCAAATTGTCGTCAACGGGTTAAGCAAGGAGGTACTAGGCGCTGGTTTAGGTCTGTCATCACCACAGGCAACAAGAGTGCCATGCATGCTGGCAGTATACAAATAAACAATTAAGTGTTGGTGCTTTGAGGGTTAATGTATTCCTTGTCTTGGGGACAGATGGCTGCATTCCCTCATGGGTGTAAAATTTGAACTTTATGAACTTGAACTGTACTTATAAATGTACTTCTGTCAACCCCTTTTGGGATATGAGAAATATTTTCATATGAAAGTTGTAAAGAACAAGTATAAACAAGAGTAACTAAAAAAACAAAAACAACAGATATGAAAACATACAATACCGCTTGTATGATCATAGCTATATTTTCTTCCAGGCTTTTGCCTATTTAAATTGTTTGTTCTTCATAATCTGTGTACAAACCATTCACACTGCTGTAGTCTAAAGACTTTATGCTCATCAGAGCAAATTTGTGCCAAGAGCCTATAGAGAAAAGGTAGATTGGTATGCCGCCACACCCATATTCAATGTGAACCACATTTATGATTTTCAAATGTATCTTGTATTCTGTTAGTATGTGCAGTTTATAATGGGCAGTAGTTATTCATGACTCACTGCTGTTATTGCAAAGCTTTTGTGTGCAGCTTTGCCTGGCTTAGCAATAAGCAGGCATGTATTATGAATGCATTGTGCATCAGGCCTTTCGACTTTGTCATTCCCCATTTGCAACTACAATACACTGTGTGAAGTCAATGGCATTTAGAAATGCTGTGGTGAGATAGCTGTGCAAACGTCACAATGAATGACAGGGACTCATTTGACAGGTCATGGCGTCTACATACACGTATAATGAGAAAGCCACCCCTCAGCCGGATCTAGTGAAGCTGTCGTTGGCATACTATGTGTGTTTGGCTATGTCTGACTGTGCCATGTGAGTCTACCCCACAAAACTGTGAAGCCATTGATTGTCAATTCACATGTCATATCAATGCCATGCTGCTTGAATCCACTTGTATTTTACTTTATGAGAGTCCAATGTACTACTGTATTGAAACAAGAAAGTGATGTCTGTACATCTGTACATGCATGAGATCTCAGCACATTCAAACAAAACAATTTGAATATGATGCAAAACTTCTGTCGCACTTACTTCTCAAGTATCGTGAGCATGTGCACTACTAGATTTCAAAACAGCATCTACATGTACTTCCATTTATGAGTGAATGTGTGGCACAACATTTGCTTCTGTGGCAATTGCTCTGGCCTTATTTTCTCCAGTAATTTAGCATTAGGGTTGTGGTGGAGTTTTAGCTTTAGTTTGATGTGAGGATGAAGGTTAGGGTTAGGGTCATGTTTGTGGGTAGAAATTATGTTTGGCTTTCATAGAATGCAGATATTTCATGGGAGCAAATGTCGCACAATCAAATGTGTCATGGAACCGAGTGAAACGCAGCGGAAAACAAACAAAAAAGGGAAAAGGAAGAAGAAATGTTGTGTGGGTGTGGGAGGATGAGGAGGAAGTTGACAAGGAAATATAATGAGCAGCCCCTTTCACAGTCAAACCTTGACAGTTTCCACCAGAATGGTGTAACCAAGGAGTTCTCTCACACCTCCTTGGTGTAACGGGCATTGGAAAGAGCACCCACGTGCTGCATTTAGCTCCAGATTAGCGTGGTGAACAGCAGCAGGAAAATGCCGGCTGTCACGATATTTCCTGTAGTTTGACTGAAACTTTGGATATCTCTCCCAGTTAATCCCCCCCCCCTCCATATTCCATCTTCCTGAAGGCAGGTGTCTACTGTATATCCCCCCCCCAAAAAAAAAAGTAGATGGGGGGGGGGGGGGGGAGTATATTGGCTCACATACAACACTAGCAACAGCAGCATTTGATGTGGTAGTACATGGTAGATGTGGCAAGCTGTCTTTTTTTGTTTGTTTCATAGATATTTCACTTAGTAGTCACAATGAACTAACTTCAACTGTTAATAGGCCTCTATGATACTCATGATAAGGAGGTTGTTTTTTTTTTTGCCTTTAAATGTTCCCAGTATACACTTTTTTTTTCTATTGCAGACCTATGTTTTAAGAAAATTGTGAATACCTGCCATTAAGCTGTCTTTTTTTGTTTCATAGATATTTCAGTTATTCGTTACAGTTAACTAACTTCACTTATTTATGCCTTTATGATATTCATGGCTAAGGAGGTTTTTGCCTTTATAATGTTCACAGTATACACTTTTTTTTTTTATGGCAGGCCTGTGTTTCAAGAAAATTGTGAATACCTGCCATTAACAATGTTTTTTTTGTTTGTTTTTTTTTTTGTTTTTAACCAAAGTTTTCCCCTTAACAGCAGTATAAGAATAAACAACCAGTTAGTAAACAGTCTATTTGTATCATGGTAATATTTATTCATACATATTTATATCTCTTTCAAGTAACAAGATAAACAACTCTAAAATTTTGAATGCTGCATATTTTTTGTCATGTATTTGATCATTACACAACACAGTCAGCAAAATTCATTAATTTCATATGTGAACCAGTTCTGAGAGTGTTAGAGAATGTCTTTACTTTCATATGCAGCTGGTAGCAAGGCAAGGTTGGGATAAATAGTGCTTAGGAGGTTTTAAATGTGTGTTTCCCATGAAGACAGGGAATCAATCTAAGCCCTGCCTTGGTACAGAGCTGCTAAAAGGTCATGTCGAGATGATGTTGAAAAAGAGGTACGACGCGCTGTAGGCATGTGTGCAATATAGGACAGGAGGAAAGAAAATCAGTCGTTCATAATGACTCCACAGTGAGTTGCAGTGTGACACCCTGTCCCACGACAAATAGCTTTTGAGTCGAATGACAACTTTTCAAGATTGTATTTTCCTCGTATTGTAGCTCAAAGTGGGTTCCTTACATATTATGTGTCCTTGAATGCAATATATCTTTGTATGTCTGCGGGCACTGTGAAAGAAAATGTCACATGATAAAGACATCATGTGGGGGGATCGCATACACTGTAGTTTGTACAACCCCGTAAAAGCGTGAAATTCCTTTCAGGCGCTCTCTCAGCATGAGTGTTTACATGTGTATGTGTGTTTGTGTGATATGTTGTGTATGTGTCAATGTGTGTGTGTTTGTGTGATATGTTGTGTATGTGTCAATGTGTGTGTGTGTTTGTGTGATATGTTGTGTATGTGTCAATGTGTGTGTGTGTTTGTGTGTTATGTTTGTGTATGTGTCAATGTGTGTGTGTGTTTGTGTGATATGTTGTGTATGTGTCAATGTGTGTGTGTGTTTGTGTGTTATGTTTGTGTATGTGTCAATGTGTGTGTGTGTTTGTGTGATATGTTGTGTATGTGTCAATGTGTGTGTGTGTTTGTGTGTTATGTTTGTGTATGTGTCAATGTGTGTGTGTGTTTGTGTGATATGTTGTGTATGTGTCAATGTGTGTGTGTGTTTGTGTGTTATGTTTGTGTATGTGTCAATGTGTGTGTGTGTGTGTGTGTTTGTGTGTGTTTGTGAACTGAGGTGTTATGAAGCAAAACATTGAACAATGCTGTTAGGGGTGGGTGTGGGGGGGGGGGTTGAGGAGGGAAGTGACATTATCATAGTTGTGTGTGTAAGTTTGCAGCTCGTCATGGACAATGTATAAAGTGAAGGTTCATTGAAAGTTATTGACCTTGGGTTTACACCAACCCACACTATGTGCAGAGGTGTAGAAAGCAAACAAAAAATGTAGAGAGTGTAAAATGGAGCAAATATTTGAACAGTGACAAATGATTTATGTCGGGAGGTAGGCCTACATAAGTCATTACATGTCCGCCAGCATGATCTGCCGGGACACGTCGATCGACTGATTGATTAGATTATTGATTTATTTATTTATTAATCGGCAGGCAAATTGGTGATGATTGATTGGTTGATTGATTAATTTCTTGATTGATTGATCTGTTGGTTGGTTGATAATCGAATGTGTACAGCCACATAGGAAAGCTGTAGATGCGATCTTCAAAATGACAGACGTCTGGTGTCACTAATGCCGAGGTGAATATTTTGCATAGCTGGCATGTCTGTGATATCTATTTCCCCGCATGAGTGCCCTTCCAAAGAAGTCAAGCGTTCATTTCATTCGTCATCATTGATCTTGTCTGGAATTGTCACGACAATTGGTCTGACTTGGAGTCGTACAGGAATTGATGAGCTTTCATAAGCGACCAGAGATGTCGGGTACTGGTACACTGAAAAAACAGAGAAAAAGCCTGACCTCTACAGACACATTATAGTGTTTGTATGGATTAATTGTCTGTAGCCTAGAAGTTTATCATGTGAAGTTCAGTAGGGGTTGGTGTTTCATGTATATATGGATACAGAGCTGTAGAAAGTAACTTATCCAGCAACATCTGAATCTAGTTGATATGCGTTGATTCAGTATTGGATGACCAGCAAAAGATGTACAAAGTGATAAGAAAGAACAAAGTACAAAAGAATTGTAGAAAACAATATCATATACAACCAACATCAATTTCAGTGAGTGGGACTATTTAGTGTAAATGTGCATCCTTTTTTTTTTTTTTATTTGACAGCTGATTTTTACATTTTGTATTCATTATTTCTTTATTTTGATGAGACAGAATTTTGAAAATATATTCCAATGATGTTATCATTTGTATTGTATGCACAGATCGATGAAAACATGATGTGAAAGCAAAACCAATATTCTTGAAAGTCATCAAAATGAAAAGAAAACACCCGAAACTTGGATTTAAACAGTGTATTAAAAGAAGTGGCAAATGATTATTAAAGTGAAGTACAGTGGCTGAAAACTATCCTGATTTAAGAATGAACATATTTGCAATATGGGAATGAAAGAAAAAAAAAAAAAGGAAAAGGATGAGTAGGAAAAAATGAAGAAACCCTCATTCTTGTAACAAGTAATTTCAGTCCCACACACCTGTATCAATGTTGGTAATCTGTAACATACACCTGCATTTGATATGCATCAAGTGTTTGCAATTTTGCTGAAAATTTTCAAAATATTCTTTAATTTTGCCAGTGCACAAAGATGAGAACATTTCCATGATTAACCACTCAGACAGACGGACAGTTTATTCCATGAATGAAGTGTCAAAAGGCTATGAATTCTTCAGTGTGAAATCAAATTTTGTAAATTCATTTCTTCTTTTTTTCCTGTCTATGTTTTTTTTTTCCTCTTTATCTCAACAAATAGATTTACTTCAAGAAAGTCACAGAGCTGAAGACCAAAGAGGATGAGATCAGGAAGAAGCTTCAGAGCCTCCACAGCAGGGAGGACGAGGCACGGGCGCGGTCCCGGGAGCTGGTGAATGAGAAGAAGAGGCTAAAAAAAGGTGTGGCTTGTTGCTATGGAGATGGGAGGGATGAGGAATATATGTTTGAGATAACTTGGAATTAGTTTGAAATTGATGTCAAAGAGAGATTTGGCATCTTTGGTTGAAATGGACTTTAGAGGCAAAATGCTGACAACAACAAAATCTGGTGAAAAAAAAAAGCATCGAATGAGACTATGCAGAGGAGGCTTAATAAAGGTATGGCTGGTTACCATGGAGATGGGAGGGATGAGGGATGCGTGTTTACGATAACTTGTAGTGTGAAAGGGATGTGATTGAATGGTTTGGGGGTCTTTGGTTGAAAAAGAAACAAAACAGTGACAAAAAAAATGATGAAAAGACATGAAATGAGACTATGCAGGAAGCTGTAAATATTTGGAAAAAGAAACCTTGGCAAATAGTAATTATAACAATAAGACTTTGACTGATAATTATCATATATACTAATGATAGTATAGAAGAGCGGATAATGATGTTACTGCTGTAATGATCATAATTACAATATTACAAAGAAAGAGAGGGAAGAGCAGAAGAAGAAGGAAAGAAGAGTAGACGACGACAACAAAAGTGGAGAATGGAGAGGAATAAAAATATTGATATAAAATATTGATATTTATGCCTTGTGGGGATTGCATCCATCTTCCTTTTCATATTCTAGAAATTGACAACCTCTATGAGATGCGGCGTCAGATGAACGCCGAGTTCCAGGCCCAGAGCCGCGACTACAAGGAGTTCGTCGAACTCCAGCGAGAGGAAAACGAGAGGCGAAAGGAGGAGGAGCGGAGATCCCAGGAGGCCAATCACAGACGAGAATGGTAAGCAAAGGGGTGGAGACCAGCATCCCATCACAAGGATTGGGGGTTGGGATGGCTTGATTGAGATTTGCTTTTGCCGATTTGAATTCGTTTGAAGTTTGCAACTGGTCAGATAACAATGTCTAATCCTATGTCAGATAAATTTCCAGTTGTTCCTGATCTTGTGGCCTGGCAGAGTTGATCCAAGCTTATGTTTCCTAAAATATGAACCTGAAAGATTGACCTTCATTGCAGTGTGTTTTACATACAAATATGAAATTGTGTCATCTTGACTCTGTCCAGTCTTATGTCAGTAATGATAATTCTAAGCTATCAGATTTGATTGAATGTTCTGTAAAGGGCTTTTTGTTTGTTTGTTTGTTTTTTTTTTACTTGCTTGGCCAGATCCAGTAAACTTCATTTTTTGTTTATTACCTTGGAGACGGGTATTTCATCACATATGTCGGTTTCTCCACAAAATTTTTCAGACTCTGTGTTATTTTCAGGTTACTTTAAATGGAGCATGAAGTTCCAAGGAAAGTCCATGCAGCAAGGTTTAATCTACACAATGTATTTCAAATTACACCATTTGCTCTTATAACAAATAGGTATACCTAGACGTAAAGAGTTTACATGATGCGTTAAAAAACAAAAACAAATTTCTGTATGTTCTACAATTATGTTTTCCCTTTGCCATAATTCTTAAGTAGCAAAACATTTCATCTGACTACTTCTAAAAGCTTGTTATTTCCCTGCTAGTCATTACGTGCACATGCTCATTGTATGCAGAGGGGCTAGTGTCAAGAAAAGATATGCATAAATTTTCTCTCTCGGCATTAACTTTCTGATAATGCGTGTATCTATTCTCTGTGATGTATGTGTCCGTCTATATTTGCGTTTGCGGTGTGTTCTAGGTTTGAGTATGAGGTCACCCGTGAGCCGTTCTCGTCAGAGCGCCAGCAGATCGAATGTCTCATAGCCTACCTCAGCAAGCTCCTGCCGAAGGGGGAGGGGCATGGGTCCTCGGACGGGGGAAGCCCCCAGAGTGGGGCCAGCCCCGTGCCCTCCCTGTCCTCGGGTAAGCATCCCGGGCACCCCTGGGTCCCATTTCATAAAAAGTTGATATGATAGCAACTCTTGCTGGAATGACAATTGTCAGAGTACCGGCAAGAATCCAGCTTCCTGACTGGCTGTTGCGATTGGAAGTTGCCATTCCTGCAAGAGTTGCCATCCTAATATCATTTATGAAATGGCACGCGGGTCTTGTTGGTTTCCAATCTCACTTCCAACGAGACCTCTGCACACCAGGGTCTCATTTTATAAAAGATGTCACATAAAAGACCTGGTAGTGTGGGGATTTATAGGTGGCCCGATTCATTTGCTACCCTCTGGGGTACATTAACCCGTTGAGGATGGACTGATTTTGCTATAATTTTTCCATGGACACTTGCCCGAGTATACTTCGGACTCGTCCTCAACGGGTTAAAGAACCACAAATAGCACCGGACAGCGAATATTATGTGCATCAAAAAGTGTATGCTCGTCGGTAACATCAGCACTATTACCTTCTGAAAGAGGCAAGTCAAGTGCTCTTTTATTATGTGAGAAAAGTGAAAGTATGTTGAATTTGCTTTATATTTTCTTTTTATTGCTCTATGCTTGTGAAATCAAAACTGCTGTATAGTCTTCTCATCCAGCAGTGGCGGTACTGAAACTGAAAATATGCATAACTTTTGAACAGATTTTCCTCAAAACTTTCACTTTCTACTGATATTGCTGCATTCACTCAATCTACATGAATATTAAAGGGGAATGCTAGTAACTGATCAGTGGGAATCAGTGGAAATGCTGGGAGATGATTGTTCCAATCCTTATGGGATTCATTCAAGAGTTCATTGTGTATCTATTGTTGTGTGAAAATGATTTGCTTCAGAACGGTCTCATATTCAAGTAATGTGCAGATTAATGCTCCGTCACTGACCAGGGACGCTAACCTGGAAGCATTAAACTGCACATTACTTGAATATGAGACCATTCTGAAGCAAATCATTTTCACACAACAATAGATATACAATGAAGTCTTGAATGAAACCCATAAGGATTGGAACAATCATCTCCCAGCATTTCCACTGATTCCCACTGATCAGTTACTAGCCTTCCCCTTTAAGGTGAGCTTGTGTTCTGTCAAAGTACATTGTACTTATCATTATTTTATTTTGTCCATTTGAATATTTTCCCCGACAAAAAGGCTCATCACTGAGCCGAAGAGCTTCCTTCAGGGATGAGGAGGGGGCATTCACCATCCTTCGCAAGAAGTCAGATGATGACGACGATGTCTTTCAGGCGGCAACCAAGAAGAAGAAGGGGAAGAGAAAATCGTGGATGGTGAGAAAAGCTGTGATTTCTTTTTTTTTTCTTTTTTTTTTTTACACCCTCTTTTCTGCTCTGATATCCTCCGTTGAAGCAGTGTAAGCAGTGCAGGGCTGTGAGAGCTCGGGTTTTTTTGCTCTTCCCCAAACCCCCCGTTACAGTTTTTTTTTGCAGTTCAGATGCACTGAAATGTTTATAGTTTAAGGCATTTCAGACTTTTCAGACTTTTTTTCTGCAAGGACTCTCACACCCCTGGCAGTGTAGACAATGATTGTAAATTGACCCCAAAAATGGGGGGGGGGGGGGCATGAATAACACTTGTCAGATAAAGATTTAAAGTAATCAAACATGGGATGAGACATCAAGTATGCCATTATTGAAACAGACATTAGCTTTGCCACCATTGCCACCACAAGAAAAAGAGGCAAACAAGTTGTAACCAAATGTACTGTAAATGGCATATATTTTGCACATTTTTTATTCGTGCAAATACGGAGAATTTGGTGCTACTCTGGAATTTCACAGCACACAAAAATATTGGCTGTGATCCCAACGTGAATGTGACATAAACACGTACATGTACATGTACTGGATGTGCAGTATGCAGTACATGAACAATGTACTTGATCATACAATTTAGTAGGCCTCAAGTCTTGGTATTTGCTGTGTGAATAGATGTGTGCATTTCCCAATTTCTTGTTGTACTCCACGATCATAGATTTAACCACTCATGAAATAGTCGGGAAGTCCTGATTCACAAACACTTTGATTTGCTATATGACGTATACAGTTCATGAATTCATGAACATGAATTGGGGCATATCACCAACTAGGGATTATGAGCATGAAGGTGCTTTATTGACTGGATTCTGCATGCTCCAATACCTCTTGTGCTTCAGTTACATGCCTATGTGTAGACTGAGAAAGTCGTGCTTGAGTTATGCTTCATAAAGCTTTGTAAAACGCAGGTAGCCTTGACTCCCTTGATGGGTATTTGTCTCACTAAAGATTTACATTGAGGATAGCCTGAAATCGCAATGTTTTAATATCCTGTTAAATGCATAGATTTACATATGGCTTGTGGTGTGAATTGCTGTACCAGTGGTATTGACAACTTCAGGTTTTTGATGTATATTCATCATTTCTGATAAAAGGTGATCATGGTGATGTCATAACGGTGATCATTATTATCAACATAATTGTGCTTTTATGAACCACAATTATGTGATTTGTAGATTATTTGCCACGTTATTACTGTTGATACTTGTGGGAGATGTGGGGGAAGTGCACTGGCATCAGAAGTTGTAACAGGCATTGTGTAATCCTCTGCCAGCCTTTCCTATAAAATGTTGTCGTAAGTGTAACTTCTCCGCCCTTTCCCCCACCAAACCCTTGATCCTTCCCAGAGCAAACCGCTGAAGCATTCATCGACCATCTTCAACCAGTTTGCCTCCTTCAATCTCTCACCCCCGTCCACCACTCTGGAAGTTGGGGAGGCCCTGCGCAAGCTACAAGCCAAGCTGGTGAGATAAGGGGGAAACAATTTCAATTTCAATTTCATTTCCATTTTTTTAAAATAATTTCAATATAATTTTAATTGTCAACATCAATCTTAATTTCAATTGCAGTGTTAGTTCTAAATTTTATTTCAAGATCACTTTCAGTTTCAGTTTTTAGTGTAAATTTAAATCTAAATTTCATATGTGATATCAAATTCATTTGCAGGGTTTGATTTAAGTTTTAGTTCAATATTGGTTTTTAATTTCAATTCATTCTAAATTTAATTTGCTCTATTGGGCAAGAATAAAGGAAATTTTCTGGTTTCCAAGAATATCCTTTGAATTGTACTGGTAAGCATGAGTTGTGATTTAAGTTTGTGCACTGGTAAAAGGACAGATATATCCTGATATTGTGAAACAGACTAGGTGCTCAGGAAGAGCAAGCAAATGGTTCCCTGTGTGGGTTCAAGTGTGTGGATTAACTTGTTTTTATTTCCCTTGTTCCCTTACAATCATACAGCAAAACTTTGAGGATGCTGCAGCGAGCATTAAAATAGCTCATAGTGCAATAGCACCAGATGCAAGCACAACGTCTTCAGTGTCATCGGGCATCGTTGTGACAGCAGATGTCGATGACGTATCGGACAGGTCAGAGACTGAGATGCCTGACATCGACCTGCGTGCTGAATCTTGGCGCGCTGCCGTCGCCGAAGGTGACGAAACTATAGACTGCGAACAGAGTGACGCTAGCAGTATACGAGAGCCGAGTGTGGCAGGAAGTGTAGATAGCGAGAGTTTATATTCTGCCCATGCTGCAGCGTCGAGCGCGTCGGATGAGACAGACAGCGTGCAGCAAGAGGGCACCGTGCGGAGCGACAGTACGACCGACGAGTGCGGGAGCAGCAGCAGCGAGGATGGCAAGGGAGCGGGAAACGTGACAGACGACAGCGAGAGCACAGTGGTCGCCAACGAGGGAGAGAGTGGCCACAGCTCCCCAAGAGAGGCCGGCAGTTTGCGAAAGGGATTGCATGAAGTCTCCGAACAACCGAAAATTGATCCCGTACCGCGAGACCAGGAGGAAGTGGACAAAGACAGGGAGGACAGCGGAATGAGTGATCCTCCGGAGACCGAGTCCCGCAAAGGTGGGATCGTTGATCGGAAGAACGAGAACCTCCGACTGATCGTGAAGAGGCGCGAGAAGGACACGGAGCAATCCAAGGCCGAGCACGTCCCGTCGCCATCCGAGTGCAGCAGCGATTACGCATCCAACTCCACGGGGAGCGGCGTTTCCACGCCTACAGACAATATTCCCATCTCCAGGCCCGGGGATACCCACCCGCTGGCTGGCAAGCAGCCTCCAGTCTACGACCCAGATGCGGTCATAGGGATAGGATTCGGCACCCGTGATCTTGATGAATGAATTTTACATGTAACTCAGGTCAATGTGTGACTGTTTTGTACGACTACCTGAAATGGTATTGAATCTGAATTTGTGTGAATGTATTCCATCGATGACCGATTGCTTACTCTGATCGGAACAAAATATGCATGTGAGAGGGTGTCAAAAGGGAGTGATGAATTCCGCTTTCGTTCCCCATGAGCTGTGAATTCCATTTTGGTCCCTTTTGGCCCATTGCAAACAATATGCTTCCTTGGGACATCGTGAGCTGAAAGCTGTTAATTTGTGAGCCCCCCTCACCTAACAAGAATTTCTGTAATGCCTATTTTATAATGCTGAGCAGATAGCTTCGTGGCACTTGTCGAATCAACTTGAGTGCAAAACCCAGGACCATGTTGGTTCTTATATGTTGTGGTTTGAAGAACACTAAGACACAGAGACAAAACTTTGCCCTGTGGGGCAAGAAAAATGTCTATGCTGTTACAAGAGTCAGTTATGTCAGTGCTCTTTGCATCAAGAGTCCAAGATATTTGATATTTTCTGAAGAGAAAAAAACCCAAGAATACATTGCTATGCTTTGATTCTGCTTTCCCTTTTGTCTGACATGGTGATGCATCCATCATCATACAATGGTTTCACTTGAAACAAAAGTGTCAGTTTTAGATGAAGGCGGGTATTTTACCCTAGTGTTGAGTACTGGATGTGCAGTTGTGAAATTTGCATTCATTGATGCTGAGTTTGTTTGCTGAAGTGCATCTCTGAGAATGGTGCATTGACTCTGCTCAGCTAGGTCCACCCTCTGCTCTTTGGCCACACATGGCAAAGAGAACGAACCATTTCTTTTGCTGGGATGTTTGATCTCTGTCAAAACATTCTGGAGAAGAAGTGATGAGAGGGTGGAGCAAGGGAGAGGGTGGGGCACAAAAAAAAATATAAGAAAGTTTTTCAAAGAAGTTTAATGGGAATGGTTGGAAAGACAGAAAAGAAGGATAATAATTGCGTTGACTGCCTTGATATGTGAAATGGTGGAAGTACACGTATTTCTCCACTTTGTCAGAATGTGCTGGTATGCGTACTTTCACTGGAATACTTCATGTGCAGAAAACAGATGGCATTGCTTGCAATGAAACAGTGGTATGTTTGCTAACTCTTCACAGAAGTTTCCGAGATTGGAAACAGATTTCTGTGCCACCCCAGTACAATGTACGATTGTTATTACTACTGTTTCTTTTTTAATGAGTCAGCAGTAAAAGTGTGTAAGTTTTCCAAATTTAAAACTGCCTGTACACCGGCTGCAAAGTGAGAGGATCCGTGATTATTAATACGTGATCATTATCATTTTCAAAGTCTTTTAGCATTACATGTGTACTGCAGATTTTTTTCTAGCACAAAATGACTACGCAGGATCTTGTTTACTTCTCTGTCAAGTCTCTCTTCTTTCTGTCAAAGAAATGTAATTACCGGTTGTTGTTGCTTTTTTGAGAGAGAGAATTGTGTATCATTGCCACCCAACAATACCTGTTGAATATTGTAAAAGACCTTTGTATTGTCAATGGATGTGTCATTTTTTTACGTTGGTGGGTCATGCACATCTTTCAAATACCCCGTTAGATTGGTCGTTTTCAATGTCTGAATAATCAGCCATGCTTTTATAGCTGTACCACTCTTTTATGGGGCAAAGTATGTGATTCATGTTGTTCATTGTTGTGGACCATAGAAAAAAATACAGTGTTGATATTTAAAGACTCAACGAATGAATTCTCAACCAGATGCTGAATATTAGTTTACAGATTATGTTGCATGAAATATAGTAATTTGTGCACTTATTTTGCACCCGCCTATCAGGTTAAAATTCCAAGGAATGAAGTAAAAACAAACAAACAAAAAAGTAAATGCAATAGGCTACAGTGTAGAACTGTAAACTTGTGTTGAAGTTAAGTTTTATTGTATGCTGTTACAGAGAAATGCAATTTCAGCAAAGTTTCTAAAGAACAATATGAACTTGTAACTGGTTAACTACCAATGTTGTGTAACAGCTGAGAAAGTCAAGTCTTCTGAAGATGATTCCATTCTCCCAGCCACACATAGATTCTCCACGCCAGAGTGACAACTACAAGTTATACACATTTAGAAGTGGGATACACTGTTTTGTGTGAGTGTTTGGATGTATTTTACATGCATCTCAGGAAGCACACACATGTAAATGAGCAATTCTCCTATGACTATGCGTAACTAGGCAGTAAGGATTAAAAAAAAAAAGTGCCTTAGCAAGGGGCCTGCAGACTAGAACTAGGTGTACTGACCCTCTCTTGCGAACCATGTACAATGTGTAGCTCCACTTCATCTTGTTTGAAGATGATGGAAATATTTTGCTGAGCTCAGAGCTGCCAAGTTTCCCTAATTCTGTTTCAAGTGATCTTTGTCCCTTAGTCTGCTGGAGGCTTCCTGGAAGATTTCAGCAATCTCTGTCCTTTATTCTGCTGGACTCTTCCTGGAAGATTTCAGCAATCTGTGTCCCTTTTTCTGCTGGAGGCTTCAAGAAAGATTTCAGTGATCTCTGTCCCTTATTCTGCTGGAGGCTTCAAGAAAGATTTCAGTGATCTCTGTCCCTTATTCTGCTGGAGGCTTCAAGAAAGATTTCAGTGATTTCTGTCCCTTATTCTGCTGGAGGCTTCAAGAAAGATTTCAGTGATCTCTGTCCAGTATCCTCCTGGAGTTTTCGTTGAAGATTTCAGAGATCTCTTTATGTCTTGACTTGAGACCAAAGTGTCCTCCCTGATGTACGAATTGCCAGACACAAAGACAAAGACACAAATATATCCTTGATGTTGGTCTGTGGCATTTCCCTGATGTTGAAAAGTAAATTTTTTTTTTCAGCTTTTTGAGGTCGGAAATCGGGAGAATCCAATGGGATGGACCATACAAAGACTGGTATTCATCACTCATCTTCACTGTCTGTTGTTGACACATGAAATGTGCTTATGTCAGAGTTATGTCTGTGTGGATGATAGGATGTATGCCATTTGCATGTGTAAGTGTGTATGTGTCTGTGTCTGTGTATTGAGCTGGTGTAAGGTGTAAAAATACACCGCCATGGCTTGGTCACAGCCACAGGTTAGGTATCTGATGCAAGCAGAATGCTGCACGTGCAGGACGGGTGGTACTGTAGGATGTGTCTTGCAAAAATTGGCTGCGCTGTAAAAAGAATTGTCGCATGTCATGTGGCAAATGCCTATACGGGATCTACACTTGTATGTAAAGAAAAGATGTTACTCATATCAGATTTAGTTTTATTGCATTTTTTTTGGGGGGTGGGGGAGGGAGGGGGAGGTATTATTAGATCTGATGTGTATTCCAGGCACTTTGCAGATTTGTAAAACTAAAGGCTGCTCACATCATGGCATGCATTGAGTAGCAGTTTCTCCAAATGAGTTAGATGTGAATAATACATCTGCTTGCCATGCTTAAATTGCCCAGACATGTGTTTGAAATACCCTGCTTTTCATAAACATATTTCAACAAAGATGGCATTACTTCTTCATATCTTAGTAACACCACATAATTTCCTTTTTTGTTAAAGGTATAATGTTTTTATAGTACTTGAAAGGAAATGCTGAAAGTATTAAGAAAATTGCACAAGATTTGAGAGATGTTTATAAGTTTTGTTTTTAATTTCTATCATAATCGAGAAACACTATTCTGTCATACAGTCTAAATGGCAACTTCTTGTCAACCATGACATGTTGGCTTTGCTCTGAGGCATGTTTTTAATGATTATGGGCTTATTTCTAAAAAAACCCCCAAAAAACAAAACAGTATTAGGAAAATATCTTTGTATCTACAAAAAACAACAACACAAAACAAAAGTTTTTTATTTCTATTTTTGAAAGATTAGAGTTATGCAATTTCGTAGTCATAAATTTTCCTCCAAACTTTTTTGATGATGATAAAAGAATGCAAGCTCCATCTTTTTTTGTGTGTGTGTGCAGGACAGAGACTGCTGCTGTATTTTTTTTTTTTTTTTGTGGTCTTGAATTGGCATTTTCAAGTTAGCGTCATGCTGCATAGGAAAGTTGATGAGTGTGAGGGCTTGTTTGTGCACAACTAGCATCAATGGTGTTACACAACCCAATGCAAATGAAATACATTGTCATGAAGAGTTTGAACAGCGAGATTGAATAGTTGATGGACGGAAATCCGTCTTGATAGGTGGGCTGGTGTTAATTTGGCTTGGGAGATGCATATATATTATGCACGAGGGTCAAAGGTCATGCTGCAGCTGTACCCCTTCCAGTAGACTTGCATTGCTTTGGTAGATGCTGCATTCTCTGAGACGTGTGTGTGTGTGTTTGCCTCTGTCTTATTATACACATTGAAAATCCTTTTTGTTTCTGTTTTGAGCCAGAAGAGACGACATGTGCATTTTATGAGAGAAAAGAAACGATACTTGAGAATGGAAGGAAAATAGTTTTATGATGTTAATGTGGAAAAGTTGTCGTACAGTATATGTTTTAACTACCAATGTATGGCTTTGAAGATTTTTAAGCTTGATTAACATCACAAAAATATTTCATTATTTTCATCGACTAATTCACGTAGTCAGTCCTTGCACCATTGGCCAGTCACTGGTCCAGGATTTTTGTATCAAGGCTTTTCATTTTCCTTTCTTCTTTTTTTTTTGGATAATATATGGTCAAAAGAAGAGGCATATATATTTTTGCCCTACAAAACATGGCTATCTATTTTTCATCCATAGGCAATTGTCTTTTTTGATAATCAGAAGATTGGAGATATTCAAAATGTTAATGTTTGGTATCTGAAAGACGTACAAACTCTCTGCCCCCCTCCCCTTTTTTTTTTCCTCTCCTTTCTTTCTCTCTCTCTCTCATCTTTTTGTGGTCATAGCTGTGTGTGTTCTGCACCTGTGTATGAAAGTGATTCCATTGAAGTATCAGTTTTAATATTGATTATTTAAAACTTACTTGTTTCTACACCTGTTTATGAAAGAGATTCCATTGAAGTATCAGTTTTGGTATTGATTATTTGAAACTTACTTGTTTCTGCACCTGTTTATGAAAGAGATTCCACTGAAGTATCAGTTTTAGTATTGATTATTTGAAACTTACTTGTTTCTGCACCTGTTTATGAAAGAGATTCCACTGAAGTATCAGTTTTGGTATTGATTATTTGAAACTTGGTTGTTTCTGCTCCTGTTTATGAAAGAGATTCCATTGAAGTATCAGTTTGAGTTTGTTATTGATTATTTGAAACTTACCTGTTTCTACACCTGTTTATGAAAGAGATTCCATTGAAGTATCAGTTTTGGTATTGATTATTTGAAACTTGCATCAAAAGAGGTCTGACACTCACATACCATGGAATTACAATGCTCCTGTAACAATAACTGCCAGCCAGAGCTGCAGTGTATGTTTAAGGCACGGCTCGGGTGCTTGTGGCCATGAGGATACCAAAGGTTATTAACATAAGTTTGCACAGAAGGAGGGCGATTATGCTTGCTTCCAGAAATCAAGGCAATGCATGCCTTACATTAGTAACACTATGCATACTGGTTTCCTACCATTTGCAATGCCGGTAGATTTGTAATGGTATCTCTTTCTTCTGTTGTACTTGAGAACTCCAGTTTTTACGTAAACTGCATGAGCTAGTCATAGATGAACATCTTGCATTACAAATTGTTAAGTCATTGTCAAACACTGCAGCCTGTATTGCTGGTAGGAAAGAAGGGCTTTTCTTCAGGACAATTATTACAATTATTGCTATAATCAGTGGTAAATATTGTTATGGTTACTATTATTGCTACTATTGTTTTCATCATTATTTTAATTATTTTTGTTACTTGTTATCATTGTATTTTTTTTTTGCCTTTGAATGTTTCAAAGAGTGTCAATACTGTATGAGCATGTCCACATACCATGGCATCACATCAACTTGAGATGAGACACTCATTTTTTCTAATAGTGCCAAAAGATGACAAAAGTCCTTCTTGCACCGATGCTGATGAAGTAATGCCCAAAATAGGTTTGCAGAGTTTATGAACAAATAGACAGTTTTCCCTTTTTAAACAGTTTTTTTTTTTTTTTTTTTCTAAATTCTATCGTCTTCTCGAGGAGGTACATTTCCCACACACCCATTGGCATGGTTACGGAGTGCTCAGTGGTACCTCTCATCACCATAAACAACTTGCTTGCATATGCAAATAAACTCACAGGGGGCATTCTTGTTGGTGATAACTTATGATGTGTTCTTATAGGAGGAGTTCTTGTGCATTGGACATATTGTTTCAAGGATGTTTTGTGATGATGTCACAGAAGTGACTTTTTTGTCTTCAGTGACAGCAGATCAGTATATTTTTGATGTACCTTTGCAAAAGGAAGTTGAGCGAATGCATCTTTTATGTTTTATGATTCATGTCTAGAGAACCTAGTTTTGCAATGTGTATGATATTTCACTCTTATTTTGTACGACTTCTAATTTCGGGTATGTCTACTTATGAGGATAATGAAAGTGTGGAAAAGAATGTTTTATCAATGAAAATTGCAAAGAGCCACTGGAATGTGTGGACGAGTCTTTTAAAAGCTTTTTACTGCGCAGACATGTTTGTATATATCCGTATAATCTGCCAACTGTATGTAGTTGCATTTATATTGATTCCCCATTTCAGCTTTTGTGTCCAAGTAACAGTATTTAAAGTCGTCAATCTAAGTGGTATGTAAGTGGATGGCTGTTGATTTGAGTTGAAGGGAATCTGTAATGCCATAGGGGGGAAAATGATCAATTTTGTGATAATTCACGGCATTTTGAAACTACTTGTTCAAGGTACTTTAAGTGGACAATTGTGCACCATTTTATGCAATATGTATCACCATCATTTGTGGTTTTGATAGTTTGGCATTTATGTTTACTAATGTTGACGACTGTAATGGCAAGTAGACACCACCTGTATGAAGTGAAAATTGTTAATCTGTCATGGCCGATCAAATTTTCCAAATGGAGGAAAAAAAAAAACTCCCCCAAAAACAGTGGGGGTAACCTCACAGGGAGTGAGTCACACGTGTGAGAAGTTTCATTGGAAAGTTGACTTGGAACTATGTAAGTGGTGTCATTGGATCAGCCAGACTGTATTTGATTCGTACAATTAGCTTAAGGCATCACCCCAAAGATGACTTTTTTTTTTATGGGGGGGGGGGGAACCAAATTGTCATTGAAGCCAAAGTTGGACTAACTTCAATCTCCTATAGCTTTAGGGGCTATGGACAGCGTGGTTGAAGGTAGCAGTCATCCTATGCAAGCTCTTGTGAAACCTTCTTTGAATTCAATACTTTGTTGGGTGAATGATACATATCACCAAAACACATGTCTACTCCAGAATGAACCACTATCCTTATCTGTGTATGGATGCAAAATATATAAATGTCCGTGGAGTTCTCTCAAACATTTGGCGACCATCACAATGAAAAATGTACCTCGCTTTTCCAAAAGTTATGATGACAGATGCGTTGGTTATTGGTGCGAGTTAATTCAATTCCTGGTTACCCCCACCCCCCTAAAAAAGTACCTCTTTTTCAGTTCTCTTCCACCAGATCAGAAGTCTTCAACAGGTTGCTTGTAAACTACAGTCATTGCTTGCAGCCTGGATACCAGGAAAACTGCCATTATTCATGTTTTAATTTTTTTTTTCAAGCAAATTTCCAGCAAGCATTCAGTCAACACATATATTATGTAAGGAGGAACAGGTTTAATGTTGCAACTGATTGACAGATTGCCCTACATCGACATAGATAAGCACTGAATTGATCAGTATTTTAGTAGTAGCCATGATAAAAAATGTACGAGTATGTACGCCCATGATTTTTTATCATGGCTACTACTAAAATACTGATCAATTCAGTGCTTATTTACGTCGATGTAGGGCAATTTGTCAATCAGTTGCAATGAAAACATCTCGACAGAAGAATTTCATGACTTTGAAAAGTTTAATGCTGCTGAATGAAGATGAAACTTGAATGTGTAATGTGTGCAGAAGAAAAAATGAAGAAGACTTTGATTCATAATTGTGATTTTTGGTGGTAGAAGGGCTTTCAAAGATATTCTCTCTCTTTTTTTTTTGCAACTAAAATGTGTAAGACTTTAATGTATGTTGTATCATTTTACATGTTGTAGAAATACATGTTGTGTTTTCTGCCCTTGACTATCATATTGCGCACAAATAATGTTTTGATATGATAATTATGTTCCAGATGACACATGAGAGGGCATGCTGTGCAAATATGTGTTGTTTTTCTCCTTTCTTGTATTAAGGAGATCTAAAGGGCATGATATTACCGTTCATGTTTTGATAGAAGTCTGTGTGTACAGTCAGACAGTAGGGAACTTTCACAAACATGACGCGGCCGCTAGTTAATAGCGCCGTGTGCAAAATTTGCATGCTCAATTCCGAAAAACCTCCCGTCCTGGGGAAAACGAGAACGGTTCTTGTCCGGTCCCGATGTTGGGCATGATTGAGCAGCCAGCCAATCAACGATCTTGTCTGGACTCGTCTTGAAAACTGCGTAGAAATGGGGACGCGAGTCTGAGTGCGGGGACGGTCACAGCTGATTGCTTCCGTGTCCTATAGGTCTTCCCCTCATGTTTGAAAAGTTCCCTACCTGTCTGTGGGTGCCAATTGCTTCGCGCATCCACTAAAATGTCCCCCAGCCCGAACAATAATGATAAAGTAAATGAATGAATAGAATTCTCTTGAGAAGTAAAGAAGGAGCCTGCGTAGAGTGGTCACCTTGTCAGTGCAGCCAGCAGCCACCTGATATCTGTGCCCTGTGTCAATATTGCACACTGCTTGTGGTGGCTTCTGGCTCCGCGCCGTCTGTCGGCATGCCGAGTTGGTTTTCCAGCTGCGCAGAAATATCAACTCTGATCCTGCCCGTCATGGGATGTGCATGCATGCATTTCTCTGTTTATTACTGTACTCCCTGTTCGAGAATTTAACCACTCGTGACAGTTGTCGGGAAGTCCGGATTTGCAGAAAATTAGACTTGCTTAATATATGGTGTATACAGTATAGTGGCAGCCCTGCTTGCCTTTTGTAGTGGCCGCCTGTCTATAAAGACCACCTGTTTTAGTTGCCATTTGAACAGGCCAGAAAGGACATGCTAACATTGTGACACAAAAATGCGCTGGCTCAATTGGCTGGCTGTCCTCCCACTGTTACAATTACCATTCCCCGCTCTCGTGAAACATTCATCCTTTGATCAAAGAGAAAGTTCTGTACTGCCAAGTCTTGCAGTGCCAGCCAACCGACAAGTGCTGAATTGAACTTCCCGTAGGACATGGTGGTTCTTTTTTTTCTTGCCGGTGATGGCTGTATCTATGCCAGACGTGAACGTTGTATTCTTTGTTGGTAGTATGAAGGGGAGGAAGAATTGCATGAAGTGGTAGATTGTCACACGGCCGGTTTCTTTTGGAGCGTTTTAGCAGGATGTGTACCTAGCACCACTTATATTGGTAGGCGACGTGGCTGATATTTCTGGGTTCTTCAAATTCGCAAAACTGCCCCCAAGAATAAGAATACAGTGTGTGTATGTGCAGAAGTTGAATTATCCGTCAAAGGGTGAACGAATGGGGAAAAAAAAGAAGATTAATGCTGCGATTGTGAGTTTGGTTAACGTATGAAGCTGTGTGATGTGTTTCTTCTTCTTTTTCTCTTCTTTCTGTGGAAGGAACTATTCCTGTAAAAAATGCCACATGGATGTTTAGGATACACAGCCAGCCAACCACTAAATACTATGGAATTCAAAAATAGAATAAAAATGTTATATGTATGTATGTATGTATGTATGTGATGAGTGCTGTATGGCATCATGTGAAAAAAAAAATCTATGTAGAGATATATCATTAATATGAATGACATAATTATTATTACTATACTGATGATATGAAAGAAGATTGAATAAAAAATATGAACTAAATTTCCTAGATATGTTTGTTATTATTTGCTTCTTTTATAGTGTCTGCCTGTAATAGAGGTGTTTTGCTCAAGTTCTACGACATGTTTAATGTCAGATATGCTGTGTTCTACCTGTATCAGTATAATCAATTGTTGATGTTTGAACTTCCATGTCCACCAGATTTAAGTGGATTCCAAATTTTGAGTGTGTATACACATATATGCTACTGAACATATATGCATGTACATTGTATGTTTATGTATGTATGATATATATATATATATATATATATATATATATATATATATATATATATATATATATAATTGTACAATAATGCTAATGACAAGTACATAATCATAATGTACTCTACTTATTTTATTTATCATACTTTCTCACTGCAGCCATGATTGAAGATAATTTTTGAATTCAAGGCAAATATCTGTAATACATATGGCGTACCAAGTTCCATTCTTCAACTTTGCTTTATGGCATCTTCACTTGCATGCTGCAGATTATAAAACATTGCTTGCTATCTTTACACCCTGGTAGGCACTACATACATACATACATACATACACACTCCTACACACACAGATACACACAGGCAGAGATATACATAGGGCCTATACATCCACGCAAACATACACAATCAGACACAAGTAATGATGTACTGATATAATGTTTTGTATTTTCAAGATCCTCTATTCCCCATATGCATCAGCGCAGATGCAAAAGCTACACAATCAAACTGAAGTCTGAATTAGTTAATTACATTTGTGCTGTTGATGACAATCCATTAGGCATGATAATAAAGAAAAAAACAACAACAACAGACTCAACAAGAAAAAGAAGACCAATGTAAAAAGTTCAGCAGTTGTGTGCTTACATTTGTACATCTTACGTAATAAGGAGGCTCTTGTTGCTGAAAGACTCTTTGGTTTTCACCACTGGGGGTACTAAACTTTAACCCATTCCTTCCTGGAACTGGAATGACCACACTATAAAACTTTATGGGGCACTACTAATTCTCAGAAGCAACAGTTTAATCATGCTGTAATAAATGATGTAATTATCATTGCTGTACAGGATCAAGGGATATGAGTAAATACAAACGATGCCACAATAGGCTACATGCTGTAAGCAATTTGACTTTTGACAATTTTGCGACTAAATGAAATAATAAAATAAAAACTAGAAATGTCGCTTTGGCGACTGGTATGCCTCCGCCATAATGCATGATTTTCCCAATAGGTCTAGATAGTACATGTGGACACTGTGTGATTACATTTTCACAAAATTGGCAAAATATTGGAATGACAAGTTTGTCACAAATGTGTTGAATGTTCACCTTCCTTGACGTAGGTTTAATTGGATGAATAAGAGAGCATGTATCTAGGGATTTAAGGACTTTAACTTGACTTTGACCCATTCATACATTTAGGCATCGAGTAATTTTCAAGGTACAGGTGTGGAGAAAAAGTGCAATTTCTGAGTTGAATAGTAAATTGTTACCATTTTCATCTGGCCCTTGACCCTAAAATTCATAAGATAATTACTTTCAGGTAGAACATGCATAATATGTACTAAGTTTCAAGGTAACTTGAGCCACTTCCGAGATATGGAGGAAAAAGTTAGTTCAGCACTTTCACTTGATCTTTGACCTTTTGACCTTTGAGGCAAAAAGAAAAAAAAAAAACTTTCCAGAGAATTTCTATTAGGTTACACACGCATACACCAAGTGTAAAAAATAACCCTGGTGACATTGCATAAATATGAGGGTAATAGTAAAATTGTGAAGTCTTGCACTTGACCTTTGACCCCTGACCTTTGACCCCATGAACCCTACATTCTCTAGATAATCACTTCCAGTCAGTACATGTATATACTATGTTCCATGAAGATACCTTGAACAATTCTCCAAGGTACAGAGAAAAAAAAAAGAAGTTTTAATATTTTTACTTGACCTTTTGACCTTTGACCTTTGACCTCATGACCCAAACTTTCACCAGAGAATCTTAATTGGGTAATACATGTATACACTAAGTTTCAAGAAAATCTCTTCAGGCATTCAATAGATATGGTGGAAATAGTGAAATTTTATGTATTTGACCCTGACCTTTTGACCTTTGACCTTTGACCTCATGACCCAAACTTTCACCAGAGAATCTTAATTGGGTAATACATGTATACACTAAGTTTCAAGAAAATATCTTCAGGCATTCAATAGATATGGTGGAAATAGTGAAATTTTATGTATTTGACCTTGACCTTTTGACCTTTGACCTTGAGCATGTGCACCCAAAAGTTGATAGGCACAACTTCACCCCCTAATACACATACATGACAAGTTTCATTAGGATACCTCAACAGGTTTCGATAGTTACCTTGTCCACAAAATTCATTACGGACGGACGGACGGAAGGACGGACGGACGGACGGACAACCCGAAAACATAATGCCTCCGGCACCACTTCGTGGCGGAGGCATAAAAACAAAACAAACATCAGAATATCTAGTTTGAATAATACAGTGCACTCTTGGTATAACATAACACAGATATAGCAAAATTCCAGTGAGAATGAAGTAAAATCTCAGGCTGCAACATTATCCGCCTTATGTTTTCCATTGTTTATTTGTTCAGTTATAACGAAATTTTGATATAACAAAAGAAACTGCCGTTCCCAGGAACTCTGTAATGAGTCCACTGTACAATGTAGAAGACATTGCCATGACAAACAGAATCGGAGAAATGGATCTCATTTTTTCTGCAATGTTCTACATCTGGCAGTGAGCATATGGTACGAACATCTAGTGACTACAGTCTTGTGGAAGGGACTTGAAGGGGCATTCATATTGACCTTCATTAGCAGAGTAATCTTTCACAGACAAACTGACTGGCCAGCACTTTATGAATATAGTCAACTAATCTCTTGAAAGCATACACATTATGCCTTGAACAACTTTAGTACTTTGGTACTGAACTTTGTTCAGTATCAAAGCACCAGTGCATACAAAACACAACCAGGTAATACAGCGGAACCTTCTTACAAGGTCGCAAGATATCTAATATAACACGTTAATTTGCAGGCCCCATCCCTTTTGTATTCTTTTGTTACTATCCCTGATAACACTGGACACTGCAGTGGTCTCACGGAGCTTGTTTTAACAAGGTTTCCTTGGAAATTGGTCCAATGATATATGGCCTGTTTAAAAAGAAAAGAAAAGGGAGAATTCTTGGCTAAGGGCCTTGTTCTGAGCTCTAAGATTTTGATCCGACATTTCAACTCTTTGACCATTGCCATATCTTTGTCCAATATCCATCCAACTGTCCTTACATCAATGCCCCAAATGTGATGGCCAAGCAACAAATATTCCATGCGAAATCTGCCATATTTTGCGGGAAATTCATTCAAGTAATCAGTTTGTTATGTAATAACCTTGGTACTAATTTGATGAAATTAAATCTTGAGAAAGAAAATGATAAGAAAATAAGAAAATGATAATTTCTTCAAGAAATGACTGTGACCCTTGACCTTACTTCGAATCAGCTGTATCAAAGTTTTGGCTGTATGCACATGAATCCCAGACTGCTCCCTTCCAACTGTTTGTGTCTTTCTTGCATGCGAGCCACACTCACACTCACAGGATGTCTTCACGTATACGAGTGCTAAGATCAAGGGTCATGAGAAGTGTGCCCTCCGTTGCAAGGCATTGTGGGATTCTAACTAAAAAATCCTACAGCTTTCAACAATATTTGCCATAGGTTAATGTGTTTAAAACAAAGATGCATGGTTTTCATATACTAGATATTAAAAGAAAATGACAACAGCACTGTACTGGAAAATGCAATTTGAAGTACTCAAGAGGAGTGATGGCAAAGAAGATACTGAAAAGTCATTTTAACTTCGTCTTCATTTGGCATCTCTGAATCAAACGAGACAGATTCTGGTACATTTCACCTCTACGGATTGTCAGCTGCCATTGGCAGATTCAGCAATAATTATATGGCAAGCTGAAAAGGTTTTAATGATTCAAAAAAGAACTGAATGAATATATCAACTGAATGTAGTAGTGCAGTACATTCTTAATTTTCATCACATGGCAACAATGATAAAAATAATGTTCCCAGCTCTTACAATCTTACAATTTCTGCCAATAAGATTGTATTATATCCTGCATGCCATCTTGATGGCAACTTAATATCACGGTCTCATTTTTTGTCGGCGACACTCTTGGATTTCATGTATGCCGCCTCAATAGCATTCATAAACGCTGCTCGCATGCCGCTCTTCTCAAGGGCATGGACGCCACGTATCGTCATGCCGCCCGGCGAGCAGACGGAATCCTTGATCGCTCCCGGATGCTTGCCCGACTCCAGGTACAGCTTGCCGGTGCCCTGCAAATATAAGGCACATGCACAATTTTAATTCAATTCAATTCGATTTCAATTTTATTGCAAATCAAAAGAAAGCATAACAGTAAGTCCGCAGACTTATTGTGCCATGCGTACAGAGTAAAAATACATGTATGACTACAGAGCATTCACAGTTAAGAAAAATCAGAATGTAAAAGCCCAAAATATTCTATCATACCACGTACAACTGAATCAAATGCTTGCAGTACCTCACAAGAATTCAATTTAGAATATAAAATTGGATTCACTTATACTCTTGCTCTCTCTCAGGGTTTACAGGTTCATCTATATCAATTTGGAAAAGGCAAAATTATCACAATTGCCAAACAAAAAAGATGTAATGTGCATGATATTGATCATTTGTAACAAAAACAATTCAGTATTGATGGCACAAGACCCAACAGAGAAGCTTATAAATGCATAATGCCATTTGTAGGAAAATAAAAAAAACTTGTGTTGCAAAGGTTCAATACAATGGAAACTTGTTATATAGAGGTCAGATACACTGTATAAGAAACCCTTTGAAACAAGGTGACTTTGCAGATACCAACGCTTTACACTTTTTTGTTTTTGTAATCTAAGTATACAAGTAGTGAGGAAGCCTGATATAACAAGGTAGTGGTCATACTTTTTCGATTCTTGTTACGATGAGATTCCCCAATATTCAATGACTTATGATGAATTACACGTATAAGTGCTTGTTTTAACAATCTACCATTTTGTCTCATTGCAAACTCCTTTATGAAATCTGGGTTCAGGTGTTCAGATTCTGTACATCTCTTGCAGTTGTCATCAACAAGTCAAGTTGGACGAAGCAATGGGTCATTAGTTGGGTCACTCACCACCAAAGTTACTGCTGCACACTGCATGGCACACTCACGAGGGAGCCCCATACAGACGGCGCCGTCCGCAAAGGCTTCCATTGCCATGGCAAACTGGGCAGAAATAAAAGGGAAACGGATGATATATATTCAACTTTACAGACAAAACCATATGTTTTAAATTTCCTTGCATCAAATGTGAACGGATTTCATTGTTTCTGAGATGAATAGTCAGAAATGTAATCTCCAATGCACTAAGCTAGATTACATCCATGGCAAACATATATCGTATGGTATTCAGTAGTAGAATGTTTTTGTTTGTTTGTTTGTTTTTGTGGGTGCAGTTTTGCATAACTCTGGCAGCATGTAGCTCAGTTTTTCTTATGATGGAACTAGGAATATCATAATAATTCTTTCCATAATCAACAAAACTACAATTGCATATTGAAGCAACATACTTATTACAGGAAAAGCAGCAACTGAGCTACTTCTATCTACCGTAAAGCAAGATAATTTTGCGAATTGCCAGAGGCATTCAATGACACTAATAGTGTAGACAAAACTTTCGTGTGTATTATAATACTGGTATCACAAAGCTTGGCTCTTGGGAAATTCGTGAAATTTAAATGAACACTAATATTTCTGGACTTACAGTATCTTTCCTGCATCACAACAGTGAAATTATCCTGATTTAAAACATAATTTGGTTTCAGTGGTTAAGTATGGAATGGCATTTGAGGGGTATTTGTCACTCATTTTGGCACAAAAATACACTCACTCATGTATTTTAAAACCCTTACCGGTACTATCTTCTCTTAACATTACATAAATTCACACAACTGCTTCCACGCATATCATAGACAACATCATTTTGACTCCGTACAGTTTAATATTTCCTCTGTCATGTAACTGAGATCGATATCACTGATATACATTGTTGTATATCTTATATTTGTGTTTTGTATGTATTCCATGTATGTACCAATTTATTTTACATATACATGCATCCATGCATGAAAATGAAAGAGATTTTGAGATATGGACAATTAAATCAAATTGAAGTCCATGGATCTGCTTTCATCCTGGTACGTACCCATGCTGGTCCTGCGCCCGCAGACGAGGCCACGACCTCGAGCTGGGCGTCGTTGAGTACAGAAAACTCTCCAAGGGGCTTCAAGAGGGTGCTGACCATTACCATGTCCTCATCAGTTGTGTTGGTGCCGCGCACGACACCGACAAAGCCCGCCCCCACGCTGATGGCTACGTTGGGTAGAGTGCGGACCAGTCTCGTGCCAGAATGGAGTAACTGCGGGGGGAAAAAAAGCACATCAAACAGCATGGTGGTTACAGAAAATCCCAAACTCCAAAATTTAAAATAACAGCTACAGATGATTTGGCACACTCGTTACTACAGAGAATGTAGTTGCAGATGCGTGCACTGCTTATACCACCACAGTACAGTGCACTCCCGTTATAACGAAATTCCTGTTACATCGAAGTAAAAATTCAGCCCACAAAATTATCCACTCTTTGTTCTTATTGTTTATTTGTTCGGTTATAATGAAATTTCGATATAATAAGAGAAAATTGCTGGTCCCGCGGATTTCGTTATAACAGGAGTCCACTGTAGCAACAGGGCATTAGTGTTGTACTGTTTGGTACCATAATCAGAAAGAGAGTAAGAAAAAGTAATGAACTATTATGCAATTCATTTCATTTATTTGCATTCATTTATTGTTGTGTTACTATTACTAACACTAACCTTCTCGCATAAAACATAAAAAATCAATTTTACCAATATTTTGGTCATCAAAGGCACAGTGCTAAAAAAAAAAGAAAAGAATTTTGAATCAATCGTAGGTAGGTACCCCAGGGTACCAAATAGTGTATCATATTTAGAACCATAATACTACTAACTACTATGAACTTTTTATCAATTATCTATTCCTGTATGGATGCATGTTAGCATTCATCTTTCATCATTTCATTTCAGCTTTTGCATTTTTCTTCTTTCTTTTATTTCCCTGTTTGTTTGTTTGCTTGCATTTTTTTTTCTGCTTTTCTAAAAATGCTTCTCTAGTGGGTGGGTGGGGGGGGGGTGGGGGTGAGAATAACAAGATAGAAGTTGACAGGAATGCCAACCTTGGAAACAGTATTGAACTATTCTAAGGGCTAACAAGGTGTGTTTTTTTTTTTTTTTTCAAAAGCACAGTATTTTTATCTTCCCTGCAATAGACATGTGTAGTAATACAAGCTGGATAAAAACAGCATTTTCCATGCTACCTGCAGTAGTTTGTTTTGTTTTGTATTTTTTTTTAAGGGAAAAAAAGGCAGTAAAAAACACTGCAAAAAAAAAACACAGTAGGCACCTGTGGGTTGTGCTTCTTACTTCTTCATGGCCAGGACAAGAGAGGCCGGCTACCACAGTCAGCACCAGGTGCTGCGGGCCGAAGGGGAGGGGAGGAAGGACATCACGGCACTGGTGAGGCTTGCAGGCAATGACCACGATGGGACAGTTCTTGACCACTTCGGCATTATCGTGTGTGGTGGACATTCCCAAGTCCTGTGGGGAGGTGCAAGAATTTGCAATCTGTCACTTTGGGGAAGAAAATACCCCCAAAGTCTTCAGTGATACCAGAGAGAACTGCTGAAAAATTGTCACTGCAAAAAAGGAACTAACCCACTCCAAAAAGACTGCTCTACCCCTCATTAAGAAGATCGATGCAACGTCTTTTACTTTTGGGGGAAAACTTTCGGTTTCAGTTTGATTCCATTTCTGCATTTTTTCTTGACAATCATACATAATCTATGGTATGTGTTCAATGTATTTTGAACAAAACAAGCATAATAAATTCACAATTATGATAATTATGATAATCTTCAAACTATTTGAACAAATACCATGGAATAAATAAATCAGTGGTAAACTGAAAGAGAGAAGAGAAAAAAGCAGGAGTCTACCATCTTAGGCAGGTGCTTGATGGTGACGGCAACTTCAGGAAAAAAAAAAAGATTTAAAAAATGACAACAAAGTGAAAATTGTCACTGAAAGCATACTGACCATTCTTATATAATATGATAATGACAATTGGACCTACACATCGCTGATTTTTTTTCAAGCATACATACCAAGATCTGATCATCACAAAAAATGCAATATATAAACATCTCCCACTTAATACCTAATTGAGCATTTGAGATTGCATAGGGAACAGGGGATTTTGTTTTACATCAACACTATGTAGGACTGAACCATATATTTATCACATACATGTAGTACTGGCCCTCTTTCTATGTTTTAACCCTTACTGCACTCTGTTCATTGATTGGCATGCATACTTGAGAGCACTCTCTTCACCCAATGACTACGTCTAAGATGTCTGAAAACTAATAGTGTAGAGATTAATTAAAACAAGAGATTACCCAATCCCTATTGTGTTAACATGGTCTATCTGTGAGGAACAACATCGTTGTCGGGTGGGCTTGATACCTTTACAACTAGGTCAGGTTAAGGTGGATTACTGAATGCTGTTAAAAAAGCTTGGCAAGTTTTAGTAAGCAAAGTGCTTGAGTACATAGAGAGGGTTAATACCAAGTTAAAGGACAAGTTAACCTTCATAAACATAAGGATTGAGAGAATGCAACAATATTAGTAGAACACATCAGTGAAAGTTTGAGGAAAATTGGACAATCGATGCAAAAGTTATGAATTTTTAAAATTTTTGTGTTGGAACCGCTGGATGAGGAGACTACTACAGCTTGTGAGTCATATGCGTACAACAGTATAAAGAAAATGTAAAGAAAATTCAACATATTTTCACTTTTTTCGCATAATAAAAGAGCACTTGACTTGCCTCTTTCTAAAGGCAGGGGGAATAATATTACCCATAACATTTGTCGGTAACTAGTCGGGGGAACGTGTACTTTTTTCAAAAGATGAAATTTTGTGAAATTCTCTTTATATTTTCCTTATATTGTTGTATGCATGTGACATCTAAGTTATTCACACACTGCAGTAGTCTTCTCATCCAGCAGTTACTGCACAAAAACTTCAAAAATTCATAACTTTTGAACGGATTGTCGGATTTTCCTCAAACTTTCAATGATGTGTTCTACTAATATTGCTACATTCTCCCAATCCTTATTATATGAAGGTGAACTTGTCCTTTAATGTTTTGATTTTCCTTCTGTTTGCCAGCTAGGAATTAACCCTATTCTAACTGGGCTATTTGAGACCAAGTTTTTACTGAGGGGGGGTCAATTTGACCCCCCCTTCAGATCTCGGCCGCCGATCGTGCGATCGCCGCAAAATTTTGCCTGAAGATAGAGCTGGATGTCAACTACAAGATAACATGGTCATACAATAGAAAAATATTGCCTTTCTATTTTTAATAAATCAATTATGCAAATTTGTGCATGAAATCATATTTTCACCTATAACTCCATTAAAAAGACTGGAGGATTGCTAAATTTTTGTGTCAGGATTCCTCAAGACACATCAAACAATTTTCTTCTAAAAAATTAGCACAATCGAAATCAATTTCTTTTGTTTATTATTATTTTGTTAATTTCTTATGTATTTTATTGTTTTTTCGACCTTTTGTTTTCTATTGTTTTTTTGCCAAAATTTGTTGCAGGCACTTTTTCAGGTTTATCTACACTAGAATTGATTAATTTCAATGGTTAAAAGTTGAAATAATCTAATTTATATCAATTTAACCAAAAGACACAATTTGCATTGGATTTGCACACGATATCATGAATTTGAGCTGTTTTTTGGTTGACATGCATATGCAAAACATTACGTAACTTCAAAACGGTGTACCTGGACGTCGCAAATTTGGTCTCAAAATATGCGGGAGACTTCAATGAAAAAAGTCATGAAACGACGCGGCAAAATCTTTGCGCGTTGCAAAATCGTGGCGCGAAACGTCGAGGGGGGGGGTCAATTTGACCCCCCCCCCCCCCAGTTAGAATAGGGTTAAGTCTTTGTTCATGTTATTCTTGGGGGAACAGAGCTTTCTCCCAGTCTGGGCTCTTCTCTCTGGAACTCACTGCTTCTGAAACTGTGAATGGAGACCTCATTCCCTCTTTTCAAGAAATAACCCCAAACATTTTTGTCCCAGTAACTCTATTACTGTCAATCGTGACTCTTTCCAAATGACGCGATGTAAAAGGAGGTCTCACCTTTCTGCACGCAGGAGTGTCCCTGTGTGACAGACATGGCGCATTAAAAGACTACATTATTATCATCATCACGACATGTATTCGTCATGTGCCCGGCAGAACGTCACAAACACACGCAATTCAAGGAAGGTGATGTGCCCAGCAGAATGACACGGACGCATGCCCGGCGCAACAGTATAACATGCCTTCCTTGAATCACATGCGTTCCTGCTGTTCTGCCGGACACCTCATGACACATTATTCCTATTACTGTATATGCCAAATATTTCGTGAGGATTTTATTTTCGCGAGTCGGGTGCTGTTCGCGAAATTAAGGACACGCGAAAATATCGACTCTATTCTCGATGCGAATTTGACGTACACGTGTACATTTCTTCATTCAGTACAGGACTCCACGATCGCGAATTTAACCACTCGCGAAATCGTCGGGAATTCCCGATTCGCGAAAATTTACACTCGCGAAATATATGGTGTATACAGTATCATTGCTCACCCGTAGCTTACACAGGTTTCTGTCACTTGGAGCACTGGCCATCATTTGGGCTGGCTTGACAATACCTGTGTGTTTCAAAAAAAAAAACACAATTCTCATGAATGTTTTGAGCATCAACTTGTCAACTGAGTGGATCATTAAAGGAATAAGTTATAGAAATGCAAGGAACTTCTTCTTCTTTTTTTTTTTTAAATCTGCCTCATGATTGTGCAAATAAAAGTTGCCTAGGCCTACTAGTACATGTACATGATTGCTGAATTTAGAATCATAATGACATGGAAATACTGAAATGAAGAAACAGAAATCTGCTCGTAATTGTAAAAATGAAATAGGCCTATATCCGATCTGTTTTAAGAAGCATCATCATGAGGTTATATAAATCAATCTGAACCCTGACCCATGATCACACACCATGTAAACAGCACCAAGTGAAATGAACTGGCATGACTAGCTCACTGGCTACCCAGTATACCCACCATCATTAACTGCGACCAGCCTGAAAGCAAAGTAACTATGTGAAGGAGCGCCCCAGGGTTAACCCACCACTTGACAATGTGTGTGGGACTGTTTCCAACTGCTGTAACTAAATAATTTGTTTGTTCTATTTCTTGACAACTGGAGCAGGTTGAACGAGACTCTAGATTTACAGGCAACATAATTAAATTTATATATAAAATTAACGTAACCGTAGACTACTGTCGAGGCCTCTACAATAACTCACAACTGTGTCTCAACATTAATAATAATAGTAAGCACTGCTGGTAAGATTAAAACTTATTTAAGTTACCACTGCCCTGGGTCCCTGGCACTGCACTGAAACCTCGTGAAACCTCAACTGTACTCACTGAACTGTTCCATCACTTACCAGCTCGAAGCCACCCCTCGATCATTCCTTGGGCCATGTTCCCACAGCCGATGAAGCCAATTTTCTGCTCAACCGCGGTTGCCATTTTAGCATGCAGGCAGTGATGTCCAAATCAGGTAAAACCGCACTCCCCACTACTACTATAGTACTAACGTGAAGTAACAGTAGGCCTGAAGGTGGTAACCCTCGCTCTCACGGATCGCGTCGTCCACGGCTTTGCCCGTGTGTAACGTTAGAATATAGTCACTTACCAACGACCGAGTGTAAGTTTCTACAGCAAGTATTACTACGGTGGGTGTGTCGACTTCTTTGCGAATACTGTCGCCTCCGTAGTTACTTTGATCCCGTTAATGGGTTCACCCAAATCATGACCCTTGTTTAACAGGATTCCAGACAGCTTAGTTAAAGGTACCTGGGATCATGTTGACGTGTTAGTACGTACACGTACGTACGTAACACGTGGGTCCCTGGGTCCTCAACAAACATCAAGCGGAGAGACAACGTAGATGGCGCCATTTCATATCTAAGTAAACCAACCTCCAGTAATAAGATCCTGCACAATGTTATTTTTTGTAATGATAAACTTCACCAGTTTGGAATAACACATTCAAATCTGTGCTCCTTTTGTAGGGAAGAGGTCGAAACATATTATCATATATTTTATGATTGTCCTTTAGTTTATCGAATATGGAACGAGGTAGGAAATAAACTAAAATTTCCTCAGTTTATTAATATAAATTGGCTGGATGTTTTACTTCGATTCAGGGAAAATATCAAACTCAATGCCTTGTTGAATCATGTGTTAATTTTGATTAAGTATATGATTTATACTAATCGTAAAGTTGGAAGAGTTCCAACCTGTGAAGAAATATGTAGGGCGATCGCCACCTCAAAACAGTCTGAATATGAAAAAGCAACATTAAAGGATAAAGTGACATTACACTCCCCGAAATGGGAAAATTATACTTCATGAAATACATGTACCGGGTTTAACTATTGCATCTTGTTATTTATTTTTTTTTTTTGTATTTACCTCAGTCAATCTATTTGAAATGAATTGAATATCCTGTGTTTTCAGCTTTGCCCGCTCCACTTGTTTATTTTTTCTGATCCTCATACCATTAAAACTTAATCAAATATTATCTGGCTATGAATCTCCACTTGCATAAGACCCAGAGAGATATTAGTCATTATGATGTTCATAACTGGTGAATAGAATACCTTTTACAGATTTTGTAAGTCCATCACCTCTCACGTTTTTTTTTTTTTTTTTGTATCTGTTTTAGATAAAATCTTTATTCAGACTGGTGACTGAATCATGTCAAATGTATACAATTTATGTATGTTTTTATCTATATTTTGCACACAACCTTTTGTTGTCGGTTAAACAGTGTATTTTGTGTCACTACAATGTAACAATTTCATTTGATTGGTCTGAAGAAAGGCTATAAAAAGCGTCAAAAAAAAAAAAAACAAAAACAACCTGGGATGTTTCACAAAGTTTTAAGAGCGACTGGCGATCCTCAGTTCTTGTATGCTATACTTATCAGAATCTCAATAATTCAGCACAAGAACTGATTACCAGTCGCTCGTAAGTCGTTCGTAACTTTACGAACAGCTTTATGAACCCCCCCCCCCCCGTTTCACTGCTGAATTTCAGTATACAGAAGTTTACAGGGGAGATTTTCGGCTAAAGTCTCCTGTTTCACCATTGAAAAAAATGAAAGAAAGAAAGAAGAAATCACCTTGTTTTCTCAATCTATACCTGTAGTCTCCCTAAATCTCAAGAAAAATGTGTCCAGCCTCCGCTTTAGATGTATTTTGTAAAGGACTCCCCTGGTACTCCCCTAAACTAATACCACATCCAATAATTAGTTCTTAACAGGCTGGTATGGGTTATTATTTTATTTCAAGAAAATGAGTCCCGATGTATTAAAATATCCTTGGTAGAATGAAGTGATGACTTGGGATTGTCTTTGTTTACATTCATGAAAACTCATGTGCAGCTATTCTAAAGCCAAACATGAATTAATGAGGTCTGACTGTGTACGTGTGAATCATTAATGTAACTCACCATGTGTGAATTTAGCAAAATCAGTTAACCTTATCTCTACCTGACTGAATACTGTCACAGATACCAAAATTACTCCTGAAATAGTGACGAAAATGAAACTCCTCCCAAAAAACTATCACAAATTGTTTAAGTTGATCATTGAGCCCGCAAATGAAATTAATAGAGATACATAGATAGAAAATAGATGAATAAGACAATAGGAAATACCATAGACTGAAAGAGATTGATGAATGGATAGATTGATATAGATAAAGAAATAGTAAATAGGAAGACAGGTTTGGTATAAAGATAAATTAACAAACAGAAACAGAAAAGAACTGAAAAATACTTACAGCTTACAACGCCTTCCATCATAAAGTGATAGTTGACTATCATTCTCATGTGTCTCCAAGCTGCTATTCATTGCAAAGTGGTGGTGGTGGTGGTGGTGGGGAGAGGGGGTAGGGGCTTACTGATGTGACACACACTAATCAATGCAATTGCAATGATTTCCTCATTGCATTCGATATACTTGCCATAAGAGGAGATGATCTTTCTCGCGCCTTCTTCCCTCTTTCGTCATCATACAACAGACCCGGTGCAACCGTAGTTTGCAGGCACAAACCCTTGTTGGTCGTAAAGGAGTCTGCGCCAAGACTACTACATGCACCACTTTGGCACTGTCCCATAGGCCCTGTGTTGAAGCTTCTCCCAAGGGAGAGGCTGCAGTGTAGTGGTGCGTGTATTAGTCTTGGCGCATGCAGACTCCTATACGACCAACACGGGTTTGTGCCTGCAAACTAGTGCAACCGAGGGGGTGGTTCGCCGGCTCCCCCTCTTTCTTTATATATATTTTTATTTATTTATTTATTTATCTTCTTTTTTTTTTTGCATGGGGTCTTAATACCACTTGGGCCCCCACATGACTATTTTGCAGAAAATGTAGGGTTTGACATGATCTTTGCTTGTCAGCATGTTGATAGAGGAGAGACTTCAAAACTGTGAAGCTTGCTTGTCAGTCGCTTTTGGTATAGGAAAATGACTTTTAAAACCATGAAGACCCCCTTTTTGTTTGTTTGTTTTTGCTTGTCCGCAAAGCTGATTAACCCCTGAAGTGGCACGAAAAATAAGCCCCCCTTTCTGTTTTGCTTATCAGCCGATTAACCCGCGGAAATACAGAGAAATGTTAAGCCCCCTCCCTTTTTTTATGCTTGTCAGCCGATTTTTGGACACAGCTGTCATCCAAAATGTCTTTCCCCGCCCTCTTCATCCTCAAATTAAGTCGACGTCCCTGTTCCTATTAACTGGGCCATCTCACTTTTTAAAAGTGTATAATAACGCCGGACCTGATAATATTCTTCTGTGACCTCTTCCTTCTCCCAAACTCTTTTCATTTACGTTCTCGATTTTCTCCGCGTCCTCTTCTTTTCTTCACCATGCATTTTCTTTTCCTCTTTCTCCTCCAGATTCCTTCTCCTTCTCTTTCAAATCTTTCTCTTCCATCTCCTCCTCGTCCTCCTCACGACCACCATAATCCCTCCATCTCCTCCTCCTCCTCCTCATCATCATCACCATCACACTTGCTCCTTCTTTGTTCTCTCCTTGTTTCTTATCCTCTTTTACCCTTTTTCCTTCTTCCTCCTTAACCCCTATCTTAACTGGGCTATTTGAGACCAAGTTTTTACTGGGGGGGGGTCAATTTGACCCCCCCCCCCCCTTCAGATCTCGGCCGCCGATCATGTGATCGCTGCAAAATTTTGCCTGAACATGAGAGCCGGATGTCAACTACAAGATTACATGGTCATACAATAGAAAAATGTTGATTTTATATATTCTAATAAATTAATTATGCAAATTTACGCATGAAACCATATTTTCACCTATGTAATCCATCAAAAAGACTGAAGGATTGCTAAATTTTTGTGTCAGAGTTCTTCAAGACACATCGAACAATTTTCTTGTAAAAAAAAAATAGCGCAATCAAAATCAGTTTCTTTTGTTCTTTATTGTTTATTTAATATCTTATGTATTTTATTGTTTTTCGATCTTTTTGTTTTCTATCATTTTTTTTTTGCCAAAATTTGTTGCAGGCACTTTTTCAAGCTTATCTACATTAGAATTGATTAATTTCAATGGTTAAAAGTTGAAATAATCTAATTTATATCTATTAAACAAAAAAAAACAAACAAAAACACAAACTGCATTGGATTTGCACACGAAATCATGAATTTGAGCTGTTTTTGGGTTGACATGCATATGCAAAACATTGCGTAACTTCAGAACGGTGTACCCGGATGTCGCAAATTTGGTCTCAAAATATGCGGGAGACTTCAATAAAAAAAAGTCATGAAACGACGCGGCAAAATCTGTACGCGTTGCGGAATCGTGGCGTTTTTGACCCCCCCCCCCCCCAGTTAAAATAGGGTTAAAGCTGTTATTCATACTCAAAGAGAGCGCAACAAGTTTTTGCATACCACCAAATTGCATGCATAATTATTTTTGTATCTTGTGTGCGAGAGATCCTGTAGCGTATACATTATCCAGGTAAACACTCCACATAATCGGTAACTCGACTGCGTGGTGTTAACTTTATTGTCAAATCAATTTGACTATGGCACTGAGCGTGTTTGAGAGAGAAACTGCTCACAAAACGAACACAGAGAAGCTAAGTCGACAAAAATTACAGAAAAGATTTCTACAACATTTCTTGCTGCTGTTCGAATAAAAACAACCACAAGTGAGAGTACAATATATTGTGATATGACTATTTTTCTTGCTGCTGTTCGAATCAGCAAACTTAAGTACATAATATGCATTGATGCTTATGTTGTAAACACTTTGATGACAGCCTACCCTATACAGATCAAAGAGGTCAAAAACAAAAGTCTGGAATTTGTAAGTTTGACCTTTTTGTTGCTAAAATAAGTTATAGCAGAAGTCAATTATTGTTCAAGCTTCAAGAGTTCAAGAATCGACAGATATACTCTTGCGCACGCTGGTTACTTCGATCCACTTTCTGAAGGTGCTGTTTCTCACAACCATTGATCTATCACTGTTATTAATTTTTTAACAGTCATCGCTACGAATAGCGCCTGAAATTTAATATAGATAAGGAGGTGAAATTTAACTTTAAAAGAAGGGGTGGGTCAAATTTCATCTGAATGAGTTTACCATGCTATATAGGCACTGTATGGGAAATGGAAGTGTTTCCTCTCGAGTCCCTGGGCACTGTGACGGTAGTCGCTGGCGTTTGCATGTCGCCCTCTGACGTTAACTTCATGCGATAAAGTGAATATCGGGACAATTTGAATGATCGAATACCGACAATTCATCAGTGAGTCGTAAAATCGACAATAATTTGAGAAATAATGAAAAAAAAAAAACTGAATGCCAAAATTTAAATTTTGTTTTGAAACTCCTTGAGCTGACTGGCAAACGACCGTTAGCTGGTCGTCGAAGCTCGAGCAGAGCGGTGAGTTCATTGTTTGCGAGATCGACGGCTCGATGTGCAACGAAACGCCACCTGTTATGTAATAAGGCCTAGAAGTGGTGGTGCCAAGAGTGAAGTGATATCAAATGATGACAAGTATAACAACAGACTCCTCGGGAGTCGAAGTAAGTGGTATCCAAGGAAGCTAGATATACATAACGACGGTCGTATATACTTGTCTAATCCATGATCGGGTCTGTACTATTCAGTCCTGCACATACCACAGGATGGAATATGGATCGGTTGGAGGTATTAAGGCCCCTATGGTTCGAAGGCACTTCTACTGTTCACAACGTACTTTCAAGCTACTGATTTGGCACTGTGCGAGCCATTCATAATGTATCATTTCGATTGCTATGTCATGATTGCAGTTTCACTTGTCGTGTATAGGAGGGAAGCAATTCCACAATATCAAAAAGTATAAATGCAGCGAATGTTTGATGAACCATAGACGAAGTAGCAATGACGAATGTAGTAAAGAGGGGATGCTTAAATTCTATGAAATGAGAAAATATGAAAAAAAAATACATTGTTGCTTACTTAATATTTCATTGAATATTTTAAAATATCAATTGGTAAACATGACATAATCAATATATTATATATTCATGGACACATTATCTTTCAGCAATATTAGTAAACAAAATTTCAAATAGTAGGTTATAAATGCTGTTGAAAAAGTGTGTACACCATATGACGAAATAATTACTAATTAACGACCAGGCAAGCAAGCTAAAAAAAACTAAAACAACTGTTTTTCCTTTTTTTTTTTTTTTTTTTTTGCACGGGACAGAAATAAGTGTCTCCTTGCCGTACGGAACAGGAAAATCCACTCATGTTGTACCCACGAAAACGCATTCTTGATTAATCATTATTGTTTTCTCATATTATATGAATTCGTCACAAGTTTCATCACCAGTGGGGCATTGGTTAATCGCACAATAATCAAAATTGAATTATTCTCACATATTATTGTAAACTGTTTCAAATACTAATGATGAGCCATGAAGAACTGGTGCGGTTTCTACGAAAGGGTGTCTCTGACCGCTTGGATTAGGTCGAGTCTGTAACTCTTGTGTAATACAGGGCTTCCGAGAGAGGTACTTCCACTTTCCGCAGCCAATCTCCGCCATCGTGCTTCGTCCCGTGAAGTTCATCTCGCCATCTTCCCGCCGGGAGATAAACATCTCGAGAGCGAGCGTTCTTCTCTACGATCGGCGCGACGAGGAGATCGTCGCCGACCAGGAACTCGTCGTCGCTGAGAAGAGCGTCCTCTTCAGTAGGTGCGATCCACCATAGAGGGCGTATCATGGGTTTCCCTTCGGTAAGCGTCTCCTCCTCCGCCAGTTGCACGAGCTTGGGCGTGATGTCGTTCTCGTGGAACTCCGTCCAGTATCGCGAGATGTTGACGACCTCGGTGTCATTGACGTACTGCCAGGGAGAGATTGAGTACTGCATGGCCGGCATGAAGGCGGTGATCTGGAGCCATCGGATGAAGAGCTCCTTGTCGGGAAGGTATGTATTCCGGAACCCACCTTCGTAGACATTGCCTCCGATCATATCCGCAAGGACGTACGGGTAGCCAAGCACGCTAAAAGTCAGAGCCGATGTGATGAGTGTCTTCAGACCGTTGTCCCAGCCCCAGATTGAGTCCTTGTCCATCATCCTGACGAAGATTGGTTGACGCTGGGTCTCGAAACCGACTCGGACTTCTACCTGGGTGCCGAGTCGCGCTGCGAGATTCACCCATCCCGTGGTGTACTCGCACGGATTAACGATTGCCTGTTGAGTTTTGTAGCTGCTCAGGTAGTTTGTCTCTCCGGCGTCGAACTTGAAGGAATCAATGCCGTACGTGGTGCGGACATCTTCCAGCCTCTGGACGAACCAATCAACCGCATCAGGGTTTGTCACGTCTAGCATGCTAGCCTGCGTTCCAGCCCACCAGCTAATTAGAGCTGTCTCACCGTTTTCTTCCTTCACCCAGTATCCAAGATTGTCTCCTTCTGCAAACGCCTTCGTACCACGTTTATTGGCGAAAGGTGTAACCCCTAGGGTTACCCTGAAGCCTTTGTCGTGGAGTTCTTCCACCATCGCTGTCGCGTTAGGGAACTTGCTCTCATTAAATTCATAATCTCCGTAGTTTGGCCAGTTGTATCCGTCATCGATTTCTATCTGACTGTGGTTGAATCCATTGGCGAGGATCTCGTCTGCAAAACTGAGAACTATAGATTGGTTAACGGTCGTCTTGTATCGCGCCCATGTCGACCAAATCGGTGACCCCATCATGCGGACATCGGGTAAACCTTCTGGTTTCCTGACATAGCGAGCCGTCATGTAATCATGGACTGCCCGAATGTTTTCTGCAGAGCATATGGTGTAATCCAACGAAACACTGTTGCTGGCTGGCTTTGGATAGTATGTTGCCGTGTAATCTGCTTTGAAACATATCAGCCCATCGTTATCATAATTGACGCTCGCGTGCAGAGGGGTACTGTGAGAAACGCGTATGGCTACGCCCTTTGAGGACAACCAATATCGTTCGAGTACCGACCCATAATCATTGTAACGTGCGTACATATCCCCGGACACGTACATCGTCATCGGCTCGTTCCACTCATTGATTGGCCAGTGCTGGAAGAAGCGCGTGGCGCTACCAAACCACTGCTTGTCCCCGATCTCGTAACAATCCTGGAGGACGGTGTCACTACCCTCTTCCAGCACAGCTTGCCATACGAAGCGATGACAGGTCACTCCAGTTTCTTCTAATTCTTCCTGAGCTATCTCTAGTTGCGCCCCGGAACCCCACTGGAGGCACTGTATGCTATTCTGGGTTGAAAAGAAATCATAAAGTAATGAATAGTAATGTTTTTATTCCTACTCTTGTATGGTATACACAATTCGCCAAAAACGAATTTATCGCAGTTTTCCCTTTTACTCTGTCAATTCTTTTCAACTAATCTGTTTTCTAAACTTATTGGACAGACTGAGTTTTATTTTTGCTTTAGGTCTACAAAACTGTTGAATGGAAACATCGTCATTTGCCACAGATGTGAATATGCAGCCTTGTTTGTAACGCTGCATGTACCCTGCTCAATTTTTGTTTGTTTTTGAGAGAGATTGCAAATCTTCATTTCAAGTAATATATAATATCAATGACAGACAATATTTTGAAGGTTACATGTTCAAACCTTTTTGTAGCAGCAAGCAGCATAACTGGCAGTCGTTAAAAACATAAATCACCTGAAAGGTCAAGTTTACCTTTGGGAGCAGTGATAACCAGTGTTCAAGATATCGCCTTTTATGCGTACTTTGTTGTACCACAAAACACCCTCCCATATGATATAAGATTTTTGTAATTAAGCCTAAAATATAGGGAGATCTCAGTATTTTTTTTTTCATTAAACCGTAACTGTAGACGGTTTAGTCTGGATGTTTTTTTAAATTATAACTATTGTTCACATTTTGCATATTTAACAATAATTAACATCGATTTTACTGATTCAAATTTTCACAGTGGTTGTTTCTATTCCTAACTCACAATTTAGAACTATTTCAAAGCACTAATGCTGGGTTTTTTGTTGCATCTGAAAATGGTAAATTTTATTGTGCATTTAATATCTTTGTCAATGTATTGTCCACCCGACAATTAAATTGTCTACTATAGCCACCACATTCACGTGATTTAAACAGGTGTGCATAGCGCCGTTTAAGTTTTTCGACCCACCTCACGGGTAGGTGAACATTCCTCAGCCGTGCCATCCAGGAAGACTCCAGCTCGTCCCATTAGAACAACCTCGTCCCCGTGTCGAATTTCGATGCCACCTTCACTGCCGACGGTCAAGACGGGTGGCTCCGCCTCTGACGGGTCTGAGAGATACACGCCGCAGATGACCCCGACGATGATCGCCGCCGTTCCGAGGGTCACTCCTGTAATCAGCATCACAGTTCTGCCGGACGGCATGATGACCTTTTGACGCAGGAAATCATGAAGAAAATTAGCTATAAATTTGTCTCTAAAGTTTCCCTCTCCCTTATTCTTTAGTCCAATGTTTATATTCAGCTAGTCTGGGTGCCGAAGTCAGATTTTGGGTTTAATTTTGTTTTGCTCTCCGCCAGTGTGTTTGGAGGGTTTTACCGTATTTTGAAGGTGCTGAAGCTGAATTTGGCTGATGCAACTCTTGCACACATCCTTGAGGGTTCTTGATATATTCCAGATGGCCACCAATAATTACGGCCTCCAAAAAATCTGAAATTTCTATATATTTTTTAAACAAATGGTAACAAAAAAAAAATGAACTAGACCTAATTCAAGGGTGCTGAATCCAAATCTGCATGATGCAACTCTTGTAACCTTGAGGATTTTGAGACAGTCAAGATGATTGCCAAAAATCGATATTCCCACATATTTCCTTATACATGGTGAAAAAGTGAAAAGGTTTGATGGTTTTACCCTGTCTCGAAGATGTTTAATCCCAATCTGGGTAATGCAAGTTTTGCATCCCTGAGGGCTTTGAAGTATTCAAAGTGGCTGCTAAAATAGAAATTCTGAACATAGAAATATTTCCTTACAGATGGTAAAAACGTGAAAAAAAGATTTAATTGGTCCATGGCTGTAACGTCAGATTCAGAACCCTCAAAATAGGTTAAAACCAGACTTTTATATAAATTTAACCATTTTATCATTGCAGTGTTTATAAGGAAATACATAGAAATTTCAATTTTTGGCGGCCATCTTGAATATTTCAAATCCTCAAGGATGTAAAAGTTGCGTCATCTATATTCTGATTCCGCACCCTCGAAACATGGACCTACTTTACATGAATATTCATCGCTCGTTGATTAATTCATGCACCTGTATCTGTCAAAAGCGTCACAGAAACATGCTTTCTTGCTTTGATCTCTCTAATCACAGCCGACAGCCAGCCTGGATAAAAACAAGACGGCTCTTAACCCTCCCCCCCCCAAAAAAAAAAAAAAAAGACTACATGCGCCGAGGAAAGTAACGGTCTGAAATCAAATGCAGTTGTATAGGATACATGGTATAGGATACATGGAGAAATCATCGCTTATAATCAAATTTTCCCATTTTCACACATTGTTTCAGGGTAAACATGGGAAAGTAGGCCTAACCATAGATGACATGTATATGTCCTGCCACTCAGCAACATTACATGCGTGCTCACATTTAGTGTCCACTTCAGTTTATTACCAGTTCTGAGACGGGAAACTTGCCATGTTTTCAGATAATTTGTGCTAGCTGAAAGATCTCCATCATTGAGGTTTATTCAAAGGCAGTACCGTCTGAAAAGGCACCTCTGCCAAATGAGACCAAAATGAAAAAAGCCATTCTTTTGTACGCCATACGCCGTTGTCATTGTCCAAATATCCGAATGCACTCATGAAGATGCACATAATCAGGCGGCGGCGATGATGATGGGATCAAAGAAAGACGTTCATCATTAGTCCATGATTGAGTGTGGGAAGTCCATGCTCGAAATGAGGTAAAGCCACCAAAACACAATGAGCGGACGGTAAAACAAGGATCAGACTCTGACACAAAGACTATTCTGATTGTGTGCTTGAAAGAAATCAACGATCTGTTTCAAGAGTTTTGTGAATAATGTTATGTTAATGCAGGCATACCGTTCCAATTATTGTCTTATTACAAAGTGGGCTTTAGGATCTGTGCGATCTGACTGGACAATCATCACGCATTGATTTTGACTGATCCACACTGGGCCCATGCATCCGGTAAAATCCGAACGCATTACTCAAGCCTTGTAAATGTACAATGTTGTAGGTGTACCGGACGCTTAATGAGGGAAACAAGTTGAATTTCATGTATTAAGTTCTATTTTTGAGCCCATTTCATAAAACGAATAAAGTACAGGCCTTTTTCATGGATCAGTGAGAACCGGATGCTCTCGTTTAACTTTGGAAACTGTCTGAACCCCACTCGCGGCGCTCGTGGGTTTAATCAGTTCCAAAGTTAAACTCATTCATCCAATTCTCACCGATCCACTCTGTCCTGCGCATACTATTATCATACCAACAAAAGCTCCTTGTACATACTGCCACTGTATCTCTGCTGTCAACATCAGTAACCTCCTTATAAAGGTTTTTTTTTTTTTTTTTCCACTACACCTTTGCTCGAATTGTCTTTACTGTCATTCAAGGCTATATTGTGCCACGTTAGTCTTTGTGCATGGTAATGGGACTATCGCAACATGTTTATCTGTTCGGGAGGAAGGCATTGATTAGAAAAACAATACTCCATGTTACGATTCATGTTTGCATTTCAATATTCTCGACCTTTGATGTACTACGTGATAGTACACATGTGATTTATGGCGGTAAAATTCTGCTATTAATAGATGGAATAAAATATAATGATGAAGATTAAAAAAAAAGAATGACGCCTCTTAAACATGTTTCGAAGCCCCGTGAACTTCGATATCATAATAAAGAAAGACACTGAATCAACATTTATAATTGGTATGAGAAACAAACACACATGTCTCATAAGCCAATATTACAAGTTCAAATAATCATTATTCATGAATTAGGTTGAACCCTAAATGCTGGCAGGGAAATTGTTCCAGAAAAGGGGGGGGGGGGTACACACGGAAAGTCAGATAAATAAGATAAGATTATACAATGCAGTAACTTGAAACGTATCTTAAGAAGACTATTCACACGTAATATTAATTCATATAGGTCTAAACAGGCTTTTGCACAGACGCGATTTGCGCATAGATTATGGCAGAATTAAGGACAATGGCGATCCGTCGTTGTTCTTTCTTTATTACATTATGTCCAAAAACAGCACCTTTAAAAAAAAAACCACAAAAATTAATGGCTAACATTTCATAACGTAGAATAAAACCTACTCTAAAATTTGAGCCAAATTACAATCTTAAAAAGCTCTGCATTTCAGTAGCAGGTTATGAAATTCCTCGCTTTCGACAAGTGTCTAAACTGCATCCTCAGTGGAGACGCATTTCAGACGCTTGAATATTTGTCTCAAATCGGAAAGTTGTACCCTTTGGCGCTTTGATATTTTTTTTTTCAGGTTTAACGAATTTAACCAGTTTCATCGATATATTTTGAGTATGCACAGTAATAGTGAGATTTACTAAATGCGAAGATAGTATCTACAGTATTAAAAAAAGATAAAGAAAAAAGAAAAAAATCCTCAGGACTTCATGAATTATAATTATTAAAAAAAAAAGGTGTGTTGAATAGAGCGTGAGACATATGGATAAGTTTACATGAGTTTAAGAGCATATGAGTTTATGAGAAGAGTAAAAAATGCTGATAATGGTATAAGCTCTAAACTTTGACAAAATCCTGAACCATATCAATACATCAATAGTCATAGACGCACAACAAGGGGAGCGCAAGAGCGCAAGTGCTTTAGATCCAAGAAGTGCACGTATTGAAAGCAGCGTAGAAGAGACATGGCGTTTAGCATCACTTCAACAAAATTACCTCTTCCAGGTCTTTACCCTTTCAGCGCAAAATATTCCAGGCACCAAAGTATCACAGAGTGATTTTCTCCTTCCTTCTTGATCTCTGCTTGTCTTGAAAGTCGGTGGTTGAATATTCGCAAAGTAATATGTGTATAGTCGTACACCAGTTGGTAAGTCTTTGTCTGGCGAAATGCTGTGAGAAAATAATGTAATGCATTGTGGGAAACATAGATAAAGGGGATCATTGTGTGCAAATTAATGTAAATAAGAAAATTATTAAGTTTTACTTGAACATTTCCGGATCGTCTTCGCATGTCACATTTCTTACAATAGGAGCGTAGCTCGTTAAATTCTACCTCACTGGCCTGAAGGAGTTACAAGGAACTTTGAACGATCCAGTGGTGGATCCAGGCGGGGGCTCACCGGGAACGCGCCCCTCTTTTTTTGTAAAAAAAAAAAAGAAATAAGAAGGGAAAAATATGGGGGGGGGGGGGGGGAGTGCTTGCGCGCCCCTTTAATTTTTTAAAGGCCTCCCCCCCCCCCCGTACGGAATTCCTGGATCCACCCGTACGATCTGTATCTGATAAAATTTGACACAGGAATAAAGGTCACGCCAGTGCAGTAGATAGGCCTACTATACCACCAGTAAAAAAAAAAAAATAAAAATGAAAAAAAAAAATAAAATTGCACTGCTGTACACCTGTTGTACCATTCCAACAACAAAAACAAATACATAAACACACACTCATTCACACATAATCATACACACACTCACACTAGCAAACATACATACATACATACGTACACACTCACACACACATACACACATTCACACATAATCCTATTATACATACATACACGCACTGACACGTTAACGCGTATGATACTTTTATTTATCACAACGCCTCATTTTGTCATTAAATGAATTTGATTTCATTTTGGGATTACAAACCTAATCCAACTTTCGGATTAACGAACCTTTATTCATTTTCGGATTAAGGAACTTTCAAACCCTGAAAATATTTTAATCAGTTAATAAAATAAGTTAAAAATACAGATTTTTTTTTTCTTTCGCTAATTATATCATCGTTACTGTGCAAATACACATGGCACTATCGTTAATAATTTAATGTCACAACTCCATTCATATGGGAGTTTATTACATTCATGTCATTGCCGATGAGCGCTGTCCATTTCCATAATTATAGATTTAGTGTAAAGCGAAGACGCATCCGTGGAAGAAAATGTATGTGACAGATATACTACCATTTATCTATTTTCATTTTCCCCAATTATTTACTTCTCTCCTTGTTTGACGAAAAATTTCGCAAATATTCCATCAGAAGTGTGCATCAGATTGTCAAATTTCAATCCTAAAATTGCAAAAGCTCCCGCGTGGGAGAGGGTATTCCAATTCCACATTTCCGCTTAATAGCTGCGCTTTGATATTAGACTGTTAAACAATTTTATCACTAAATCTTTGAAAGAAAATCTGGGAAAAATTATCGTATTTAGTTTGTTAAGGACTCTTTCTTGCAACTTGAATGTATAACCAACGTGTCATCTTACTTGTTGGATTGAAAGTTTTCCCATATTCCACCAAAAGTGCGTACCACATCGCCTGTAATTTCAATTCTATTGAATGCAAAAGCTCCCTCTTTACGTCTTGCGGGAGGGATGATCCCCCTCTCATGTTTCACAACCACTTCTTGCTTGTTCCCCCAAGTATTAAACCTATTCTTGATCACACGTATTGTCATGAACTCGACTAACGTCTCTTGGAACTCTTAACATTCATTGCCAGGAAGTGATCAACCTGAAAGAGGTGGTTGACATCATAAGCAATATACGAATCCAAAAAGGATAATGCTGAACTTGGTATCTCTGGATAGGTGATAGGCTACAGCAAGTCAGTATATATTTATGCAAGAAGAATACCAGATACTTTTTCCATGGCTGATACATACATCAAACCAAACTACTAGGTAAAAAGAGAAACAATTGTATCCCTCGGGGTATAACAGTCTGGGAAAGGCAAACTTTTAATAGAAAGGACCATTATTCTCCCCCCCCCAAAAAAAAAAACCTATTAGTTACGGGCCTTTGAATGTATTCAACCATTCCTCATCCTTGTCATCGTACTCTCGACCTCCTCCGCGCCCCCTTCCACTTTCTTCCCCAAGTTTGCTTCCTCTTTCTCCTCCTATACCATATATCTCCTTCTCCTCTTCTTCAAATTCTTCTTCGTCCTCCTCCCCTTCCTCCCCCTCCGCCTCCTCCCCCTCCTCTTCCTTCTCCTCCCCCTCATCATCATCATCATCATCATTATCTTCCTTTAATATTCTTTCTCCTCCTCTAATCCTCTACTTCCTTCACATATTTTGTTTTCTTTTTTTGTGAACTCTTCTTTCAGTCGGTACCTCTATATACCAGACCCCGTATACAGGTTGGACACGACACCATACAGATCTTGCCCGTTATTCATTTTTAATACATTTTAATAGATAGCTCGCAATTTCGACAAGATTCTTATTCCTATATAGAACCATTCAAACAGAACGCAACAATCTTAAATATATAATCACCTAATTTCACATATGTATCTACGAGATTATCCTGCGTAATTTTCGAGCTATTACATGCAACGTTGAATGTTGTATTGACAAACCACTTTGACTTTGAAACCGTGTTAGAGAAACTCAAAAACAAAACGTATACACAAAGACTAAGTCAACTATAATTGCAGCAAATATGACTTCAACAGTGCGATAATGAAATTTAACAAAAACGCCGAACAAGTTATGATACTGATGGGCCAACTCTTTTCCTTGCTGGTGTTGAGATCAGCACAAATAAATTTCAAATCAGCCAAACTAAGCAAGAGTAATGCATTGGTGCTTGCAGAAACTTGTCACGTAGATGGTCATTTAGCCTTCCTCACAGACTGCGCTGTGCTATGCTCGTTTTTTTTTCTGCCTGTCCAATGTAAATACCGTCTAAAATCAGCCTCGGCGAAGACTAGTATATAGATTGCCACAAAAGTAAATTGATATATCAGAGAAGATCGCTTCCATCGCATGGCAAATTTGTGTCTTATTCTATTTTGACAGATTGACATCGTAATGTAGGCAATTCACATAGTTGACAAGAAAAAGTCTGAAAACAGTAGTAGCAGGGGCCCGTTTCATAAAACTTGTTACCAGTGACAAGTTGTCATAGATGTGACAAGCTACTGAAATCCTCGCATCTGAATGGCTGAGAGCAAATTTGTCATAGAAATGTGGCAGTTGTCACTGATAACAAGTTTTATGAAACGGGCCCCTGGTCTACTTGCTGGGAGGAAACCAACCAGTATGTCTATACGAAAATCCTTGCTTGCAAAAACGGAAGTGCTGACAGCCTGGCTGACTTTATTTCGACTTTCTGACGTCACCGTTTCATTCCATGACCATTGGTTTTGGTATTGCTATTCTTGACAGTCGTTGTTATGGATAGGGCCTGGAATTTCCATGAAAATAGGTAGAAACAATTATAGTACTCGCGAAGCATTACGGGCGAGCTTAATACCTTCAATCATCCTGTTTTCCAGTGCGTTACTCGGACCTAACAGGCCAATCATGGATTATATGGTCGTAGTTACCAACATTTGGCTTCCCTTAATGCGACGTACTTGCTTAGACTTTGGAGGAATCTAAACTTGTCATGAAAGCCGAGCTTGGCGCCGCTATACGTGTATGACAGTTGGTGTTAAGTTGCAGAGAGCTGCCGATCCAGCAAACGGTAAACTTAGCACTCTGCTATTTCACAGCTGCGATGACCAGCTAACGCCAGTTTGCCAGTCAGTGTATATATAGGCCGTACATAAAAGTATATTCAAACTGATCCTACTCACATTTCGTTGTCAATAGATAATTAAAACGCCCGAGACTTGAGCGGGAACACTCGATTTCCATTTCCACGCCGTTTGAACGATAAACTCAATCAGATGAAATTTGTCCCATGTCTTCTTCCGATGTATGTCACCTGTTCGAAGTGCTCCTTTACCCCTTTGCGAACCATGCACAACTTTTCGTTTTGTTATAGTCTCATTAACTTAAGCTAAGTATGGCGCACACAAGGGAGATAATTTCACAGTGATAGAGTAGAATGCAGCGAGTATATGAACCTGGATGATAAGTATAGTACAGGACGAATGAAGTACAGAGGACGGGATTGAATTCTATGATTTGAGAAAATGTGTTAAAAAGGATACATATATATATATTATATACATTCATATATATATACTGTTTATTCAATGTATCATTGAATACTTGAAAGAATGCGCTTTCTAAACATAAGATGATCTTTTTATTTTTGAATCGGTCAGTGAACGTGATTTCCGAAACGCTGTGAAAAGGTGTTGTCACAAGAACTAATTAACGACCGGAAAAACAAGCTGAAAAACAACCCCCAAAAGGACCCCAAATGAACCACTAGAATGTTGTATCCACAAGGATGCAATCATGATTAGTTGTATGTCCATTCAAATAAAACATACGTCACGACCAGCTCCTTCCTGCACAAGGGGGACTCTGACTTCTTGGATTAAGTCGAGTCTGTAACTTTTGTATAATACAGAGCTTCAGAGAGAGGTACTTCCACTTCCCGCAGCCAATTCCCGCCATCGTGCTCCGTTCCGTGAAGTTCATCTCGCCAACTTCCCGCCGGGAGATAAACATCTCGAGAGAGGGCGCCCTCCTCTACGATTGGCGCGACAAGGAGATCGTCGCCGACCAGGAACTCATCGTCGCTGAGAAGAGCGTCCTGTTCAGTCGGTGCAATCCACCATAGAGGGCGTATCATGGGCTTCCCTTCGGTAAGCGTCTCCTCCTCCGCCAGTTGCAAGAGTTTCGGCGTGATGACGTTCTCATGGAACTCCGTCCAGTGTCGCGAGATGTTGACGACCTCGGTGTCATTGACATACTGCCAGGGAGAGATTGAGTACTGCATGGCCGGCATGAAGGCGGTGATCTGGAGCCATCGGATGAAGAGCTCCTTGTCGGGAAGGTATGTATTCCGGAACCCACCTTCGTAGACGTTGCCTCCGATCATGTCCGCAAGGACGTACGGGTAGCCCAGCACACTGAAAGTTAGGGCCGATGTGATGAGTGTCTTCAGACCGTTGTCCCAGCCCCAGATTGAGTCTTTGTCCATCATCCTGACGAAGATTGGTTGACGCTGGGTCTCGAAGCCGACTCGGACTTCTACCTGGGTGCCGAGTCGTGCAGCGAGATTCACCCATCCCGTAGTGTACTCGCACGGATTGACGATTGCCTGTTGAGTTTTGTAGCTGCCCAGATAATTTGTCTCCCCGGCGTCGAACTTGAAGGAGTCGATGCCGTACGTGGTGCGGACGTCTTCCAGTCTCTGGACGAACCAGTCAACAGCATCAGGGTTTGTCACGTCTAGCATACCAGCCTGCGTTCCAGCCCACCAGCTGATTAGAGCCGTCTCACCATTTTCATCCTTCACCCAGTATCCAAGGTCGTCTCCTTCTCCAAACGCTGTCGAACCGATTTTATTGGCGAAAGGCGTAATCCAGAGGGTTACCCTAAAGCCTTTCTTATGGAGTTCTTGCACCATCGCTGTCGCGTTGGGGAACTTGCTCTCATTAAATTCATAATCTCCGTAGTTTGGCCAGTTGTATCCGTCGTCGATTTCAATCTGACTGTTGCTGAAACCATTGGCAAGGATCTCATCCGCAAAACTGAGAACTATATCTTGGCTAACGGTCGTCTTGTATCGCGCCCATGTCGACCAAATAGGTGACCTCATCATCCGGACATCGGGTAAACCCTCTGGTTTCCTGACATAGCGAGCTGTCATGTAATCATGGACTACCCGGATGTTTTCTGCAGAGCATATGGTGTAATCCAACGAAACACTGTTGCTGGCTGGCTTTGGGTAGTATGTTGCCGTATAATCTGCTTTGAAACATATCAGTCCATCGTTATCATAATTGACGCTCACGTGCAGAGGGGTACCGTGAGAAACCGTTATGGCCACACCATATGAAGACAGCCAATACCGTTCGAGTATCGATCCATAGTCGTTGTAATTTGCGTACATGTCTCCGGACACGTACATCGTCATCGACTCGTTCCACTCATTGATTGGCCAGTGCTGGAAGAAGCGCGTGGCGCTACCAAACCACTGCTCGTCCCCGATCTCGTAACAATCTTGGAGGACGCCCTCACTACCCTCCTCCTGCAAGGCCTGCCACACGAAGCGATGGCAAGTTACTCCGTTTTCTTCAAATTCTTCTTGACCTATCTCTAGTCGCGCCCCGGAACCCCACTGGAGGCACTGTATGCTATTCTGGGTTGAAAAGAGAGCATTTGTAAATATCAATGTTTCAGGCGTCCTTGTGAAGGCACACGCAATTTGCCAATAACAAATCTTTCCCAGTACCTCCCTCTTATTGTATTATGCTGCGTCTCGACAAATTTACTTTCTAAACTAAGAACAGACTGGCTTTCATTTTCATCTTTAATTCTATCGGATAGTTTGATAGAAACGTCTTCGTTTCGCCAGTTGTGAAACTGCAGCCTTGTTTGTAATGCTCCATTTACCCAGCTCATTTTTCTTTGCTATTGAGAGATATTGTAAACCTTGTTTTACGTAATGTAATAACAGCTGACGATATTGAAAAGGCTACATGTGTATGTATATATATATAGACGATGAAGACAAACAAGTTGACATAATGCATTAGAATCCAACTTCATTTATTTGTAAACCAAATTTGCGACCCTTGCACGGATCTTCCTCAGGGTAACAGTGATATCTGTATTTGAAGCTCAGCACAGAAAAATAATAATAATGCATTATGTCAACTTGTTTGTCTTCATCGTCTTCATGCTCTTATTCCAACACGCGGATAATAATACCATTATATATATATATATATATATATATATATATATATAATATATATATATAATATATATATAAATATATGTATATATATATATATATATATATATATATATATTATGTGTGTGTATTGTAGCTACAAGCAGCATAACTTGCAGCGTTTAAACACATTATATACATGTATACATCACTGTGCCATGGAGCTACCCATGACTGCTTTAGTCAACGGAATGCCCATCCAAAGATTAAATTGTTTACTTATTATCACCACATTAAAGTGATCTGAACACGTGTGAAAAGTGTTCTTATCGATATTTCTCGACCCACCTCGCTGGTAGTGGAACATTCCTCGGCCGTGCCATCCAAGAAGACTCCAGCTCGTCCCATTAGAACAACCTCGTCTCCGTGTCGAATTTTGATGCCACCTTCACTGCTGACGGGCAGGACGGGTGGCTCCGCCTCGGACGGGTTTGAGAGATACACACCACAGAGGACCGCAACTGTGATCGTTACCGCTACGCCGATGGTCACTCCAGTAATCGCTATCACTGTTCTACTGGACGGCATGATGACCTTTTGAAAAAAAAGAGGAAAAATTATGAAAAATACAATTGCAAATCAATGTTTTTTTTTGTCTCAAAGTGTGCCTCTCACTTCTAAAGTCTTATTTTTGTATTCTGTTTGTTTGATTGAAAGACATCAACTTGGTTTTGGTGAATGATGTTGTGTAAATGAAAGTATGTGGGATAACATTTTATTTTCATAGCAATTGTTATTTACTATTATAATGTCAACAATTATTATCTCTGCTGTCAGCGTCGGTAACATTCTTATATAAAGTTGTTCCGCCACGATCTCACCTTACCACGAATCATCACTGCCAACACTGTCAACTGGCCAAGACAGACATTATGCCAATTTAGTCTTTATGGTGTTCTGGTGCATGTTGGGACTATTGTATCGCATTTTATTTATTTAGGAAGAATATAAAAAAGGAACTCTTCATGTTACGAATCATGTTTACATTTCGATATTTTCTGTCCAATGAAGTACGGCTTTATAATGAAAATGAGATTGCTGATATATATATATATATATATACATGAGAATGACAGTAATATTAATTTGAATTAACAATCAAACAGGAAAAAACAACCATACATAATCCAATTACAAGTTAACCATCGCATAATCATCGATATTGTCCTTCAAATGGGTAAGTCTTGAGTTTCTTTTTGAAGTGTCAATGGGAATTGACTTGTGGATATCGGTAGAGAAATTGCTCCACAGAAGGGGAGGGGGATGCACAATGGAAAAAGCCGCTTCACCATAGCGGTTTGTTGGGTACCAACCAAGGACAAAATGCATGGAGGCTGGACGTGCTCCGGCTGATGATCTGAGCTTTACACGGGTGAATGGATAATATTGCAGGTGACGAGAAGGATCTTGAATTGATTCGTGGCAAAAGGGACAAAATATCATTACATAACCGACACTTTTATCCTTAGATTTCCTATTTACCAAACTTTATTTAATATATTTTTTTAATTCATCTATACCGCTAAACTTCGCTCAGCAAGTTTTTTTTTTGTTTTTTTTGTCGCGTCTTGCTTCCTTTACCATTCGTCCTCATGGCACCATGGGACGTAAAGCTGAAATTAGATAAGTAGGTCCTACATGAACAATCTTTACACAGGAGCGTGTTTGTCCATGAGGTCCTGCAAACACACACTGTCACGTTGATTGGTTGCACTGCTCAGCAAGATTAGGTGTCAGAAGTTCGCCAATGGAAATTCTCATCAGGAAGTTTACTGCTTGAAATTATAAAATCAGCAATAGGGCCCAACCAATCATAGTCAGAGTGTAGGGCCTAAACTCTTGCCATGAAAACAAACAAACAAACAAACAAACAAACAAACAAACAAACAAACAAAAACCCACATCTGGAATATGGTGTAACTTTTCATATATAGCAATGATATACGACGGTTATCATTTGACATACATGACGTACGTAAAGACATCAGGGACATGAAACGTATTTCATGAAGGCTGTAATTATTCAGCTATTTTGCCGGATTTTTCGGTAGACGCAAAATGCGTAGATATGATGGTAGAAGAAGCGCAATGACTTCCTTTGCTGTCATTTCTTTCAAGTCCCCCAAACAACGTTTCGATGATTAATTTCTAACATTTCGTAACATAGAATAAAGACTACCTTTTCATTTGAGCTCCATTAAAGTTGAATACAAATGTGCTTTTCAGTTGCAGGTTCCGAAATTCCTCAAAATCGCCAAGTTTATGTCGTCCCCTTAACTGGCAACACATTTTAGACGACTTAGGGCAATTAATTTGTTTCAAATCGGAAAGTTTGTATTCTTTAGTCCTTTGTTTTATGCAGACTTGACGAATTTAAGCAGTTTCAGCTGTCAGTGTCTGTAATTTTTCGAGTGTGGAATACACAATAAAATCAACAGTTACCAAAGACGAGAAGTATATGCAGAAAGAAAAAAAAAAAAAATCCTTACGGGACATGATGCTGGTTTATGTTGAATAGAATGTGGGAAATGCTGTGACTAAGTCATGAGTAAAGTCAAGAATGCAAATACTGATATAAGCTACTTTGACAAAATGCTGAACCATATCAATATATATGTATATTAATATTATATATATATATATATATATATACTAACGGTGGCCCGGTGGCCCGGGGCCAACAAAAAAAGAAAGTCGGGCCACCAAATTTCAAAAAAGGGCAAATTTGGTGGCCCGCCTTGGGCCACCTTATTTTTTTGAAAAGTATGTCAATAAATTCGTAACTTTTTGCGCCGGAAATTAGCAGTTAAATTTGTTTAAAGGATTGATGAAAAGGACTGAATGAGTGCCTGAGAGTGAGTGTTGCGAGTTTGTTAAGGTTTATTTATGAGTAGATAGAAATGTCCAACTTACAATTCTTACTATGATAAAAACTTAAATATTTGACTCATTAAAAAAAAAAAGGACTTTTAATGATTTTTATTGTTTTTTTTTCGGGTCACCAAATTTTTTCTCGGGCCACCAAAAATATGAAATTAAACAAAAAAGTTTAATAGTGTGGAGCCCTGAGATATATATATATATATATATATATATATAAATATAAATATAAATATAATGTATATATATATATATATATATATATATATATATATATGTATATATATACACTATAACAATATATCTCAATATATCAATACATCAATGTATCAATATATCAATATGTATTGTCGTAGACCTTCGACAAGGGGAGCTAGCGCAAGAACGTAGATCCATGAAGTGCTCGCAACGCAGCGCAGATACGGACACATTCGTTGTTCTCACTCTTCCAAATCTTTACCTTTTAAGGATGAAATATTGAAGGCTCCAATCAATCACACGGTGAATCGTTATTCCAAGGTAATTTTTCTTCTTCCTATTCGATTTCTGCTTGTCTTGAAGGTCGGTGGTCGGGAGACTCGTAAGCTATGCTGTCCTAAATCAGTTGTAAACACAGACTTCAATGTCAGAGTCGTATCTGTTATGCTGTGAGATAATGTAATGTCATGAAACCGGGATAAAGGGTATTCAGTTGGTGCAAATGTAAATAAGAAAATGTCAAGGTGTACATGTACTTGAACATTTACCAGATCGTCTTCGCATATCTTATAGGGCGTAGTCCCTTGAATTCTAGGTCATCGGCCTGATTAAGAAGGAGGTATGAGGAACTTTGAGTTGTATGTATCTCTAAAAATTAGCCAAGATTAGATATTGCCTATAGAGGTCACGCAAAACTGATGATAGGTTGCTTATTGCACTCATGCAGTATATACTATCATGCCATCAACAAAAACATACACATACACACATTAATTTACACACATTATATACAGACACACTCATTCACACATCATGCATGCACACACATACACTCACACATTTTACATACACACACACTCGCACTGACACATTTAGGCCTACACTTGCGTGTAATTATTCAATTTTCATCATACTTTCAACACCGTATTTTGTCACTAAATGAAGTTTATTTCATTTTCAGAATTGTGAGCCTTATTCCACTTTCTGAGTACCATATCTTTAATCTTCGGATTAACGAAACTCCGGAAAAACGAACCGCTATTAATTTTCGGATTAACAAACCTTCGAAATAACAAAGCTTTCGGATAATCGATCTTTCAGAATAACGGACCCTATTTCACTTTTCGGCATTACGAACCTCCGGAAAAACGAACCTTCGGCATAACGACCTTCGGAATAATGAAGTGTCATCGCCTGCACAATCTCAAACTGAAGCGAGCCATCTTATTATTGTACACGTATCTTTCAAGTGACCGGGTGCGAAAATAAATATACGATGAATGAAGTTGAAAAAAGGTCGGTTGAGAAATAAGTATCTTGTATTTGTGTGTGCGTCTGTATGTCTGACTGTCTGCATGTCTTTCTGTGTATGTTGGTGCATGTGTGTGTTCGTGTGCGCAGTGTAAGGAACTGTCTTTCTCAATCAACTTTTCATTCCCATTATTATATTCCTACATATTTTGTTTTTATCTCCCAATTACTATCGAGTCATGAAGATAAGCCTCAAATAAGAAAATATTTGGTCAGTAAATAAGAAAATCATGCAACAACTACAAATTTTGAATGTTTTTTCTTTCCATTTTTATAATTCATTTTTCGTTATTGCACAAATAAACAGCATTATTGTGATAATAGTGATCTCGCCATTCACTGGCGTTTATTTTGGAATTGTGTTACTATCAATAATGCTGCATCCACTCTAATCATAATGTGCATTTGGGTCTCAGTCCCCTAATTAATGGTAGTCCTTTGCGTCTGAAAGTTGCTATTCATTGTACGTACTTGGAAGGTTTGCGGTGTCGGGGGTGACACAAACTCTACAAATGTAATATAGAAATAGCTACTTGAGTCATTACGCTTGATCATTGGCCACAATGAGATGGTCTTCCTACCCTTGTCTTCCCCCTTCACATCATGCTCTTCTTTCTTTTTCTTCCCCCTCTCTCATCCTTGTCATGTATATGTACTCTCGACCTGCTCTCCCCCTTACATTCCTCCTCCTCCTTCCTCCTCCTCCTCATCATCATCTTTGTCTTCCTGCTCCTCCTCTTTTTCTCGTCTACTTTCTCCTCATAGTTATTTTCTTCGTTCCGTGCCCTCTTCATTTAGTCATCGCCTCTATATATATGTACCAGATCGTCGGACACGACAACATAAAGACTTGCCCGTTATTGTTTTGTTCCTTTTAATAGATAGTTTTCAATTTCACTTTTTTTTTTCGTAGACACATTTTCAAACAGAATACAATAATCTTAACATATCTCATCTAATTCCTACGTATGTGTGTGATATCATCCCGTTTATTTTTCCAGGCATTAGAAGCTCTACTGAACACAATTACAGCGTTTAATCTTTTATTGACAGACCACGTTTACAAGAGTGTTTGAGCAGCTCAGAATCAAAACGTACACAGAAAACTAAGTCAACAAAGATTGCAGCAAAGATGACTTCAACAATAACAATGAAATCAAATACAAAACACATCAAACAAGTGACAACACTGATAGACCTTATATTTTTCGTGCTAGCGTTCAGAACAGTGCAAATTTATTTCAAATCAGCCAAACTATCACATAAAAATGCATTGGTGCTTGCAGAAACATGTCATGTAGATGGCAATGTAGCCTACCTTTCAGACTGTTTTGTGCTTTTTGAGCCTTTCCGGTGACAATGCCCTCTTAAATCAGCCTCGGCAAAGATTACGAAAAATTACTGCGAAAGTGAATCGCTATATCACAGAAGATCGCTTCTTTCTCGTGGCAAATTAGTGTCTTATTTTGACAGGTTGGATTTGACGTCAATGCCATGTGATTAGTAGTCTAGCTTCCAAACTACCTATATACCTGAACTAATTTACTTCTCATAATATTTAACATCCTTTAACGACGAATGAAGTGCAGGTTGAGCTGAATGGGACTAACATTGGCAAAGTTATCAGTGAATACATAGTTTGTATCAGAACCAGATCGAATGAGTCGTATACAAGTACCGTGTTTGATAAATCATAAGACCTCGAAGCCACGATTAATGCCATTCTGATTTGAAACTCCTTGCCGTCACTGACTGGAAGTGGTATGGGCGTTATCTGGTCATCGGAGCTGTGAAATTACAGTTAATTATCGTTTATTCAGTGCATCATTGAATACTTGAAGGAATTCCATTTCTGAACATATGATAATCTTTTTTATTTGTTTCTTTTTTTTTTCATCAATCAGTGAACATGATTTCCAATACGCAGTGAAAGGCGTTGTACCAAGAATTAATCAACGACCAGGTAAACAAGCTGAAAAAAAAAAAAACCCAAACAATTTTCTGACTGACACGAGGCTGACAAGGGCTTCGCGAGGCAAGGACCCCGAATGAACCACTGATATTTCGTGTATCCACGAGAATGCAATCATGATAAATCGTGCGTCCATTCAGAATAGAACATGAATTTGCCGGACATTTCATCACCAGCGTAATATCAGTTAATTGCACAATTTAATCTTTCCCACATTTTGCATACTGTTTGAAAGACATAATCATACGTCACGAAAAGCTCCTTCCTGCACAAGGGTGACTCCGATCTCTTCGATTAGGTGGAGTCTGCAACTTTTGTGTAATATAGGGCTTCCGAGAGAGGTACTTCCACTTCCCGCAGCCAATTCCCGCCGCCGTGCTCCGTCCCGTGAAGTTCGTCTCGCCATCTTCCGGCCGGGAGATAAACATCTCGAGAGCGGGCGTCCTCATCTACGATCGGCGCGACAAGGAGATCGTCGCCGACCAGGAACTCGTCGTCGCTGAGAAGGGCATCCGGCTCAGTCGGTGCAATCCACCATAGAGGGCGTATCATAGGCTTCCCTTCCGTGAGCGTCTCCTCCTCCGCCAGTTGCAAGAGCTTGGGGGTAATGACGTTCTCGTGGAACTCCGTCCAGTGTCGCGAGATGTTTACGACCTCGGTGTCATTGACGTACTGCCAGGGAGAGATTGAGTACTGCATAGCCGGCATGAAGGCGGTGATCTGAAGCCATCGGATGAAGAGCTCCTTGTCGGGAAGGTATGTACTCCGGAACCCACCTTCGTAAACGTTGCCGCCGATCATATCCGCAAGGACGTACGGGTAGCCAAGCACGCTGAAAGTCAGGGCCGATGTGATGAGTGTCTTCAGACCGTTGTTCCAGCCCCAGATTGAGTCCTTGTCCATCATCCTGACGAAGATTGGTTGATGCTGGGTCTCGAAGCCGACTCGGACTTCTACCTGGGTGCCGAGTCGTGCAGCGAGATTCACCCATCCCGTAGTGTACTCGCACGGATTGACGATTGCCTGCTGAGTTTTGTAGCTGCCAAGGTAGTTTGTCTCCCCGGCGTCGAACTTGAAGGAGTCGATGCCGTACGTGGTGCGGACGTCTTCCAGTCTCTGGACGAACCAATCAACCGCATCAGGGTTTGTCACGTCTAGCATACCAGCCCGCGTTCCAGCCCACCAGCTAATTAGAGCAGTCTCATCGTTTTCATCCTTTACCCAGTATCCAAGCCGATCTCCCTCTGCAAATGCGCTCGTGTTGAACTTGTTGGCGAATGGTGTAACCCAGAGGGTTACCCTAAAGCCTTTCTCATGGAGTTCTTGCACCATCGCTGTCGCGTTGGGGAACTTGCTCTCATTAAATTCATAATCTCCGTAGTTTGGCCAGTTGTATCCGTCGTCGATTTCTATCTGACTGTTGCTGAATCCATTTGCAAGGATCTCGTCCGCAAAACTGAGAACTATATCTTGGCTAACTGTGGTCTTGTATCGCGCCCATGTAGACCAAATTGGTGACCTCATCATTCGGACATCGGGTAAACCCTCTGGTTTTCTGACATAGCGAGCCGTCATGTAATCATGGACTACCCGAATGTTTTCTGCCGAGCATATGGTGTAATCCAAAGAGACATTGGTGCTGGCTGGATTTGGATTTGGGTAGTATGTTTCCGTGTAATCCGCTTTCAAACAAATCTGGCCATCGTTATCATAATTGACGCTTGCGTGCAGAGGTGTCCTGTGGGAAACACGTATGGCTACGCCCTTTGAAGACAACCAATATCGTTCGAGTACCGATCCGTAGTCGTTGTAATTTGCGTACATGTCCCCGGACACATACATCGTCATAGACTCGTTCCATTCATTGATTGGCCAGTGCTGGAAGAAGCGCGTGGCGCTACCAAACCACTGCTCGTCCCCGATCTCGTAACAATCTTGGAGGACAACTCCGTCTGGCACGGCCTGCCACACGAAGCGATTACAGGTCACTCCGTTCTCTTCAAATTCTTCTTGAGTTATTTCAAGTTTCGCTCTGGAACCCCACTGGAGGCACTGTACGCCATTCTGGGTTGAAAATAAGGTAAAGAACATAGCCATGTTTATAGTGTCGAAGTACATCCATGATATTCGGTTTCTTTTAATGTTAATGGATTGAACAGAATAGTAAAGAAGTTCCATTATTGGTAAGAACGATACATGCACGTGAAAGGAAATATTTCAGAACTTCTGTTCCAGAACTTTTTATGCAGTGCGTGCGTAATTGTTCTGTGCGGGCTAGTTTTTAGGAATGAGGTCATGCATCATTTTAAGTGTGAATATGGTCCTAACAAAATTACCTGTTCACATTAATTCACCAAGACAAATGTACCCCAATTCCTTTTGATGTTTCTTTTTCTAAAGTGAGGACAAAGTGAATTCCTTCTTTGTTTGATCCTTATACAGAGATGTTGAATTAATGTCTTCATTTTGGCATAGTTTTTAAAATGTAGCCTTGTTTGAACGTACCCATCTCATTTCTGTACTTTTTTGTTCTGTTCTGTAATTTTTTTTTGAGAGAGAAAGAGATTGCAAACCGTCTTTTCAATTAATAAAATGACAGACAATATTAAAAAGGTTGCTTGTCAGATCTTCTTTTTTTGTTGTTGTTGCAACAAACAGCATACTTTGCGGCCTTAAAACACATACATCACTTCAATCTTATGCCTGCGATCGCCCATTCGACGATAATAATAATTGTCAACCAATCGCGTCACATTAAAGTGATCCAAATACTAGTGTATACAGCGTCATGATTAATGTGTCTAGACCCACCTCACGGGCAGGTGAACATTCCTCGGCCGTGCCATCCAGGAAGACTCCAGCTCGTCCCATTAGAACAATCTCGTCTCCATGTCGAATGTCGATGCCACCTTCACTGCTGACGGGCAGGACGGGTGGTTTCTCCTCCGACGGGTTTGAGAGATACACGCCGCAGATGACCCCGACGATGATCGCCGCCGTACCGATGGTCACCCCAGTAATCAGCATCACTGTTCTGCTGGACGGCATGATCACCTTTTGACGTAGGAAAACATGGAGAAACCAATCGAAATTGCTTTTTAGTAGGTTCCTCATATTACACATTATTTATTACGTCTTGATTTAATTGCGCAATTTTATCTCAAACTAACTTGTGTTAAACGTATTTTTGTTAAATAAAATGGGATACTAAACTTTTATGAAACGTGGAATATGGAACAGTAATGATTAAAAAAAGTGTCTCTACATTAAGCCTCTTACGAATCAAATCTTATTTCTGAATTGATTGCTTGGTTGATGGAAATTCACGATTTCTTCAGCAACGATAGATGCTCGTCAAGTATATACTATACGGTATGACCGTCCTGACACTGTAAACAGCTGTTATTATTATCTCTGCTATCAACGTCATCGATATATTGTTATAAGTTTTCATAACATCTTCCCCGAATTGTCATCACAACTGTACTGTCATTTCAATTTATGCCATGTCATTCTAATTTATGCCATGTTAGTCCCCATGGTGTTGAGACTATCGCAGTGTGTTTACTTTGGATATACCAAAATTAGGAAAAAAAAAAACACTTTATGTATACCGAGCCACGTTTGCATTCTGAAACCTTCAATTTTGATATATAAATCGATAATGCAAAATTGTGATATGTACACATGTTATACTGTCAATAGGTCTTACAGTCATAGTAACAGAAATATGAAAATTTGTATAGTGCCTCTTACATTTCGAGGCACTTTTAGATCGAGATATAAAAAGAAATAAACACTGAATCAACAATTTACAAGAGAAATAAAGACGTAAAAGTCGATTAAAAGTTCAAATAATTCATCAATTTTGTGTCGTCGATAATGTTCATAAATGTTCTAGTCATAAGTTTCTATTTGAAAGCTTCAATTTAGGGGTTTAGTCCTGGACACGAGTAGGAAGATTATTCTAGAGAAATGAAAATAATATTCACAAGTCAGTATTATGAAACGCATTTTCATAAAGACTACATACAGGCATTGCATTTGTCCTCCAGGTTCTTGGCAATGTGCGTATCGCATCGATTTGATAGCAGAAAAGGACGATGGCGATCCTTTGTTTTGATCCTTTCTTTTACCCACCAGTCCCCCCCCCAAAAAAAAAGATAAAACCGGCAACATTTTTTTAAAACCATTAATTCTAATCTTTCGTCATGTAGAATCAAAACTCGTTAACCTGAGCCCTGTAGGCCTAACTGTGCATTTCAGTTGCAGGCTTCGAAATTCCCCTAAACCCACCGAGTTTAAATTAACTGCCTTTTAATTGGCAACACATTTAAGACAACTAAAGGTGAAAAATCTGCCTCAAGTATTAAATTTCGTATTTTTTGACACGTAAATTTTGTGTTTACTTAACAAATTTAACGTGTTTTACCTATATTTTCCAAGTATATGGTATACACAGTAAAATTAAGAGTAAATTTAACCAAGTACAGGAAAATAGTATCTGCATCAAAATCTCCCAAGACGTCATGAGTTAAAATATAGCTCTATGTTGCGTTGCGAATACAGTGTGGGACAAAATGATGAATATGGTTCCACGAGTTTGGGAGCATATTCGCTATAGGAGTCGGGGATGCGAAAATTGGCATCAGCCGTGCACTTTGACAAAAATTCGGGACAATCATATCATGGCATGTAACACCGAGAACGCCAGAGCTTTGGACCCGCAAGAAGAGTACGCAACGCAGCACGCCAGAGTCACGCCAGGTCACAAGAGTACGTACAGAGGCCGTTAGCCTTACTTCAACAAAATAAACTCTTCAATGCCTTTACCCTTTTCGAATGAAATTTTCCAACCACAAATCAATCACACATTGAACCGTAATTCCAAGGCTGATTTTCCTTCCTCCTTTTCGATCTCTGCTTGCCTTGAAGGTCGGTGGTTGGACACGGGCGAATTATGTAGTCCCAAACAGTGACCTCAGTGACAGAGTAGTGTGTGGCGAAATGCTATACGTAATGTCAGTATCTGGGATAAGGTGATTTCTGTACGTGCGGCAGGATGTAAATAAGAAAATGCCAAGGTTTTGTTTGAACACTGGCCAGATCTTCTTCGCACACGCTGGTATAACTTAAAATAGGCAGATAGGGGCGTAGCCCGTTGAATTCTACCTCATCGGACTGACATGACTGAAGGGGAGCATGGAACTTTGAGCGATCGTCGTCCAATAAAAATCGACACAGGATTGGAGATTACCCTAGCCAGCATCATAGGAAATGCTATAGCGCTAGGAATAACATCGCACTCCAGTAACAGGTCATCAACAATACCTCGTTGTAGTAAAGACTTTGTAATATGACAGTCGTTCAAAGTGCAATCATGAATACGGCGTGCAAAGTGGGTGTGTATATTTCGAGTGAAACCAGGCGAGCAGAAAGACAGAAATTTCACACAAGTCTGACATACAACAAGAAAGTACTTCAAAGTTTAAAGTTTTTACAAAAAAGCGAAGTAGTCAATACACAGTATGCAAATTACAGGCGATGATGATGGAGAGAAGTGTCTACCGAGCATGTACTTACATCTTCAATAAAATTGATACAGTTGTATTCTTCGTTTCAAATTGTTGCATTCCTGTAATAAATTGAACAATAGTGATTTTTGTTAAGGGGGATGTAAAGGGCGGTTGTAGTTGCTAGCTTTTCAAAAATAAGATGTTTATGATAGTATATTTTATTAAATAATATGACACGAGATGTCGCCTCTCCTTCCGCGTAATTTGTGTGTGTGTGTGTGTGTGTAAGTGTGCGTGTGTTAGCGACCAGACATGCCAGATCACAATTTCATGAATACAAGTGAAAATTTAAAAGTAACTTCTTTGTCATTCTAAGTCCGCTTTTGTTGCAACCTTTATCACAATCTTATTCTATTCTATGTATGAAAGTAAATCAAAACATCTTGTTTAATTGTACCAATAAAGTAAATGAAGTAGCAGCAACCAGTCAGCTTTGAAAATAGAAATTATGATTTTATATGGCAGGAAGGTAAGTCATCATTGTAACTTATTGTTGAGTTGTGAGCTCTTCTAAAATGGAGGGCCAAATTTAGACAAATCCTTTGCTTCACTGAAGCCGAATCTACAGTCTTTAATCATTTACCATAGTAGGGGAAGATGGGGCAAGATGGGACACGGGGCAGGATGGGACAATGCGATAACTATCTAAGTAAGCATCAGAGGGCACTATAATCTGCACTGATAAAAAGCACGCTGTCAGGAAGCCATCTTTACGCTCATTAAGCTGAGATTCTCTTGAGCTTTGGAGGACAAACGCAAAAATTGATATCGATGACGGCAGAATTTCTGCAGTTAAGAAATGTATAGTATCCCTGGCATAATATGAAGAAAGGTAGAACGTTGATATTGTGTGGTTTTTATAGTATATACATCAAGTTTATTTCACAAAATGAAGGCAGACTGTATGTCATTGCATGTATTGTGTAGAGCTTAGAAGTGTAGTGTGTGTGTGCATGGGGCATGATGGGACATCCACCTCGGGGCAGATTGGGCGGGTGTCCCATCTTGCCTCATCATATTTGATAAGGTTAATGTATATGTTTTATTCTTTTTGCATTTTCAAAATGGTCCGGAATTACAAACGAAAGATCGACCGTTTCAAGTGGAACACGGAAATATGCGTCTTCATTGTTTGTCCCATCCTGCCCCACATATGTGGGGCAGGATGGGACAGATTTGGCTATTTTGAGATGGCTATTACGTAAAATAAAAGTAGACAATTAAGATGATATTACGTGAGATAGTGTTACCTTACACAATCTTTGTAAATCCTGTTTCATGTGGAAGTTTGTGACGTAGTATTTGAATTAAAGCACATTTAGTGAAATGTGGCCCATCCTGCCCCACGTTCCCCCATTAGAAAGAACACGGAAGAACCAATTCTTGCTTGAAAGTCGGTTCCATGTCCACTGATTTAACTGGTTTCTGAAAATGTCAGGTTTTCCATATTATGTGTGACTGTGGAAGAAAGTGTTAAACTAAGATGACGACGAAACGATAGAAACACAAACGGAAACGCTGCTGATCATTTTAGGATAATAGAGGTCGACCAATCTCAAGCAAAAATTGTCAAGCGAACAAAACACGTATAATACACACCGTCTGATTAAAGGCATAATTTACCATTTGCAGATGAAAGCATTAGTGCTATAAAATAGTTCTAAAATGTGAGTTAGGGATAGAAACAACCACTGTCAAAATTTGAATCCGTATAATCGATGTTAAGTGTTGTTAAATACACAAAATGTGGACAATAGTTATAATAAAAATTTTCCAGACTAAACCGTATACAGTTACGGTTTATTGAGAAAAACCCTGATATCTCCTTATATTTTAGGTTTTATTGCAAATATTTTATATGGTAGGATGTTTTATGATACAACAGACCTACACATATGCATCAAATATGATATCTTGAAAATTTTTGACATCACTGCTCCCAAAGGTAAACTGGACCTTTAAGGAGGGGGATCGCTTCGGCGTGATGGTATCGGCGCTCGTTCTTGTTGTCGCTGGCAGCCATGATCAGAATCACGTGACAGCACGACATTCATGTCCTCTAAACAGAATCCATCATATTGGTCCATTCCTGTATGTTTCACAACAAGATGATGACGTAGATTAGTAAGATCATAATCATGATGATTATCGCTCACATTAACACCGCCCGCTCTGTGTTATTAGCTCTTGTAAATAGCCAGGAGTTGGTATATTGCACGTCTATATCAGCTTTGCCAGATATTCACAAACAATGAGAATTGTTGCAGCCCCCCACAAACAGACAAACATACAAGGAAACAAAAAGATAAGAATAAAGATCGGTTGTTTTTGTCAAGAGTTTTGATGTTATCTGACTTTGGACCTGCAATATATATATATTTGTACATGTATTATTCCCCCTCAAGTAGAGTGAAGCGCCTCGTATCACCCGGATCATCCTCGCTCTGCACCCGACTATTCTCAGACCTCCGTCTTTTTTAATCTTTCTTTTGTTTTTCAGTGAAGGGCATTTCAGACGAGAAACAGTGGCCCAATGATCTACATTAAACAGGACAAATTATAAATAATTCAAATTTTACATACAGAAGTTTGGAGAACCACATGACTTCAAAATCCCAAAGTCTATACTCGGCGCCGACTACATCAGACTTTCATGGCGACAGAGTGAGGGGATCTCATTTGAAAATATGGACAGGTGTGATAATCTAAGTATTCCAAAGGAGCTGCCAGTGATTGGTCGAATGATTTACTTTGAACATGGTAATGCAGATCAAATTTTAAATAACAGACACATTGTGTTTTAAAAAGCTACACAAAATCAGGTTTGAAGAGTCAATTAAAGTTGGTCATGTTTATTGCTAACTAAGAATAGACTGAACATTTTTCTGTATTCTGTCAACCTTCTGTTGTAGCCGAGTTATCGCAAGAAAATATCCTTCCTATTCATTTCCCCTCGGAATAGTTCTCTCACTTGTTATCATTCATGTCATTGCTTCGCTATGATAGTTAGTCGCTCGCAAAATTTATGCACTGAGAAGCAGTAAAAGAAAAGGCTCCGTACATAATACTAAGTAGTAGATCTCTTCATGAATTTGATAATTCTCGACTTTGAAATCTCCATAATCTGCAGCATTGTGAGTTATCACTATAAATGCCTCTGTCCTTCATTGTCTGCACCGTAGTCGAAGTCACTTTCACAAATGAATTCACTTTGATAAAGCAATTGAATGTAGTCATTATGTATCATGACAAAAATAATCCTTTTCGCTTACCTACTTCTCCTTTTTCCGATGCCATATTCTAGGCCTACACCATTGGAAGCAAAGAAAGTCATCCCATCCATCGTCCACTCAGAGGACTCTGGCTGGTGCTTTAATAAGGTCTTATTTACCCAGGGTAGCCTCTTCAGTGTTGCCACTGCTCTACCAGAGGGCCCTGCTATTATTACTACCCTAGCGTTGCCAGGTACCCATTTGTACACCTGGGTCGAGAGGGACACAGTGGGTTAAATCATCTTGTCCAAGGACGTAAGCACTGGGCGGGATTCGAACTCGGGTCCTCCGGTCGGGAGTCGGGAGTCTTATCCACTATGCCACAGCGCCCCCAGCGCTTTGGAGGGTAATTTGGAATCACTATCATCCATACAAAAGGGAAATAATCACGACTGCATTTTGAAACTATCTATGCCACGCAGGTACGTATAATGGCTGTATATGAAAACAAGGGTTGGTGAATATTAAATTGAGTTCGTGTTCATGAGCAACCACAGCAGCTTATAGAAGAACCATCTGGGAGTTAATGAGCTGAAACAGAGTGGATTTTGTCATGGAAAAATCTGTTTCGAATATAATAAATAAAATAAGAGCAACAGGTATATAAGCGAATATTTTGAGGAGGCGTAGATAGAACTGTATCTATTTACATTCCATGAATTCAGATAAATTACATTTTTATTGAGGAAAACTTGGGCAAATCCGACGTATCCTAACAAAGACATGACCAATCGAGTGTCAGTATAGAAAAGCAACCGGGGAAAAAGTTGAAGTCATGTGACAGCAAACAAGTTAAACTCCTGTAAACCATGCGACATTAAATTCAGATCGTTCTAAATGTGATAGATTAGGTCCCATAAAAATGAATTTGAAATTGTATGAACTCAAAGAAATCAATAGACAGTCTCTAATTCACTGTAATAAAAATAATCATCTCATCTTATTGAACTCTTATATTGATATTTTATCTTATTGAGCTCTTATATCAATATCTTATCTTATTGAACTATCACCTTGAGGTGTTCTGAGAGCGGTTACCAAACGAAAAGGAATGAAGGCAAGCGTTTAGGAGAGAATCCTGACCATACAATCTGAGAAATATCACAAAATCGACGTCATTTTTACGTAAATCTGTGTACCAGGAGCAACATCTATACAAGCCTAGACAGAAATGGTACGAAATGTAGTGGACTGAGAGACAGAAATATCTATTTTTCTGTCAGTACAGGTAAAGAACTTTTATTGATTGATTCTCGAAAAAGTTACGATAAGACATCAATTCTTAGACAAATTCTTTCTTTTGCCGTCTTAAATGAAATGAATCGACAATAATTATTATCGTATGAAATTTGCATGAGAGTACAGGAAAAGAGAAAGAATGGCTTTGCTAAATCTGTCAATCAAAGTGGGCCTATTTTTAGATAAGGCAGCTAACATTTGCAATAAAATGAATAAATTCCCGAGTGATGATATACCTTGGGAATGTCTTTAAACATATCTTGAAATCAGGAGGCATTTCATGAAGCAGTTTGGTCGGATATTTTTCTGACAAACTGTTACAAGCTACTGAAATCCTTGCATCTGATTGGCTGAGAGCAAATTTGTCCGACAACTTTGTCGGACAAAATGCTTCATGAAATACCCCCTGACCAGTTAAAATAGTCGATTGCCAACCCTCGCTCGATTGTTGGCGAAAGAGGCAATCTTTTCCGTCAAACTCTTTGAAGTAATCTTCCATCAAATGGGGGCAAACCAAAGCCCCTCTATCACCTGTGTAACCCCTCAAATTACACCTGTTGATACGTCTTGGTTTTGGACTTTACTCCTCCAATTGTTGCGTGCTATAGATATCGCCACCTGAAGATAAATTTACTCACTCAATTGTTGAATGGAAGATTATTTGCTTATAATGGAATTACCGGTCGGTCCACGCACAGCTAAATGCATGCTACAGGGTTAGGCAATTCGATTAAAAGACAGATATAGGTCATGGAAGCCAAATGATGTACTTTCAGTGCATGGCATTATTTGGTTTTTTTTTTTTTTATTATGTTGAGACGATAATGTTGTAAACAAAGAAGAGTCGAACATGACTTTGTTTCTTGTCCAGATCCAAATCAAGAGTCAGTTTTATTCAAACGCTGAGTCTTACTACCTCAACGAGCAACTTACATGAACAAATGAGCCTTTCGCCCCATGAAGTTCAGTTGTCAGTTTGTCAGTTTATGACCGTGAGTCCATAGTTTACAGGGTTACATTAATGAACAGAGGAAATGTTTATGAAAGTGAAGTTACTGCATTGAGGTGGATTATTTGGTGACTAAGCGTGAACGGAGGATGAAATTAGCTTGGGAACCAAAGCAGGTTGTGTTCATTAGTAATTGCCGGCAATTAATTACATAGTCAAGTTTTCAATATCGTGTACTACAAAACGCATTGAAACAATGCAATTTTTGAAAACGATTCTCAGGCCGTGTGATATTCGTCGCACGAAAAATAACAGCCTCTATACCGGAGATTTAGGGAACATGCGTGCGGTCCCTCCCACCTCGGATTTGGGGAGGGGTATAACAACACTAAAAATGTCGGTTAATCTCGAAATGATTACACCAACGTGTTCAATACAAACATTGAGTGCTCGTTATACCCCCATTCCACGTACAATTCCATGCAATATATAAGGTACCATGTGAACAAATGATACACGATCATCAGCCCAAATGATTTCAGAGAGGGCAAACATGCAGGGGGTTACGCCAACCAACAATAAGATGTAAATCCATTGAGCTGAACTTTGATTACTCAGTCATGGATGCAAGATACTCCGGCCTAAATTTGCAGGCGGACTGGGCCAAAGAATATCCAAAACACAACAGGAGACATTCAACATAATTATTCATAGTGTAGGGCCTCACTTTTGGATGAAGTAATAGACAGTAGTAAACAATAACAAACAGCAGGGAGACTACGATAGTAGAACGTGTACACTTGCTATCCGGAGTAAGTCTCTTGAGTGTTGCCACTATTCTATACGAGATGGCCCTGTCATCATTATTACCTCAACATGACTAAATACTCATGAACACATAAAGTTGTGAGGGACATCCCCGGGGATATCTTTAGTAAAATATCTTGTCCAAGAGCGCTTGCAAACCAGCACTTGAAGGAATTCGAACTCGAGATCTTATCGTCTAAAAGACAAGAAACTTATCCACTATGCGACAGTGCCCCCCCAAAACAAACAAACAAACAAACAAGCATGCCAATATAGGGACTGTTTTGATGTGTTGCTGGGTTCAGCGCGATAATAGGCAGATTGAAATTCATTCTCGAAAAAAATTATTTCGGTACGAATACATAATACCTGTCCTATTTTTAGAATCATAATTTTGACTTTGATCTCAGCGACAGATTATTTATAACACGCACACACACACACACACACATGCACATACACGGGCCATTGAAATATTCGAATATGAAATTTGGTGGCCCGACATTTATTTTTTAGTGGCCCTAGGCCATCGCTAATGTTGAGCCCTGTATGTGAATAAACAAATAAATTAATAAATAAATGAATAAAAAATGAATTTATATGTATATATATACATATGTAATATACATAAACATATATATATATATATATATATATATATATATATATATAATTTATTTATATTTATACAATATATATATTAGGGACATCATACAAACAAACAAAGGGCGGTGAGTTGGCTCAGTCGGTAGCGCGTCTGCCTCACGATCACGCGGCCCGGGTTCGAACCCGAGTCTGGACTGAGCAATGTTGTGTGTAAACGTACCGTCCCCTCTAGCAAGAGGCAAAACACTCTGTCCCTCGGATAGGACATAAAATGGAGGTCCCGTGTATGAGAGAATCACAGCTCATGCACGTAAAAGATCCCGCTTCATTCATTCATCGCAAAGAGCAGGGTGTCTAACCCGGTGAAGTGGTCCCACCCCACATCCAACTGGACCCCATGGAAGACCAGCTTAGTGTAGCTGAATATGGGCTATCCAGCCATCTTCAGAGATGGAAAATGAACAACAACAACAAAGGAAGAGACATAAATGCGAAGTACCAAGCATTGGTAAACTTTAATTATCATAGCCCAACACTGCTATATTGTGTAGGCTTATTGCATGAAAAGATGTAGAAATTTTTAACTAACACTTACGGCGTACAAACGTTTCATATAGATTATTCCATCACTCTAACGACATGTACGAAAAAGAAGAAGTGTTAGGACGAAAGACATTATTTCTGAATTGCTTATTCTAATTCCGCTGTCCATTCGAATAATCGCGACGTTGATCCTTTCATTCACAAATATTCACTTTTTAATTGGATAATCACTAGGCTAATGTTCATTTGGATAATCCTTTTCAACCTCTATTCAAACACATCCACAATGCCACTGAATTGGTAGGACATGGGACCATACAGCTTGCATCATTAAAAACATTAAAACGCAAACTATCACTGTTTTGTATACACACATTATATCTTTTAGCGTATAATCAAGACACGTGTTTGAGTGAAGGGTGTGTCATGCGATAAAAGTAAATATTCATTTTCTTTCCAGGAAGATAATAATCAGCCTGAAATCTTCAACAAGAGCGGCGCGAAATGAATTCTTAAGATAAACAGCCACTTTGAGTATGTAAGGGATCTTGCGTTCCTTATATCAATATGCCGCGGAAGAGTGGACAGTGTGATATTGCATTAATCATGTACACGTTTGTCGCGTTTCATTTGTATGATTATCACTGTGTGTCACTGCACTATATTCATTAGATAATGAAGTATGATGTGAATACATATAAATGCCAAGTTTATTTTCTGCCAGGACAGGTAAATACGAAGTTTTACGTGTGCAAACATGGACCAGTCAACTGAATGTTATAATTATCCATCCAGAAACACCCTTAGTCTGTGTTAAAGCAAAATCATCGATGAAGACAGATTGCTTCATCTATTTTCATACTTCTGTTAAATATAGATAAATGTGCAGATCGTACAGTAAGAAAGTCGCAATCCATCCACAGAGAAGAGCGGTCGAGCGACGAGAATTTGAATATCATCTCACATTTCGAGTATTTCTGAAGTTTCTTGGTTTCGTTGCATAATACCAGTTGGCTTAAAATGTTGCATAATACCAGTTGGCTTAAAATATTGCATTTTGATGCTTGATGATGGCTGATTCGTTTGCACAGGAGTCTGTGATTCTTCAATAGCTCCAATGCAGCTACTAAGCTTGAAGGCGCAGTGCGAGTACAAAATTGAGAAAATCCGAACAAATACAAACAGAACAAAAGGAATAGAAACCAACAACTACAGAGACAGCCTTTCATTCTAATCTAATTTATCATCAAATCATAGAGGTAGTGTCATGTATTGTTATTTTGGGCACTGCGCTCGCGTGCCGTGAATTACGGCACTTTCAAAATTCTGAATCCAATTAAGTACAGATGCAGAAGTGAGCCAGCAACATTATCCGTCATAAATATGCCCTTGAAATTAACGGCAACACGTTTAATGTACCAGACAGCATTCTCTGTCTCTCCTTTCCTTGATTAACCATTTGTGTGCTTGAAATGCCGAGTGGCACCAACCCCCCCCCCCCAAAAAAAAAAAAAAACCCATAACGTTGTACACACCGTCCAAAATCTCTGGCACAGGAACACTATTATCACCAGATTGGCTTTTAATGATCGTCGATCACATGATTATACCGGAAAGCGTTTCTCAGCAGCGATGTCGTCGAAATAAAGCGATGATTTTAGTTCGCAGTGAAGCTGGATTTCTAGCTTATAAAGTCAATTATGTGTAGCAAATGTTATAAAAAACCACAAAGGCCTATCTCAAAACCTTATACCTTGTTTATACTCATTGCAACTGTCACCTCCTTTAGGCATGAGTTATCACTTGGCAGCGAAAAAAAAAAAGAGGATAGTTTTGTACAATGTGTACAATCTTGACAATGTGATGAAGTTGTTTTCTTTACAGACTACGGTTCCTGTCTTGTGTAATAAAGAACTTCATGTAGCTCGCAACTGACACTTTCCAACCACTTTCCCCCGTCGACAGTAACCCCATGAGTTTCATCAACCCACTGACCAGCCGGAAGGTATACGTCACGGCTTCGCCCTCTATCTTCAAGGATGGGCGCCACCACCAGGTCGTCTCCGACGAGGAACTGGGAGTCGACGGTAAACGTTTCCGGGTCATCTGGCGCGATCCACCACAGAGGGCGAATCAGTGGTTTTCCGTGCGGAATCAGTTCTTCCTCTGCCAGCCTCACGAGTACGGGCGTGATCACGTTCTCATGGAAACTGGTCCAGGTGCGCGCAATGTCGGTGACCGCCGGGTCGGGAAACTGCCAGGGAGAGATCGAGTACTGCATGGCAGGAAGGAAAGCGGTGATCTGCAGCCAGCGAATGTAGAGCTCTTTGTCGGGGAAAATCCCGAAAAAAGGGTAGCCGTTACCGCCTATCATATCGGGTAGAACGTAAGAATACCCAAGGACGCTGTAGGTGAGCGCAGTAGTGATCAAGGTTTTAAGTCCGTTGTCCCAGCCCCACTTCGAATCCTTGTCCATCATACGCAGGAAAGTGGGTTGCCGCTGATTTTCAAAGGATGACCTGACTTCGATTTGCGAGCCAAGCTGCTCGGCAAGTTGGACCCACTTCGTCGTGTATTCACACGGATTCCTCAGCAGCTTGTAGGTGCGATGGTTGCCAAGGTACTGCGTCTCCCCAGCGTCAAATTTGAAGGAGTCAATGCCGAATTCTGCCTGCGCCTGCTTCAGTCTTGAGACAAACCAATCAACGGCATCCGGATTCGTGGCGTCAAGCATCCCTGCGCGCGGACCATTCCACCAGAGAACCTCAGCCGTTGTCTCGTCTGCATTCTGCACCCAGTAACCGCGGCCGTCGCCTTCTATCCACGCATCTGTATTTTGATTGGCGAATGGTGTTATCCACAGCGTTACGCGAAAGCCTAGATCGTGAAGGTCTCGAATCATTCCAGCTGGATCAGGGAATTTCACCTCATCAAAGATGAAGTCTCCGAAGTTCCTGTACGAGTAACCGTCATCAATTTCAAGCTGACTGTTGTTAAATCCGTTATCCAGGATCTCGTGTGCGAAGTCTAGAATGATGCTTTGGTTGATAAACTTCTTATAGCGCGCCCACGTTGACCAAATGGGGGACCGCATCATTCTAACATCCGGTAGACCTGTTGGCTTCTTTACAAATCTATTGGTCATGTACTCGTGGATTCGGCGGACGTTCTTGGCCGTACATACTCTGTAGTCTAAAATGGGAGGCGATCTGTCCGGGTTTTTGTAGGAAGTGTAGGTATCTTTGTCCGAAGGGTACGCCCCTCTGAAGCAGATCTTGCCATTCTGCCTGTGGTTGATGCTGACGTAGAGGGGGGTGTTGCGGGAAACGCGGATTGCCACGCCACTCGACGACACCCAGTAACGCTCAACCAGAGAACCGTACCATGTCGGGTCGCGATAGATACTCGCCGACGCGTAAATCCTCATTGGCTGGTCCCATTCGTTTAGGGGCCAGTGCTGGTTGAAGATGGCACCAGTGCCATACCAGTAAGCGTCGTCAATGTCGTAGCAGTCTTGCAGGACAGTGTCCATTGAGGTCGCACTCCATTTGAAATGATGACAAGTGACGTCATCATTCCCTTCCTCACTCACCTCCAGTTTTGCTTCAGACTCCCATTCTTGGCATTCAATAGCATTCTGTGGAAATGAACGAGATGGCGGAGAGATTCCGGGGATATTGTCAGAACTTCCGTAAGGATCTTTAATGATAAATTACAATTGTATAGACAGAAAAAAAAAAACCAAACAAACATAGTATCGACCCTGCGGAAGCATCACTCACCTCTACAGAGGGAGATAAAAGGAGGCCAGCTACACCCACACATTAAGGCATGATGACTCGTTTTGTCATTTTGGGCGGTGCATTTGCACGAATACGCTCAACTGAAGCAATATTTTCTTGTGCATAAAAATTATACTGGATATTTCAACATGTATTCTATGGACAGTATGCTTCTTTATAATGTAAGCATGATCTTGAAATGATAATGTCTGCAAGGAGCACAAGAAGTGAAAATGAATTTCGTGGTCAACATTTATATCATTATTCTTCAACAATTTCTGTTCCGACTATTTTCTAAGATGAATAATCTATTAGAGGTTTCTATGTTGACCTACCGTGTATGGGAAGCCAACACAAGATACTATCTCTGTACAGTGGACTGTATAGTTATTGAAAAAATCGACGGATAAAAATTCCGTCCTGCTATCTCAACTTCACTATTCTACCTTGAAGAGTGTTGCTGTATCTTATCTATATACATATAAAGAACGATCAGGCGAGGTTGACGGTGTGTGTGTGTGTGTGTGTATAGTACAATCGTGTAATGATAATCGAAAAGTATAATATTGATCAAAGGGCAGCAGAGACCTTCTTTCTCTCAGCCTTCTCCCTTTCCCTACCTTGTCGCTGGCGGCGCAGGGCATGATCTCCTCGTCCAGTGTGACACCAAGCTCCCCTCTCAGCAGCGTGACGTTGGAATATCTCGTTATCTCGATTTTGCTTCCCGCGATGGACGCGACGTATTTTCGCGGCGGTGGTGGCGGATCTTCGGGGAGGAGGACGCCACATAACACCGCAGCGACAACGGCCGCCGTCAAGAATCCGACCGCGATGGCTACCATCAGTGGTTTGGACATCTTGAGAATGATGACCGTTTCTGAAAACTGAAGAGACACAGAAACAGGCCATCTGAATAAGGAGTATATCACATGCGCTGCTGGGATGTATACCTGAGAAATGACAGAATATCTTCTGTGGAAACACCATTTGTGGCTGTCTTTACTATAAGGGTAAAATCCCATCTAATTCCGCTGTTTAGGACCCTGTGCTAATTATGTGTTGTTACAATTACACATTAACGCAGCAAAACCAACACAATGCAGAATTATCTCGACAAATCAGACAGTATAGATGTTGATCTATAAGTGTATAGTGCATGCTCTGTCTATGGATGAGACTTGTATTACAGAAAGAATGTCGTTGCCGCCCTTGCTCCTAGGTGAACAATATAGTTATTGTCAGAGTCTCTCTTTTGTTTGTATTTTGATACATTGTATCTGGGTCGGAAGAACGAGGGCTACATAGTAGTATGACAGCTTAAAATGATGAATCTTTTCCAGAAGGAAATAAGAGCAGATTGTGTCTTATGTATGAGCTACAATCAGGAGAGCATGTTTTACATAAGACATTTTGAGGTTTATGAAGACGAAGTCAAGAAGAAAAGACCAGACTGGTGAAAGTTTGTAAGGTTTTGTTTTTCTTTATGTAAAAATTCAAATGTAAGTCAGTATCTAGCATGTCAATAGGGTTTTGACTATAGAATTCGACGCTGTTGTCGGAAAGGGGCAGCGATAGAGATTTCACTTCAACACTATCAATTGCGATGTAGCATTGGGGAAATCCTTAGTTGGACAAATCATAATCTGCCAAAAAAAAAAAAAAAAAAAACTTATCCCAAGATTCCCATCGATATTAAGTCATGTGAGTAATGATCAAATTTAGTATGATAGTCTTGGCATTCCTATTCAGACAGCATCACACTTTTCCACACACAAGTATATCATAACCAATCCCACTATAAGTTAAAGGGTGTGTACAGTTCTGGTCGAGGTGAGGATTTAGCTATTGCGAGATATTCAGAAACCACTCTATGATATGTCAAAGAGCATGCAACTCTAAAAGGTGTCAAAAGTTTATTTGATGGAAATCGGTTTTGAAATAGCTGAGATATCCAAAAACAAGGTGAAACAAAGAGATCCTAATACAGTTGTGTCATGTCGCCTTTTATTATTATCAATTTTTTGGATATCTCAGCCATTTCAAAACCAATTTTCATCAAATAAACGTCGAATCCTTCTTAGAAATTACATGCTCTTTCATATTTCGTGAAAGGTTTCTCATTATCTTACTTAGAAATGTTCAAAACATGAATCCCTTACCTCGACCAGTACCGTACAGTCCCTGTAAGCCTGTATAATAGTTAAACTACATTGAACATGCATTTTGCTGCATACGCGTTGAAAGATTAACTCACCGTTGTAATGTGAGCCGCACTGTTATCTCACTATTTCGCACTAGAATAGACCGTCAAAATCAATGCTTTATTAGTTCATAGTATACTAAGCAGCATTTTCCCAACCTTGTTGGATATCTGTGTGAAAAACTCATATACAGTGAGCAATATAAAACGTTGTGACAATTTCAGTTAAGGTTATAATTATTTATGGTACTTCCTCACCTTGAGTTTGAAGCGCTGTTCGAAATTCACGTCCTGTGACGTCTGTCATGCAGTGTCTGTAAAATCAGCAGCACTTTATTCCTGTATGACACTGGCCCTTTGCACAATCGGCTCATCTACACCTATTAGTAGCCTGGGAGACTTCGGGAGTAGATCTTGTTTATATGCAGATTAGTCAAAAGGAGTGATAAAGAAGGCAAAGGTCCGTGCACAGACACACTATAATCAATTAACCATTGCCGTCCCATGCAACAGTAGCCATTGACCAAAATGTTTCTCAATATAAATAATTACCTGTTTTCGCGCTGCAGTCTTCTGGACAGCGATTAAAGGGATGGTACAGTATTGGTGAAGATGAGGATTTGGCTTTTAACTTTTTGAGAGATCTCAACAAACCACTTGCGAGATTTAAAACAGAGCAAATCATTTTAAGAAGAATTCAAAGTTACTTTGATGAAAATCAGTTTTGGAATGGCTGAGACATCCAAAAACAATTCAAAAGTATAACAAATATAAAAGGGTGGGTCCCACCTTTTATTGGGATTGCTATATTTTGGATATCTCAGCCATTTTAAAACTAATTTTCATCAAATAAACATTGAATTCCTCTTGGAATTACACGCTCTATCATATTTCATAGGATTTTTCTCGTTATTTCACCCAAAAATGTTTGAAACCTGAAGTTAGATAGGTCTTAACGAAAACCATATAATCCCTTTGACTGAGGAAGACAAACGAAGAGCCGGAAGTCATTTGCATCGGTGTTTCAGTTCTGAAGCTTATCTCACATAAGTTTCAATCTTAAGTTTACAGTAAACTCAAAGATAAGAATAATCGGCTCAAAGAAAGGCGAAACTAGTTTAGGAAAAGAAGAATTTTACTTGGACTGGACAGCAGGTTCTGATTGTAATTAAATTGAGAATATAACCCCTGATAGCCTGAAGCATATCGCAAAAAGATGAGAAGTATAATAGAAAGAGGCATCCGAATTTGCATTCCTTATAGCAGGGCTCCACACTAACTTTTATTTTTGGTGGCCCGAAGGCAAACATCCGACCTTTTTTGGTGGCCCGATCAGGCCACCAAATTCTTCATTTCTGATATTTTGGTGGCCCGAAGTGCGTTTTTGGTGGCCCCGGGCCACCGTTAGTGTCGAGCCCTGCTTATTATAGGTTTATAGTTCTCGGTGTTCATGGGAACCCCTAAAATGTGCACGATTGAAATTCGAACCATCATTTAGCAATTATGCTGAATGGTCGAAAGGTCGAAAGGAGGGAAATTTGCGTTTAGAACCATATTCTTGACGACCCGATATCTGACAGCATACACATATTAGGCGTTTTCACATCAGCCCGATGTTTCGAAATAGCGCGCTATTTTCTGACTTGGGAAATTAACCCGATCACGAAATAGCGCGCTATTTGATAATGTGAACACAAATTAGCGCTCTAATTGTATCGTTCTGATCGAGAAGAAATTTCTCGAGTCCAACTCGGGAAATTTCTGAAATAGCGGGATAATTTGCGAACTAGCGCGCTATTTGATAATGTGAAAACGCCTCAAGAAATTAGCGCGATGCATCCCATCATGCCTAGTGTGTGTGACCCGAAAGCGCACGCTTTACTGGTATAATACCCGACGCTGTTTGCGCGTGCTCAGCTGTCGAATTAGCTGGAAAAAATTTCGGGCTAATTCTCTTCGGGCTGATGTGAATAGGAAATGAAATAGCGCGCTAATTTGCGGTCGCAAAAAATATCTCGAGCTTGGATTTTTATCGGGCTGATGTGAAAACGCCTATTGAGGCTTGTTTATTATGGCACTCCCACGTACCAATATTCGTCTGTAGGCCTACCGCTGATATCATTGTCATTGTCTTCAGCAAGCTATATTATGCACGTTTCGTTTTGCCGTATAATCAGGACCTCGTTGAAACCCCCCCCCCAAAAAAAAAAAAAAAAAAAAAAAAAAACCAACATCTACTTGCGTTTAAACGCAAGGTTTCTATAGCAACGGACTATGATTTATTAACATATTAGGCCTATACTTTGATGTATTCGGTCGAATTATCAATAGCACACATCAACACAATATTATGTTTGTCTCAAAAACTCACAACAGTTCCAATTTGCGGCAATGTAAGACATTCTGTTTTGTACATAAAATCGTTGTGTTGTGCAACAGAAAGAGGGCTTTATATTTGCGTTTATACCCTTTGTATTTCCCTTTCACCTTTGCACCTTTCAAGCCAACCTTTTCTGTATTGCATTCCTGTTTTGATGGAAGCTGGAAAAAAAGAAATAAAGAAGAAGTAAAAGGTGTACTAAATATTTCTTATAATGATAGTCATACAATAAGAGAAGCAGGAGCAGCGTTAGCAATTCGTATAGTAATTAGTAATACATTATCATCAGTGAAGCTTGATGAGAATCGGACAATCCGTTCAAAAGTTACGAATCATGGATGAGAAGACTACAACAGTTCGTGACGTCACGGCATGAAAACAATAAAAGAAAAGATGGAGAAAATTTGGAATAATGTCACTATTCATGAATAGAACACAAAGCGTATAATATATGCACTGGTATAACATCAAAATTCTATCTAAGGTCAGTGTATATATTGCCATCATACTTTTACCAATAATCATACTACAGAAACCAGTGCAGTATAGAAATTGTATCACCGTAACGGTATTCCAAACGATATTTTTGAGTGCCTGAGACCATGCAAGTTATAAATTTCGATGAATGTCAAAGTCCATTGTTCGACTCACAAAATATATACCATTCATCACTATTACATGAATGCAATTATTCTGAGAGCCTCTGCATGATGTTTTTGCTTCAACCTTGTAAATAGGTAATGACGCTGAAGACACACATGGACGCACACACGTACGCAGGCACAAATAACACACACACACACACACACACACACACACATACATACACACACAAAAAAAAAAACACCGAAAAGGTTTTCAGCTATACACCAGTATTGTTATTATTTTTCGTGATGCCGATAGCCTCTGTCTGGAGGTTTTTTTTTTTTTTTTTTTTTGGTTTTTTTTTTTTTAATTTTGCCTTCTCCAATTAGTGGATTTGTCGCTTGGCAACGCCTGATCGTTGGTTTCACAGCCAAACTGTCATCGTACTTCGTGCAACATCAAGGTGCGATGGAATGTTATTCATTGTCATCCTATATAGCCGCTCGATGGGAGGCAAGTTAATTTCAGCTCACTCTTAACTTGTCTGATTTTAGGTGTTGCCTTTGTCCGAAGTGCAGATATGGCCCGGTGGCAGCGAATGTTTCTACATGTGCTTGTTACCGCAAACTGTGGTGAGTAGATGTTTATAGTTCAGATCAATATCGAAAAACAAGCGTATGGGATTAGAAAAAAATAAAAGTAAAAAAAAAAAGAACGTGTGAATATTGACTCAATATTAATGTATGACTATGAGTTAGAATTTTCTGTGTTTGTAAAATTATTCCTAACAGGATAGGTACAGACCTAAGCAATATATATTGTATTGTATGACTCAACGTTTTCTAACGATAATTGACTTAAAGACGTAGACACTATAGCTGTCTGTCAGGTAGTACTTTTAGTGAAGAGAAGTTAGGATTTTGGAACCTGTGGGCCAAGCAGCCATTGTCGGGGGGGGGGGGGGTGTTTTATGAAGAATTTAAGTCGAACTTAAAATTCAAGATTGACTAAGAATCATAAGGTATGCTGTGTGTGTCTTCAATGTTGCTCATCTTTCGAAAGAAAATGAAGATTTTTGAGACTTTTTTTTTTCATGTAGCCACTGATAGTACCAAGGTAAAATAGATAATAGAATCATTCTGTAAACATTGATGATAACTAAAGTGGATGCAGGTGACTAAACCAGTGGCATACCATAATTTCATTGTTCACAGTTCATTTCACTGTTCATTATCAAATCTTGGTATTGTATACAACAGTGACATTATCTCAGTATTTTATAGCCAGAACTTCGTTTTTCTTTCTCGATCAAGGTATCTTCCACCCACATACACTATGTGAGAGCACGTAAAGGGCTTCGGACCAACATTCTGACCAGGAGAGTGAATTCGACTTAATCAGTAACTCAAGCTGCCACAAACAGCCCAGAATTTAGCCATTATACCATTTTAAATGTTTTCTATTCATAATGAAAAAGTATGCTGACCACCAAGGAGCAAGATTTTGCTGTATCATCATGGTCACCGATCACATGAATTTGAATCCTTGCAATAGACTTAAGTCATAGTGTAAATTGTTGATACGATTATATTCCTTGCTTCCTTTGCCTCTGTGAATGAGACTATGGCCATAACTTCTTTTTATCCGTTTATATTTGTTTATTTTGAACCAAGTCTTGGGCACCTTATCATGCGATAACGGGTCAATTTGCCCAGGAATAAAAGTGACATGTGGAACGACACGACTGAGTACAGGGAAGACAGTTGCCATGGTTCCCAAGTTGATGACCAGAACGGACCTCGTAAAACGGTGGAACTATCCGCTGCCCACAGAAGCTAATTTTGTCGCTTGTGTAGTTCCACCAGGTAATATCATTCATAGACAGATTTTAATGGAATTTTATGGATTTTATCTGGATGACATACATCTCAGTCGTGTCAGTGTGCAGTCTTATAAAGTTCAACAGAACCTATCAAACATGAAGTTATCTTTTGCTCTGCAAGAACTACGAAGTTTAAACGATAGTGAAGGGTCAAAAAAGGTGGGGGGGGGGAGGAAATTCCGTCTGTCTGACGGCACGCTTTTAAACAGTTTTGGGAATGTATGAGAAATGCTCCATATCTTCAATGTTATTTTTGTTCTACATGTTTGGATTTGTAGAAAAAGAAAATCATTAGAACTGTGCAGGTTGTGAGCATGTTTGTGTGTAGTATAGCACTGTAAACTATAAGCGGGCTTGACCTGTTAAATAATAATAAAGTGCCTTAATTGCATACAGTCAGAAAATATTTAATGATAATATCAGTTGGCAAATTGAAAACCAATGTGGCTCATTACGTTGTGTAGATCTACAGCGTAAAGTGAGCTTCCTCAAAAACAAATTTGCTGGATATCAGCCTGAACGTAGTCCCAGTTAAGAGATGCTGTGAATTAAAACAACGAACAGATTCTCACGTCATTAAAGGGATCGTATAGTTTTGGTTGAGACCTAATTCCAGGTTTCTAACATTTTTTGGTGAGATAATGAGAAACCTTTTATGAAATATGAAAGAACATGTAATTCTATGAGGAATTCAACGTTTATTTGATAAAAATTGGTTTTAAAATGGCTGAGATATCAAAAAAAAGAAAGAAAGAGCGATTCTTATAATGAAGTGTGAGACCCACACTTTATTACGATCTCTTTGTTTTACTTTGTTTTTAGATGATTCAGTCACGCCAAACCCGATTTTCATCTAATAAACTTTGATTTCCTCTTTAAATGGTATGCTCTGTACTATATCATTAGTGTCTTCTTGGTATCTCGCAAAAAGTTAAAAGCCCAATTCTCATCTCCACCAATACTGTACCATCCCTTTAAAGTATCAGGTTTTAACAAACTGCTCTGATCTCTGGTGTACTTCCAGTGAATAGTATGAAGGACAGCTTTACATTAACAAACACGTGAATTGAAAATGTAGCGATATTAGAAGAAGAAGAACACATCAGTGAACGTTTAAAGGAAAATAAGTAAACAATATGACATTTGCATATAAACAAAGTAAAGTACAATATGACTTTTGCATATTCAAATGAGATTTAAATGCATGTCATTTGTTTACAATGAGACAAATACATTGTACATTGTACTTTAGATGAAGAAATGCATGGACAAACTGTAACTGAATCGTAACAAAGAAAAAAAAAGTCGGAAATGAAGGGGACTGCTAAAAAGCCAGTTGATTAAGGTGAACTTGTCCTGTAATTAGACTTGGTTGTAACCAAGTCTGGCTGGAACAACCAAGTGGTGCACGTCACGAGACCGACACCCACGAATCATACATCCCACGAGTCATACAGCCCACGTGTTATACAACCCACGAGTCATACAGCCCATGAGTCATACAGCCCACGTGTTATACAACCCACGAGTCATACATCCCATGAGTCATACAGCCCACGTGTTATACAAAACACGAGTCATACAGCCCACGTGTTATACAACCCACGAGTCATACAGCCCATGAGTCATACAGCCCACGTGTAATACAACCCACGAGTCATACAGCCCATGAGTTTGACACTATAGGCAAACAGGGCCCGTGAGACCGACACATTAAGCCCGTGTTCTATCGATATGTCGAACTCGGGCGAACTCATGTTCCTTATTGCCTAGTGTCGAACTTATCGACTGTATGACTCGTGGGCTGTATGACTCATGGACCTTTATTAAATGTCGAACTCGTGGGTTGTATGACTTGTGGGTGTCGGTCCCATGGGATGACTTCTAACTGATTCTATCTCTCCCGCTAGTTCTTCCCCTACACGTATCGTCGTTATTTTATTCTTTCAACTGTACATTTCGAAATCGTTTTTGCCTTGAGCCCCCCTCTCTTGAGGCCTCCCTCTCTCCACGAGGCCCTGCGTAGCTATTTGGGGATGAGCGATTCGGTACGAGCCCCATGGTTGATTCCTCAATATAGACTTTTGTATCTTCAAACAGAAAAGGAAGAAGATGAATTGGGAAAGGAAGCATTCTTCTGTCCCACTACCTTTATGATGCTATAGTAGGAGGAACTTCTTTTCATTGTTAATTTTATTATTCTTTTCTCTCTTATTAACAGAGAGTGAAGAAACCATGGATAAAGAAGTCCGAGAAAGTGAGTTGTTTTGAAGAATCTAGTCCTAGTGAAATGTTAACCCAATAGATCATTATATCTGCACGTGTCTCTTAATTTCCTGTCATACTGTCATGTACAAATGCATTATAAATAGACCTACATATTTTTTTTTTTTTTTGTGTGTGTAATGTGAATTCGAAACGTTTTACGTGAACAAATGGCAAAAAGAAGTGGCTAGTTATGTGATTGGGAACAATTATTATTATGGCAGACCAAAATGTCATGTGCAGTATATATCGCTATGAATTAATGTCATTGTCTCTGAGCGTTTGAATCACAAGCAATGACACGTATTGGACATAATGAAGGGTTTCTTGTTAGAGGCGTTTTGTTCTTCTGTTTCCTACGTATTCTAGCCTGTGATTCGGATCCTTGTCAAAATGGAGGAACGTGTAAGGAGACCGCCTCAGGTTATGAGTGTTCCTGTACGGATGATTTCTTCGGACCGAAGTGTGGTACGGTGATTGATGCCCTCTTCCTCCACCCTCTCTTTACACCCCCATCCTCGTCCATAGCTTCGTAATTACAATTAAATTGTATATAAGCGACTTAACTCATTACTCCCCGCCCATTTGCATTTACTTGGTGAGCAAATAATGCTGGTGATATCCAGTTGTATCTAGCTATATATAGCATAACTTATGAAATCTGAAGTCAAGAATGTAATTCCGTTGACTGTCATCCACTATCAAAGCAATAAGAGCAATAAACGTATAGTAGATATTCAATTGGCAACAGTTGAACAGTGAAAAAACCCCCAGAATTTCTGACATCTCTTCACGTTTTTCTGCCAGTATATAGAAGCCATTCAGTATCTTGATATCGATGATAAATATACTACAGTAATTCCACCAACAAAAAAACTGCAGATTCCTAATTTTGGATATCAAATTGCTCATGAAAAATAACAACAAAAAACAGTTTCATGAAAATGCCACTCTGTTTAATTCATTCGCATTACATTGAATTGGGAAAATTCTAGAACCTATTGACAAACGCACAGCAGAACGTTCAGTTCATTCTTTCGTCATAATGTTTGTTTGGATTGCTGATCAAACAGACACAGAGATTACTAGCTATCCAAAACTCTCGACTGCACGAATATGTGTCTAAAATCAAGAAACACAACCGAATTTCACCAGTTCTAAGAAGCTCACGCAGGCTCCCAGTCAAAGGGGTCCGTCCAAATTCGTATACGGCTTAATAAAATCACTTTCAGCTTTTAACTGTTTTTACTTTGCTTGCTCCAAGTTATTTGAGAGAACTACAATAAATGCTTCAAATCTATACACCAGAAAAGAACCTATACGTTAAAAAGACTTATTTGCTATTCTAAAAATGTATCAATGTGTATTATGAACTAAATTTCATGGAAAACGAAAATTTTGAGCACTTAAAATGCCTCTAGTTTATGGAGTAATCTACCCCAGAACTTATTCAAGAAAATTATAAACATCATAATTAAAATCTGACTTGAAAACGCATTTCTTGTTATTCTACAGTCTAACTCTATACACAAAAAGAGATAATCAATCAAATCTATAAGAATTCATATGGCTATAGTATGGTTTGATGCCTTACCCCTTTTTTATATCATTTTATCATAATATTTGCTGACCTTTTACAGGGTAAAATAAGTATATTTGGACATCAACCATTACCTTTGTCAGTTGCAGAACTATACATTCCATTAAAAAAAAAAAAATCAGCAACCCTGATCTAATAATCTTCGATGTTTTCGTCTCAAATTGGTGAAGTTTCGTGTTCATCTCATTTCGTGCACATAAATATAACACAGTTAATCGATTTTCTCCAGAATATTTTTTTTAACAAAAAACTTCAATCAATGGATATTGATATTTTAGGTTGGATTGTATGAAAGCTGAAAAGAAATATTTTTGGGGTAAGTGATTCAGTTAATAGAATTTATTATGTTATGAAAGAAAAAAAATGTTAAGAGATTGAGGAATTAGTAATGTAAAACTAGAAAAGAAGAGATGTTTATATGGATTGCATATATTGATTGTGAAAAAAAAAATGTACCAGAGTGTATCAAAACATGTTAAACCGATGTAAAGTTTTGGTATCAGTGTTGCATCCAATGTTGAAAAGGACTATGAAATTGGTCCGGAGATTTTTGTATCAATTTATTTGTATATTATGTTTCCATTGATGAAGAATAAATATTCTTTAAAACAAAAAAAAAATATTCAAATTCCAAACTCACATACCTGTCAGTTTCATGACAACAAAATGGTATAAGGTATGCAGCAATTATTACCTCATTTAGTAATGGGAACATAAATATAAAAACATTCGCTATTTCCCATCGCAGCATGCCAGGTGGTCTACACAAAGGATAGGGGATCTCGACGGAAATTCACGTTCCCTGATGGTTACAACGTGACCGGTGAGGCCGTGTCCCTGGATTTTGAAGTCAGGGCCATGAGACAAGCACAAATAGCCTTATCCAGTGTGGAATCCACTCAAACCTACATGTATCGTGTTGGTAAGTGAGGTCCCTCTTTTCACCACCTTTATCATTACTCAAAATCTGACACAATCAGTGGATCGATTCATAAAGATTGATCGTAAGATTGATTCTACGATTTAATGCAAATCAAAAAAAAAAAATCTAACTAACCTGTGCTTCTAATGAAGCCTTAGTGTCTTTATAAAATAGGTATTGATCTTAAATACAGTTGATTCACTGAGTTAATAAATCAAGAGTAAGATTAATTGTAGCTCTTTATGAAACATGGCCTCAGGGAATAATTTTACGGATGCAAGAGCGAGCCATGAGGGTGCACACACAAATGAACCCGGTAAAATTGTATCGGCGGATGGAGATTTCTGAAAAATTCTTTTAAGTCACAGATTGCAGATTCCCTTGACATTATAACAGAATTTGCCGTTCTCCCTTAGAACCTCATGCATGATATGGCAATTGAAGTATACGTACATAGAGATTCACTGACTCCCTTTAAAATCATGATGAAGATTTGGTTCAGATGGGGCTTCATGTTACACAGTTCCCAACTTTTTAGTGAGATTATGAGAAACCTCTCATGAAATATGAAAAAGTATTCAATTCTAAGAGGATTTTAAATATTGTATGATGAAAATTGATTTGGAAATGGCTGAGATATCCAAAAGCAGAGAAGTCGTAATAAAAGATGGTATACCCACGTTTTAGGACCTCTTTGTTTTACTTTTTTTTTATTATCAGCCATTTCAAAACCGATTTTCATCAAATAAACTTTGAATTCATCCTAAAATAATGTATGCTTTTTCATTATTCATAAGAGGTTTCTAATTATCTCGCAAAAAGTTAGAAATAATTCAAATCCCCATCTCAAACTGTACAATCCCTTTTAATGTATACTGCAATACTGAAATGATAATCTGAAAAGTATATAAGCGAATGTCAGAATCATCTATTTAGATGCGTGTATTACATATCTATCCTTGGTGTTATATTATAATAGTGTAAAAATCATTTTCAGTATGAGATATCATAAAATTTAAGTTTTTCAACAAAATCATATTCTAGCGAAGATTCATATATATGGTAGTTGCGTAATCATTTTGAATAGACGGAGAATAGGGCGCAAAGCAGTATTACAGGCAAAATGAGGACACGTCATGCAGCGCTCAGAACGTTCTCATCAGACATGTCGGATTTTCATCCATGGACCATGAATGCGTTGGTTGAAAATTAATTCGGACGTGTAGAATGTCAGCGATGTCATCAAAATCGGATTAATGACATATCACCACAAATTCACGGGATTTTCACATTTCATTAGTAGCAATAATAGCACTAATAGCAAGTTTCAGTCGACTTTAACATTGATCCCCCATAATGTTGACAAGAATACAAGAAATCTTTCTTCATTCCCCCATCTCGCTTCTAAATTTCTGTAAGTATAGTCATAGGTGCCGCAAAGAACAAGATACTTCGGATGGAACGATATTGTGCTAATCCACTATCACCGTCGTATCACTGTCAAATAAACGCGGAAAGAAACACCGGAAAACCGGTCCTATCTGGCAACTCGACGTATGATCGATTTTGGCTGACTTTTGTTCGGGGTCATCTGAAGTTGGGTAGTCATGGTAACGAGGTTCCTCTCCTGCAATGGACCGACCCGCTACCACTGGATGTCAACTACATTGGTCTCTGGACAGGATGGGGCGCCGATGGGTACTGGAAGTTTCACTCGTTCTGTGAAGAGTGACGACAGTGTGACTCGTGACACGAACATACACAGTGTAAATCATTGCAGCTATGAATATTATCAATTTGTGTCAAAGGTAACTCCTTTTACGTCATAAATTTATCTTTATCGTGTAGCGTCGTGCTCCTTTATCAACTGGTGAATTTCCCTTAACGAGCAATGCTTATGAATATAATTCAACTACAGGCTACTGTTATGACTGTTCCGTCATCTAATAAGGCGATTGCATTAACGATGAATGAGACTATCGAATAGAAATAGCAGCAATGATGATGATAATAAAGTAGCATAGTAGTATAGTGGTAGTAGTATTAGTATGGTTATGGTAATTATAGTAAAAGTATAACGGCAGTGATATTTTTAATGTAGGTCTATCTCGTATTGTCCACTTTGATAAATTATTATAATTATATACTGTTCTAAATTATTATCTTTTCAACATGGGTTGCTCCTAAAACAGGAGAGGTTGGTGGTTAATTTCCAGACAAAGAAATAGTTAACTTTAATCTTATCATTACTTTCTTCGAACCGAGAAACCAAACGGCAATAGAATTATCATCATACCATTTGATAAAAATCTTAAAGATAAACCCCTGAATCTCTAAAACGAAAGTTTTCCCGATTTACTCATTGTAAATGGTCTAGATAGGCCTTTAAAACTTATACGCGTCATTATGTACTTCAAAGTACAATAATTTCTAAGCCTCATATAGAATTTACTGTATTGATACCGAATGAGGAGTTTGATTGCAAAACGAGCTAACTCCATTCTTGTTAAATTGATGTTTTTGCGATTAAATCTGTTCAAAAAGATGAATCATAAGAAACTATATATGGGATACTTTGATAATAACTTCCACGAATTCCTTCCAAGAAACTGAGGTATCACTGGAAAAATGTATATTTTTCCATCTCATGACGACCATGTTTTAAGATATTTAAGAATGGCGCTTATCCCATTTTGCAATCAAGCTATTTAAATGTCTTCTAGGATCTCGAAACAGAGCACATTCAATATCTCGAATAAATGTGTGTACTTGCACGACATTTTGAGCTTTATGGATGAAGATTTAATTCCAAGGTAACACCATCATTATAGATAATCAATACTGAGAGCTCTACGTGCAGCCCTAGTTTGGACAAGCCTATCCTGAGAGCGGATTATAATTATGATCGAATGTATTGTCAACAATTACTGTTGTGTGGATGTTGTGCATATGTTTTACTTTTTTTCCCATTTTTTCAATTTCCAGAATTTTTCATTCCGATTTAATCTTTCATATTTGATCGATTGAAACTTGAACTGTCCGTGATTTTGTATGCATGACACTGAGAGCATTGTATGAAATAACATCATATTATGATTATAATCGGCATTTGCAAATGAGGTACTGCATAATTTTTTTTATTATGTATGACAAGTTTTTAATTATATATATTACAAGCATGATATCCACTGTAATCATGGTAATTGCTTTTACATGATCGTCACAGCTATGAATAATGAAATCAATCCCTAAAGAGGGTCAAACAGAGAGCAGTTAACAACAATTATGGGCAATAACTATTGTGGTCTGCAGTTACTCGCAGAATGCAACTTTTGTATATAAGTGCAGAAACAAATGGATTTAAAAATGAGGAGAGATACAAGGTGGAGATGATGTAGAAGAGAGATTTTAATCCATCTAATGATCTGAAATATGACAATAAAATTGATGAGCGTCGCATACTGATTTTAAGGCTCAATTCGAGTTTTGCATAATTTGTGCGTAAAAGAGGCAACCGTTGATTCTGATATTTGACATGGTAGATGCCCGAAAGGGAAGACGATGAAAACCGCATGCCATTTTATGAGGGTTCATGAGTTTGATGATTGTTTGGATATATCAATTCCCCTGTCATTAACAATCAAGAGGTATGATAGGCATCATTTCTATAAACTCCAGACAATCTGTATCCCGATTGTTGATTGTCATTGGCTATAACATAGTGCATATTTTGTTAGGGGATCTGTGCTTGACTCTTGTAACATGGACTAGAAGCCAAGTATAGCAGCCTATAAATTACATGCACTTGTAAATACAGTTTCCAGCAACATAGCACGTTATACAACACGTCCGTCTTAATCAGAGAAGGAGAAGAAAACACACATTTTAGCCTCATCTTAATGATTGGGAAATTTCTCTGTTTTGTGTGTGTGTGTGTGTGTGGGTGTGGGTGTGGGTGTGGGTGTGGGAGTGTGTGAGTGTGTGAGTGTGTGCTTAAAACTATAGGTGGCACGGTCATCAGAAAATTCCGGAATATTCCGGAACAAAATTTGAGAGCTATTTTTATGAGGCCTATCGAACTTCAACTCGAATCGGAGATCTGAACAAAATTTGAGAGTAGGCCTATATTGTGAGCAGAGGCCTAGAACTTCAATGCTTATGGAAGATCTTAGAGAATTTAAATTTCAATTACTTCATGGGCTGTCTATATTAAGGATCAGTTATTGAAATTTAGCTTATTGTTGATATTTTTTCTTTTTTTTTTAGTCAAAGTTCAGAAACTTATTAGCATTTATTTTGGAATTGCGTTATGATCAAAGAATTTTCGCAGGATAGGATTATGATTGAGTGTTATGAGATAGCAGAAGAAAGGACACACTCATGAGTGCATTACAGTTATTTTGATAACCAAGTTTATCATTGAAACATGAAAATGTATGATTATTTCAGTTATTTTTAAAGGAATTGTTCTCTTTTATGTTTGTACAGTATACTAAAGTGAATTGATGTTTCTTATTGATTGGAAGCGATCATTTGAAAAAAAAATGGTGATTCTTCCTACATAATTTGTGATTAGAGGTCTTAAAGATCGGTTATGCGAATATTCAAGTACAGGTAGATTTATCTGTTCATCTTCACTTTTTTTTTTCTCAATTTCAATCGCTCGAAAATCGATCTCCTGAACCAGCCCTCTTATCTAAAATAATGTTATCCTGATGGACAGTTATACATGTATTGTACATGAAACGATACTCCAGTACCAAGTTGTACTTGAATACGGTATGCGGTTTGTGGAAACGAGGTTGCCGCTTACTCATGTGTTGACTGTCTCGCCGCCGTGTGTTGTGTGGAATGCGAACCAATGGATAGCACACGTATGTTTGTACACATCACACGCCGCCGCCCGGAAGTGCACACAAACAGTGTGTGTGTGTGTGTGTGGCCAATGCAAATGCAGCGTCTACTACAATGGCTGAAGAGAAGGTAAGATTTAACGCGAGATGTCGTGATTACCTTGTCATAAGAAGCTTTACGTGGAGAGGAATGATATTGAATATATATCCACTCATATTAGTGAAAGAATAAAGAGCGTAGGGGTGTTTGTGTACGAGTATTTCATGTGCAAAATCGGTACTCCTCTCAAATCTGTGCTTCGAATGGGAATGGCATCTGTAACTACGCCTGAAGTCTCGGGCACATGTGAGCTCATGATTCCGCTGCGCTGGTATCATCGCGCCGTGCTCGGTCTGCTGTTCGTGAATGATGGGTGATGTGATGTGCGTCTCTATTTTGTTGTCAGAAATGACTGCTTCTAAATGTATGCACTACACGTAGCAATTGTTAATGACAAGACAATATGTCCATGATGTCTGGTTTTTATATTGTTAATAGGTTGTTTGTAGCGTTGATTGCATGGATATATTGCAAAATTGCTGTGGAAGCATCGAGAAGGCACAATGACATTCCTCGCATTCCATTATGTCCACACCATATACACACACGGTTTGGTATGGTGATGCGCGACGTTCGAGATCGTCGTGTGTGTAAACAACGCGGCGTGTAGGGGATGTTGTGCTCTTGGCACTTGCTCAGCTCAGTTATTTACACAGCAAGGGATTACCTTGCGAGAGTCGAGCTGATCTTGACTAGACTCTATCGAGACAGAGAAATAATTCTTTTATTATGCACAGGGTTCTTTAGTCACATGAAGAATTGAAAATTTTGCTGTGGTGTTTATTGTTGCAAACATGTGCCACACATTTTTTTTTTTCACATTAAAAGATAATAGTAATACGTAATAGACCTGTAACAGTTACTTTATAATACTAGAAAGTATGAATGTTTAGTACTATTAATACCTATTAACGTTAGGCCTGTGTCTATTTTACTATACACAGCCCAGTCGCTGTACATGGTACGTCGCGACTCGCGACGTACCATGTACAGCGACTGGGCTGTGTATAGTTAGTGTCTATTATACTGTATGCAGGTATGTTTTGTCAATCACTTTGTTGGTGACATGTTTAAAAACAAAGCAATAGTCTCGCTCTATTTGTGATCATTGTGCCTAAAATAAATAAACATCTACAGAAGTCTACAATTAAACAAATGGTCTGAAAGAAAAAAGAATATCTGAAGACATAAGATTAAATTTGAGAGTTTTTTTTATGTCTGTAGATGTTTCCAACAAACATTGTTGTCATTCCAAAAGAAAATGACATCAAAACAAAACCTGTGATGCCTGGTTGATGTTGACATGAAAGGGGAGATGATGAGCATTGAAAGGAATTAGAATTACAATTGTATTATACTGTAATTATGTTAGAACTTTGATTTCATGATGTGCCCCAGACCTTATTATTGAAGACAACCAAAATAGTATGCTTTTCATGCCCAGTTTGAATATATTTGTTAGGCCTTACAGCCAGGAAGGCATCAATTTAGTTGGATCAAATTCATTTTTTTTTCTCATTCCCCCCAAAATCTGATACTAAAGATATATGCATGCAACCAAATCCACACCAAGTGTTATGAAATGGCCAAAATGATAGTAAATAGAACCTTTGCACATTTGATGATGTCTAGATGATAGCACACTATTGTGCTACCATTTGGTACTGTTGGTGCAACTGCCATCCTACAATGTAGAGTGTATGTTCTCTGAGTTGATTATGATGACAACAACAACAACAACAACAAAAATCAAACAAATAATGATAAGTACTCCTTTTCGGGTGTTGCAACTTCCAAGTTACCACGTTGTTTGTATTGCTGCTGATTGTGACACAGTGCACTCCCGTTTTAATGACCAGGTTTAACAACATTCCGGTTACAAAGAAGTTAAAATTCAGGCTTCAACATTATCCGCTCTATTTTTTTGTTTTCTTGTTTTTTTGGTTGTAACAAAATTTCAATAAAGAAAGAAAGAAAACTGCCTGTCCAGAGGACTTCGTTGTAACGGGAGTCCGCTGTAGTTACTATCACGTAATGATGCCATTATTACTATTGCTCACAACTTGCAACCACATTGCCTGTGTTGCCCACCACAACCAGCAACAAGAATCTCTGCGGTACAAGGAGGAAGGGAACCAGTTCTACAAGGAGGAGAAGTATGAGGAGGCCATCGTGGCCTACACCCAGGCCCTGAACCTGGGCCAGGACCTGGATGACAAGGACCGGTCCGTCTTCTACAAGAACCGGTCGGCCTGCCACCTCAAGCTGGAACAGTACGACCAGGCAGCGCAGGATGCGACTGCAGGTATACGTTTTGACAGTCTACCGTATCCCTTTTATAACCATCTCCGCACCTCGGATATTAACCCATTGAGGACGGGCTGATTTTGTTACAACACACGTTTCCCATTGACACTTGCCCAAGTATACTGGGGACTCGTCCTCAACGGGTTAAAGGGGCATTCCGAACGATTTTCATAATTTCACATCATGTAGTACATAAATTCACAGTTCCATGTATAGATTTGTGGAATTTATTGTGGTCTTTGAGCAGAGAGACCAATTCTTATTATGAGACTGTCATGTCATCATCCTTGTTCATTGCAATTTCTTATAAATTTTGAAAACATTCTTAGTCCTCGTCCCAATCACTATAAAATTCTGAAACTCTTTACTCAGTGTAAGAAATTTATTATTGTTCGAATGTAAAAATCTGAAAATCATCCAGAGGTCTCCTTTAAATGCTGTTGACATTGATCATAGATATCACCAGAGAGTTACTGTCTACAGGGACACTGTATGCATTGAATGTGTATGAGTATGTGGCATATATATTTCATGACGGTTTTACTATCTCTTCTAGAAGGGAATCTACATTTATTTCTCATAGTCTCTGTCCAGTGATTCTTGATCATGAATCCAACAAATTCTGTAATGTGTTTACATGTCCCAATTTGTGAAATAATACACCTCCAAAATATATGAAGGATCTAAATGTGAATACTGCATCCTTCAGTCATTGCTACATAGGGATTTTATATGTTGGAAGTAAAAGAAATGGTGCCATGTATATTAGCCATAATACTTAGCAAGTATAATTCTGTGTGAATCATGACTTCTTGACAATTTTGTGAGTGGTTAGATTTTGCGTGGAATAAAGTACTGAATGGAGAAACGTATGTGTGCTCATCACATTCATGTCTGGATCAGAGTTAATATTTTCAAAGCCATTTTTTGTGTTTTCTTAACCCGTTGAGGACGAGTCCCGAGTATACTCGGGCAGGTGTCTATGGGAAATGCGTGTTGTAGCAAAATCAGTCCGTCCTCAACGGGTTAAATACATGTAGCACCTGACTCACGAAATTCTTGAAAATAAAAGCATCGTGAAATATTTGGCATATACAGTACTTGGTTTATCTCTCTTGTAGCACTGGACCTGACTCCGTCCGACTTCAAGGCCTTGTTCAGGAAGTGCCAGGCACTCGAGGCTATGGGCAGAGTGGAGGAGGCCTTCAAGGATGCGATGACACTCAACCACCTTGATCCTAACAACAAGGCAGTGCAGGGCATGCTGGGAAGGATGAATGCCTTTCTCAAAGAAAAGGTGAGCAGAGAGCACTTGGCTTTAACAGAGTACCGAAATGATGATGTCACAGTCTTTTATTATATCTAAGATAGCTTGGGTCTGGAACCAGTTTCCCATATAAACATTTGGACCAGATGAGGTTGGTGCAAACCAGTTTCCATGGGGATGGACAAATGGTTATGACATCACACTTTGGAACTGTAGAGGCACAGTAGAAACAAACACCATTGAGGAGTGGGAAAGTTGAACACAAATAAATTTAAAATGAATTAAATTAGATTTGTGCCATTCACATAAAGAAGATTTGCAGTTCAGAATAAAACAAAACTATCACTGCCAACTTTGTCTAGTAGGAATATTCTTTTGGTATTTTTTGTGACAGAAGAAGTTGTATTCAACTTTTAATCCCATTACTGCCAACACCCAACAATGACGTACTGTAAAAACCAGAAATGTCCGCAGGCATTTTAATTTCGCACATGTTTCAGAAGCCAAGATTCGCAAAATCAAAATGCACACAAAAGTTCTTTTCTACACTACATTTGTTGAATGCCAGTGACAATTCATGAGATTTCATGCCACTAATATATCTTGCTCTACATTTTAGAGGGGTGAAAATTCTGATTTTTCAAATCCTTTTCACATATATCATTAAATGTAGTAGGATTACTAATGGGTGCAATTGTATCCCCTTATCCAAATATTATGCAAGTGCTACTAAGCCTACTGTAGGATGTAACTTGTGTAGACCACAAGTACGCAAATAGTTATTTTTGTGCAAAGTGATTAAACTACATGTACTAATGTTTTTAATACTCATAGTTCTGTACTATGACAATTGCCACATGTATATCATTCATGTATCTCCAAGTTGGTTTCTGCACACATGATGTGATTGAAGATAAATGTACTGTCATTCTATTAAAGCTGATAGAAACATAATAAGCTTGTTGGTTCATGATACTGTACGCAGATACAACAGTGTTCGTAAGTTGGGTTGATGACTGATTTTGTGTCTTTCCAGATGAAGAGCATGTCGTCAACAAACAGCAAAGTGGAACAGATGTTTGCTGCCCTCAATGACCCATCTACAGATGCGGAAAAGCGAAGACAGGTATGCTCTGATGGTAGCCTGATATTGTAAGGCTCACCTTGAATTTGAGTATAAATCAAGATTGATATAAAGTTGTTTTCAATGAATACAGAAAATTCAGACTCGGATCTCATGGAAATGTTTATTCCAGGAATATTGTATGGAAAAGTCACATTAATTCACATATAGATGTGCAAGTGAGATGGAGATATTTTTTTTATGATCTTGAAATTTGCAATTTTGCTCTCTAGATGCTCAAAATGTTGGTCATTAAGAAGGTTTACTGTGCAAACCCCACTGTGGTGATAACTTTCTGCTGTTGAATGTTGAGTTGTTTGAATGTTACAACTTTTTCATGTATTTTGGGTAGAGATATGTGAAAATGTGTGTATGCATGAATTGCTGCTATGAAATGCTAGCCAGGACAGGTTGCAGCCACACTTCTGCTGTTATTCCATGTGATGGTTTTGCAGCAGTGCTGGGTCTTGTAGATCTATGCACGCCCTCTTTTGTTTTCCTCATATACAGGGAGGTGAGTTAGCTCAGTCGGTCACGCGTCTGCCGTCGACCCAAGCAACCCGGTTTCGATACCTGAGTCTCACTGAGCAATGTTGTGTGTAATCATAACCTCCCCTCTGGCAGAGGCAAAACACTCTAACCCTCAGATAGGACATAAAATGGAGGTCCCGTGTGTGAGGGAGTCACAACTCATTCACGTAACAGATCCCGCTTCATTCCTTCATCGTAACGAGCAGGGTGATTGACCTGGTGAAGTGGTCCCACCTCACATCCAACTGAACCCCATGGAAGACCAGCTATCGCAGTTGAATATGAGCTATCTGGCAATCTTCTCAGATGGAAATGAACAAACAAACAAAACAAACAAAAAACATTCATAGCTTGTTTTGTTTTGCTTTTTCTTTTTTTTCCAGGCTGCCAATAATCTGATCGTCCTCGCCAGGGAACCGGCTGGAGCCGAGAGGATTTTTGCTGAGAGGGGAGTAGATCGCATGAAGCTCCTCATCAAGTCCGACGACACAGAGCTGAAACTGGCCGGGCTGAGGGTCATGTCCTGTCTGTGCAATGGCCACAAAGCGCGGGTGAGGTCAAAGGTCATGAATGTGGTACTGCATGGATTGACACCATTTTGAGATTATGCAAATTGATCCGTATTATGCTGTACAGTTCGCAAGTGTTATATTTATCAAATTGCAACTCAAACAACAATTCTGTGAGTGACTGAAGTTGTGACTGAAGACATTAAAGGTGTATAGTGTATGATAAGATTATTTAATGAAATGTTGGACAATCACCTGGTAAACTGATTTTGGTCCTGAATTCCCCAGTGAGGTATGTTGCCACATAGGTCTAATTTGGTGTATATCTCAAAATGGTTAGCCCTCTTTTTTACACCATTGTATGCACTTTAAGTACACACAGATGTGTAAAGTGTTAGATATCAGCTAAGAATGATTATAGTGACAGGGCTGGATTTTAAGTCAATACTGATGAAATTTGTTGGTTTCTTATTGTTTTCTTTTGTCATTTAAGTGATTTGTTAGCTCAATAAAGCTGAGTTAAGTTGATGGAACAAGAGTTTAAGCAGGCAAACACACACACACACACATATGCACATGCAGTAGCCCACACAATTTAGCTACACTTGAAAATTTTTCTTTTCTTCTCTCTTCCGTTAGGCCATGGCAGTTATTAGGGAACTCACCCTCCCGACCTTGGCCGAGTACTTCGCGGTGAACTCCGAAGCGATAACTTGCGCTGCGGCCGGAATCCTGCTGACCGCCATCCAGGCCATGCTGGTTCCAGACAAGAACCAGGCCAGGAACAGCGACGCTGCTCTAGTACCAGGTACTGTTTGTCTCAGTCCTGGTCCTTGGCATGCTACCCTTTACCCTAAGGAGTGCTGGGGGAATTTCACCCCAGAAATTATCATTTTCTTATTAAAATGGCACCTCTAGCTTTTGTGCCATTCTCATATTGGAGAAAAATTGAATAATATTGTTTGAATACTTTAATAGATCGATAAGTGAATATTTAAAAAAGTAGAATGCACAAAATTAAAACAATTCATTCATTTTTATGGCCAATTTGGGAGAGAAACTAAAACGTTAATTTCTGAAATGCGTTGCCAATTTAGGATTCAATGATATGTTTTTTTGTAGAGATGTTGTAGAAAATTCTGCACCCCCCCCCAAAAAAAGTTATATATCAACCCATTGAAGACCAGTCCCGAGTATACTCGGGCAGGTGTCTATGGGAAATGCGTTTCGTAGCGAAATCAGCCCGTCCTCAGTGGGTGAATGACAAAGGATTTGAAGGAAAGAAAGAGAGGAGAGAGAAAGTGAATGTATCTTCCACTAACTGTGCAGAAGAAAATGGGAGAGTGGTTTAAATATTTTTCATTCATGCAAATGATTTTAATAATGATGTTCGTTGCATGGCATTATGGGTTTGCGTTTATTGCTGTTGACTTTAATGTAAAACATGCTGACTTCTCACCCTTCTCAGTTATCAGTTCTCCGTTCTAAATTTTTGTCAGCACTTTCCAGTCTCCAACAATTTTCATTCATCATATGTTCCACTTTCAATATGAAATATTCATGGTGTAGAATGATCAGTAATGACTGTATACTCTTATACGTCCTTATCTTCACAAAGAGTCATAAATGAAAATATGAGTGTACAATGCATACTGTCATATTATTTTGAATTATTATCCTCTTTTTTTTTTCCTGAGAAGAAATGATCAGTTCCCCTTTTATTAATATGCTAAATTTTCATTATGAATTTGTTTTAAGTGGCAATGGGAAAGTACTCATCCGTGATGAATTTAAAATTGACTGTCATCAAATCCACAGGTGCTGAAAAGCACCATATTTTCAAATTAAAGAATGCAATGTTATGTGTCCCTGAAAAAAGACCTGTACAGACAGACTGCCCAACCATTCTGAATTTGGAGAAAAAAAATCTGAATAAATTTCAACCATTCTCAGCTCTTTGTTTCCATTAGAGTTTCTCATTTTTCTTAATAATTTTACTAGACACTTCTATCTGAAATGCCGTTTCCTACTTTTTAGCCATATCATCACTGTTTTTTAGTTAGAAAGGTTGGGAGGTCTGCCTTTATGGCTGAAGCCAAGAAAATATCTGTCAACCTCCTCGGGGGTTATTAAAATGCCTCTCCTCTGTGTTCAACACGACAGATTCTTCGCAAGAGTTTAAAGGTCTTCTCATGTTCTTCCTTGGTCTCCTGACGAGCTCGTCGGTGTCAGGTTACGGCCGCGATGCCGTCATCGACATGATCATCAAGTTCATTCCCAAGAAGGAGGGAGCTGGGAGAGCAATGGCTTTTCTCACAAATGGAGGTAAAAATTCAACATGTCCTAAAATAAAACCCCACAAAAATACCATCACATGGCTCTTTCTTCTACAAGTGCCCCAAATTTCAGCAAAATTTTGCTGGATAGATATTCCAATAAATTCTAGTATCTAGTTTTTTTAATTGCAATAGATCATCAGATTGCCTTTTTCGCTATAAATTGATACCGACTTGTTCAGAATATGTATGGCCGTGATTTTTATTGTGACTGTTTCTCAATTGCTGAATAGTCTTATCATTAGCGCATTGAAAGTTGTACCTTTGCAGGTATGTGGAGTGAAGAATAAAAAGAAATGGTGTCTGTTGACAGTATTTGATATTTCAGTGAAACAAATAAAAGAAATCTTAACTAATTGATAATAAAAGTCATAACAAATCCTTTTTTTTTCTCCTCACTTTCCTTAGTATGATATGCCCAGTTTTTACCATGGACATATTTTTACTACCAGTGGTACCTTTCTTGCATAAGGCACATGAGCATAATTAAACATACAGTGTAGATCATACATTATGAATGAAGTAATGTTATGCTGCCCTCTATATTCTTTGGTGATACAGCCATGAGACCTGAGCATTACAAAGCAGCAGCAGCTACTTGTAAGTAGGGACCTTTGTAATAAAATCAGTTTGGTCTTCAAAGAATTCTTGTTTCAAGTCAATTTTTGCATTGATGAGGGGAAATAAGTCAATCAGTTGCATAAAGGACAGTTTGTCTTTCTTTTTGTGCTAAGTTGATTTCCCAAGTCATAGATTGAAAGTGTGATGTAATTTTCTTCTGCTTTTATTTATTATGAAAATCCAAATCTGAATGTAATCAAACTAAGATCTTCACCTCGTAGTGTATAGTACATATCATTTTGATCATCCAACAAAATAGGTCTGCACAAGCTGTTGACGGTGGCTGGCCAGGTTCCTGCGCTCAAGCGTCTTCCAGTGACTCCAAACACACAGATGCACGCGTCTGTCGCCCTCGACAAGCTTTACTGCGAGATGCGGGGGGACAAGCAGAGAGCGTACTTCCAAGATTTAGCAGACAAATTTGTCAGGTGAGTAGAGAGGTTATATATAGAGAGAAAGTAGTTGTAAAGTGTACCTTCCTTTTTTTTTTCTTTTTTTTAAAACTGATGCCTACTTAAGGTGTAACTAAGTTTATATATGGTGACACAACATTTACTCCTGTGACAATTGCTCCAATCTGATTTTCTCCAAGGACTTATGGTTAGGGTTAGGGTTTGATAGGGTATTAGATTTCATTTCATGTGAGGATTAGGAATAGGGTTAGGGTTATGTCTGTGGGTAGGTTTTATGTTTGGCTTAACATGCAGGTATTTCATTAGAGCAATTGTTCCAGGAGCAATTGTTATGGAACCTTGTGTATGTTGTGGAATGTAGTTGTGTGATTGACAACCTAATAGCTGTTTAAGTCTGGCATGATGGGACTTTTCAGATTATTCCAACTTAGATTAGCATTTATGGCTCTGACTTGCATAATACTAAAGATTGCTAAAGATTTTGTTTGATATCCCCAGTGAATAATTCAATTTGAATGCCATTAAGTCCAGCATAATTCCTGATGATTTTTTTATTTTGATATTCCAGTGAAAAATTCAATGTAAATACCTTTAACCCGTTGAGGACGGTTTGATTTTGCTACAACATGCATTTCCCATAGACACCTGCCCGAGTATACTCGGGACTCGTCCTCAACGGGTTAAGTCCAGTGCGATTCCTGATAATTTTTGTTGTTGTTGATATCTTCAGTATTCATTCAATGTAAATACTGCTAAGAAAATCCACCATTATTCCTGTTAATTTTGTTTGGTATCCCCAGTGAAAAATTCAATGTGAATACCATGGAGTCCAACATGGAGGTCCTGACCGCCATCTCCTCACTCATCCAGGGTCCGACGGAGGTCGGCAACAAGCTCCTGAGCCGCGAGGGCGTGCTTCAGGTCATGATCGCCATGGCGGCCAGCCACGACGTCCTCCATCAGGTGAGATTTGGAAGTGTGATGATGGTGACACTCTTTCTCCTCATTCTCAAACAGGAACTTAATAGAATGACTACGGACGGCGAATATTTAGCGAGTCTTTTTTGTTGTTGTTGTTTGCAAATTGAAACTTCTGACAATTTTCATTTTGTATCATTTCTTTGTTTCTTTCTTTCACCGTAGAAAATAGCTCTGGAAGCTATCGTCCATGCTGCAGGCAAAAAAGAGCACTGCACGGGAATCTTGCAGAACAGTGTGTCCATCCTAAAGGAACTCTACAAATCCGGCAACGAGCATATCAAGGTGAGGGCGCTAGTCGGTCTGTGCAAGCTGGGGTCCGCCGGCGGAACGGATTACAGCCTGAAGTCATTCGCGGACGGATCGACGCTGAATCTTGCCAAGGAGGTACGAAGGTGAGTTGAATTGTTTTTTTCTTTGTATTGTGAGTAGGTCTGCCATTATGGCATGCTATTACTCAAACTCCCCGGGAAGTATTCCAGTGATTAAAGAGAAGATTTCTCAAATAAACATGTGAATTGAATGAATGCAGCAATATTAGCAGAATACTTCCGCAAAGTTAGAGGGAAAGCAGAAAAATCCATTACTCGTGAATTTGTGAAGTCTTAATGCCACCATCACTAGATGAGAAGACTACAAGAGTCTGTCACATCACTACAGAACAATGATATGAAGGACAATAGAGAAAATTTATTTTTATGAAAAGGACTCATTTCTTTTAAACTTGTTGCTGACATATGTTATGGTTATAGCTCCCCCTTTCTTTCTGAAATAGATATTAGAGTCAATACTCTTTCTTTATTCTATATATTGAATTCTTTTTATATTTTCTTTATTTCATTGTTCTGCAGTGATATTACAAACTGTTTTAGTCTTCTCATCCAGTGATTGCGGCACCAGCACTTTAAAAATTCATTACTTTTGAACAGAGTGTCCAATTTTCACTGATGTGTTCTACAAGTATTGCTGCATTCAATCAATCCACATGTATATATTGTTTGTTTGTTTGTTCATTTTCCATCTGAGAAGATGGCTGGATAGCCCATATTCAGCTATTAAGCTGGTCTTCCATAGGGTCCAGTTGGATGTGAGGCGGGACTACTTCACCGGGTCAAACACCCTGCTCTTTGCGATGAATGAATGAAGCGTGATCTTTTACGTGCATGAGTTTTGACTCTCTCACACACAGGACCTCCATTTTATGTCCTATCCGAGGGACAGAGTGTTTTTGCCTCGTACTAGAGGGGACGGTATGATAACACACAACATTGCTCAGTCCAGACTCGGGTTCGAACCCGGGTCGCATGGGTCGGAGGCAAACGCGCTACCGACTGAGCCAACTCACCGCCCTGCAATAGGGTTAATTCTCCATTAATGTTATCTTCCCTTCACCCTTTTCTCTCTGTCTGTTTGCATTTTAGCTTTCTGGTCAATGCTCAAAAGGATCATGACCTGAAGAAGTGGGCAGCTGAGGGCCTGGCGTACCTCTCCCTCGATGCTGATGTCAAGGAAGCCATCGTAAACGACTCAGAGGCCTTGGTAGCACTTGTTGAACTTGCAAAGGTGAGCCTTGTCATTTTTTTTTATTTCCTGAAAATTTCTTGTGACTAGAATAATGAAGTGAATTATCACTTTGTATATATTCTACCATCAGTGTTTTATTAGTGAGTATTTGTACTTTCTAAAATATTAGTTGATTGTGACTAAAATGCTGGTTTAATGTGCTGTTTGATTTACTGAATACAGCAAGGTATTCTTAACGGACAGACTGATTTTGCTACAACACGCATTTCCCATAGACACTTGCCTGAGTACTGTAAAAGTGGATATTTTTGTGCTCAGCGGGTTAAGAAGAGTTTCATGTGCTTTTAATTCCGCAGAATCAAGACCTCAACTACTGAAACATATGGCAGGCAAAAATATTCATGTGCTTTTATTTTTGTGCTAGTTTCTTGTTGCGCATAGTGCGCGAAAATTTCAACACCGCGAAAATTTCCACTTTTACAGTTTACTTGGGACTCGTCCTCAACGGGTTAAAGTGTTGTGACAGTTGATGTGCAATGTGGCTGTGATGCAAAATGATTTCATGCTGCTTATTCACATCCAATACATTTTGATTCCATGACATTCAGGGTTATGTATTTTATGCACTGTCCTTTAAAACTGTTCATGTGGTTTTGAGATATAATGTTTATTATATTTTAACGATGTGCAGATGAATGCTCCTGCCACCTGCTAAGTCATTCTTTGTTTAGTGTTGAAATATCATGACAAGTAGAATAGTGTGCAATTGAGTGCCACTACGCTGTACTTTGCTAATAGGTTGTCAATATAGAGATGTCCTTATATTTATGTGCATAAAAAGATGTAGGGTACCATGACAATGACATTGAGAGACAAATAGATGATGATAAACAACAACTTCATGAATTTATTTAAGCTGAAGATGTGACCTGTGCAGTGAACTTACTGGAGTTAAGATTTGACCTGAAAAAATTATATTATTCTTCAATTACAACTGTATTGTTGAACAACATCTCTTTCATTATGATGTTAATGACATACAAATGTATGCTGCTGCAGTAAACTTTCAAACTGTTCCTCTGCTACATGTAACCTTTGAACCCAAACCTGCCCATGTACGCATCAGACTGCAGACAAGACGGTGTTGTACGGTGTGGTCTCCACCTTCGTCAACCTGACAAATAGCTATGACAAGGAGAAACCTGATCCCCAGCTGGTAGAATTGGCACGCTATGCCAAGCAACACATACCAGAGGACCATCCAAAGGTAACATTTATCTATCTTTATGCCACTTGACACAGAAACAGTGATAATGTAAAAGAGGAAACATTTCACGGCGTGGAACTTTAGCAGTTGGAGCCGACGGTCTTTTTTTGCAGCATGAATTTTTCATGAGTCGCCGCTGGCATTCAATGCATTGTGTGGGCAAACATGTTCACGCGCATTTTACTTTTGCAAATCTTGGCTCCTTGCAAAATTTGCAAAAATTTCATGCACGCAAAATGCCTGATTTTTTTCAGTAATCATCAGTTGGGTAAACAGTTCTTATGTCATTCATTTTGAAGACCTTGACAACACTTCTGTCAACCTCATATACAGAAAGGAAGCATTTGACCTTAGCAAGGGTTACAAAATCCTTTTGTATTGATATTGTGTCAAACTGTTACTGCAATGCATCTGCCTCTTAACCCAGTATTGCACACATTTGATACTTGTCAACTTAGGTAATACCATTTGAGCATTTTAATCAGTTTCATCAAGTTAGTTTTTAAGAATGTAGACACTTTCAAAATGTTTATTGGCATCATCAACTGTAAAAATGGAAATGCACGACAAGTTGTTGAATAAAGTCACTAAAGAACCTGTAGGAATTGGAATCTTTAGTAAATGTCATGACTAGAAAAAGCCAAACTTAAAATGGGTTACACAGAATAGTGGAATACATGCAACTGATTCCAGAATTGCGCTGTTTCCAGGAGTCGCTAATATTATTACCACTGGGATGAATCAATGTTGAGGAAAAAAACAACAACAGTAGCAAAATTGTAGTAGCTATTTTTCGAGCTATCTAAAGTTTCAATAAACTTCAAATATATTTTGACCAGTGACACATTTTCTTTGCTCCTATGACAGTTGCCTTGGTCTTATTTTCTCCAAGGACTTATTAGGTTAGCATTAGAATTGTGATAGGGTTTTAAGTTTAAGTTGATGTGGGGATAAGGATTAGGGTTAGGGTTATGTTAGTGGGTGGAATTTGTGTTTAGTTAGAGTTCAGATATTTCATGGGAGCAATATTTCATATTTCATATTTGATGGGAGCAATATTTCATTGGCACAGGAGCAAATGTCAATAGAACCATTTTGACCTGTTGCAATATTTTCAATGCTTTGCTGTTTCCAGGATGACAAGAAATATTTGGATGCGAGAATGAAGAAGCTCCTTAAAGCTGGCATTATTCCTGCCCTGGTGTCTCTGTCAAAGACAGAGAGTGAAAACAGTCGAGAGCTGCTAAGCAGGTAAGCCCTCAAGCTTAGAATGAATTGTGGCATTTTATAGTCTTCAAGCCCTCCCTGAGATGTTTCTAAATCGTGTCAAACTTCTTCTGAATGTGTTGCTTGAAGTCAGAAATAGTAAGAGTTGAAACTTTTAACTTGATCTGTAAGGCAATATGAAGGTGGGGGCATAATATCATATGTATAGATATGCATGGAAGTGGCTTACTGCTTGTGAATTGAATATGATAATTTTATTGGCTTAATTGAGATTTGCAGACTGTGGAGGGGCACTTTATTGCTTCACTTATCACTGTTATTATCATTGTCATCATCATCAGCATTACACTAAAATCTCTCTATAGTGGCCATCCAATGGAGAAGAAAAAAAAGTGACCATTGTATACAGGTGGCCGCTCTAGACAGGGTTGTTAACATGGCATTTCACTTGGGGGGAATTATATTTAGTGGTCGCTGTAGACAGGTTTAACTGTACTTTTATTATTCTCATTATTGAACTTGACTTCAATTTGACTTTCCTCTGCTGCATGTATCTTGCCAGGGTCTACCTAGCCTTGGTAGAGGACACTGAACACAGAGGGCTCGTGGTCCAGCAAGGCGGGGCCAAGGCGCTGGTCCCTCTGGCCAACGAGGGAACCCTGGAAGGCAAGACCAGGGCTGCTCAGGCCCTCGCCAAGATTGGCATCACCATGAACCCAGAAATAGCCTTCCCAGGACAAAGGGTGAGTGTGAGACCTCCACGTAAGCTTGGATGGTACCAAAGAGGTTACCCTGTATGCTCACTGCCCGTTTGTGGCAAACTATACAGTATATCTCCCCCCCCCCCCCCCCCCCCAAAAAAAAAAAAAAAAAAAAAAAATACAATTGGAATTCCACATTGATAACTTTCCATATGATTGAATTGAATTCTATTTCAGGGTCTGAACATGTAACATCTTAATACCAATATTTTGCAGAATGCCCCATTCATTGTGATTGAGTGGTCACAGAGAAATATGGAATGTTGTAAAGCATGTCATGGGTCTGTTCCTCCCATGTTAAGCACTTGGATGCTCTTGGAACTGCATATTAATGTGTGAACAGAATGGACAAAACTTGGAGGGAAGGGATTCCTGACTTGCTCCACAAAGATCCTCATTTCTCTTTGACCACTGAAGCAAATCGGATGGGGTTTTCTGTAAGATGTGGGTAATAAGTTATAGTTTCATACCCTGAAATTGTATTTGGGTTGATTGACTATTTTTAAAATTTAGCATTGTGGAGGTTCCCCTTGTAATCTTTTTGTTTTTTGGACATTGGGTATAAAATTTCTGTGATCACAAAGAGACGTAGAAGTGCCCTATTCTGTAATGGCAGACTGTGAGTGCTCCATGCACTTACCGAACAATAATTGTACATTGTGTACTTGAACTTTTGAACATTCATGTGAGTCTGCAATCCTTAATTTTGCTGCTCCTTGGCCAATAGTAGTCTAGCAAGGAGTGCTGTCCTCCATGAGGGGCAAGCCTACATGAGCGCCTCACTCTGCACACTCACAGGGCAATTGTACAGGGCGTATTGAGAGTATGCACTCTACTACCTAGATGTTGGATCATATGTTGCTAATAGTCTCACAGTGATTCATTACATCAGCAGTTAAGATGTTACTGTATATGGCATATATTTCATAGTTATGTTGCATGTCGGCTGATATCAACAAAATGAAAAATATACCAAAATATTACCTCCAGTTACAGAATATAAATTGTTGCTGGGGTGACAAGACCTCGTGTCTACAAAATGTCAAATGTTCAGGAGAGCAAAAACACATGGCAGCTAAAGCACTGTATCAAATGGGATAGCCTTTCCTTTGACATGCCATGATGGCTTCATTATTGGGGTAAGACAGCTTGGATTTGGACAGGACATCACTTCACTGATTATATGACCATTAATGCCAAAAAGTCATTTTCACCAAAATGTCAGATATGAGGTCTTGTCGCCCCAGTGACAAAATGTACCTCATTACGAAGAGGAGAAGTGGCAAACTTCTTTTTTTTTTTTTTTAGAAGTGATAACACTTCTGTTTTTAATTTCCAATGCCCTCATAGTGCTTCTCAGTATTGATTTCAACTACTTGTGAACGGTATCTCGCAAGTCCAGATTTGCAAGATGTGCTCAGAGAATGTGTGGTGTATACAGCATCTCTTCTGCATGGGACTTGGAGGGGCACCTTCAGAATTTGTTATGCATGACTTAGCTGTGTGCTGTCCCTAGCATTTATTTCTCCTTTTTCTCCCCTCACATCTCATGTTCATTCCTCCCCCACACAGCATTTGGAGGTGGTGCGACCTCTGATCGCTCTCCTTCACATCGAGAGGACGGGCCTCCAGAACTTTGAGGCCCTCATGGCTCTGACGAACCTCGCCGCCATGAACGATACTGTCAGGTACGTGGCCTATTTTCTCCCACGCTTGGTGTGCCAAGAGTTCGTAATGATTATTGTCAGTAAGGTTATAGATTTTATCAGGGATTCGAAAAATTGAATAGTGGGTAATGAAATCACATCTAGACACATGTGTATAGGAGGGTCACATTTTTAATTTTTTTTTAATGTGGTAGTTTTATGTTCTATACAGAGATTTGCACTTCTCTATATATAGCTATCTCAAATGCAATCATTGTTATAATTCTGACTGTCATTCTTCTTTTTCCTTTTAGCCATCCCTAGTTTTATTTTTTCTTTCCCCTCCAACTTCTTGTTCTTTTCGGTCTCTTCTTTTGCCTCTTCCTGGTATTCTTCAAATTCTTCTTTAGAATTTCCTTCTCATTTCTTGTCATTTTTTGTTCTTGTTTGTTATGCTATCCTTCTTGCTCTTTCTCATATGTTTCTTTCAACTTCATTCACTGTGTTTGTGATTTCTTCAGCCAGGGAGCTCATGTCGTTGAATAGAACCTTTAACTTGCATGCGCATGTAATATTCGAAATCTAAAAACCATCACACTCATAAACATTGAATATTTGTATATTGTTCAAGAGTTCCTCAATCTACAAGTAACATGTGTGGTTTTTTTTCTTTTTTTTTCTCCTTGACACTACAGGAATAGGATCATAAAAGAGGAAGGGTTTTCCCAAATAGAGAACTACATGTTTGAAGACCACGACATGATCAAGAGAGCTGCTACTGAGTGCATGTGCAATCTAGTCTTAAATGAGAAGGTGAGTCTCTATGAACCATTATAATATTGGAGTGACAGTGTTTGCATGGATTATGAAACATAGAGTGCGTGAAACATGAATGGAAGTGCAGTTGAGGCACAAATGATGAAGCAATTCTCTATGAACCTTCAAATACTGGAGTCACAGTTTGTGGACTGATGTGAATACACTGAGTGTGCGTGCTGTCTATAGCTAAATGAGAAAGTGAGCCATATGAATCTTCAAATTTCAGTGACTATGTTCAATCTAGTCCATATTGGGAAGGTCAGTCTCTATGAACCTTTGAGAGTGTATAATATTCCTGTGACCGAGGGTGTGGTCAAACAGCGGTAGAAAATGCCCGTTGCCTTTTAAAGTAACAATAGGTCTTTTGAAGGTTTTTTAGGTTCCCTTCAGTGCACAGCTATCACATTTTTGTGTCTCATGTGTAAACTCTTATACTGTAAAACCAGAAATTCTCTCATGCATTTTAATTTCATGAATTTTTTGGGGAGTCAAGATTTGTAAAATTGGAATGCACACATAAGTTTTTGCCTATTACACTATATGCATTGAATGCCAGTGGCAATTCGCAAAATTTCATGCCTCAAAAAAAGGCTGCTGGCTTCAATATGCAAAAATTTCATGCCACGAGAAAGGCTGCTGGCTTCAATCTGCACAAATTTCATGCTACAAAAATTTCTTGCTTTGTAGTTCTCTGTCTTGGTCATTATACCCCCATCCACACATAATGGCCCGAATTCACGAAGGTGGTACAAATGAAACCATGGTTTAAACCATGGACAAAAACCATGGAGCGCCAAGTGTTGCATGGAATATTTTGTTACGAAATCAGTCATTTCGTCGATGAAATGATTATTTTGTAACGAAATAACAACATTTTGTAACTAAATGAACATTTTGTCCATGAAATTATGATTTTGTGAACGAAACGGTCATTTTGTCAACGAAATGACCGATTTTGTAACAAAATATTCCGCGCAACACTTGGCGCTCCCTGGTTTTTGTCCATGGTTTATACCATGGTTTCATTTGTACCACCTTCGTGAATTCGGGCCAATGTGTATTATCTGAAAGTTGCATTCAGTTTTAGGATAATTTCCAGTCTTGAGGCAAGAGTTTTACCTTTCTCTTGCATCTGAGTCCCACCCCTGAAAAGAAAATCATATGTAGTTTGGGAGAACAAAGCATTATGATATGCCCGTTATTGACTGTCATTAATTACTGAATACAAAAGTTCTCTAATATATTCAAATTTATGCAAACTTCTCTTGTGAGGACATAAAGCAACCATTCAGTCCTCTTTGACCTAATCAATGCATTTCAGTTCTTTGAATCGGTTCTTACAGTTTGTGCAAGCCTCCACTGGGCGTTCTTGTTATCAGGAACAACCATATTTATGTTGATGTAGGGCAATTTGTCAATCACTTGCTATGAAAATATCTCGACGGAATAATTGCACGAATTTGAATAATCACGCAGTACTCGCTGCATGCCATGAGGATTAGAACCAAACACTTGCTGTCGGGCGAAAGCTTGGTGGTCTAGTGGAGATGATGCCTGTCCGGTGATCAGGAGGTCATAGGTTCGAATCCTGCTCAAGTATGTAAGCCCATGATTTTTTATCATGGCTACTACTAAAACACTGATCAATTCAGTGCTTATTTACGTTCATGTAGGGCAATTCGTCAGTCAGTTGCAATGAAAATATCTTGACGCAAGAATTTCATGAATTCAAAGAACAACCTTTGTTGTAAATGTACAAGTGTATTCAATGATAATTGTTTTAAATAATTAAAGTAAGATGGCATCACAATACCTGTGTTACCAATCTACCTCTACATAGAGGTGTTCCCAGTTTACTTATTCATATCTGTATTATTTCTTGATTCTTCATTCTTTGTTCGAAAAAAGAAAGAAAGAAAGGATGGTATTCATGGATTCCCATCAATGCCCCAGTGGCTACCAGTACTTGCATTGCAGGGAACATTTAAAGGGATTGTATAGTTTTAGTTGAGACCAAACTTCAGGTTTCTAACATTTTATGGTGAGATAATAAGAAACCTCTTATGAAATATGAAAGAGCACCTAATTGCAAGAGGAATTCAACATTTATTTGATGAAAATTGGTTTTAAAAGTGATGAGCTTTCCAAAGTAGAGCAATCCTAATAATATTTGGGACCCACCTTTTATTACCATTTTGTTTTACTTTGTTTTTTGATGTCTCAGTCATTCCAAAAATGATTTTCATCAAATTAACTTTGAATTCCTCTTGGAATGGTATATTTTGTACTATTTCATAAGTGGTTTCTTGGTGCATGTATCTTGCAAAAAGTCTAAAGCCCAATCCTCATCTCCACCAATACTATATCATCCCTTTAAAAACAGACATCACTTCTCACAAGTGCATTACCCATATAGATACTTTATTTAAGAAAATGTGCCAGTACGATTGAGCATTCCTATGTTATTTTTTGTTTTGTTTCATAATTAAAAGACTAAAACACGTTTCAAGGATACAGAGAAGCGAAATCTGGATGACAAGCAATACTGTATATTATACACCATCATATTTAGCGAGTCTAATTCTTCGGGAATCAGGACTTCGAGTGGTTAAATTTGTGATTGTGGAGTACTGTACTGAACGGAGAAATAGGTGTGCTTCATGTCAAGATCAGAGTTAATATTTTTGCGTGTTTTTGAATTTGTTAATATCACCCAACTGGCAAAATTCGCAAAGATGTATGTAAAGCCCTTGAGAATTATTCAGCATATACAGTATTTCCCTTTGTCGTGGCAGTGTAAATCAGTTTTTTTTAGCACCTGAGCTGAAGGCTCAAGTGAGCTATTGCGATCGCTCTTCGTCTGGCGTCCGGCATGCATCATGCGTAAACTTTTCACATGTTCATCTTTTTCTTGAGAACGCCATGACCAATTTTCACCAAACTTGGCAGGTAGCATCCCTAGGGGTATAAGATCTCAATTTCTTCAAATGGGCACCATTCCCCACCTGGGGGGCCCCAGAGGCGCCCCAAACCCCGAAAATTAAGGAATCTTAAAAAATCATCTTCCCTAGAACCAGAAGTGATAAAGCTAAGTTAATACTATGAGTTGGTACAGTAGATTGATGACTATAGGTTCAAGTTTGTTCATGGCGAAATCAGGGGTGCCTCCCTTGGGACCCAGGGGAGGGGGGATGGGGAGGGGTCGTAATAGGGCCCAAATTGTACATTTTCATCTTTTTCTTGAAAATGCCATGATGAATTTTCACCAAACTTGGCAGGTAGCATTCCTAGGGGGATAGAATCTCATTCCCATCATATGGGCACCATGCCCCACCTGGGGGTCCCAGGGGGGCCTAGATTGGGACCAAATTGTAAATTTTCATCTTTTTCTTGAAAACCCCATGATGAATTTTCACCAAACTTGGCAGGTAGCATCACTGAGAGGATTGAATCTCAATTCCATATAATGGGCACCATACCTTACCTTGGGGTCCCCCAGGGGGGCCCAATCCACCCCCAGTAAGGAATCTTTAAGATTCTCTCTAGAACCAGAAGTGATTGAGCTAAGTTAATACAATAAGTCAGTATATTGATAACTGTTGTTTCAAGTTTGTTCATAGCAGAATCAGGGGTGCTCCCCTCCCCTCCCCTCCCCTCCCCTCCCCCCCCCCCCCCCGAACCCAGGGGAGTGGGATGGGATGGGTCCAAATGGGAACTTAAATTGTACATGTTCATATTCTTCTTAATAACCCCTTGATGAATATTTACCAAACTTGGCAGGTAGTGTTCCAGGGGATTAAGATCTCAATTTGTTCAACAGGGCGCCATGCTCCCCTTGGGGCCCCCTAGGGGACCCAATATCCCCCAACATTAAAGAAATATTTACAATTTGTCTTCTCTAGAAGCAGAAGTGATAGAGCTTTAAGTCTTCTTTTTTTTTTTTTCAAACTGCATAGTCCAACATTCTATAAAGTACAGTGTACTTGGCAGATATTTTTACCAGTGTGATGGAATATGCAAATGGACACCATGCCCCCAATTCTCAAAGTCATCCCCCACCACAAGTTTCTGATGATGTCAGGTAAGAGTCTGCAAGAATGCATGGAAGGTGAACTTGCGATACTCAAGTGAGCGCGAGACCCCCGGGTCTCTTGTTTTTCATGAGATCTATGATTTTATGCATGCCATAACAGCAAAAGTTCCTTTTGTTGTTAAACTAGAAATTTTGCAAGAGTCTGGCCTTGTAAAGAAAAAAAAAATAACTGTATTCTATTATAATTCCAAGTTTTGAAATGCACTTGATGGACAAAGATGATCATGATCTGAAACAAAAGAATTAAAATGTACACCTAAGTAGGAGAACATGAAATGCAGAAGGACAGCTATGCAAAAGGCATGAGCTATCTTGAAATCTTAAGTACTTTAGATTGAGATTTGAGATGTTTGAGTCCATGATTCATGCCAGCTCCCTACTGACATAAAGCTTTTAAGTCCTTCTCAGAGGTCTTTTTTTTCAGGCTTTTTAACATGTGGGACAAGTTTTTTGGCCCTGCCTCCTGGGCTTTGCTTTGAAGGTGAAGAAGTGTCGTGGGAGTTTTGTCTTACATTTCCCTAAAGCTTATAAATTGCAAACCTGGAGGGGGAAAAATATAATTGAAATGTGTCCCTTTTAGAATTCCTTGTTCCTTGACACCTACAGGAGTTTTGTATGGGAAACAAATTAACAGAGGGCGCTTCACTACTCTTTATTTGACAAGATTCCGAAATCCTTTTAGACTCTGAAGCGGTACTCACCTGCTCTCGGGAGTGGGCAGAAGGCATGGTGTAAAAAGAAAGGTGGCTGACCGGCGTTTATGGAGATTTATCAAGTGACTCCTTTTGACTGGAAATCAAATTATATGAGATGATACTATTACATTACATGTATAATCGAAATGGGAAAAATGCTTTGAATAACAAATCTTGCTCACAATCCATTTTACCTCCAAATGTGATAGCCATCCCTGGAACAAAACATAGCACCCACGATCACCCACACTGACGCGCATACGAAATAAATGTATTTATAGCCACAAGCGCACCAAAGTGAAAACAAAGGAAATTGTTTCTTTGTTGTTGTTTTTTTACATTATTGATGAGATTTCTGACAATATCTCCGGTAATTCCCCAGGGAATTTAAAGGAAGCTCTGTATTGAACAGTACTGAGCAATGGCAATTATATGATGGATCATGTTCAGCAGATGTTGGGCAAATCAGATTCACAGCTGTTACAATGAAGGATTAGGCTTCTCATAGTCTTGCATCAAGACTTGTGAATGCTAATTCTGAAATGTCATTGACCAAAACAGAGAAACACAAAGTGGTTCTGATAAAAACGGGACCAACTTTTTATTAGGACGTCTTTGATTTTGGATATCTCTGCCATTTTAAAACCAAATTTCATCAAATAAACTCTGGATTTCTCTTAGAATTGTATGCTCTTTCATATTTCATTTAAATGGTTTCTAATTACTAGTATCTTGGAAAAAGTTAAAACCAGAATCCACATCTCAACCAGAACTATACTGTGCCTTCAAGAAATATGTTATGTGAATTTTCTTGGTATTGCACCTGGCCCGGGTTTACTGCAAATGCACAGGTCACCTGATTTTACTTGGGCAAAAGTGGTCACTAGACTTTGGCAAACAAGAAAGAAAAAAAAGAAGAAGAAGAAGAAGAAGAAGAAGAAGAAGAAGAAGAAGAAGAAGAAGAAGAAGAAGAAGAAAAGGCAAGTTTGAGCTGTTACTTCACCTAGCAATGTCCTTTGGCAGTATAATTTTGAAGGACGGGTAGAACTGAATCGCTAGATGTCTTAACATGAAATGGCTGAGGTAGAAGGTTAAAGGCATAATTTACCATTCCCAGATGAAAGAAAAAAATAGTTTGAAAATGTGAGTTAGGGATAGAAACAATCACTGTAAAAATTTGAGTCCATATAATCGATGTTAAGTACTGTTAAATACACAAAATGTGAACAATAGTTATAATAAAAATGTTTCCAGACTAAACTGTCTACAGTTATGGTTTATTGAGAAAAATACTGATCTCCTTATATTTTCGGCTTTATTGCAAAAATTTTATATGGTAGAATGTTTTCTGATACAACAGACCTACACATATGCATCAAATGTGATATCTTGAAAAATTTTTAAATCACTGCTCCCAGAGGTAAACAGTACCTTTGAGGTCATGGGTCAATATTCTCTGGTTAAAAATGTCTTTTTCATGTCATAACTTCAGCTAGGGTTGTCCAGTGGTAATGGCATATATCTGATTAAAGAAGATTAGAAATTGATACAATCAAGGTGCCTGAAATAGCAGGGATTAAAGATCAAAGGTCAAAGGCCACCAAAATTTGTAAAAATTTATTTTCTGTCTGTAAATTCTGTTAGCTTGGTCTAAGAAGAATGTTATTTGGTTTGATTGGAATGTATGGATTGGAGAATATTTCCTTCATGTGCAGAGAGGGCTAGAGGTCAATCCTTGGTCAATGGTTGAGGTCATTGCACTTCATCAAAATGTAAATGAAAGACTATAATTGCAATTGAAGTGGTTGCATGAAAAGTGGCAGATGCATTCCATATGACCGCATGTTGGTCAAATGTATGTAGTTTATTATGTTCACTATTAAAGGAAACCAAAAACCCAAAGAGCAATGTGGATTGAGTGAAAGCAGCAACATTAGTAGAACTCATCATTGAAAGTTTGAAGAAAATCGGACAATCGATGCAAAAGTCATTAATTTTAAAGTTTTGGTGTTGTAATGACTGGAAAAGGAGACTACCAGAGTTCATGACGTCATATTTGGACAACAGTATAAAGAAAATATAAAGAGAATTCCACAAAAATTCATTTTTCATGAAAATTACACATTCCATCATCTTGATACTGACATATGTTAAGGTAGTTATTCCCCCTGCTTTTTGAAAGCGGTTAGTCAAGTCTCTTCAATTACGCTAGAAAAGTGAAAGCATGTTGACTTTTCTTTCTATTTTCTTTATATTTTTGTCCACACATGATGCCATAAACTCAAGTAGTCTCCTTATCCAGTAGTTTCAATACCAAAACTAATTCATAACTTCTGCATCGATTATCTGATTTTCCTCAAACTTTTACTAATGTGTTCTACTAATGTCGCTGCTTTCACTCAATCCACATTTCTCTTTGGGTTTTGGTTTGCTTTAAAAATGCATTTATTTCTGGAATGGAGGCTACACCAACATGTACATTGAGCTCAAAGATGAATCGTTGGCCGCTGCAAGGTAGGCTTGCATGCTTGATGAATTGTTGTGATTGCTTCTACCGTGTTACCAGTAGGACCTTGGGTATGTAATGCAATCAGCCTGCTTCGGAAAGTCTGCAATTTCCCTAGGGAATCTTTTTTAGTTGCAAAGCTAGGTTGGCAGATCAAAGCTTATCTGTTGCGAAGAGAGAGGGGGAGGGGTAAGGGATGATGCGTGTGTGACTGGGCTAGCTCTAGGGTACCCATTTTGTCCCCGTGTTAATCTAGGAGCTTCAGATTGGAAATTGAGCCATTTTCTCGTATAGATAAGATGCTGGGGGGAAAGGGGGCAGGAGGGGAATGTGGAAGGAAGAATAGAGAGATAGAAAGATTTTAGAGAGGACGAGATTGAAAGAATTAGGAAAAATCCATCGAAGTATTCTCTTCCGGGCGTGTTGATGATTGAATGTTGTAGGATTGGTAGTGCCTTTCCCCCATTTCAATTGATAAATGATAGAGTGTGTCTGAACTACAATGTACAGTTACCGGTACCAGTTAATTGTACAGTTCATATTTCATTGCTCAAAATTAGTGTGGTAGTAGGCATCCCATCTATATCATTTTAAACAAAAACAAGAAAATATCGTATCCTGTATAGTGGAGACAAATAATTTTTTTTTTTTTTTTTTTTTTTTTTTACAAAAATGGAATTGACAAAGATATGTCTATAGCCGCAGTCAGACTGGCAAGAGATTGCAAAGTTTAAGATTGCAAAGCATTTGTTCACACTGGCAGTCAAACTTTTGATCGAGAAGTTTGGGTCATTAGTGCACGTATGTGAGAGGAAGAAGAAAGAGTATGCAGTCTGATGGCTAGTAATTGTGATGTAACAATGAACACTTGATCATCACAATGGCTGCGCACTTCAGTGAAAAGCCAGCAAAACAGCTAGGTGGTGGACTGGTCAGGTAACAAACTTTGCAAAGTTTCAGTTTCTAGCATTCACACTGGCAAAGGATCAAGAAGTTTGGTGGGGGTGGAGGAAATATCCCTAGTTTGAGTGGGAAGTTTTGCGGGAAGTTTTCACGAGAAGTTTCACAGAGTTTGCCGTCGCACAGGCTAAATCTTTTGCCAGTGTGACTGTGGCTATTTATAACTCTGTGCTTGCCACCAGCAACCTGTGTGGTTATCAGGTATGGCAGCACTAGTGGATTAAATTTTAAAAGCTACTTCAGGTATCAAAAATTTCTGCCTTCATTGTTTGATCTTTGCCTGCATGGAAGACAAAAGTAAAAGAAAAAAAAAAGGAAGAAGAAGAAGACAGCATCTTCACCTCATGCTACTTCAAACCCCTTGAAATAGATGCACTGCAAGAATAAAAAAGTTATTGCCCCCCCCCCCCCCCCCCCCCCCCGGCTCAAATCTTATTTTAGGTAAAGCTATTTTAGAAGTTAATATTTTATGAAGTCTGTAAACTGTTTAGTTCTCAGATGGGCGTATGATTTCGTGGAAAACTTCCAGCCCAAAGCTCACTTTACATTCTAGTGGCAAGTGATTTGGTGCTCTTTGAAGCAAAACTTGTGACTTAGACTATAACTCAAATCCATATTCTATTCCTGGTAATGATGTGAATTTCTCTAATTCTTCCCCATTCTCTTTCTGTTGTTGTTGTTGTTGTTGTTTTGTTTTTTTTTTGGGGGGGGGGGGGGAGGGATAGGGTTTTTCTTAACACTAGTGTTAATAAGAATTCGATGAATAAATATCAGACAATCTTCGTAGATGTCAGAAAATGCAAACTGAAAGCAAACTGAAACAAAAATGTTGAATGTTCCATGTGGAAAGAGATATTTTGTATAACTAGAAGTATTAAGCGTCTGGAGATGTCCGTGCGTTAACCCTATTAAGCCCAAGCTATTTTGACCCCTCGCAGGCCCAAGGGGGGGGGGGGGGGGGGCACATTGTGCCCCCCCATATAACTTTTTAATTATTTGATGTATCATCGTCATATTTGGCACGTGGGTAGAGTAACTCATACTCTACATGACCGTACATTTGAATTTTCACAAGGTCACCCATGGAGGGCGCTATTTACCAAAATATAAAGAAATACATAGGAAATATGCTAAAAACATGATTTTTCTGTATAATTTCTTTATTCCCATTATATATATATATATGTCTTATTATAGACCAATCATTTTCATATTTGCCACAAATGATAAGCAGGTGGAATTTTATTATTTGTTATGGTTGAAATTTCTCAAGGTCACCACATGGGGGCACTATTCATATCAACATAGTGATACATTATGAGACCTGAGATGAAATGTTTGGGATGGGTACATGTATAGTTATGACATTTCATATTTGCATAATAGTGGAATTTTGAGATTGCAAATTGATAATATGATAAACTAATGATATTAGAGGCATAACGTGGGTGAAGGAATCAAAATAACTCAAAATAAAAGGGCAATCTTTAGAAAATATTATTGTTTTCAATTATCTCTATTATATCTATTGTTTTATGCCTTTGTCACATAAAAACAAAGGAAATAATAAGAAAAACTTTCCAGGACCATAATTACTTCGAATTATGCTCCTTCAACAAATTTCAGCCAAGAAACACCCATTTAATACACTGTAATGCTGTTAAATGAAATGGGAACAGAAAAAAAGATGCAAAATCTGACTGACATGGCTGTCAGTTTATGGTTGCCATGGCAACCAGCAGCATCAAATATAGCTAAATTATATATCAAATGTTCGCAATATGATTTTAGGAAAAGTCACCAAATTTGGTTGAAATCGGATTAAGGGCGAAGGAGTGGCAAACGAAAATCTGGAAGGGGGGCACAATGTGCCCCCCCCCCCCCTTGGGCTTTATAGGGTAATGCCTCCTGCGACAGTTGCTCCCGTCTTATTTTCTCTAAGTATAGGCAGCAGGGTTAGGGTTGTAATAGAGTTTTAGGTTTAGTTTGTGGTGGGGATTAGGATTGGGTTACGGTCATGTTTGTGGGTAGAATTTTATATATGTTTGGCTTTTGATAGCATGCAGCTATTTCATGGGAGCAGTTGTTGCAGGAGCACATGTCATGAAACCAGTGATGTCATGTTGCTACCGAGCAGTATCCGTGATAAATCTTGTCTAGTATTTGAATTATTGATTGATTCATTGATTGGTCATTTGATTGATAGATTACCTATCAGAATGCTTTATCAATGCACATTGTGAGGTTTTGTTACAATCAAGGTTCATAAGCTGAGCAAAACAGCATTTAGAGATTAACCCGTTGAGGACGAGTCCCGAGTATACTCGGGCAGGGGTCTATGGGAAATGCGTGTTGTAGCAAACTCAGTCCGTCCTCAACGGGTTAACCCGTTGAGGATAAATCCTGAGTATTGTAAACACTTGGGCAAGTGTCTATGGGAAATGTGTGTTGTAAAATCAGCCCATCCTCAATGGGTTAAATCAGTGTATTGCTTAATTCCTAAATTGTGAGCAGGGTTTATGGAAGAGTGGAATGTGTAGAAATCATCAATGGTAATAAACAAATTCATGAGTCATTGCTATTTGATTCTAAGTTTGGCAAATGACTGTTATGAAACCACTGACTAATTCATCATGTGATGATATATCATTCAGTTAGATATTGAGCCTTTTTTTTTTTTTTTTAAGTTCTCTGTAGCAACACAGCATTAAAAAAAAAGTGAGTAGAGAAACAAATTTACCTGCCCTATGACTTAAACATGGTTTGAGTTCCCCGCCCCCAGTTTCTATACTCCCCTTCCCTAATTTCTTGGCATATTAATTGGAAAGACTTTGTCTGAAATCAACCCCCTCCATCTCTGCACCCACTTTACATGCTTGCCCTTTCCCCACCCCACCCCTATGAATGTAGCTCGAAGAAGATTCTGGCAAACTGGGCATTATTTTGTGTGAACTTTGTGCCAGTATTAAATGTACAATACGAGCCCAGTATTCTTGCATTAATCTGAGTGACTGTATTGGGAATTGTGAGGGAAGATTGTCTTTCCTCCATGCCATAATTTGCAGCGATGCATTATGGGTGACGGATTCGTGCCGGGGTGCGAGTCGTAACTCAACTGGCCATTGCTCATCTGGGATTGCCAAAGTGTTTTATTGTCTTCTTTTTTCTTTCTTTGCATTCCTAATAATGCAAATAGCATACCAAATGCATAATGCAGCATCCAGCTAACACACTTGTGAGTATGTGGGACTGTGAAAGATGTTGACCGAAGATAAAAACAAAACAAGAACTGCACTGGGTAGGTTATCTGGATCATGATGAATGCATGCTGACTGTGAAATCGTAAGGGTTGCATTTAAGTGTTTAGAGGTTCCCCATAGCAATGGTGATTGTGCTTGAAGCGCTGATGAAGAATTCCAAAGCTGCTGCAATGGAGGAATAGAAAAAGAGCGGCATGGAAATATCTGATTTAAAGACAGATTCAAGAACTTTGCGATGCAGGATTTGAATTTTTGATCTGTGTGCTAGCCAGAGGGAGGTGAAATGAATTATGCACGAATCTAAAGAATTTTTAGAAATCTTGCAAGAAATTTGAGGAATCTGAGTGAAAATTGCTGTGAAACTTTACAATAATTGTACTACCCAGTTATATAGTCACGTCCTGTACTGTAAGTGATAACTTTTTTGTGTGATTTTTTTTTTTTTTTTTTTGCTAAGTGCCTCAAAAATTTGCACGTTCTTTAATGTTGACTACGCAATTGTCAACCCATTCTAGATGCTCAGAGAATATACATTTTTTGCGGGGTTTAGAATTCGTGCTGGCCAGAAGAAGTGTGAAATACGAGAAAATTTATGTCCAGTGAAAATTTCTGTGTCTGCAATTTCTTGTTTCCATTGAGATCTGTACCTCTGTGGAATATTAGGTGTTACATATTACCATACATTGTAGAATAGCATATAGAGCAGTTGAGAGTAGAGTCCTAGATTTTCCTTGTACCATCCGCATTTATAAAGCTGTCCTTCTCTTCCGCCCATGTTAAAACAAGTGAGGTATCATCAGGTCTGTAGGTTTCGTCACCGCTATCTCACACTTTCATTTTTCCGCTTGAGACATTTATGTGACGTGTGTCTGCCCCAATTATAAACTCCTGCCATTGTTTGAAGTTACTATTAAAACATATGGGTGTTGATGCAATGCTGTATTATAAATGGTGTGGGAGAATCGGTCAGCATCAAGCTATTGACCTGTACCAGCGCTTGTATTGCGATCACAGATTTGGAGTTCCTCACTGCAGTGCATGTGGAGCAAAGGAGTGTTCTGTTGGCTCTCACAGGCATTTCACTTAACCTCGATCATTGAGGAGTGCAGGAAACTAATTGCTTTTGGACCGCCATTAAACATTTTCTCGGGGGCTCGCGGGCGAAAATTTCCCAAGACGGTTGATATCAGCCCGGAGGGAGATCAATGCCAGGCTTCCTTCTCTCCGTGAGAAAAAATATTGAGAAAAGCCAAGTTTTGAGATTCTCCAAAGTCAATATTAATGGAATCCTGCGGACATGCTATCTCTCTTCCGTTTTTTTATTCCCCCCTTTTTTTTTCGGTGCGGCAGAGAGGAAGAGTTGTTTGCGGATGCTTTCAAGGTGGATGTTTTTGCTTTTCAGGATGCATTTGGTTTTAACTGAATACACACCGCAGAAAGGTGAAGAAATTTGATAGTAATGTAGGAAATGTTATTCTGACCGACTTCATGAGTAAGGCAATCAAGCCTGTGCTGTGAAATAGCACACTTTAATAGTCATCCCAGTGACTTAGGCGGTGATATTTTACAGAAGGGTTTTCCCAACAATAATGATGGCTTTTCGACTGAATCTCTTGATTTTTCTGACTAATGTAAGAAGTGCTAAGGAGGTTGTATTATAAACATCCCACACAAGGACTAAGTTATTTGATCCATTGCTTTAATGTATAAGAAATTAGAATTTTGCTTATCTATAAGATCCAATTGGTATTTCAATGCAAGTGAAGATGCTAATATGCAGAGTTGCCAAGTCTTGCTGATTCTGCATGAGGCTTCCTGAAAACTTCAATATTTCTTATAAAGGAATATGACAATTTCTTTGATTCAGAAATCATACTTCTGCCCCAATAAGATGATTTCAAAATGGCCAGTATCTTCCCGATTGCTCTTTTGAATCTCTCCAATTTTGATCTAGGTTAAAGTGAAAACAAAGTTCTGGTAAGGGCTTGAGAACCCGTCTGGCACCATTTCATATTTGCTTGCAATATATCGAAAGAATCTACAAAGAAACTTATCTGGCTGACGCGGTTTGCCGGAATGATGAGTCGTTTTGGAGTATTTTGAGAAAAATAATAAAAGTCGGTAGACCGACTTTTATTCCAGAAGGCTCCAGACTAACTCGGTCTCAGGGAAAACTCGACCCTATTTCAGACAATTTACACACAGTTCGTGATCGCCATGTTCATCAGTACTCTATAATACTACGGGTACCAAACGAGGCCTTACTGTGCAGACAGGAAAGTGCGTACTAATCCTGTACAAAACAAATGGACAGCGCGCGGTCCTCAAACCTATACGCACATCACCTCAGTTGCTGAGACGCGCGGTCTTTGAAGTTTTTGTTGTTGTTTATCAAGCGTCTTTGATTGTTTTTAGAGGTGCTTGAGAGGCGCACACTAATTGCATGCGCGCCAAAGAGGTTTTTGATGCGCGCGTTGTAACAACTCGGACCATTACTGCGAGTAGCCAGAACGCTACAATGTACCATTTGTACGTAGTTTATACAGGCCGCTCCCATATGCATAGTACACCACACTGTACAATCCAGAGGGACAACCAATACAACTCATCCCGCCGTCAAGCAAAGCAAGGCCGAGTTATCCCCGAGTCCGAGTCTAGCCTGACCCCGTTCGGGTGAGTTCTGAGACTGAACGTTTTTGGTTAATATTTCCCATTTTCGTCGTTACCCATCGAATATCTTGTTATTGCAGCGTTATTCCGCACATTTCCTAGGCATACGTTCACATTTTGGAGCAAAATTTGACAACTTTTGCAGGCGTACCAGAACTTTTTTTGGGCTTTAAAGGACAAGTTCACCTTTATTAACATAAGGATTGAGAGAATGTAGCAATATTAGTAGAACACATCATTGAAAGTTTGAGGAAAATCAGACAATCTGCTCAAAAGTTATGAATTTTTGAAGTTTTTGTGCAGTCACCGCTGGATGAGAAGACTACTGCAGTGTATGATGTCACATGCGTACAACAATATAAGGAAAATATTATAAAGAGAATTTCACAAAATTCCATCTTTTGAAAAAAGTACACATTCCCTTGACTCATTACTGACATATATTATGGGTAATATTATTCCCATTGCCTTTAGAAAGAGGCAAGTCAGGTGTTCTTTTATTATGCGAAAAAAAGTGAAATATGTTGAATTTTCTTTACATTTTCTTTATACTGTTGTACTCATATGACATCACGAGCCTTTAGTCTCCTCATCCAGCGGTTCCAACACAAAAGTTTTAAAAATTCATAACTTTTGCATCGATTGTCCAATTTTCCTCAAACTTTCACTGATGTGTGGCATTCTCTCAATCCTTATGTTAATGAAGGTGAACTTGTCCTTTAATGTCAGCAGCCCTGGCCTGTATCCTTCGACCATTTACTGTATTTACGTGATTGCAAGGTTTAATTTTCATGAATTTTGTGAATCACAGTTGGAACGCAAATTTAACAACATGCGATAAATGTCGCCATGCGCTGGGGTAATAGTGCATTTATGATAGCCTCGGTGTCAATTCTTGACAATCTTGCAAACAGAAAAAAAATGTCTGTGACCTCCTCAAAATCTAGATCTTACGTTTTCAGCCTTCAGAATAGTACAGTACTGCCTGCAGGGTTGGCATCCCTGCGCTGTAGGTTTCAAACAGTGGCAGTTTTTTTCAGCCAATATCAGGTAACCATTTTTATGAGGTATAACTGTGGAATCAGAGTTTGATGTGAAATTTCAGAAAAATTCAAAGAAAGGGAAACAGAAGAGAATGTAAATGATATAGGTCATAACATGATTCTGATAAAGGATGCCTTGGTTAATAAACATTACAGCATTTTGAAATTGTGTCGTCTGTAGTAGCTACACAGAAATTGTTGCTTGATTGGCCTGTGTGTGTAGGTGTATGTGTGGGTGTGCGATTTAAGTATCTATGAATAACCCTGGGGTAATGATCATGAGTTCTATTATCAGCCCTCATCCCCACAGGTGGCCTTACAAAAAAAAAAGCATTAGGGCGGTGGGGTAGGTTTTTTAGCTCACCTGAGCTGATGGGCTCAAGTGAGCATTTGTGGTCACTCACCGTCAGGTGTCCGTTTGCATTGTGTTTTGCGCAGCTGCTTGCATCATCTGTCCTCCGTCATGTGTAAACTTTTTTCACATAATTTCATCTTCTTTTAAAGGAAACCGAAATCCAAAGAGAAATGTGGATTTTAGTGAAAGCAGCGACATTAGTAGAACACATCAGTAAAAGTTTGAGGAAAATCGGACAATTGATGCAAAAGTTTTAATTTTTAACGTTTTGGTGTTGGAACCACTGGATGAGGAGACTACTAGAGGTTATAATGTCGTGTGGACAACAATATCATAAAGAAAATATAAAGGGAATTTCACAAAAATTCACTTTTCTAGCCTAATGAAAGAGCACTTGACTAACTGCTTTCAGAAAGAAGGGGGAATAATTGCTACCCTTATCATAATTATGTCAATATCAAGTTGATGGAATGTGTAATTTTCATGAAAAAAAAGTGAATTTTTGTGAAATTCCCTAGTATTTCTTTGTATTGTTGTCCACACTTGACGTCATAACCTATAGTAGTCTCCTCATCCAGAGGTTCCAACACCAAAACTGTAAAAATTCTTAACTTTTGCATCGATTATCCAATTTTCCTCAAACTTTCACTGATGTGTTCTACTAATGTTGCTGCTTCTTTCAATCCATATTTCTCTATGGGTTTTGGTTTCCTTTAAAGGGATGGTATAGTTTTAGTTGAGATGGGGCTTCAAGTTTCCAACTTTATTGTGAGATAATGAGAAACCTCTTATGAAATATGATAGAGCATGCAATTCTAAGAGGGATTATTTATTTGATGAAAATTGGTTTTGAAATGGCTGAGATATCCAAAACAAAGGGATCGTAATAAAAAGTAGGACCCACTTTATATTAGGACACTTTGTTTTACTTAATGTTGGTTTTTTGGATATGTTAGCCATTTCAAAACCAATTTTCATCAAATAAAACTTTGAATTCCTCTTAGAATTGCATGCTCTGCCGTTTCATATGTGATTTCTTAGTATCTCGCAAAATAGTCAAAAGCTCAACCCTCATCTCAACTGATACTATGCCATCCCTTTAAAGGTGCATGGTGTCGGTGTTTTAGTCAAATGCGTACACGGGCGCACGGCGCAAGTTTCCTATAGAGACCTACGCTATCGACTCCTCTTTAGCGCTTACGCTTTGGCCCACTTCCCCGAGTCCGAAGAAGTCCGATCCACTGTAGTCAGTGGTCCGATCACAGTTCGGCTCATGATTCGGCTGAGGGGGATGACAGCTTTAGCAAACTTCTTTTGTGATGTCATAATAACAAGCACATATGCACGCACCCTGGCATTACTACAGACTGCGCGATGTGCAGTGAAGACAACAAAGGCAACGTAACTTAGCAACACCTACGCACTTTACTCTTGATGAAAGCTCAACTACGGTAATCTTCGTATCAGTGCTAACGGTGATCGGCAGTATCATCAACAGCGCCGACCTGTACACTACCGGGACTATGCCCCTTTAAAACTGATGGCTGATAAACCTTCATGCAAATTGTGTGGTTAAAGATAATAAAAAGTTTTGGTACCTCAAAAGTTTCCCTGAATTTCCGTGTTTCAGGTTAAAGTATCTATCATATAACTAACACTGTGAGACTTACTCGCCCCAAAGTGCTCTCATTTCTTAGTAATCATGCAATTAACTGCGACCAGCAGCCCCATACGCATAGCTAAATGGGGCTTCGCATTGTAGCATCCAGGATCATGACAGATTTAGTATCGCGGGCAAATATCAACTTAAAATTCACAAAATTCTTCAATTTGAAGACTTACCAATTAAGCTGAAGTCTTGAAAACAGGCTTTGGGCAACGTTTGGTTCTGCCAATAGTCCCTTTCTGTTCGAATTGATGACTGAATGTGACTCTGTCGAGAGGACCTTGGGAGAGCTACATACACTGATTACTACGGCCAGCGCATACGCACACATCACATGCGAACGGATTTCAAATCCATGAACGGATAAGATGTTTGTGTGCGCATGCGCTGGACGTCAATTCAGTGTAGCTCTCCCAAGGTCCTCTCGACCGAGTCACATTCAGTCATCAATTCGAACAGAAAGGGACTATTGGCAAAACCAAACGTTGCCCAAAGCCTGTTTTCAATACTTGAACTTAACTGGTAAGTCTTTAAATTGAATAAATTTTTGGATTTTAAGTTGATATTTACCCGCGATACTAAATCTGTCATGATCCTGTAAGCTACAGTGCGAAGCCCCATTTAGCTATGCGTATGGGGCTGCTGGTCGCAGTTAGCTACACAGTATGCGTATGGGGCTGCACGCTGCTGGTCGCAGTGATATTCACACAATACGTGTACTACCTCGCCGCCGCTGTACGGCGGCGGCTCTGGTACGAAACCATTATTGCATGATTACTAAGACATGAGAGCACTTTGGGGCGAGTAAGTCTCACAGTGTTAGTTATATGAAAGGTACTTTAACCTGAAACACAAACTAAGACAAGGAAATTCAGGGAAACTTTTGAGGTAATACCAAAACTTTATATTATCTTTAATTCTCTAAGTTGCTTGTTTTGGCTTTGATTTTCATGAACCTTCTGTCATTGTTCATTTTACTTCACTCTCTCATCTAACAAAGTCAATTTGATTGGGGCATGGCATGGCACTGTGATATCTCTCCCATGCCCCCCCCCCCCCTCACTTGCAGCTATTTTTATACATCATGGATGAATTCATTATTTGATTGAATTCAATCCTTTGGCTCTTATTTTAGTCCTTTTCCAGCTAAATTCTCACTTCTGGCCTTCTTGGGAATTCACATCGTAGATGTACCATTCAATTATGATTGAACTCTCCTAAGCAACAAACAAACTAAGGCATCTGTGTGTGTGTGTGTGTGTGTGTGTGTGTGTCTGTCTGTCTGTCAAAAGTCGTGGAGTTTTTGAAGCATAAATAGAAAAGTCTTGGAAATTGATGAAGTCACAATAATAGATAAGCAAAGAAACTAAATTGGTTTGAAGGAGAGCTGTGTGTTCATTTTTCTTTGTATGGCATTCTTTGTGTGTGTATTTCAAGAGTTTTACCTCACTCACTTAGGCCTGTTCAATGACTTTCGCTCACGTTCAAATGTTGAAAGCAGTATCTGATCAGTTTGCGATAGTCCTACTACATCCATGTGTGGGTCTGCAGAGATGGAGGCAGATAAGTCTGCCGTTCCTGGCCACGCAGTTGACAGGAAGATTTGAATGCCCAGATTGAAAAAAGATCTGTGAAGTACTAGCCCACGTACTCTCGCAAAAGGACGAATACGGGAGGATTCTTAACTTTGATATCTAACAAAAACCTTTATCACTGATCGGTTTGACCTGAATGTAGTTTTCTTTTTGTCTCCTAGACATTTTTATTTTTACCATTGAAAAAATTAGATGGCAGAAGAGGCAGATAATTAGATGGGTAGATAGATGGATAGATATAGAGAGAGGTAGGACCCAAGGATAAGAGTGAATTAAGAAAAGAGATGATGATAATTAGAAAAGTAAGATAGACAGACAGTATCATAAAGAGAAGACTACTTTGTTGAAAAGTTTGGACTTCATCATTTTAACTAAGATCTTATGAGTTTGGCATGAATTGCATGTCAAGTTCATGAGAGTCCATTATTCTGAAAAAAAAAGGGCAACAAACACAACTTTTACTTCCTTGCCGTGATGCAAGCTGTATAAGGTATCCCCGTAAGATTCCATTCAAATGAGAAATACAAGTGCATCTTTTGATCCAATATCACTGGAAACTACATACAGATTTATTAATGGAGAGAAAACCCCGCAACACTACTCAACATTAAAATCCTTGGGACTTTCAATCGCTTACTTCTTACTTCTTCTTCTTTTTGTTTGTTTTTTTTTTTGCTGGTGGCATCATCAAGGAGAACTGTCTTTATTTATCTGTTGCTCTCACTGGCACAGCTCTTTTCATCAATCTTCTAGTTTCTGGATTTAGGCATTGTGAAATAAATAAAATTCCCTTTTTTGTTTCTCTAAATTTCCTTTATTCCCCCCTTTCATGCCCCCTCTTGCCTCTGACCTTCAACCTGGTTAGCATCCCCTCACTCTCCCCTCCCCCTCCCCACGCCTCTTCATCAAGATGCATCCATCTAACCACCAATTGAGTCCCAATGATCCACTTCAAAGGCCATTAAGCGCGGAGACGCTTCTCCGCTGCTGACCCGTCTCGCTCCTCCGAAAGCCTCTCACAGATTCTATCAGGGCTGGGGCTAAGTGCTAATGAAGGACTATTTAGTCGCATTTGGCGAATTACAAGCTGTGACTCAAGTGCCGGGTAGGTGTTGGCGCTGACTTGCACTGTGTTGCGTGCACAATTAGCGCTGCTCTAGCCAGCAATTCAAATGGGAGAGGCGGAGTTTTTGTGATGATGAGTGTTGTTTGATTTAATCTTGCTATGTGTGTGGCCTCTCAAAGGTACATATGTCCACTTTTCTGTTTTTTTATTATCACACCAGAAATGACCACTATGTTAAAACTTTTGTGTGTGCTTTTTTTAAGTTTTTTTTTTCAAGTTTTGCATTGGTGCATTCCAGTTGAGAAGATCTTATTTTGGATTAAAGGTCAACTTTCTCAAAGGTTCAAACATAATTCAATGTTTTACCCTCCAGTGTATCGACTGCAGTCACATTGTATTTGTTTCTTTTTATGTTTTCGGGTTGTCAGTCCGTCCGTCCGTACGTCCGTACGCCCGTCCGTCTGTCCGCATTCGTTTACGAGATAACTTGAGAAATATTGACTGGAATTTTACCAAACTTGGTCCAAGCATAAAGTATGATGGGGCAATTACTTGATTAGATTTTGGGTGAAATCGGCCAAAGGTCAAAGGTCAAGGTCAAATCATGAAATTGTATCCGTTTACGCGATAACTCAAGACTGGATTGAGCAAATTTCACCAAACTTTGTCTGAGGATGATGTATGATGGGACAATTACATGTTAGTTTTTTTAGTGAAATCGGACAGAGGTCAAAGGTCAAAGATCAAGGTCAAATCCTAAAATTTATCTGTTTAAGTGATAACTCAAAACTGGATGAAGTAGCTTTCACCAAACTTGGTCCAAGGATGATGTATGATGGGGCAATTAGTTGAGGAGAGTTTAGTGACATTGGCAAGAGGTCAAAGGTCAACAGGTCAAGGTTAAATGCTAAAGATGTTGCTATTTCCCCCATATCTATGCAATGCCTGAAGGTATTTTATTGAAACTTAGTGTAGATATGTACTACTGCATAAAGATTCTCCAGAGAGAGTTTCATGTCATAAGGTCAAAGGTTAGGTGAAAATGTTGCAATTTCACTTTTCTCGCAAATGGTTTAACGTATCTTCATAGAACTTGGTACATATGCATGTACTGACTGGCAGGGATTATCTAGGGAATTTAGGGGTCATGGGTCAGTATGTAGTCAGGGGTCAAAGGTCAAGGTCAACTCCTCAAAATTTTACTGTTTCCCTCATATACTAGTGTATATTCAATGCTTGCATTATTAGTTTTAAAGGGACTGTACAGTACTGGTTGAGATAGGGATTCATGTTTTGAACATTCCTAAGTGAGATAATGAAAAGCCTCTTATGAAATATGAAAGAGCATGTAATTTTAAGAAGGATTCAGCGTTTATTTGATGAAAATTGGTTTTCAAATGGCTGAGATATTCAAAAAAGTGCCAATAATTAAAGGCGACATGCCCCAACTTTATTAGGATCTCTTTGTTTTACCTTGTTTTTGGATATCTCAGCCATTTCAAAACCGATTTTCATCAAATAAACTTTTGATACCCCTGAGAACTGCATTCCCCCTTACATCTCATAGAGTGGTTTCTGAATATCTCGCAAAATGTTAAAAGCTAAATCTACACCTCGACCAGAACTGTACACACCCTTTAAAACTTAATATATACATGTTGTATTACCTAATGGAGATTCTCCAGGAAATTTCCAGAGGTCAAAGGTTAAGGATCAAAGGTCAGGTTTAAATGAAAAAAAAATCTATTTTGTACTGTAATTACACTCTTTCTTCATACCTTGAAAAGTACTCAATGCATAAACTTATAACAGGGTCGGTCAGAGGTCAAGTAAAAATCCTCAATCCCCCAAATATGTGTACCTGCACTCTTAGACAATTATAGCAAACCCAGTTTGAGGAAAGTGAACATTCAATACATTTCTGACAAACCTGTCATATCAGTATTTTGCCAGTTATGTGAAACTGTCATCACACATTGTGAAGACATTGTACTATACACCTATTGGGAGAATCATGCATTATGGTGGAGGTATCAGTCGCCATAGTGACATTTCTAGTTTAAAATGTGATTTTCAGGGTATTGGTACACTTTAACATAAATGCACAGGAAGGATAGTACACTGTTAGCACAATTCCTGCCATGGTGTCAATCTTATGGTCGTGCTCTGATCCAGCACCTTACAATGCAGCACATCTGTATGAAGGTCTTGGTTTCACTTTATTCAGACTTCGGGAATTTGTGATGATGCATGCAAAGGAAACAAGCCAAATAGCTCTAACACACACACACACACACACACACACACACACACACACACACACAAATCCAACTCAATAAATTGTTGATGGTTTTGCAAGCTCTGTTTGACAGCCAACTGTATATTTTCCATCTGAAGAGGGCTGCATACCTCTACAGAGTTCATAATAACAAGCAATGAGTCATTGAACTGTACATGTCTTTCAAGTATTGTTCAATGGTGTGATCTTTCTCCATTGGCTGGTTCAATCAAGTAGCATAGTGTACACATGAATGTATGCCATTTATACATGCATAAAATTTGCTATATATGAATGACCGCAGATCTGACACCGTAACAGAATGCCTGATCACATTTATATATTCATATATAATAATATATATATTCACATACATTGTATATATTCATATATTCATATAATCATATATTCATATAATCATATATTCATATATTCATATATTCATATACTGAGTAGTTCTATATGTAGTATGGACCTGTTGATCATTTGTGATTATTTGTAATTATTTGTAATTATACAGTTACAGACAAGCCTGAATTCACATAGACCATGTACAAAGTACAGCCGGGCCAAAGGCGGGGCCTAAGGCCGAACCCAAGGCCACGGGCCTTAGCCCGGAACCAGGGGCCCAGAGCCCAAGTGGGCCCAGGCCCAGGGGCCCATAGCCCAAGTGGGCCCAGGCCCAGTGGCCCAGGGGCCCACGGGGCCCAAGGCCGGGCCGAGGCCAGGAGCCTAAGTGCTGGCCCAAGGCAGGGGGCCCAGCCAGGGGCCACCAGACTGAGACCACTAAGAGTACCAGTCATGACTTGCTGTGATAATGATGTGACAGGCCTGTGCATACACATATTATGTAAATACACTGTACAGGGCTGTGCATATTATGTAAATACACTGTACAGGGCTGTGCATATTATGTAAATACACTGTACACTAACTATGCACATCCCAGTCGCTGTATAAATCGGGACAGGGCTGCACCTGAGCAGCCCACAACACAGAGCAAACACAAAGCAAATTTTACGATTGCATTTAGTTTTGATACTTGACATCATTTTTTGTCACCTCAAATGCATCAAAGACAATCTTTATTAATGAGACTTCATACCGTACCTGTTTTCCTGGGGTTATTTGTGGGAATTCTCTGATCTGGGTACTATTCGCAAATCTAACAACATGTGAAAATATCAACTCCTGATCATGTAACGTGCATGTGTACATTTCTGTGTTCACTGCTGTATCATATATTCCATGAACGTGAATTCAACAACTACTGTTATATCCTGTAATATGAGCTGCCAGGACAAAACTCACATACGCTCTGATTCTGTATAGCAATCACTTTCAAAGCAATGTATTGATACATTTCTGCCAGCTAAAAATTCTTCAATGTCGGTTCACCCATGTGAACGGGTACAGAAACTGAAGCCTAGGTGTTGGGTTAAGCAGAATTGCTGCTGTCCTTACAGTCCCACTCATATGTTTTCATGTTAGTCTAATGCTAGTTAGTTTGTGGCAATAAGAGAGTGTGCCAAGCAGTTTGCCAAGCAGGGATTCAGCTGGATGTCGAAAGTGATTAGCCATTCTGATACTTGAATTTAACAATACCATTTAACAATTCCATACCACCAAAAACCCCAACCCTATCAAATTCTTTAGAATTTCTGCTATCAAAACAATGATAGGATAATCTGCAGATAAAGTAGATTTTTTTCTGTCACAAATCTGCTGTTACTGTGTTATTACCTCCACCCAGGGGGAAGGTTATGTTTTCGTTACCATTGGTTTGTTTGTTTGTTTGTTAGTTAGTTAGTTTGTCTGTGTGCAAAATAACTCAAAAAGTAGGTAACGAATTTGGATGAAACTTGCAGGAAAGGTTTAGATTGATACAAGTAACAGATGATCAAATTTTGGTAGTGATCTGAGAATTTTGGAGGAATTTATGAAGGATTTTTGATATTTTGGCAGGTAGGGTCAATGAACTTGGGAGTTCAGGCTGCGCGTATTTGAGGTTTGCATGCGCGCACTAGTGCGTGCTCTAGTTTCTGCTAGGGCGAGGCGCGCCGTGCAGCTGAGGGTTTATGACGTGTAACAAAGGCTTTTATATTGGGAAATTGGGCGACTTTCAGCACACAATGCTATAAGTATGTATGGGTGGAAATCACTTCTATGGAAGAACAAGATCAGTGGTGGAAATGAGCTGCATGCTTGGCGGAGGTCTGCGCTCTCAGAGTGCTTCTGTAGTTTTGAATGTCTTCCTCTGTGAAAAATGTGAAATCAATGAAAGGAAAAAATATGGTACCTGGTAAATATTAATAGCTGTGCATATTATTCACACATGTACTATACAATGTATGACAGTAGCATATATTCACTCACAAAAAAACACTGATACATGTAAAGGAGTTAAAGAATCAGCAGACATAGTTTTACAAGATGTATTGCAGAGTTCAATTAGTATAATTATTATTATTATTATTATTATTATTATTATTATTAGTAGTAGTAGTAGTAGTAGTAGTAGTAGTAGTAGTAGTAGTAGTAGTAGTAATAGTAGTAGAAGTAGCAATGATAATAATAATAATGATAATAGTGGCTACTTGTATAGCGCACAGGTCCGCTTTTTAGTGCTCATGGCGCTTCATAAATGAAAAGATAGATATAACACATGTTCAAGCATGACAACAGAGAAGAAAATGGCAAACAACAACAAACACATACCAGATAGAGAATACAATTGTTCCGAACATTATAGACTGCAATTATAGTCCTCAGTGTGAGAGGAATAGGTAACGTTTTGAAGTTTGGATTTGAATGTTTCTGTAGATGACAATTATAGCTGTACACACAGAGAAAATGTTCCAGTTAAAGAGGAACGTAGTCATACAAAGTGTATGTATTTCACATTTTTCAGTATTTTCAATCTTTCATATCCATATGCAATGGGCATAATGGACTCATTTGCATATCATTTGCATAGTATGCTATCATGGGGTGTGAAAGTATGCTGAGTGTTGACATATAGGTCATCCACTCATTGTATCCCCCGAACAGAGTTCGGAGGATACTATGGATTTGGCCTCGTTGCGCCGCGTCCGCCGCAGAGATTTTCTTGTGAGCACTCTACTGGCTGCAGTTCTTCTTAGATCATCTTCAAATTTGGCATGAAGGTGTGTTATGGTAAAACGAAGACGCCTATTGTTTTTGGTGATGGTGCCCTCGCTTGTTCCGTCTTTATGTATGAAAAATTGCTTCGTGACCAATTTTTTTTATGCCTCCGCCAACGAAGTGGCCGGAGGCATTATGTTTTCGGGTCGTCCGTCCGTCCGTACGTACGTCCGTCCCATTTTGTTTTTGTCGATATCTCAAGAACCATGTGGTGGTTTTACATCAAACTTGGTATGAGGGTATATCCTGGGGGGATAATACTTTAATTGGATTTTAGGGTCAGGGGGTCGAAGGTCAAAGGTCACAGTTTATTTTGTGAAAAAAAAGGTTGAAAATTCATGATTTTCTCCATATCTCGCGAATGGTTCAAGGTATCTTCATGGAACTTAGTATATATGCTTGTTCCAATGGGCAGTGATTATCTAGGGAAGTTGGGGTCATGGTTCAAAGGTCAGGGGGTCAAAGGTCAAGGTCAACTCCTCAAAATATCACTACTTTCCTTATGGTTATGCAATGCCTGAAGGTTTTTTTTTTAAAAAACTTGATGTATGCATGTATTACCCGATATATATTCTGTGGGAAGTTTCTTGCCAAAAGGTCAAAGGTCAAGTGAAAGTGTTGAATTGCACTTTTTCCTCCATATCTCAAAAGTAACTCAAGGTATCATCATGAAACTTACATATTTATGCATGTTCAACCTAACAGTGATTCTCTTTGGAACTGTGAGGTCAAAGGTCAAAGGCCAGGTTTAGATAATGCTATTTTCCCATGAGATACTGAAATTTTACTTTTTCTCAATACCTTGAAAATTACTCAATGCATAATCTTATACAAGGGTCAAAAGTCAAGTAAAAATCAGCAGTTCCCCAAATACCTACACTCTGACATTTTTAATCATTCATCCAATTGAACCTAGTTCTAGGAAAGTGAACATTCAGCACATTTGTGGCAAACCTGTCATTTTGATATTTTGCCAATTGTGTGAAACTGTCATCACACATTGTCAAGACATTGTACTATAGACCTATTAGGAGAACCATGCATTATGGCGGAGGCATATCAGTCGCCGCAGCGATATATCTAGTTTTAGATACCATTGCCTTGGCTTAGACAGATAATTTCTCTTGCTCTTCATTGAATAAATTTTTATAAAAGAGATTTTAAAAATGTGTTCTTTTGTGTTGATTCTCTCTTATATGAAAGGATCATTTCCAGCCATCATGCACAAGAAGTGCCCCAAACAACACCACATGGTGACTCACTATACTTGAGTAGACTCTTGTTAAACTTCAAAGACCCTGTAGCTCAGGGGTAGCAGTCCTACGTATTCTATCTCTGGTGCTTATTTGTGTGTGTGTGTGTGTGTGTGTGTGTGTGTGTGTGTGTGTGCGTGAATTAGACATGTTCAGTTTTGATGTGTTACATATCATTTCAAAGTTGAGCATCCCTTTAATTCAGAATTCTTGAGGCAGGGTCATGTGTTGTGTGTGAAACAGAATGTATCATACTTCACAGGCACAGGCTTGTTTGGGGGTATATTGGAACACCTTATGTCAGGCTGAAATGGAATAAAATGGTCATGGACACTATCGTAGATGACTCGTCAGGATCTAGTTTTGGTGCATGCTAAATTTCCAAGCCATTTTGAAAAGACACTTTTCAAGTAATACTGGAATACCAGAAACAGTCGCATGCGTGAACCTTACGTGAACTGTGGCCAACGGTCTTTTCCCCAATCTATGAAACTTCAGCGAATTGTCACTGGCATTCAGTGCATGGTGTAGACAGAACTATTCACGTGCATTGTACTTTTGTGAATCTTGGCTCCTTGCAAAATTCAAGAAAGTTTCGTGAATGCAAAAATGTCTGGTTTTACAGTAATCTTTTCTTTTTCTCCTTTTATGGAATATTTAGGAATGTCGAATTACAGCATCATTCTCTTCCCATTCTCCTCAACTCTTTGCTTGTTTAGGCCTTTGAACTCCACCTCGGCGACAATGACCGGGTCAAACTCCTTGTCCTGTTCTGTGGCGAGGAAGACCCGAGCCTGGTGAAAGCTGCGGCCGGAACTCTCGCGATACTCTCCTCGCACGAAGAAATCTGCAGCAAAATACTGAAAGTGAGTACTGTGGAGAATGTTCGGAGTGAGTTGTGCTTGTCCACGTGTTCATGTTTATACATGCATCTACAGCGTCTTTTCTATAATGTATAATGTAGTTGCACAGTCTATGCAATGAATGTGCATGTCCTGCATTTTTTAGCAATTTCAATTTGAAAGCATCAATCTTTTTTTTTTTCTTGTAGGTTATGAAATAATGAGTATTACAAATCTATTGAACTGTGCTGTTACAATAATTTTTTATTAAACTTTGTCAAATTTTTTTAAAGCATTGTACTTATGAAGCATGAATGTTTTCACATTTGTTTGAAAAAAGAATTAAGCAAAATGAAAACATTTGATGATTGTTTGATTCACATAATGCAAAGACAGTTGTCACAGCTTTGTTGAGAAGACTCAGGAGTGTGACCTTTGTCAATAGTCCCAATTATAGGAGGCCGTAAACAGAGACTCCAACCCAAAGGACCTTCTGATCTGGAGATTCTCCTGCCTGAAACCCCTAGCAAACGGGAGACTCCAAGTTGATGTGTGCAAAGCGCGGAGTTCCTAAGATTCTAGACGCTCTCTGGTGCTATCGAAGGCTTATTTTTTCAACATACAATAGCAATAAGTAAGAAATCCTTTCCAACGGGAGACACAGAGCCAGGGCGGGAGAAATTAAATCTCAAGCGGGAGAACGGGAGATTTTGCAAAAATGTGTTTTCGGCGGGAGATCTCCCGTCGAAAACGGTAGAGTTGGAGTCTCTGCGTAAATGGAGTCATTTGTATTCAGCACGAAGTACAACATATGGGGCTTACACACCACTCCATAACTTGCACACGCCAAATTACTAACAAGCCCCGACTGCATAGTCGGTACCTTTAAAAATGCATTCATTGGAGGATGAACTGTAGTGCAAGTCACTGAAATGGTTGATTTTGTGTGATAAACATGTAGCACGGATTTATTGGCACAAAAGTGAACAACAGCATATTTCAACATTAGCTTTCATACATCTTCATACACATAGTACCGTATGCTTGGTGTATTGAGTGAAATGTTAGATAATAATCATTGCAAATTTTTTGTCACACAATCACTGCATTTTCTTTTTTTTTTGCATCATATACAAAATTTTCATTTTGTTATCAATATACGTGCAACTAAAAAAATGTGTCTGGTTTTAATGTCAAACAGTAAAGATACTGTGTTTTTACATGGTACCTTGATACTGTTGTACATCTAAAGCTGTGTTCCCTTTTATTTGAGTCTAGATGAAGCAAGTATTGCTCAATCACCACATACTTACTACAATATATTTTGGTATGTGGAGAGTGCTCCTGAGTAATGCATATATCGTCAATGATGGCTTTAGGGATGGTATAGTATTGGTGGAGAGGAGGATTGGACTTTTAACTTTTTGTGAGATACCACGAAATAATATACAGAGCATACCATTCTAAGAGGAATTCAAAGTTTAGTAGATGAAAATCGGTTTTGGAATGGCTGAGACATCCAAAAACAAAGTAAAACAAAGCAATCGTAATAAAAGTTGGGTCCCACCTTGTATTAGGATTGCTCTGTTTTGGATATCTTGGCCATTTCAAAACCAGTTTTCATCAAATAAATGTGGAATCCCTCTTGGAACTTAATGCTCTTTCATATTCTTTTAAAAGTTTCTCATTATCTCACCAACAAATGTTAGAAACCTGAAGTTAGGTCATAACAAATTTAACCATATGATCCCTTTAAGTACATGTACGGTAGGTAGAGGTTCTAAATATCTTACTTAATTGACATGATGTTCACAGATTTTTGGGCAGACTCTAAAATCCCCATGGCTTTGCAAAGTATCCCCAAGAGTTAAAGTTGCCAGTAAAGAAAAAAAGGCAAATATTTTTTCAACCTTCCCCTTCAAATCAGAACAGCAATTTGCAAAGGATTTTAGAGCCATGTGGCCATGTGCCTTATTTTTGTTTAGTACCAGGTTGTCACATGGGCGGACTCAAATAATGCTCAATCACACTCGTGCCATTCACTTCAATGTACAATTTAATATAAGCATTTGTGGAATATTTACAGGACTGAAATCAAGGAGTTGTGACCAACATAAAATGCAAAATCAAAATTCTTAGTGAGATAAATTTAATTACAATACTCTTATATTCGACAACCATGTGAACGGGACCCTGTCTTGGTCCGGTTCCACCTGTAATTTTGGCTTGACACTTGTTCAGAATAATTATACCAGCTTCCCTATCAATTCGTTATCCCTGACAATACACTATCTGCTATCAAGCGCAACACTATTTGGTTCACACCACCGTAGTGCTGATCCGGAGATGACCAGCCTGCACGCACGACGGTTTACCGCGGTTAAAACACTTGTCTTCAATTACACTGCTTCCGTTTACATCCGGGTTCTGTGCTAACCCGCAATTATCATGAAGTATATAAATACCAATCTTCGAATTATGTGCACATTATTTTCATCTTTTTACCAATTTAACATGACCTTCATCTCTCTACTTCAGCGACACTTCCACGTCGTAACCAATCATATCTACAGGGTGTCATGCACCCGCCAGGTTCATCGCTCACCTGCGTTGTCCCCAGAGTCACATTAATTGTCAAACTGTTCGCTTCCAGAACATGAACTGATTCGTGGGTGGAGCGTCCTTATATGCGAGGTTGCTGTTCCGGCTCCAAAGTGTCGCGAGGGACCCGCGTTCCGTATTCTTTGGCGTCCAAAGTCCTCCCTAGCGAGGGGCGGACCCAGTCGCTCTGCTGCGAATGCGTCGGCCTGGGAGTAGGCTCGTCCTCGGTCTCGGCGCCATCTACAAAATCATTTAAATGCAACGTATACCAGTGGGGTGTGTTCTAATCACACACACACAAAGATTATCAGCTTAAAATCCTGACATCACAGTGACAATTTACGAACTGCATTATTATCCAATTAACATACAAAAATTCACATAATGAAATGTTTCAAACATTGGAAATATAACCGTGCATAGCTTATCAAACATCACCGCATCGTTTATAATATACTTTATCACTTATTCACGGGGTTCTCCGGGGCTATATGTGGTGCCCTGAAACACATTCACATCCTTTTACACGACAAAGCAGAAATCAAATCGCAATTTAACTTACCAATGACCGGTGTAATATAACCAAAATGCCTCTTCTTCTTGGCTACTGGAAGGCTGCAAAGGCTGTTGGAATACGCCTTCTGGCAGCAAACAAAATCTGAACTCTAATCAGCCAGTACACAGGCTGACGGTAAGGTGGACGGACGGCTCCTGGCCGCAAACGAAATTGGGCTTAGACACAAAATTATCTTGCCAACTGGCGCCTGAGTGTGGCAGGTTGGTTTCCTGCCATCACGGAGCTAACTCAATGTTCTCTCGGTGAAATCAAAATGGTGTCTGCCCCGAAAAGATCCAACTCTACTGTTAAATTGCTACTCGACTACGACACTCCTTTTCGAGGCATTTGGAATATTTGATACAACTAAAAGGACTTGAACGAAAACACCTATACAGCACTCTCCCGGAACTGGAGCTATTTCCTGTCTTTTCTTTCTACATTAATTGACATGCAAAAATAAATGAACTCCTCTCGGTCATCGATGGCGCTACTTGTAAAACATTTACACCTGTCTTATCACTTTCTCTCTCTCGCTCTCGCTTTCTCTCTCGCTCCCTCACTCGCACCCTTTGTCTCGTTATCCCTACCCGTAAACATGTTTGTCTAGTTGAATGACCGATAGGTGATGTACATGAAACAACCTGGGAATGCATTTTCAATGTGACACAGGTATCTGATCACTGATTTTCTAGGACATGCATGATTTGACTGCATTGAGAAAAGCTACAATTCTACACTTGAGGAATGAAAGATATGCTGCTCCTAAGACCTTCAAAAGATTCTGTGTCGGGTATTAAGAAGAGTCACGAGACACGTCTCTGTGATTATTGCAACATGAAATGCCGAGTAAGTCACGTGTGCTGAACACTTTTGAGGAGCAAAGATACTCATCTATTTCCTGGTTGATTAGTAGTTTTGGGCTGTGTAGAAACATGAGAAGTTGCTGCTGTATCCCAAGCATGTTTGGAGATAACAAGGAGGACTTTACTTGGTGTATAAACTGCACTCTATCTGCATGTATCTTCCGATTGTTTGACTTGCCATCGTGAACGCAACACAAATCAAAGCTCCCCAGTGCACAGCGATCAGGTTTGGATCCCTGCCCATGTTACGCTGTTTACCTGGACGGAGGATTTACAACCTTGAACCCGTGCTAGGGTTACTGATGAATTTCTGATTGGGTTACCTACATTGCCCCATCAATCAGTCCCGATGTCATGCATTCATTCTCACCCCCCCGGGATGAGGGAGTGTCCGATTTTAGAAACCAGACCGTGGCTTCATTAAAACAACGGCCGCCACTTTTCTAGGGTTTCGCGGAATGTCCACAGCCGGGATGGATTCAATTAGATCATTGGAAGTTAAAACTAATCCGCGGGGAATCAAGTTGAAGAGGACACAAGTGAGAAAGATGAGTTTTGTTGAGGAATTGGAGATTAGGGCATATTGACTGTAGTGGTTAGCAGTATTGAATTATTGATAGACAGGGGGCAGATACAGGTGAAAATTGGAAGGAGGTCGATGATGGCAGCTCGCAAATTTCAAATCTTGCTTTTGATTGTGACGTGAGGTTTAATCACGTCTGTAGATCTATCAACATTGCACCAACTCAAACTGATGAAATGAGAAACACTGTGGGAAACTACCTTCCCCCTCTCAAGGACCCACGTATTTTAACTCTATTGTATACATGTGTAATGATTGTGGGGAAAATGCTGTGCCTTAAAATGTGACAGCTGAAATAAAATACTTGTAGTAGAAACCTTTTTTCTTTTTTTTTTTCTTCAGGAGCAATTAGGATGTTGATATTATGACATTCTTTGTTTTTATTTTGTGTGTGTGTGTGTGTGTGTGTGTGTGTGTGTGTGTATGTGACAGGTCATTTTGTGATGGTGAAAGTAAACATAATTGGTGATTCTGAATGTGTTGTATGATTGTATGTTAGCTGGCATTCCATTCACTTTAAGTACATCACAAAAGCCCACCCAGTGCGTGTGATGTATGGGGGAGTAATAGAATCTTTAGGAATGGTTTTACACACTTTATATCACAAGTAGATATGAAGTTAGATTAGACCAGCTGTTGCACAAACATTCACCAGGAAACTTTATCGTTCTCAAAGCGAGCGTTTTGCATTTTCCTATGCAGGCACTGATACATGTACCGCTAATCAGATTGAAACTTGAGCCCCACGGCTCGTGGGGGTGACTTAATAGTTCAGTCATTCCCAAGTGTGGAGTTGCCCGAGGAGAGAGTGTAAACTCCATGTTTACCTTCCCTGGACCTCAGAGGATCTCAGATTGCTGTTGGCACTGTGTACAAACAGCTTGCCAATCAAGATGACAAAGTTAATGGCTCATGAGGGATTATGGCTTCTGGGGGGTCTAACTAGCTCATGATTTCAGATTATTTGCACACTTTATCACATGCACATATTGCTTTCAAAACTTTACTTCCTCTTTCTGTCAATTGTGTCTCATGCTTCAGTTTGCCAAGTGTTCAGTTCTTGCAACGTTTTCAATTTCCATCATCATGACAAATAAAACCTAAGATCTTCTCATTTAGCCACAAAATGTTCCGAGTAAAAAGAAGAAAAAAAAGAAGAAGCATAGGCCTACACAAACAGAATTAAATGAATACAACTATACTTGTAAAGGGGTGATCAGGTACCCAGTACTGGTGAGTGTGAACATTGATATGAACCATCACATAGAGGAAACATGTGTAAGGAAGACAAGCTTTCAGTTAAGGCTCCCTTGAATTTACATAGTTTGTTGGTTTGTTTGTTTCATTTCCATTTAAGAAGATGGCTGGATAGCCCATAATCAGCTGCAACAGTTGGTCTTTAATGGGGTCCAGTTGGATGTAAGGCGGGACCACTTCACCGGGTTAAACACCCTGCTCTTTTCAATGAATGAGTGAAGCAGGATCTTTTACGTGCATGAGTTGTGACTATCTTGTATACACGGGACCTCCATTTTATGTCCTATCTGAGGGACAGAGTGTTTTGCCTCTTACTACATGGGATGGTATGATTACACACAACATAGCTCAGCTAGACTCGGGAATTGAACCAGGGCCATTGGATTGGAAAGCAGATGTTACAACCCACTGAGCAATATCACTGGCTAGTATGAAATCCCATCATCCATGGCTGTCGAGTAATGGTTATAAAATGTCCCGTGGATGTTGCTTTGAGGGCTAAGGAGGATTTTTTTTTAGCATCATGGTGGTAAAAGTTGTCAAAAGACCTCGACCTACAATGTACCTGCATATACCTACACCTTCTTGCATCAAATGCACACACATAGACACACATGCACACTAACCTACATCCTCAAGCAAATGCAACCAACCCCTTTGTCTTCTTAGTCTGAGTTTGAGTTTGAGTTTATTTTATTTCACCACGGGCCACTCACTTCAGCCAATGGCTGTTCTTCTGTGAGTCCATGTAGTTTAAAAATCATACAATTACAAAATACAACATTTTATACATAGTATAGGAAAGGAAAAAAAAAACAACAAACAAACAAATGCACAGAAGCAAAACATACAAAATCGTGCATATTATATAAAGAAAATGGGGAATTAAGATACTGAAAAAAAAAACCACTTGGTCTCCTTTCATAGAGAGGAATAAGCTTTCAAAAGAAATGATTTTTCTATCAGATAGGAGGAAAAAAAAAAAGATACAACCTGTTGCATTTTAACCCTGCATGTAAAAGCTATAGAAAGGAGCTTGTGTTTGGACTCAGTTTTATGTGGCTGCTAAAAAAGGCACTGTACTGCTTATGATCAAGCTACCATTGCAACTGGTGGCTTTATGCACCCTCCAAAGGAGCAGACAATGTAGATTAAGTGCCTTGCTCAAGGGCACAATTCTTGCTGCTAGGGGACTTGAGAATAACATGTTCATATCTATTTTTGCAATATAAATGCATTTTTTTTTTTTATCATGTATCATGCTTTTAATCCCATTCTAAATCCCGGAAATGCAGGTGAAAGCCTGGCTTGAGATCATGCAGGTTCTCTGCGTCTCGCCGGACAAGGACATTCAGCTGCGAGGCATGCACATCCTGGCCAGCATAGTCGAGAGTAGCAAGGAGAACGCGGAGAAGGTCGTGGAAACAAACCTCTTGGAGGTGTTGATGGCGCTGTCCAAGGGAGGGTCAGAGGTCGATGCAAGGGTCAAGGCGAGGGCCGACGAAGCCCTGGACCAGGCCCGGGAACACAAGCTCATCCAGAAGGCGTAGAGTTCGACCGGGACCTTGGAGCGGGACTCCACAGATTCTTGAATGGCCTGGAACTTGTGGGCAAATGGAACCTTGTTTGGAATGATAGCCTACAATCATAACACCATTGATTTTTACTTGTATTCTCATATTGAAAAGATTCTGTATCCCGATGGTATAGTAATAATGATCATGACATACATGTATCAGTAATAATAATGTACTTATTATCAAAAGAGGACTTATTTTATTGCATAACATAACCAATTGAAGAATCGGTATTAAACAAATTTAGCTATTGAAAGGTCTTAAAACATTCTGACACTGACACAATGAATTCTATATGAAAATCAAAGGGGTCAAACGAAAGGGAATATTTAAAGGGGAAGTTCCTCCAAATATATGTCATGTGGATTGAGTGAATGCAACAAATTTAGTAGAACATATCAGTGAAAGTTCAAGAAAAATTGGATAGTCCATTGAAAAGTTATGAATTTTTGAAGTTTTAGTGCTGCTATGGCTGAATGAGAACGCTACGACAGTTGGTGACATCACAGGAAAACAATGATAAAGAAAATACAAAGAGAATTCTGCAGAATTCCATTTTTTTACCATAATGAAAGAGCAATTGACTCACCTATTGAAAAAAGCAGCGAGGAATAATATTGCCCTTGATATATGTCATCAACCAATCAAATGAATGTGTATTTTTCATTACAAAAACTCACATTTTGTTAAATTTCATAATATCTTCTTTATATTGTTTTGTAGTTATGTCATAAGATAGTTCTCATCCAGCCGTAGCAGCACTAAAACTTTAAAAATTCATGACTTTTGAATGGATTATCCAATTATGCTCCAACTTTCACTGATGTGTTCCATTAATATTGATGGATTCACTCAATCCACATGTATTCTTTGGGAAACTTCTCCTGAACTGTACAGTATGAACAAATTACAATATGAAGTAAAACTTTAAAGGGAAAAACAAGAGATAGAACTCCAAATCACAGAAATACTATAAAAGTGGATATTTTCGCGCAACTAATTTTTTGTGGCTCTCGGCTGTGTAAGAGGAGTTTTGTGTGTTTTTAATTCTGTGGAATCAATATATCAACTACTGGAACACATGGCAAGCAGAAATATTCGTGTGCTTTTAGTTGTGCGCTAGTTTCTGGTTGCGTGAAAATTTCAACACCGCAAAAATTTCCACTTTTAAAGTATGGTTTTCTGGTCTTGCTCTGTTAATTCACCTCCAGGCAGATCTTCCCGGTTGTAGCTTGTTGTGTCTTTCCTTTGTTCTGAGGAGTATCCTTACCTGCTCAGCACCACTGCATAGGAGGATGAATAGGCCCTTAAGACACTTGAGAAACGCATCAACGTTGCATGCAATTTCTTGTCCATGACAATTTAAAAGTAGCAATATGTTGTCAGATTAAACCTGAGAGCAAAATCCACAGCAGCGCTAATGAGAGGCTGTATGTAGAGAGTTAGGTAATCAGTGTGGGAGACTGTAATTATTTGTGTTTGCGTCATAGTAAAAGCGATGCTTCAGAGAGAGTGGTGCTTCTGAAATAATGATTTCTCGTTTGGAATTCTTTCGGAAATAAAGCCTTCTCCATTTTGTGTGGAAGAATATTGGATGTTTCACAATTATGCAAGTGAGTATACATGTACTTTTGCAACCTTCTCCATTGCCTTGTGCTCGGGTGAAGAGGATGTATGGCATTCATGGATCAGCAAAGTTTAAAATTTTGTTGAAATGCTCAGAACAATGATGGATTTTTTTTTTGTCTCTCCCACTTGTCTCTTGAATCATGGAGACTCTTTGTGTATCTTTTAGAAATGTCCAAACCATTTTATATATATATATATTTTTTTTTCTGGAAGAATCCTCACTTATCTGAGCTTTGATTACAATAATACTACAATTAAATAATTGCTTTGTTATATCACTTTTTCTATCATGCCATAGTGCCCAAAGCATGATACATCTCCCTTGAAATGTTCTGTGTTTTCTATTAATCTATTGTTTCACACTCTCTTTTGTAATATGACATAGTAACTGTGGAGTCCTCTTCCCCCCCCCCCCTCAAAAAAAGAAAAAAAAATCCAGACATTTACTTCTTACGTGATCATGCCACCCCCCCCCCCCATTTCCATTGAAGGGTATACAAATCTATTTTTCATTTTCCAGCTGTATTTGAATATGGCTCTTTTTTGTTTCATGCTGGTACTTTTCTTTGTACACTACATCATCTATCTGTGATCCTTTCAAGCACAGAAATGAATAATGAACAGGTATTGGCACACTGTCACTTGTAGCATAGGACCACTAGACATGAGTGGTATTATCAGCTCTATGATTAAAACATTTCTCTCGGTTTTGTACAGTGACAAGGACAATTCTGCATGTTTTATGTCTGCACTTTCGTTCAAAAGAGATAAAATACGGAGCTGGGGTGGATTGATCCCTACAACTTTTTTCATATTGCATGTTAGTAAATTTTCCAAGACCAAGTATACAAAGCCAAAGGAATCCTTAAAGGTAGGGGATACCTTTTACAGTTCTCCCAAAATGCAGCAAAACATTAGATATGAACCTCAGGGGACTTGTTTAGGCCACTGCTGAGAAATTTGGAAGTCAACAGTTATCTACAATTTGAATAATGCACAAAACTCAACTACTCAGTAGTTCTGTGTGTCAGCCACACTTAAGCCTTTTTGTTGCAGTCTTCTGTACTTTTTTTTTAATCTATAAACACAAATCTAAAAGTATAAGAGCTGATGTAATAACATATAGAGTGTGTGGCAAGAATGTATATAGAAATGTTTGTAAGTTTTGATGAACTTTCTTCACAAAATATACATGATGGACACACATGCCGTGCATGGGTCTGCAAAGGTAGCCTAGTAATGTACTGGAATTTATGGTGAGCCCCGAAAAAAATTCAATTCAAAATCTAATGGTCAATAAAAATGTACTAAATGTTACCTTCCACTTTCAATACTTTATGGGAGTTTCTAAAATGATACTCTCTTCAACATACCACTGTATTTATACAACTCTTCATTTGAGGCATGCAAATGGGATTCCCTACCTTTAATTGCATGAAAGTTTATTTGGACAAAGTTTGACAATGTTTCCTTTTTTTTTTCTTGTTACACTTGAAAATTATGTTTTCATTGATCAGTCTCCAAGTATGACATTCATAGACTTTTTTTTTCAATATTTTTGTTGCAATTTCAAAGATTTTTCCCTCTGTTATAAATTTTTGGTGAAATTTAAATGGATGAATGTACTTGTATTCTGTCACAGATTACTGCACACTTTCAGAGCTGGAATTGATTAGGGATGCCGTGAAGGACTCTCGTTTGCAATTCACTGTTCAAGGAGATTGCTTCAAGTCGCAGGACTGACTGTTGCATCCCTGTTGAATTATCTTCAGAGCAGTATTTCAGTTTTATATTCTAGAAAAAAAAAACATCTACTGACAATTGAAAGAATAGATGCATATGTATCACAGTCATAATGCTAGCTATTCAGAAAAATAAGTAGTAATGTGATCTTCTTATATATGAACTGTATATATATTTATCATTTGATGTCATGTGCCTTACAATGAAACAGAAGAATGAATGCCTCTTCTATTCAAGGTCAATGGTAATGCAGTCACATATTGTGATGTAGAAATGGTGTTTTTCTTGGCCTCATTGTGGAATAAGTCTGTTGTGTTATCATAGCTTTCTATAAGTAGATGCAGTGCTTTGCCATAATTATGTTTTTTGTAAAGATTGTTCCTGGTGTTTTTTAGTACTTGGGGGAAAATATTTAATTTGTGGATGCGTCTGTGAAATATGATGAATGTTGGTATGAGCCTAAATGAACACACATAAAGCAATGGTGTGTTAATCTGGAACATTTCATCCAGTGTGGTTTATTCTTGCCAGGTTAGTGTTGTTGTGTTTGTTTGTTTTTGGACAAACTTCAACATTGCAGTGGACAACTCTCTGATTTCTCTCTCAGTTCACATACACCATAAAAGTTCCAGTTTACCTTTGGCAGCAGTGATTTAAAAAAATGTTCAAAATATCACATTGATGCATTTATATGTAGGTCTGTTGTATCACAAAACATCCTACAATATACAATTTTTGCAATAAAGCCTAAAATATAAGGAGATATCAGTATTTTCTCAATAAACCATAACTGTAGACGGTTTATAGTTTGGAAGAATTCTTATTATAAATATTCAAATTTTGTGTATTTAACAATAGTTAACATCTATTACATGGATTCAAATTTTTACAGTGCCTGTTTCTTTTCCTAACTCAAATTTTAGAACTATTTTGAAGCACTAATGCTGGGTTTATGTTTCATCTGCAAATGTTAAACTATGCCTTTAATCTTGGATGGCTTTCCACTATTTTTCTTTTTGTTATCTATTTATGTGGAATTTTTTTGGTGAAAATTTGAAGATAAACCCAGAGGGTTTGAGTAAATCTTTTCTCAGTGCATTTTGTTATGCAATAATGTGATGATTAATGTAATTTTATATCTATTCAATACTTGAAAAAATAAATGAGTGCATAGATAAAGATATCTGAGCACCATAAAAAATATTGGTTTGTGATTGTTCAGTGTAGATGTTCTCAGTGATTGATGTTGAGTCAGTGCACCAAGTGAAAAAAAAAATAGTCAAAGTCAATTTATTTTCTCAGCCACGTGGGATGCAAGAATATACACTATGTAAATACTATGAGTTGATATGAACACCTGTAAATTTTAGTAACTGTTCATGTTGTTCGACATTTTTACACATCTCTACAATGTCACGGTAATAGAGGGCTTAAGAGCTGAAACTGCTCATGGCATTTCACTGATGCATGGTTTACGCCTGAATCTTGCTTTATTTGAGGAAATGGATGATGTGGAAAATATCAAAGCGGGTAAAAAAAAAAAAGCCCAAATCTGTTTCGGGTGTGATTTTTGAATGTTTTAAAATATACATGTACACTTACGTTTCCTTTACATAATATGTTGTTGGATGCACCAGAAAAAAAATCTTTATTTGTTTAATACTTTGTAACTACTTTAACACAGTCGTACTCTCTATTTAAAAAAAAAAAAAATAATAATAAATTCGTGTAGCAATTGCATGGATATTTATGTAGATTTTTGGATGATATCAAACACATATTGCCTTCTTAGAAGTGTAAGGTTAGAACGATGGACAATGTAATTACCCTTTGTATTTGCTTGATATGGTCCACACAAATATACATTGTACATCGTTTCGGTCAGGCTCGTCCCCCCCAAGATAGTTCAGCGTCCTTTTTATTACAATTTGCAAGCCCAGTCAGTACATCGTTAGCATACCAAATGAAGGAGTCCTTGAAGCTAGTCAAGATTGTTGATGCACTGTTCCAAAGTGACCTTCGAATATGCTGCCAGTAGAGCCTTAAATACGGTTGATCCTTGAGGAACAGAAAATGATAGATTTCCATGGTAGGACACAGGCAGAACGAGAGGTAATACGGATGCATTTATGTGTGGCTGTGAGTGGGATACGGGTGAGATGTACGGAGATGAAGATGGTAATACGATATACACTAGGATTTGTCAGACAGCCAGGGAAAGTGAGAGAAATACATAATACAAATACTGATAAAGAGAGGCAGATACATTACAGAATGATGAAGGTATAATCTACATAGAGATAAAAAAAAAGAAAAGGAAAAGTAAAGATAAAGCGTTAAGGGAGGGGAGGGGAGGGGAGGGAAGGGACGCACACCCACGTTAGTATTTTCACGGAACTGGATTTATTTTTGCAGCAACTCCCCGATGCAAGATATTCAAGACAGGTTGATTGTTAATCGCTGCAAGCCAAATTTTAGAGGATCTCGAACGCAAGCACGCGCGCGCGCACACACACACACTCACACACACACACACACACACACACACACCTGCACACACATTGTTATACACGTGAACTAAAAAAAATTATACGGAAGATGAAATGAGAGCTCCATTATCACGAAATCACGCACAAAAGGAAAGAAATGAGAGGGAAAAAAAAAAAAGAAAACCCAATCCAAAACATCGAAAGTGCCTGTTGCAAGGGCGGAAACATGAAAGAGGTTATTTTCCATTACACTGTGTCGGTCGTTTTCCCGCCGTGACACTGATGCATGGTTTGGCGGCGCTACGACCACACGCCGTTTCCTCTCCGGGACAGCAGAATGAGCGTTTCGGTCGCGCTGCGGCGACGGTGTCAACACGTAGTCGTAAACTGCAATCCGTCAGGAGAAGCGCGAACGTTTCCGCAGGCGCTCTTGGCTTTCCTCCCATGTGAAATTGACGCATTACCATATTATACAGATGCCAAGGTACATGACCCTGTTCGTCGTGATTCCTGCTTAGATTTCAGGCAGAAAACGCTTATCAATCGCTGTAGAATGCTTCCCGTGAGCGAGTGGTGAAGTTTTAGCACCGAAGCTATTACACGAACCTTTAACAGGTGAATATACGGGCATGGCTGCTTCATAGCTTGGCATCAAATTGGTTAACACGCGCGGGATGAAGGTTAAAGCGTTGTTGACCGATGTTTTTGTCTTGAGGTACTTGGTCCAACATGAGACCAATGTATCAAGAAAATTTGTAAGAAATGAAGCTACAGAAAATAATCCTGAGGCTGAAATTTGATCGATGTCAGTTGTTTTGCAGCATGCAAAAATATGTAAATAACAAGTGAGAGAACCTAATATAATCATTATTATTCCCAAAGCGGACTCATGATGTTCAGTAGTGTAAGAATAAACGAATTTAGAAACGTTGTAGTAGTATGGTGGTATGTGTTCATGAATTTCTTAATGTTTAATAATTATATTATAATCTAAAAAAAAAAAATCATGCTCCATTGTATCATTTTGTCTTTGACCAGGCCCAATGTTACTAGCGCCCGACTATAAGTATTGTGCCTTCCTTTTTTTTTTTCGTAAAATGATAACATGATTTAAATTCCACAGCAGCAACTTTAGCAAGACTCACAAAGGCAAGCACAATGCCTCCAAACTGAACTCACACAAACCATTTATACTGCACTTGTGACTCATACAACGGAGCTCAGCGCAGAGGAGCGGTCCTTATTACAGTTCAATAGAATACTGTAATGGCCTCTGAAATAGTAAAGTTGCGCATTTAGACTGGTCACGCGAAAGCCCTCAGCTAGTCATCTGCTTTGAATTCATATCACCATCTAATTAGAGACACTGTGACTGTTGGTCGTGGTTGTATACACTATTTTTCTAAATCGTGCATTATCGGAGGCTTTGATGGCGGGACCGCTATTTTTCTTTCGTTCATATTTTTTATTCTACTTCTCAAATCAAATCAAAATAAATAATATGGGTGTGACAAATCTAAACAAAGCATAACAAAATGACAAAAATAATGAGAAAAAAGTGCAGTTTATACTACATGCATAACAAAATCATTGTAAAACATTTCTGGTTGTCAATAAGGAAGCAGGAGACCGTCAGCATAAGCAAGGCCTGACTGGTTGATGGCCTCATTGGGAATGTAGTTCAGGCTTGCCTCTCACGAAATGTAGTTAATAACAATAGAATATCTTAGTTGAGGAAGAAAGATGTGAATGAGTGCTGTGCGCGTGCTGTAGGTGCGTTAAATGTTTTTGTTCGGGCCATACCCATATTGAAATACCATTTACTTCATTACACAGCACTAGACCTTCTTGAATGGTCCAGTTCCGTCCAAATGTTTCAGTATACAGTGTACTTCTTATCATCGCTTTCAAGTCATATTAATTTTTGGTCAATCTGTGTGCCATGTGCACCGGTACTTTGTTAAAGGGATGATATAGTATGGGTGGAGATGAGGATTGGGCTTTAAACTTTTTGCGAGATACCAAGAAACCACTCAGAGCACACCATTTTAAGAGGAATTAAAAGTTTCCTTAAAGAAAAGTCGGGTTTAGAATGGCCGAGACGTCCAAAAACATAGTAAAACAAAGTGATCTTGATAAAAGGTGGGTCCCACTTTTTTTTTTTTTTTTTTTTTTTTTTTTTTTTTTTTTTTTTTTAGTATCGCTTTGTTTTGGATATCTCAACCATTTCAAAACCAATTTTCATCAAAGTGAATCTCTCTTGGAATTTTTCATAAGAGGTTTCATTGTCTCAACCTGAATTTAGGTGTCAACCAAAGCTATATATACATCCCCTTTAACATGGCTATATGGAACCGGCGTTATACATCTTGCCACGCATTAGGCAATCAGTGATCAGGGCAAAGCGAATGAATTACTAGTCTTCCTGCACATTTTTGGTTCCTATATGTGACTGAGTCTTCGGTCTCACATGCAGAAGCACTTACCATCTTCTTTGTATATTTACGAATTCGCTCTTAAAGGGATGATACAGTTTAGGTTGAGATGGGGCTTCAGGTTTCCATCGTTTAGGTTTTTTTTTAATGATACTTTTGTGAGATAATGAGACACCTCTTATGAAATATGAAAGAGTATATAACTCTAGGAGGAATTCAAAGTTTATTTGATGGAAATTGGTTTTGAAATGGCTGAGATATCCAAAACAAAGCGATCCTATTGTAATAAGAGGTAATGGGACCTGCCTTTTGTTAGGATCGCTTTGCTTTCGTGGTTTTTTTTTTTTTTTTTTTTTTGATATCTCGGCTTTTTTCAAACCAATTTTCATCAAATATGCATTTTAACACTTCATGAAGTGGTTCTTCTAACTATTTTGAAAAAAAAATAGTTAAAAAATGCATCTTCACCTCAACCAATATTATATAACCCCTTTAACACTCTCCGTCTCCCCCTCCCACCCTCTCTTTGTTTTGTTTTGTTTTGTTTTTTGTTTTGTTTTTCTGATAAATGAGTAATTTCCCCGAGCTCCAGAATTTTGGGTTTAATTGTTGTCTACTCAGTGTATTAGCGCCCTCTGTGTTAGTCCCTGTGCTCATCTCCTTCGTATAAGAATCCATTTCCGTTCTCAGGTTCAGTTCATAGTTTTCTCGAAACAGCCCATCATCAGCCTCACGCCACAAAATTATTTTACACAAGGGAATATATCTTTAACCCTCGGCTTATGTGCTTGGGACTTTGGACAGAGTGAATATACGTAAATACTGAAATTACTGTTTGGTAAATGAATTTCAAATGTCGAATGTCAAATTTTTACTTGGTTATGTGGCTTTCTTTTCTGCACTCAAAGCACGCAAACGATTGAAATGATGAGGATCTGGGCGGAATTTGAATGCATGCTCTGTGTGTATGTGTGTGTGTGTGTGTGTGTGTGTGTGTGTGTGTGTGTGTGTGTGTGTGTGTGTGTGTTTCTTCGTAAGACATCCCATTGCATTATTCAGTATGGCAAGGATAAAGCAAATGTCCCGCGACAGGCGCGCGGATTTTTTAATAAAAAAAGAATACGTACGCATCAAGGTCGAAACATCCAACGAAGCACGCCAGGTATATCTAGATCAAAAGATTTTCATCAGTCACGATAGCTTACTTTCGCGCATTTGCAACTTTTCGAAAAGAGTGTACCATTCAAGCGAGCAATATTATGTGTATAATAGAAGCGTATATGTCCAAACTTAAGCAAGCGCATCTATTTCTCCGCTTTGATGTCAAAATCCAGGTCCTTGCATTGGACGTGCCACTCGTGAACTCACACCTCACGTTTGCCTCCCAGCCCGGCGTGCTCGCACTGCAGACAGTTAATACATCATCGTCCCGTCTTTATCCTCCAGAGTTCTGGTTTCTCCCCTCAAATGTATTTAAAGCATCTTGTGTATTGTGCAATTATTCCCGCGGCAAATCCCCCCATCTCTCAATCGGAATTGGCTCAACCAGACCCCCCATCCTCCCCCCATCCCGCATCCAACCGCCATCGCCTTCTTTCCAAGATGTCTCGCACTTCAATCTTATCTTATTTTTTTTTTCTTCTTCCTTTTGCAAGTGAAATGACGGTTTTCGGTCGTGGCTCGCAACAAGTAAGTAAGCCGAGACGAGCTGCACGCCCGACCCTTCGGGGTGCGAGCTTGCAAATGCAGACGTTTACCTATCATTCTCCCTGCCTCGCGATTTCTGCATGCTGCCTTTTTCTTTCTTTTTTTTTTCCTCTTCTCCTTGTCTGATTTCTCTTACATTGTATGCAAGCTACTTTCATGTTGTTATCAACTCATTTGACACGTGCTGAACAGGTACTAGTAACTAAAGGATCATTATACTGTATTAATACATGCACTGCACACACATAAACACACGCACACATATATATATAATATATATATATATATATATATATATATATATATTATATGTACATGTATATATATATATATATATATGTATAATATATACATATATATATATGTATGTATGTATGTATATATATATATATATATATATATATATATATATATATATATATATATATATATATATATATATTGTATGTATACATACAATATATCATATGTAAAGTTCGAGTGTGCGTCTGCTATCAGTGAAATCATTCATGCATGTCTCAAACTTTCCTTGCCCTATAGAGCATGCAAAGGTTTCGATCTTCTAAACAGACGGGAAATCAACACAAATTCAAAGTGAATCTCAACAGTCTTGACTATAGTTCAGAATGACGTAATTTATTTTCTGCCACAATTCTCAGCATATTTTTTCTCTGTTTATGTACAAATTAGAGGCAATCTTTTCGAAAAACAAAAAGTTAAAAAAGTTCAAAGAAGAATTCCAGTAGCCTTTGGATCATTGTTAAAATAAACAGTATCAAAACATTCACTATAAAGAAATAATTCATATTCTGTTTCAAGTATTCACATAACCAAAAAAAAAAAAAGAAATTAAGGAGAACAAGTGACAAACCAACAACCAAACAGGCAAACAAAAGTAAAACAACAACAACAACAACACAATAACAGTGAAACAAGATCCCGTAGGAGACATTCGCACGCGTCACTATGACCGTAATAAGTTTTCTTCCTAGTCCCATGTGATGGAAACTCGTGTCATCATTCATTATCAACCAAGTTGTGCAGCTCAGTTTTGATACCGACGCGACATTTGGGTTACCAGGCCGGAATTGCCATTCAGAGAGAAACTTTCCCCGAATAAAGGCAAAGATTTTAGGAGGACTCGAGCAGACTCATCATTTCAACACGATATCTTATTGAATTATGTATATTTTGTGCATTGTAATTCGAATGGAACGCGCCACGGTTTAAATTACAACACTCCTAGGGGTCATTGAACGTATAAACTAAAGTATAATGCATTCATACATTCAAACAAATCTGAAGTTTCTTTATGATGCCAAGAGTAATTATCACAAGAGAAGACATAAATTTCACTCTTTTCATAATTTTGTCTGAGAAAACATGATCCAAATAGCAGACAGTGGCCTGGAGATTATTCAAGTGAGTTTGATTTTGATTTATTTGTTCCTCCATTTTTCCGAAGTATCGCCCCCACGTGCATGTAATGACGCAAATGGCTGGATTTAATCAAACCAATGGATGAATAGATAACCAAATCAATAAATAGGTGCTCGTAAAAGACGAATAGATAAATGCATGAATGCTTGGAGAAATGGGACATAAACATCACTGTAGATTAAGGGACAAAGTTGAATGAACAAAATAAGTAAGTGCAGGAATAGGATGGAAAAATAAAGGAATATTCAAATGCATGTATGTAATGTGTAAGTTGAAGGATTTTAATACTGTTTCACAAACAATATATATATATATATATATATATATATATATATATATATATATATATATACGTATATCCATATTTCACCACGTAATCTAAGTAACTATCGTATCTTAGAAAAGTGAGAAGTATTTCAGCTTCAATTTTAATCAAGGAATTGACTCGAAAACAACATTTCCCCCGACAGAGTTAGAAAAAAAAAGTTATACAAAAATATGTACACATACTTCATAATATGCACTTATTAGTTCAAAATCATTGTGTTATTGGAAAAGGGAGCTATGTGGTAAAGACAATCGAGTTGAAAGTCTTTTGAACTACAGCTTCCACCTTACAGTAATGTAATATGTTGAAAGATATGGCGACAGGTGCGTATTATTTGAGTCCAGAAATAACTGTAGAGTGCTGATTTATAATCTCTCTCTCTCTTTATCTCTGTGACGTACGTACTTTTAATTTTCATTCAGCAGGGATCGATCAAGAATTAATGCGGCAATAAAAATCGACGCCAAAGTGAAATGTAACGCCTCTGTCCCAGTTGCTTATTTTAAGATTTGATATAGCAAGAAGCGAAAGAGAAAGTATATAATAATGTTTATGAATATCTTAGGGAGAGATAGGTAGATAGACAGACAGATAGATAGAAAAATAGATAGTTAGATTGAGATAGTGTGTGTGTGAATGAGAGAGACAGACAAACAGAAAGAATTTCATTCCATCAGTCAGTGTATATCAATATAAAAAAACCACGAAAACAATAATCCAATGCTGTCAAATAATAAACACACACACACACACACACACACACACACACACACACACACACAGACACATGGTACACATGACATATTTTTTTCCTGCAACTCTCTGTTTAACAAGATTTTTTTTTCTTTCCATTAAGATAAAAAGCCATGCACTATTGATGTGACTACACATTTGAAATTCCGAACATTGTAATACGAGTACTACAGAAAGGGTAATCTGAGAAAAAGGGCGTTCTGTATTGTAAAGCACCTTCGGCGCTTATTTCGACTTCAAAAGTTAGTGGAGGGCGTAATAGCCCCCCTTTTTTTTCACAGAAGAGTGTTCAATTGCGATATCGCAATTATCAAGCGACAATCAGTGCCGTAAGATCTGATTTTTTGTTAATTCTTAGCATACTACCATAATGTACATGTGGCAATAGATACAAAAATCATGCATTGCATTTCAAGCAATGTCAAAGAATATCCCGTGTACAGATTGGGTTTGAATGAATGAAAGCAGTCAATATCATCTTAGACCCATCATGCGCCCTTATGAATGTCAATATGAGCAATGTTCGTTGTTCTGATGTTAATAAGAAAAATCAAATAATGTTTGTTAATCCGAGCATGTTGAGGCGTTGTGTCGAAGGTTTGGTAATTCGAAATTTCATATTTCATATCTAAATCTATTTTGATATTTATGAATGAAATATACATCGTAAAATCTAACAAAATGAAATGAAGTTCGTTACTCCCAAGATTCGTTTAACCGAAAATGAAAAGAAGATGGGTAAAAATGACGTACTAATCTTATTTCATTGTTTGATGAGCGATCGTTCGGAATAACATAATTATTTCGTTGTTGGATTAGCGAACCTTCACAAAAACGATTTGTAACCATAAATATATCATGTACTATGCATACAGACAGACATATACTGAAAGCACAAAATGTAAACACAAACATTATAGTCACACACAATGACGGGTGGGGAAAACAACGAACTAACTCCAAAATAAAAAAAAAACAAACTACGATGTTCGGGAATCGAAAGTTTGATGAATTAACGAATCTCTTTTGCGAAAGTCTGGTAATGTTAGAATACAAATCCTATCCGTCCCTCTTGCTTTGGTATTCTGAATAGTCTACCCCCTTTCAACTCTTAATCTTTCACACGCTTCACCTCACATAAACACTTCTAAAGTTGATCTTTTGAAAGAGCCTCCCCTTCTTCTCCACCCTCAGCTTGCTCTGATACATGCATTATGAGGAAAGTTTTGGCAAAGTCCATCCTCCTGTTATGTTGCTATGTATGACAACAGAAACTCAGGGAAGAAGAGCAGTGAACATGTGGGGAAAATCGGACGTAAAAAAAAAAGTTATGAATAAATTGTAAAAGCTCGAGAATAAGACAATCTGGCAATTCTGTCACGTTGTGTGTTCTATAGGTGTTGAGTAGCTCTCCATTCGGTTTGTAAAAAAAGTAGAAAACAAAAATTACCAATTTTTATGGTTCTCTAAGGAAAACAATTTGTTTTGATGTGATTGTGGTTTATAGTTAGTATATTTTTGCGTGTAGGCCTACTCATTAGTGGATGTTACAATGTGTCTGTGCCTAAATATTTAAGAAAAATGAAATATTGTGATTTTGTTAGGGTTATAGTAGAAAAGAGGGAATTAAAAGCATTGACAGCGCTTTATTTCCTGTATATTCATTCCTATTGTAAGTAACTTTTTGTAGTTTCACATCGATGTGGGTGATGTTCGTTATTTCAAAGGGTTTGTTCATCAGAAAATGAAAAAAAAGGTACGTTATTCCGAAGTTTCGCTAATCCGAAACTTAAAAAGAAAGAAAAGAAGAAGGAGAGAGAGAGAGAGAGAGAGAGAGAGAGAGAGAAGAAAAGGAAACGTGAATAAGAAAAGAAAGCTTTTGAATAATGAATCTGTTTTTTTTTCGGGGGGGGGGGATTTAACGAATCTCTTAGATTTTCAGGAATTCGAACCTGCGTAATAACGAATAACCTTCGGGATAACGATCCTTTGGAATAACGAACTGTAACCAGTGGTTCTGGAGGTCGGTATCAGTTCTTTAGAATTACCCACATGAGAGTGCATTTCCGACATTCAGTCAATTATGTACATTCTAATGGATGACTTCACATGATTACGTAATTTTTCTGTTATTCAACGAGGCTTGTGCCCATTAGTTAAACTTGACTTAAAGGAGAGTATTTTGATTAGATTTCACGGATTTCCACTTTTTTGTTGTTTATTCAGTTCATTTGACGTCAAAGCAAATGGAACTTGAAATGATAAATGAACCTTTGGGAGGCATGTATTTCCGATTTTCATAACCTGCAGTGTTAAAAAAATTCACACTGCGATAATCACCTTATCCCACTCATCCAATCCAATCCACTCGTGGACACGTTCAAAAACACGTGACAGAGTGATGACGTCATAAGTGAAATTCGCCAAAGACGCCTTGCGGGGCACAAACAACTAAATCAAGCGAACAATCTTTATAGCCGTGAGGGGAAAGCTACAGATCTGGAACGACATAAAGCAAAAACTTGATCAGTATACGTGTATACAAATTACGACACCGTCACAGGGGGTTGCTCTCTTTTAATACTTGATACGTATAGCCGTGTCCAAAAACAGAAAGAAGCAACGAAAAAGATCTGTTTTTAGACATACGGAGGTGTTGACATTTCCCTAACAAAAATTTTCCCCTTTAGCCATTAGGCGTCCTATTAAAAAATACGTCTTTTACTCTCATTACTAAATGAAAGTGACGCGGATTGAATACAATTCAAACTGAAATCTGCTTACTTGCATATAGTATATCAAGAAAGTAGTATTTTGTTGTAATATTCAATCTAGTGTAAATATTTTTTTTCAAAACGCCATCTATGGAAATGTCCTTGGAATAAGTGCGTAATTCAAGGCGTGTACCCTGGCTCTGACGCCATTTTGGGAATGTTTGCAGATGTGACCTCATTCAGGGGAGAAAATTTGATGTGCCATTCCATTGAAACAACGGTGTTTGGACGTGGGTGGGTATCAAATTGTCTTGGAGTTAAAGACATTTTTTTTTCTTACCATTTGCAGATGAAACAAAAACGCAGCTTTAAAGATTCAAAAGAGTTTTAAAATGTGAGTTAGTGGTAGAAACAGGGAATGTAAAATAATTTTAAGCAGTATAATCCACGTTATGTATTGTTGAATATACAAAATGTGAACAATAGTTATAATAGAATTTTTTCTAGACTAAACCATAGATACAGTTATGATTTATTAAGAAAATACTGATATCCCCTTATATTTCAGGCTTTATTGCGAAAGTCTTATACGGTAGGATGTTTTATGATACAAGTGACCTATACATTATAATATGCATCACATGTGATAACTCATAACATTTTTAAAATCACTGCTCCCAATGGTAAACAGTACCTTTAAGATGACCGTGTTGACTACCGTCCTCTTTTTTTTTTAACCAATAAAACCGCACAATATTTATCTAAAAATATCGACGGCACACATTTTTTGTTGTTGTTGTTAGAGTGAAATTTACAGCACAATAAGATATAGGCTGTGCGATGAGAAAAAAAATGCTAGTACATGTAGTAATAGATTCGGTTGTTATTAGTGTTAAGTTGCCCACCAGCTGTATACTGCAACAATATAAAATGAAAAGTGGTTTCTGTTCTGAATAATTTTACTATTGAGTTAACGCAAGAAACAGAGCCACACCCCTGGCTACAGCGTATGCTGATGGGCGAACTTCCGCTCATTTTGAACTTCTTCTTCAATATCTTTTTTTCTTTCCCCCTGAGAGGAAAATAATATACTGGTCAGAAATATGTCAAATTTGATTTTACTTGTCCCTCTTAAAACCCGCGCGATAACTGAATCTGATATTATTGTGACACTTGAAGTAAATAAGAGAACGAAATAGAACTCCGCGCACACACACACACACACGCTCACACACACGCTCACACACACACACACACACGCTCACACACACACAACGCACACACACACACATACAATACATTCATTGAGTGTGCGTGTTTCTTCGTCTTTGTGTTAAAGGCATAATTTACCATTTGCAGATGAAACAAAAACCCAACATTAGTGCTTCAAAATAAATTAGTTCTAAAATCAGAGTTAGGGCTAGAAACACCACTGTAAAAATTTGAATCTGTATAATCAATGTTAAATGTTAGGTGTAAAATGTGAACAATAGTTATAATAAAAATGTTTGTGGATTAAATCGTCTACAGTTACGGTTTATTAAGAAAAACACTGATATCTCCTCCTATTTTAGGCTTTATTGCAAAAATTTTATATGGTAGGATGTTTTATGATACAACAGACCTACACATATGCATCAAATGTGATATCTTGAAAATTTTTGAAATCTCTTCTCCCAAAGGTAAACTGGACCTTTAATTGTCTTCGCCATTGAGTTAGATTGCTAGCACGTTTGTCATTTCAACAGTTTCTTTCTTAAGTCTCTGAAGCTTTTTTTTTTTTTTAACTATCTTGCTTTTAGTCCATACAAACATACTTCTTAAACATCAACGCTTCGAACAGAACCGACACTTCTCTAAACACCAACAGTGACATTGTGTATTTGATGTGAGTGACATAGATTATACAACTATAGGAGGCGGAGAGAGAGTTTACATATTTTAATGTTTAAAAGTGATAGTTGTGATTCACAGAAACCCCTGTGAGGGTTTCGAGAAGACAAAATGCTATCTCCAGCTTGACAAACAGAGAAGGCGATTTCTTTGACTTATTGACGCTGAATATCAAACGATATAACCTCACAGCAACTGAAAGCAGTCTAAAGTAATCAAATAGAGTGAAATGAAGTTCAGCAAACATATTGTTTATCCCCAGGTCAGCTAGATGGAAAAAAGAACCTGCTCAATCAATCTTCCATTCTGAAAAACAACAGCCATCTTTGATACAATCATATTACAGCCATTTTCAATATGGCCTATTCTGGCTGTGTCCTCTTCCATCAGCGAGCGCTTACGAAAATGATCAATGTGAGGTGATACGACGGTGCATAGAGAAAACAAGAAATAAGTTTCAGACCGCGGTAAAGTCAATAAGTCACACAAAAGTATCATTTCATTCATTCATTTCATTCATATCTTTTTTTATTTCATTTCAAATAAAAGTATGAAGTACAATATGACATTTGCATAACATACGAAATCAATACAGCTCATTCTTTTTTTTTACAATAAAAAGAACACAGTTTAAGGGAGTGTAATCATGATAGGTAAACTATAACTGAATTGTATTTTTGTGTTAATGTTAAAATACATCCCTCTTGTGGTACCTTTGCACGAGTGGAAGCTCTCTGTAAAATCTGTGTGGTTGTGGTGGTGGGAGCTGTTATATTTCTGTTGTATTTCATATGTTTCATTTATTCATTCATTCGTTCATTTTTCATCTCCAACTGAAACATTTGACCCACAGAAAATATATCTTGATATCAAAAAATTCAACAAACAACATTCATTATCATGCAATTGATGAGGAAGATGAAAAGACAACAACAATATTTTCTTTTTCTTGAAAAAGATATTCTTGATATATGACAATGCTGGAGAGGAGGGGGAGGCTTGCTTGTACGGTGCACCCCCTCACATAATAAAACACTAAATTGATTTGCTATACAAGTACAGTACTCTCCGCGTAATCGGGTATCGCTTAAACGGGTACTCCGTTTAATTGGGTAGTAATGTAAAAATCAGTTCCAATGCACATTAAAATTACCTGATAATCGGGTAAATAATTTCTTGTAGTCCAATTTCTACCCACATTTTATCGCAGACATAACACTTTAAGAAATCATGAATGCACTAATCGCATTCTCTGCTTAACTTGCAAAGAATACCGATCATTTGGGGGAGTGATTTAACATGAAAACACATGTAGGGGGTCCTACCAGTACCGACTTGCCACACGTAAACGAACATTGCGCATGTAGCTGGCACTCACAATTGAATAGACAGACGGGAGTTGAACACACTTGCGCTCCTCCCTTGCTCCGCAACAACATTCACTATACGAGAAGCTTGCAACAAAAATCAGGCTAGGCACCACACCTCCATATATAATTTTGCTTTTCCCCAGTCACTAGCTTCTCGAAAAGTAACCCGACGTTCTACGTGACTAGTGCACGCAAATAGACGTGTTCATTTCAGAAAATGTCTGCGTGTTAGCGAGGAGTCTATAGTCAAACGACAAAGTTTTCTGAATACATATTTGTCCATAAAAAGAGTGTAAATTATTGCTCGTGACTGAGCAAGTGTAAGGTATGTATAATGTGCCGTGCAAGCACGCGTGTTAAACATACCGTGAAGGTGTTTGATGCAGTGTACAATGCATGTACATATACATTGTGTGTGCCAATTATGAATGAGACGTGTTCTTCTGATAATCGGGTACTCCGCTTAATCGGGTAAGAAACGCTCTGCCCGAGCCTACCCGATTATGCGGAGAGTACTGTACTAAAGTCTCTACAACAAAAAGTTGTATGTGCGCGTACGGTTAGGAATTTTTGCGTGAGAGTTCACGAGGGTCGTGGCCTTGCTGACCAGAATTTCTTCAGGATGAGTGACATATCTCGGGTATTTGTATGGCGCTCGTGTGGTTATCCGACGGCGAAATAGCGTTCCTAATCGTCCCCCGGATCGTCCCGCTCCTCTGGGCCGCTGGATTATTGAGTCAGGGGTGCCTTATAACTCCGCCTACCAGTGTAGAAAACATCGCCATGACGGCAGGCCGTATGCTTTGCAGCGTAACGCAACACCGCGCTTCTCGAGCGACCGAATCTTAGACCTTTCGCGAAGGGCATGCACCCCGGCCGATCTCCAGTCCCCCGTGTCGACATTTTGCTGAGAAAGGACAGAGGAACGGATTCATATTCTGAGATCTCTCCGTTGTTAAATTCCTGGCCGTGCAGGTCTGTCTTGCAAACATTGAGATGAGAGGGTGTCTCGATGACGACGTGCGACTGGAAGTCAAATGTGATCTGATATTACCGGGAGATTATGGGCTTCGTGGCTGCCCTGATAGGATTGAACTCTCGTGATGTTACGATTCTGCTCCCGACAGATTCGAACGGCTTATGTAGTTGATTGGTGATAAAATACTCCTCCCTGGATTTCAAGCCTTTGTAGCCTTTTGTCAAGGCCCTCTCCCTGTATGACGGCTGTAACGGGCGAGCGAAGCGAGCCCAGCCAAGCGCGACAGCGCAATCCCACTCGACTGATGGGCTGTCTTTACCACACAGCGAGAGGGCCTTGACAAGAGGCTAAAGCCTCGGGAGGTTTACACTGACGCACGACCTATGCCCCACAAAGAAATAGGGAGAAAAAAAAAAGACAGTTTGATAAACGAATGTGCGACAAAACGGACGTCTTTTTTCTTATAGTTGAAAGAGAAAAATAGGCAGCTAACTGGCGCCTTGATAGGTAGATATATGGATGACTGGATGGGTGAATAGGTAGAAAGAGAATGACTAGATATAAGATCACATCTTATGGATTGTGGTGAATGTGGATGAAGAAAATAAACTGAAATCGAGCCTGAAAATATCAAACTCAAGTTACGATCTGACGTATAATACAATCATGTGTAGTATCAAGTAAAAAAATGAATTTAACTTGCACAATGCAATGCTAGAATAATAATCTATTACATTGAAGAACGAGATTAGTTGTCTAATCTTCTTTCTTTTTTTTATCTTTTCTTAGTCATTGGTAAAAAGTTTACCGTAGTCTGCTTCACCGTGCAATAATAGTGGTCCTAATAAGCACTGGCATACTCCGTGTAATGTCTATTGTGTTTTACACTATAAAAGTGTAAAATTCACGATATTTTCACAGCGGTTACAGTTTGTTATTCCGAAGGTTCGTAACTCCGAAAATGAAAATAATTTTCGATGTTCCGAAGGTTCGTTAATCCGGAAACGTAATTAGGTGTGTGTGTGTGTGTGTGTGTGTGTGTGTGTTTTTATTCCGAAGGGTCGTTATTAGGCTACATACGTTCTTTACACTTTAACAAACATCACCCGTAACCACGATCTGCTATGGCAGACACCCGGAGAAAGAGAGAATGACAGCAATTCCGTAAACGTTTTCGTTGATTTCGGATCAGAAGTTCCTATATTACGCAACAAGCTAGTCTCTTTTTGCATACTGCTCCCTATACATTCATGCAATGACTTCTTTTAGGTGTTTCAGTACTCTTATAAAGATAATACCATGCGTCGAACAAACATCATTCTGCATTTTGAGACTCTCATATATAATTTTGCCCTCCAATTCAAACAGATGTTATTGTGCTATTATATATATATATATATATATATATATATATATATATATATATCCCTCTCATCCCTCTGACACCACACCACACACAACAAGCATATCCCAACGCCTTAAAAGCCCTTGAAAAAGGCTGGTAACACAGTCGAAATCGTGGGAGAATAAAAGGCCACAGTGAAGATAACTGCAACATCTGCGAGTCATTCCTCCGTCACACACACACAAACACACACACACACACATACGCACACACACATATATATATATATATATATATATATATATATATATATATATATGTATATATATTGTATGTATGTATGTTTGTATATATATAATAGGGCCTATTAAATGTATACATATTATGATGTACATTAATTGATTTAATATATTTGTATGTCATTTCAATCTTCTGTACAATTAGAATTACCGAGGAGCTGCCGCTTTGGATAAATTGATAAATGGCTGCAAGAATGTTACAGTGTGTACCTAACAACAATGTCAGAACCATTTATGTGGCTATGCACTTTGTAGTAGATCCTGAAACCTTAGCTAATCATGCTATTTGCGATAAGAGCATAATGACAAATTCTAAACAGTGAAAATAGGACATCCATTCTTCTTAAACTTCACATGAAAGTTGTTCGTCATCATGTTTTCCAAACGATTTTGCCTCAATTTTACCTGGTACTAGTATTTCTCCATTTTCCCTTTCGTTTACAATCAGCCAACAAGTTTTCGCCTTAGGCTTTTAAGTATTTTACGTAAAAAAACAACAAGATAATCTTTTAGGAAAAAGAGTCGTTCGAAAGACTAAAGGAAAAACACTGAGTGAGGAAAACACTTAATAATGAATTGACATTTGTAATATGTCTGCTACAGGGCATGACTTTGTATGTGTTTGTGGGAGTTTGTGTCCGTGCTTACTGTTTGATAAAAGGGTGTACATGTATTCATGCAGAAATGAGGATATACTTTAGCGGGCGCTGAAAACACACACACGCACACAAACACACACACGTGCAAAAGATTTCGTTAAAGCATCATCACTGTGTATACATGATATCGATTCTACTTGTGTAAATCAGACGCGCTTTTGCCTTTTGTTTACGTGCTTGATCTAACCTACATTTCTTCCTGAAAGGATACCGCACGTAATATCATGTACAACGATAAAAACCTAACCAAAGCAAAAGCAAACATCGCAATATTGAACCTTGAGGTATACAGAATCATTCGGATATAGTTTGTCATTTCGAAGGTTCAGTAATCCAAAACCAGTCGCTACGTTTAGACGGCGCACTCTAAAGTTTATAGCGCCATTTGCAAGAAAGAAGTCGAGAACTATCACTTTCCAGCACTCCTTCTTTCCAGACTCCATGGACCTCTGGAACTCTTTCCCCCAGGAGGTATTGGGCTGTATAACTCTTGACCAGTTCCACTAAGATGTAAGTGCGCGTAACTGCGTAAACGCAAGCATGCGTAAAGGGGGTATCTCACTGAGCGGCGAATGTTTGCGAGCGTAGCGAATTCAAGGGGATCGAACATGTTAAAAATTTCTTTGCGACAAGAAAAACTGTTTACGACAATGAAAACTGTTTGCGAATTTGATTGCGATTGTTTGCAAAACCTGACGAAACCTAAAAAATTACGAAGGCACAGCTGGAAAAGAGACATGCAAGTCTTTGTCAGAGAAACAGCTCGTTCTTAGATCAACAAAGCTCGGTCACAAATGCCTTTGCGAACGGCTACGAACATCGCAAGAATAATATTTGTTAAAAGATCATTTCGTAATGTCTTTAAAGTTCGCAGCCTGGTCGATGGTCTTGTCCAAGATTTTTTTTTCCACATCGTACGAAATCCCCTTTTCGTAAGGCGACCGTAAGACCGTCGTAAGAACAATGTAAATCCACGCAAGGTTTTTGTAGATTTGGTAGAGTCGCGAGATAATGATATTCTAGAACTAGAAGCCTCAAATTCTTAAGAACGTCTTAAGTTGTTCACAGAGGGCTCTTACTATTACTTGCGGCGTTCGTAATAAAGCCTTATGAAAGGAGATTCCTACGGCGTTCATACGAACGACTCGTAGCGTTCATGAGATGTTCGTAAGCTGCTTGTAGGATTTTTTTTTTTGCAATATTTATTGTTGAGTTTCAGGGAGTATAAAGTTCAAATTCTCATTCGGTTCATGGAAGCATCTCCTGTCGAAAAAGAATGAGACCAAAAGGGAAGTCTATCAAAGGGAAGAGAGCAAAGGGGAAGAAAAGAAAGGAGGGAGATGAGGATGAAGGATAGAGTGAAGGGGAGAGTTGCAACAAAAGCTTCTTCATCAAGAAGTGGTGGACATCGGAAGTGACCAGGAGGAGGCGATGGGAGATGACGACGAGGAGAAGGAGGAGGAGGGAGAACCATCAAGAAAGCACAGTGAAAGCAATGAAGATGAGAAAAATAATCACGACTTAATTGCCATTACAGAACAAAAGCTTGTTGACTTCTTCAGTGACAATGACTGCTTTTACAATAAAGGAAGTGACATATTATGCTAACACATTTAGACAGTATCAAACTGTCAAAATACCCTCATAGAATTTTGTACATAGTAGACGCCAGCGCTTTTTTTTGCAACTGGACAAAATATACCAGAAAATTCCTACAAATGATTCGAGAATGCTGTGAGCTACACGGCTATCTGCGCGACTATCTTCAGTTCAGTTCAGTTTTTTATTTCTGCATTTCAAAATCAATACAAATCAACAAATCAACAAAATACTTATATAGTCATTTACACAGCTAATATTCGTAACGTTTGGATCTTACATACATTTTCTTTTTTTTTCAAGAACGAATATCATATATGAAAGGAAGCAATAGGGAATGATAAAAATGAAATTCAGGGGACCATCATCATAAGCTAAGCTTGACGAGGAAGTTGTTGCGACAACAAAAATCGTAAGATGGGCGTTTATTAGTATGATGTAATGAGAATTCAAGGCATTCTTGCGAATAAAGTACAAACTCTAAGGTTTCTTGCGAATTAAACGGCTCTCGTACGATCTTCGTAAGAAGGCCGTAAAAAAAAAAAAAAACAAAAAACTATGCCCCGGTCATCTACGAATCTCTACGGACTCCAGAATTCGTGCAAACATTGGGATTCCTACAAACGCATTGTTCGTAAGAACCTTCAAATCATAGAATTGTCATCTTCAGCCAGGGAAGAGTTACGGAAATAGTGTGAAGGTGTAAAGGAAGGAAGAGCATTGGGGAATTGATATACAAGAGACAACAATGTTACCACGACCAAAGGAAAGTATGTGTATTTCATAATGATTTCAGGTGATTGTTCGATGATATTCACGGACTGCGAGTACGCTGTAATGCTATCTACACTTTATGGAAATACGAGCCTTTGTTTACGAGCAATGGCTTCCCCTCTGGGGTTTAAGTTTATTCGCTACATCATCCGGTGTAACGACGCAATGTAATGCTTAACCTTGAAGGCACCTAGTTACTCTAGTCCCCCCTTCACACCTTCCAGTATCAAACAACGCATATTTTACAGACTGATGGACCGGTGCGACACAGTAATGTTATGAATTGAGATGCCCCTAGTGATTTTTGTTGTCTATATAGGACCAGATTGGCTAGAGATTTTAAATCATTACGCCCGTTCTGCCACCGCTTCCTAAAAAGAAAACAGAACTTAAAACAAGGATCACAAAAAAATTATCTTCGCACATACTTGACAAACTTGACAAACTTGACAAACTTGACAAACAGTTACAAGTCTGGAATTGCATACAACTATGATAGACACACAAACATACACACACACACACACACACGCACACACACACACAAACACTATGACATACATAAAACCAATATGAACAAACCCTGTAATTGTCGGACTCAAGACTCAGATGATAATTATATGTTATTCGCACTTGACATCAACTACCTTGGATTTTGAAAACGCTCGTTCCTCAAGTCGACGTAACTCTATGATTGATTACTGACATACTTACAGTGTTCCATGCATTGCTGTATTCATTTTATGCAAACACTATTTCAGAACAAGTGGGTGGCCATGCAGAAGGTATTCCTCAATTCTTTTCAACATGATTTCTACTTGCTCCTGTATAAAATCTTTAAAATGAGGGGAAATTACACTTGCTGATTTAGAGGCCGTCCATGACAACGGAATTAATACCCCTTAGAGGTGTATCAAATATCGAAAGCCGTCTTCCCCTCAAGCCTCTTGAGTTTCAAAAAAATTCGTTACCTGCCGTGTTCAGTGACAACACGCCGAAGGCTTGTTTTGGAGGGAAAAACAAGTGAAGAAAAATACGCTCTTCGAAAGTAAATCAATTCATTTTAAAAATCAAGAAGTTTTATATTGGTTATCAAAAGTTTACACTTAAATATACAATTTGATGTATAGTGAGGAGATCATTAGAGCGTTATCATTTTGAAGTGATCTTTTCATTAAAAAAAATCTTATCTTTCAATATCCATTCCCGTTCATAATGACGAATGGTGGGGACCTGCCTCTGGCTGAGCCCAGTACCGTGACGAAATAAAGTAAAATGAATGAATGAAATGAATGACCGGAAAAATCTACCTTTTTTTTTCTTACCTCATCATGAACGCTTACGTCAATATATGAAGCATCAATATAGGGAACCAATGACCAAAATACAACGGTACATCGATGAATTTAACATAAATATATATTATTGGTACAGTGGTGCTGCTGTTGTTGATTTTTCAGTGTTCCACGTCCTATAAGCTCAGCTTTTTAGTGGAACACTCGTTTCCATCGTTATGACTACTTCTTCTTTTTGTTACCATGACAAAGTGTGCATTGTTCTTTTTGTTTTTGTTTTTGTTTCAATACCATCCATGCATATATCTTATATTGTGTTCAATGAACTGTCCTTTTCCGCTGGATGAAAGTCAAATTGACACATGTACCGCTTTATTTATATCATATATGTCTTTTTTAAAAATAAATAAAGGTTTTAATTGAATTGAATTGAATTGAATCGAATCGAATTGAATTGAATTGAATGGAAGTGATTTGAAGTGAATTGAACACACTCTTCATTTTTTTTTTTGTGAAAATTCGTTAATTCGTTCTAGAGATATCTTGTACACAGACAAACAGACAGATAGACAGCCATAGACATACAGACATGAAAACATAACCGTTTCGCCTGGTGGCGTAGATAGATCTGATATTGACGGATGCGATACGAAAGAAGAGTAAGTCAACTAAAATAAATAATAGATGCTAAAGAAAGGGAATAAATCAAATATACAGAACAGCAGACGAAAGGATCATGCCATTTTTTTTTTGTTTCTTTTGAGGCAAATCGCCTTCAAAAATCCTCAGAAATAATCTAAAAAAAAAAATAAACCAAACGAGTTCCAGTGTTGCCAACGTAGAGTTGCATGAGTATATTTCCCGAAGGCGCCTTGATATCTATCATGGGTATAAGGGCTCATAATAATTGGCAGCGTAAAATTACCCAAACGGGCATCCGCTGCTCCTAAATTTTTAAAAAGCATCTCTCATTGGCAGCTAACGAGGTTTATTAGCAAATGGCTATTTGCAGGGACCAAACCTGACACCATATGTTTTTGTTTCTGTTTTTGTTTTTTGATTTGTGGTATTACGTCCGATTATTCGTGGTAGTCACTAAGGAATAACCACGCTGCATTCCCGCTTGATTTGCTTCTTACAGTAGTGGGGTAAATTTGGCGTCGGTTGGCCAAGTTCGTTTGTCAAATTATGTAAAGACACTCCGAAAGTCAAAGTTATAGTGATATTGTCGATTGCAAGGTGTACATTAATAATTGAAGACTTGGTGTTGGTTATTGAGAGTACGTAATGGGGTTGATATCTGCACTGTTTGGTATGCACAAATGTTATCACTTTTTTTGTAACTTGGTTATAGTTCACCGTATAGATTGCTTATATAAGGGGAGTTACGGACTATGCACTTGAAAGTTAGCCTAAGTAAAAAGAAAGCGTTAAGTTTTTGAGCACAAAAGTGAAATATCAAACGCAACTATTTTTTATCCCATTTTCATTTTATTTCACTTCCGACAAAAATACAATTGCAAAAAAAAACACACATAAATAAGCACATAAAATCAACAAAGAATTGTGATCAAGGAAAATACTATAAATTGAAATGCAATAAACATTATGTCTTGAATGACAAAAAAAAAAAAAATCTAAATTGATTGCAATCGGTCCCGGTATCAAGTAGGGGGGGGGGGGGACCTGCTACGACTTCACAATAGCGATTATTAGCAGCTTTCAAATTAATATAATTGGAGACTCAAAGTTAAAGAATATTCCATTTTAAGATCTGATTACATAAAATCGAAACGATAAGAGAGCATTTGAGTAACGATAAACAGAAAAAAAAAATTAGAGAGAAAACATGAACAGAAATTAAGTTTAAACCAATTCAGCGAAACAATGAGCATCCAGCACAATGAACTACAAAGACAAAATAAAAGGTTGAGTATTTCATTTCCTTTAAAGAATTCAATCATTTCTTTATACAACAGGGATTCCAATCGCATCTTTTATCTCATCTTTAATTTGAAAGATACTTCTGAGCACTAACTTTCCGTATCTGACTGGGACCCATGCAACAAGGGATATTGTAACTTCCCCTATTTTCTCTCTGTTTTCCCGCCAATGTTTCCTAATCTTTAAAATTTGTGATTTAATATCAAATTCACATACTCAATTACCTCAATCTCAACATGGTGAAGAATTTCGCCTGGAGTTAATACCTTGTACACGAATACTTTATCCGGATCTCTCTGCTATCCGGATGGGATCTCGGCGTGATTTTTCCTCTTAATCCAATGCTTACGGAAAGGGGGAATTTCAAACTCGAACAAAGTTCTTACACAAACTACCATGAATTACATTAAATGATCATACATTCACATCTAATTTTCGTCTAAGTTACATGCATTAAGACATTCACTACGCCACATCACTGCAAGAACATGGACAGAAAACTTTTCATAAAATATCAGGGCACGGTACAGGCGATCGTTCTTCGGCAGCTGCGCGTATTACTTCTGAGTCTCCAATATCCGGCCAAATCCCTCATCCGGATTAGCGCCGGTCCCGACATGTTCGGATAGGAGAGGTCGGACTGTACAATGAAGACAGCTTGCTGTGACTTGCTGGCACAAATTGGGCGTTAGGCTATTGCATTGATGCATCAGCTGCTCATGCTGCGGATGAATTTTACATCAGTGGATGCTGAAACTAGAGATTTTTAATGAACGCCATCCACCATCCTATATTCATCTAATCGGTATAGATTGGATGAATTGTGAAAGACGCTCTGTTCAAGAAATCTAGATCTTTCTGTAAGATTCATTCGATTTCCTTTCGTAGTCCCCATATCTGGGCTTTATCGCTTTTTTTTTCGTTACTGCTATTTTGGTTTTGCATTGTCCTTATGTCTTGTTTAAATAACACCAGTGCGTTTAGAAACACTCGTATAAAGCGCTGTATGAATGCAATTACTACTATTATTATTATTATTATTATTATTATTATTATTATTATTATTATTATTGTTATTATTATTATTATTATTATTATTATTATTATTGTTATTATTATTATTATTATTATTATTATTATTATTACTATTATTATCATTACTATTATTACCATTAGTATTATCACTATAATAATTATGATAATAATACCACTACTACTACTACTAATAATAACAATAACAATAATAATAATAATAATTATTATTATTATTATCATCATCATCATCATCATCATCATCATCATCATCATCATCATCATCATTATTCTGTGTGGTTTACCTACCCTGTGATCAGGTACATATCTTGTCGAAAGACCCTAAATGCAGATGGCAAAAATGATGCATTATCTCCCTCCATCCGCAGTCACACCAGTGGATTATTTCTCCGTGTTATACGTGGAGTTGTAATACCTTGTTGTTTGTGCTTGCAACGCTGTTGCACTCTTGGCAAAACTTTGTTTTTTCTTCAAACCTTATTCCAAGTAATTACTCCACTTCATTATATCTTCAATCTGGCTTTGCATTATGTTTCTACAACACCGGGATACTTTTCCTACTATTATAGTACGTATAACATTTGATGATACAATTCGTAATAATCACGGATAATTATATGGCGAGAGTTTGTTGAATTTTCTTGCACTTTATTCAAACAGGAATATGCTGAAAAAATGCACTGACCTGTATATATCTGGCATTTTGTTAACATGTAAGACAAATTAACAAGATGGACGGCGTTGTGATATTAGAATGGAAAAAAATGGCATTTTAGGGTTCAGGACATGAATCCGAAAAAGTTTGAAGCTGGTAACTACCTGGAAAATGATTACCTCTTCTTAATGTTGCAACAAAAATGCATCGCATCATCGCCCTAGAAGAGAATTTGTGCGTACCATGAATACGAATTAAACGTGTCTCCTTTCTCACGCAACCAGTGACAAGGATATTCTTATTTTTTTGAGCAACCATGACAGCAATATTCATCACTTTGTTTACATAATGACCTGGTGGCACGATTTTTTTCCCCCAGCAGAGTAACGATCAAGAAAACGTTTATTTTAACTCACGGAATTACTGGAATAAAAATGCATCTCATAGTTTTATGCATCCAATTTAATAGCAAGGCTTATTTGGATAGATAACTTTTCTCACGACTTCTATGACTACCTCAACGATCGAAGCACTCTCGCAATAATTCAAACTGACACAAATATAATTGCTACAAGATGGACTGATTCTACAGCTTATATCATGATACGAATGCACAAGCAACAAATAACAACTGCTAGTTTTACTACTCAAATCACTGCAACAACAACAAATGCAACTATCACTATTCTGACATCACTGCCGTCTCTGCAATCGTTCATGCCAAGAGCGATGATATTGTGACAGTGGAGTATTCTCATGATAGTGAAAATATTAGCAGTTCTCTTTAACATTGATAAAAAAGTAAAGTATTATGAATATAGAATGCTCCATAAAGTTTTAGATCAAAGCACTAAACATGCTAAACAACTACCGTACACAACTCATTACAAACGAGTATGTTGTGCAATGAATAACAATAACAAAAATTAAGAAGGAAAGAACATGAACATAATCTGCGAAGAAAGGAAAAAGGGAAGAAAATACTGTTAAAAGAAGAGGAGAAAACAAAAATTTGTCAACAGTCTCCAGTCGACAAAGGATTTTTTTTTTTTCTGTTTGATATCCTGAATTCCACAGGGTCTGTTTTTTTTAAATCATCGGTCACTCTTTGGAAGCAAAATATGCTGCTTCCGGCCACAAACTGAAGTGTATCGGATCGCAGTCTGATGAATTCGACTTGGTTAGCCGACTATCAGGTGACTGTCAGACATATTGCAGGTGATCCTCATCGGACGATCTTGCCTCACCGGATCACCGCCAGACATATATATTGTCTGACACTGACCTGATAGTCGACCAATATGAGTCGGATTCATCGGACATCGATCCGATACATATTGGTGGGTGGCCGGAAGCGAGAAACTTTACTTCCGACGACTGACCGATGAGAGAAAATCTGTGTGGAATGGGGGCATTACCTCCGTTCAAATTAACCGACAGCCTCACTGAATTCCTTTTCGTCGCAGATAATGTGCACGTCAAATCTTGTTATTGTTGAGACATACCTCTGGTTGAATTGAATTGTTACATAGTGTGTTTCTGTGGGGAGGTGCATATTATGGGCATGAAGAACACATGAGATCAGCTGGTTGGCTTGGTGTATAGGTTTTATCCAAGCCCGTCTGCTGTGAAATTTCACACTCTGAGGAGGGGTTCTGTCTGATAAATGTGAACCTCGTTTTCTTTTCAATGAGTTATTCATTGGTACAATGTATTAGTTAGCGACGTCAATGTGGTACGGTGGATAAAACACAGGGCCCTTAAACACAAGGTCCCGGCTTCGAGTCCAGAAACTACACAAGATATCATACCCCACTTGATCAAGAAACACTAGTTAAGTGGCACCTAACATGTATTTATCATTCTGACGCAGAGAAGAGTGATTACACTGTTTTAGCTACTCTTTGCAGATTACAACAGTATTGCAATAAAATTAGGCTGCTTCATATGTTCTTCTTTTATTTTTTGTCACCTAGTAATTAACAATAAGGTTCTTGGTGCTTGCATAGTAAGTTTCAGCTGCAAAATTACTTTGCACTTTTTAGAACATGTTACATCCATAGGGAAATGAAATCAGCGTCTCGAATTGCTCATAACTTGTTAGAAAGCACGTTTATGTAACATAATTATCATATTACATCCGGGAAGATACAATGGCCCAGAAGAAAAAAACAAAACAAAAAAACAAAACAAAAAAAAACAATCAAAAGCAAAGTGAAGCATCTCATTTTTAATGACCGGTTAGGATGTGATTGGGAGAATATTTTTATTTGCATTGCAGAAATTTCGACTATCAATCTTTCGATGCTCTAGCTGCCTTTCCATTATTTCAGACGAGCTTTCCAGGAGAGCGATCTCGTCTAAATTTATGCACAATATGCACAGAATAATCAGAATAGAATACTAGTACCAGACTCTCCCTCTATCTCGCTCGAAGAAAACCGATTACTTTAGAGATATTTCGTCAGCTACTTCAACCTACATACCTACATTTGTAAATGTTGTTTCTATTTCTCTTTTGACATGTTTGATGTAATCTGCTCATTGGACTCGTCGATCTGTCAAGCATTTCCGCTGATCTTTACCCCACGTCCCAGAAACCACATTCTGTGGTTTTAATTGGTTCTGTATTTTGGGCAAAACAAACGAAGAAGAAGAGAGACGGAGAGTCATGATTAGAACTATCTGTTATTAGAGTACGATATTTGAAACATTTGTTGTTCCAATTACGATTGTTTTATTAGCAAGATTTTTCATAAGCCTATCGATTGCTAAATTCGCAACTGATTCTTTAATTGACATCAAATTTTAGCGAATTAAAGGTTTCAGTTTCTTCTCAACTTCTCAGATCTTGTGCAAAATTCTGTCTAAAATTCATCCAATTTCCACTTACTGTATCTTTAAAATGATTTCAGAGACCTGTTCATAAAGAGTTATAATACGGTTGTCCTTTCGATCGATTTTTAAATGTTAATGCATTATATACCATATGAAAGGTGATTTAATTGGCTATCACCTGAGTAAGTCCATAAAAGTAGAAACTTTACGCATGAGCGAACATCTGCGTTTTACTCTTCCTAGGCACAAAAGTAAAATGTGCAAAAATGAACAAGTTGTCATTCATGAGTAAATGCTCTTCCATGTAACAATGCGAACAAAAGACAAATTTAAGACAAAAAAAAAAAACGTTTCCAGTTACAAAAAAAAAAAAATATACCTATGATTTGTATAATATCTTTGAATCCCAAAAATCAATGAAGGCTAAAAATAATGGAGGAAAATGACGAATTTTCTGTCAAATCCAAATTCAAGTTAAATGAAAGAAGAAGCAATATTAACAAAAATGGTAGGATTTTGAATTGAATTCTCAAATAAGGAAAATTGTAAATTATAATTATCACATGAATTCTTGAATTACTAAATTAAATGAATGAAATAAAGAAATTTTATTCATTTAATCATCTTTATGCCCTTTCTCCTCATGTCATTTGAAGTTTGAGTTGATAGAAAATTCTTATTTCCCCCTTGAGTTTCCCACTTTGGTGTTCTTTGAGGTTATAAAAATATGAAGAGAACGAAAACTTATTTTTGCTATTTCATTCATGTCTCTCATTAATTGTGTTAAACTGGTCTTTTCTTATCATTGTTATCTTAAAGGACATTTGGAAATGAAAAACAATATGTCAATTTTTTCTTCTGCGCTTTGAAGAGCAAAAACAAATTTGTTCACTCATGCGTGATGTTTTCCTTTTTATTGACCTACATGGTTGATAGCCAATTAAATCACCTTTAATATGGTACACAGTGCATCAAAATCTTCTATGAAAATTATGAACTTGAAAAAGTATTTACTTTCTTCCTTTTTTTTTTATGAGTGTATGCAACAGGGGAGGTGTCGTGGCATGGGTTCGAGGGTCCGGGCTCTTGCAAAGCCCGACACGTTTGCCGCTAATTAACAGTTATGATGACGATGATGATAATGATGATTTTGATGATGATAGTGATTATAAACATGTCGAGCGTAACTCTTTTTTTATGTCATCAACCGTAAGGTCTATTTCAAGATAAGTCTTTATGAAACAGCCCCCAGACGTGATGGCAAGATGATAATTTCTGCACAAAATTCGCAAGAATTTGATTGCTTCACTCGTGCTTTCAGCATCAAAGAAACAGTTCGAGAAATTCAGACGTATCGCGTAGTGAACATTCGTGACAAGAGTGACGGTGGATCCAAGAGAAACGCTTAGATGTGCAGCAGAAGGTGTACAACTCGAAAAAACTAAATCAGAACGAACGTAGGTGTCACAATAATGACAAATAAAACCAAAAAAGATGCGTTGGCCTTAACACCCTATCCTTTCTCAGATTCATGGTTGTCAATCTCAATCACGCGTGTGCATTTTAGAATGAGTAACACACTCATTACGAGCGTGCATAATAATGGCGGCAAATTGTGCTTCTCCCTTCCAGCTGTATGCACCTTCCAGCGGACATAAGGGTTAACTTTAATGCTACCAGTCTTTATACGGTTAACGTCTATCGCGTTCAATTCGTCCGAGGCTCTTTTCTCCCGCTTTTATTTAAAGAAAAAGAAATCCGCATGGGTGTATTTCGCGAGGGAACCAAATCTATACGAAAGTGGATTGGATTACAAAGAGTGGGCTGTGTAGCGCCAAAACAATATCGTTCTAATGGATTTTCCTGCCTTCATGTTTATCAACAAATGCCACTTTTGGTAGCCGTTTGCACCATTCGCTCGGGGAATGTCATACAAAATTCATGAGAAGGGAAAATTCCTGTCCTAGTTACAGCACAGTGCAAAGGAAAAATTAAGAAAGTAAATGTCCTTTACAGTGAAATGCGTGTCAGTAACTTTTGTGTGACGTTTACCATGTTCATGAAGACAAAAGTTTGGAAGTGTTAAGAAAACGAGAACTTGCTTTGCAGTCAAGACCTTTTGCCATCAAAGTCAAGTTAAAGGGATGATACAGTATTGGTGGAGATGAGAATTTGGCTCTAAACTTTTTGCGAGATACCAAGAAAACATTTATGATATAGTACAGAGCATACCATTTCAAGAGGAATTCAAAATTTATTTGATGAAAATCGGGTTTGGAATGACTGAAACATCAAAAAACAAAGCAAACCAAAGCGATTCTAATAAAGTGTGGGACCCACACTTTATTAGAATCGCTCTTTTTGGGATATCTCAGCCATTTCAAAACCAATTTTCATGAAATAAATGTTGAATTCCTCATAACATTTCATGCTCTTTCATATTTCATAAGAGGTTTCTCATTATCTCACCAAAAAATTTTAAAAACCTGAAATTAGGTCTCAACCAAAACTGCACGATCCCTTTAACGACTCCAGCTGTATAAACCGGGCAATGTTTTGAAAGAATCAATATCTGATTTAAATTCTTCTTCTTTTTTTTCAGCATCAATCTATTCACATGATATTAAAAAGACAGAGGTTAACTGAAGTCAGCCGTGGTATAAAGATGTATTACATTGTAGGATTACAATCTATTAGCACCCAACGTTATAACTGTTGATTTGTCATCGTCATTGGGAAGATAAAATCATTGTGATTGTAACTTCTGACTTCTTCAGAATAATAATGATAACGATTATAGCTATAAATTAATTGTAATCCTTATAACCTTTATCAAAATCTCGATCGTTTATTTGACAATGGCGATCAACTCATAGAGGATGATAAAGATATCGAATGTTTAAAGATATATATTAACTCTTTGTACCATTTAAAAGTATGATGGCATGCCTTGTTCTTGCATTGTTTATTTGTTCAGTCACATATTTTTGTATGAAACTTCATGATTTGTATTTGTCATAAAATTCTAACAAATTCATTGTACTTTATTTATGTAATACCTTTTTGTTGTTGGATGGAAATAAGGCACAATCGAATACTGGATTGAGCTGAATGTTTTTTTCAAAAGAAGTTGGGGAGATGATTTCACATTTACATTCAACAAACATGCATTAAGATCAATCCTTTTTGAATAAAGTTAAACTCATATAAACAGTGATCTAAAGACATGAAAGAGACACTCTTAATCAAGGCGAGGTGAGTGAATTTGAGCCACACTGTTTTGACACACACACTTCAAATACGATAACGTCATCTTTCCTTTAGCTGTAGTTGCCTTGGTAACTGGCAGAGCATCAGTGGGAAGCGGTGGAGAGAACATCACAGGCCATGCATCACTTTCTAAAGATGGGGGAATCGACGACGAAATGAAAGTTAACTTCTGTTCTTTCTCAATGCCATCTTCAAACCGAAGGTGATGGGTGTTTTTCATCTACTCACACCCAGAGCCAAGTTGCTAATAATACCAACAGATACGTGTAAAATGTTTGTCTAGAACTAGAACAGCATTAGAACATAGATGTATGTGAAGGTTAACTGTATTCAAACATTATACTTAAACACATTTTCTCTTCTCATGTTAAGAAAAAAAAAAGTCTATAATAGTATACATAGCATACAATATTTCTTTCTAAAAGACAATAAAGTAAGTTGCGAGCCAGAACGAATAGGGCTGAACGAATGTGGAAGAACGTATAGTTGTATGTGAAGATTAACTCTATTCAAACATTATACGCAAATGAATTTTCTCTTCTCATGTCATCAAAAAGAAACGAGGTGGACATAAGTCTTTAATAGTATACATAACATACAATATTTCTTTTTAAAAGACAATCGAGTAAGTTGCGGGCCGGAACCAATATAATTGAACGAATATGGTATTTAGTTGTATGTGAAGATTAACTCTGTTCAAACATTATATACGTAAATGAATTCTCTGTTACGTTCAGAAAGAACGGTTTGATGTTTGATATAAAAGCTATAATAGTATGTATAGTATACGATATATTTTAAAAGACAATAAAGTAAATATATTGTGGACTGGAACTAATAGGGTTGAACGAAAGTAGTGCGTGTTTATCAAGCGAGACAGGGATTAATTAACTTAATGAAACTATAACTACACCAAACATGATCGACAGGCCCCCCACACCTACTTTATGTATTTTCATTCTCTGAGTGAGTTTGTCCATAAAATCAGTTTTAATTGTGGCCAGAATCCCAGACGTTAATCTCAAAGATAATTTCTTCTATATCTTAATATACTTTTTATTACCATCGTCACTGCCGCAGGACATAAATACGTCAGTAATTTTAATAATATGGCTCAGAAATAAATGTCAAGTGAAGGCCTTTTAGATACTGGCTTGTCATAGCAAACACAGAGACGGACAGATGCGAAGAGATTTGTATATATATATATATATATATATATGTATATATATATGTATATATATATATATGTATATGTATATATATATATATATATATATATATATATATATATATATATATATATATATATATATATATTGTAGCGAACAACGGGGCCTTGGCACTTATGCAGACCGAGCCGACCGTCCGTTTGATCGAAATATACGATCACTCTATTGAAGAGGATAAAACCTTAAGTTTCCTACCACTTGTACGTCACCAGTCTACACCTTGCACTTCACACCATCTGATTCAACGGCACATTCTCACTCTCATATCTAATCCACCCAACACACTGACAAGTGAATTTTCACTCTCACTCCCGACGTCGTTTCTAGAGTACGTCGTCCTCCGACGTTCGCCCTGGAAGTACGTCGTTTGTACTTCTCATTTCCAAAGTACTGTACTTCGTTCTCCGACGTCAGTTCTGGAAGTACCTCGGACGTACTTGTTTCTTCCAAAGTTCTGAATTTCGTTCTCCGACGTCCGTCCAGATACTCAGTTATCCCACGGTGCAGCAAAGCCCGCTCGAGAATGCTCGCAAAGGCTGCTGGACGAGTTGTTTTCTGCTGCAGAACCACCGGTTGCCATCCTAGTCTCATTTACCAGCATTCATTCCAACCAATACTTATCCTATAATGAACACGAATGTATTACAACTTCCGAGGCGATGTACCGGAATACCAACTTGTTTATTTACAGGTATAGTGTGTACATGCTCTCATTTAGTACATCTTTTCGAGTACAAGACACAATTTAAGTCTCAATCCTCCTCCTCTTTGGACAGAGTGTATGAGCAGAGTGTAGGGCAAGAATTGTTTCATGCACCTAATACCTTCCTAGCACAGTATGAGGTTGCTAATAGTACTTGTGTAGAATTATTATAGGCATGGTTATCAATTTCCCCTAAATTTTCCTTTATTCTTTCTTTATTTTACACAGAGTTAAGCTATCCCTTTAAACTCTTCACAGTTTGATTAAATTCATTTAAATCAAACATCAACACCATATTCAGTCCCATAACTGATCATGTTTACTAATTAATCAACGTTAATTGTCTAAAATGTGTCATATGGCCAACCTGTATACACACGTATACACACACACAATGCTAAATGTATGTGTCAAACCTCTGTAACACAACTTTGAACTAACTGTAGGAATTATCGCTGCACTACCATCCATACTTTTTATCACTATCTGAATCTCCACAAAAACCACTAATTGACAAATAATCATCAATACAGAAGACTGACTTAAAGGAACAATTCAAACACTCTTTTAGAATGCATAGCTTGTTACATGTATAAATCAGCACAAAGAAACCACGACTACATTGTGTTACTGAATTTCTATGACCAAATTTCACTCCAACAATGGTTTCGCACAAATTCCAAAGGAAATGCACTACACACTACACAAAATAAATATCATTTTGTTACAATATATATATATACATAGGCTCTCTCTCTCTCTCTCTCTCTATATATATATATATATATTCCAAATATTCATGACAAAAGTGAAAAAATAAGCTTGCGAAAAAAGACTCACAACGCCCAACGCTTCATTTCTCTTTCTCAAAGGAGACGAAGCTTATGCCTCACTTAAGCAATGAATAGAATTTCAACCAAACGTCACAATTTCCAGGTATCTGTCGGTATACCCTTGATTTGTGGTGCCGTGTATAAAGCATAATTTGCAATATTTTCAAATGCTAAAAGTCAGCCTTGTTAATGGTGATTTGAATTACGTAATTGCTCATATAAATATATATCTTCCGTAATGTAGTCTTGCGTCACTCCTGCTATTCATGCAGTAAAATAAGAAAAGGTTGAGGAGAAAAGCGCAAAATCAGTCTTTACCAGAAGACGAAGTAAGACTTCCTGTGACGTACTAGTATACAAGGTATAGAACAAAGCGAGCTTGCTTACACCATTTTGAGCGTAGGTGGCGTAGGCCTGTGATGGCTACTTGTGTGTGTGTGTGTGTGTGTGAGAGTGTGTGTGGGGGGGGGGTCCGAGAGAGAGAGAGAGAGAGAGAGAGAGAGAGAGAGAGAGAGAGAGAGAGAAAGAGGGAGGGAGCGAGGGAGGAGACCTACCTTCACCTGTTGAACTGAGTAAAAAGAACAGACCGCAGCTAATAATGTCCCCATGCTGGCTATGATGCAGACATTGCGTCTATTTTCGCCATACGTATTCCATCAGAAATGGGGGAAAAAAAACACCAAATAAACAAACGAACATACGCAGATAAAAACATATCAGAGGATCAACTGACACTCTCCTCGGCGCCGATTTTTCTTCTCGAAAGCATGCAACCTTCCAATGTGCTTTATATTTAGTTTTCATTCATAGAGGGGGCCATTCTAAGGAAAAAAAAAGTTGTAGGCATACATAGCAAGTATTTAGGGGAAAGTTCTGATATAGTATTAATTCATTTTGAACGGAGTTCAGCTTTTATAAACAAAACTTGCGAATACGAACATGCACTCGTAAATTCTGATGAAGTCACATATAAAAAAAATCTGAAAAGAAGGAAAGCCCATGATTGTAAGATACATACATACATATTATCACCCATTGTTTAAAGAAAATAATGATTCAATGGAGACGAATCAAATCATACAACTGAAGAATCAAAATCATGTGTTTAATACCACGTGTATCTCAGAAAACAAAAAGTTCTGTCATTGGCGGGTGTCCATAGATTGTCACGATGTCGTAACTTCAAAATGTTGTGTTACTTTCTTTATAGGCTACGTTCATTAACTTCTCCATTTCACCGTTTACACTGTTATGTACATCATTACTTCATCACAGGTCAAGTTCCCGTATAGACTGTATTACGTTACTCGACACACATTGACTGGAAAGCGGATTTAATTATGTAATACATTTCATTGTTTAATATTTCGTGATTGTTTTGCTCTTTGAACGATTAAAAATTGAATTGCAGGTCCAGAATGCCAAGAGTCACAAGACTGTGCCAGCTCCTTAAAAAAAAAAAACAACAACAACAAGAAAAATGTGCATCACATTCGCAACTGAAATAGCGTATACATCACTCGCATTTTTAAGTTTTTGTTTATAACTTTTTGAACAACACCATGAATAGTAATTGCCTCGTATATATAACGACAGTTCCAGCCACGTTTGATGGCTTGATCGTGTAAGCGTTTAAGGATGATGTAAGCTGTACTTCTTGAATATAAATCAATCTACGTGTCGTGTTAGTAACTCTTTTCCTGTAATCCGTTGAACTCTTTCTTATTTTTTTTTTGTCTCTGTTCCCAACAGGAAGCGGCTAAGCTCGTAAATAGACCACCGCGTGCTTGAAGATGTTGTTAGATCCAATTCTTTGTGCACACTATACCTGCTTTGAAGGTCTGAGTAAACCATTAGAAAAACTGTAACAAAATACGTAAGTATCGTACAGGAATACGTCGCCAATTTGTGATTATCCTTTGGTTTTATGCATACTATCTGGATGTTGTCTTTAATTAAGCAACTTTGTGATTATTTGAATTGCGAAAATGGCAATTGATTGCTTAAAAACTCAATTGCTCCCAGCTGTTTGGTTGCTTTCGAGCCTTCTCCCCTAGCTGATGCAATTACTGTATTATAGTTACAACAGGTAACAAACGCTTTGCGAAACGGACACCAGCTATGGCTCAATATCATAGTGTACGTTTTAACTTAACACCTTGACCAGATAATCGGTAGTATTACAGTACACATGCCTATACTCTCTTAACAACACGTATAAATCCACATAATACATACGCTCTGTACATACACACATATAGCACAAACCCACACATCACACACAAACATCTACAAACTCGTAATTATCAATTGAAGCCCACAACGGGGTAGCTCTGGTTGAAAATCAATTATGAAAATGTCAAGTAGTAAAACACAATTCAATGAAAGATAGAGAAATAACAAAACATTATTTCTTTTCGTCAGGGAATTCTTATTGTAATCTAGGGTAGATATGAAAAGAGCGTATGGTATGTATAAGACCATTTTCTGTTTGTCAAACCACAATGAGGAAAACCTCAAGGTTAGAAATGGGACTACCATATTCGAGAGACAAGCTTTAAGTCGTGACGAAGAATGGCTGCGAGAACAACTCCATTGGGGGCCGGAGATCAAACTTGAGATTCTCGCGACCGGCCGATTATTCTAAAGCCCCGTAGATTATCCCATTAACCGTGAAATCCAATCTATTAAAGATTCGCTGTCGCCAGCAGTGATAAGCTGTGTCGCGCTAAATGACACTCGAGCGCACTATGGTGTCGGTAATTAACATTCTTAGATATCGTTTCATACTCGCTGCATTTTGATTAATGGACCACATGGCTTGCGTATGGGTTGTCGTTGTCGTTGTCGTTGTTTTCTTTAAAGAAGTCGCGAGGACATACCGCTCCTAATGAACGACATCAATTCTGCCGTAAACGTTTCATATTTCAAGACCTTTCAAGATTTGATTGAAATTGTCAAAAGCGGTATGGGTTAGCAGAAAGGCATTACGTAACCCTCATCCCTGGCCCCCTTCCTTTGACGTCCATGCTCCCATGAACGTCACTGCTGTTCATGGCGTATACGTTTGACTTCCTGGCAGTCGACATATTTTGCAATCCGTGAAGGATTCATTTTCCGGAATTTCATTCGAAGCTTGAAACTTTAGAAAGAAAGAGAAAGTTGGGACAAAATCCCCTGCCGGCGTTGAAAAAGAGACGAGCAAGGGGGAAAAAATAACAACAGTAACTGGAGTCTAATAAACAAGCGATTCAGATATCTATCAACTGGAATTTAATTCATACGGAAAGGTCCCCTAGTGGTAACAGATTATCCTCAGAAATTTAATACTCAGTGATTTTATTATTCGTCTCCTCGTTAATAGGGCTAATAAATCTTTTCATTCCATTATCATTATTTGTATATTTAATCATGGTTAGCAATCAACACTTGGAAACAGGCACTTAAGTTACAGCGAGTTTATCTTTTAATACTCTTTAACAAAATAAGGGAGAGAAAGAGAGAGAGAGAGAGAGGGAGAGAAAGAAGAAAATACAAGCAGAATTTTAAAGGTCTTTAGAGTGAAAAAGAAAATATGTTTGCAAGAGCTGATTTTTCTTCGAGCTCGATTTAAAGAAAAAAAGGTGCAAATATGGATCGATGGTTAACTAATTTTCAAGAAATATAAATGCAAACCGTGTTATTTGTTCTTTGTTATTCTTTTTTTCCCGAATAAGCAGTATGTTGTCAAATTAGCTGCTCCAACCAACAATGCTAAAGCCTGACATTCTCTCCTGAATTTTAAATAGTCTTCGAATAATGTATTACGTCTAATATTATCACTGTCGTATTCACTAGTCTTATTGCATCAACCCTTTGGACAGACCATGTATATATTGAGAAATAATGATTAGAGATTGAAAATTTATAATTGAAATGGACGGATGAATGAGTTTATAATTGAGTAAATAAATCAACGACCACTGCGCTGACAGAAACTGCAGAAATATCAAATTTTCATTTGCGTGTGTGTTTGTGTGTGTGTGTGTGTGTGATTTGCCAACTAAACAAAACAAAACAAAACAAAACAAAACAAAATTGCCTGAACTACACTCCCACATTTTATAATCTCATGGGATGAATCAATACCGAGTGCGTTGTAAAGACATGTCGCACGCCGCAGCCAAAAAAGACAAACAAACAAAGTCCAAATTATATTTCCTTTGCTCATATTTACATAATTTTATTCCCCTGTAGAGCACTTCTGTTGATAGGGGGTCGAGAGATTCGGCCGAGACGTCAAGTGGTCGAGACTCGAAAAGCCGTCTGACCGCCTCAAACCAAACGTGACATCACAAATCAGTGACGTTTCTCACACACCCCGACTCAAGAGTTTTTCTCTTCGCGGAAGGCAGGGAATGTCTACATCACTTTCTCTTCTCTCTTAACTTAATAATAGAATAAGGATCCAATATCTGCGTTTAATTTTACTGATCACTGCACCGCAAATTTGTGAATCCGAGCACAACCTATACTTCAAGTGCGGGGTATCACTGAAGTGTGTTCTTTCACGCAAACATCTATACCAGTTTTTGTCATCGATGTAGGCCTATGAAGATGATAATACCAACATGGCCAAAAACCAACGCGGTTTCCCAACATACCTCCAGGGCCATTCGATTTTACTAGAGAGTCCATGCACGCTGCAGAACCGCAGGTCGGAGATGTTCCAAGAATCGCACGCATTCGAATGCCTTCCCTGTAATGGCCCAAAACGCACTTCCGTATCACTCGGATGGAAATGTTTATGTTTCCAACCTAGATTCTCCTTTGCCACAGGGTACACGTTTTTTACCACCCCCTCCTTTTTACAAAAGTAATTTAGGGATATGGACATCCCATTTCAAGGTCTAAGCCTTTTCCTCAGTTGTTCGATTTTCACAAAAGTATTTTTGTCTCATTGCGATGATTGTTGTACAACCTCATTACTTTGGCGGGCCAAAAATAAGGGGAAATCTTTCCGCAAGCTAATCAAAACTGAAATAGATTTTTCAGATCCTGTAATGGAAAAGATGGAATCATATTATTATTCTAAGTAAATACGCTAAATATATGTTGTCTTTATCTCAAGGGCGCAGTACTCGCTGTTTTCTGATTTTAGAACGTATGCCCTCTGAGCAGATTTATATATAATTTTAAGCTGGAAGGTATATGGGAACCCCTCAAATAAAAAAGCTTCTATTGTGTGCTAATAGCTTTCTTAATTTTGTTGCACACTTTATTGACTAAGTACAATTTCTCAATAAGCTGCCTTATGGACAGCATTTATAATTTTGAGTTTGCAAGTTCGATGGGTAGCGATCTTCAGCTATATAGGGCCTACATTCGAATTTCTGTGCTCTGGGTCATTCTCAAAAGTGACCGGAAGCCACTTTACCGCCACTGCACGCCCAAAGATATATCCTGATTGTGATATTTCAATAAAGCGGGAGTCATGGCAAAACCCGTGATGACTATGGGAAATAAATTATCAAGACATTGTTGTTATAGCCACTGTCCTACGGATGTTAATTCATTTTCACTGATGGTCCTTGATGACAATATGATATTTTATCATTTATATCATTAGCGGTAACAAAAATACACTCCTTCCCCAAACTTGAGAGTCCCTCACAATCAATACAGGGCTTCTGTTCGTACTGTAAATAAACTTTCTGTAAGTTTCTATTAATGTATCAGAGGATTGTAAAGCAAAAATTGAGAGCTGGTGCTTGCTTGCTCGCGCACGCGTATGTGCCTGTGATTGAGAGAGAAGAAAACAACAACGACCAAAATCAATAAACGAGTCAGTTTCCTTGAAGTGTTCTGCTTTTTATTTTCATTCCAATGAATGAGTCATTTTGACGACAGTGTACCTACTACTATGCACTGTTTATTTGAACTGCTTACATCGGCAATATAACGCCTTTCGGCTTTCGGATAGCAACACTTGAAATGTATGGAGTTTCTTCTCTCATGCAGCAGCTATTTCTTATTCTGCCTGGCGGAAGTATTTCAATCGGAGAAATGTGGTAGGGGTAGAAAAACGGGGAGAAAATGGAAAAAGAAGGAGGGGGTGGGGTGGGGTGGGGTGGGGTGGTTGAGTTTCTAAACAGACCTAGTTGACGACAAGATACTTCTTCCCGTTCAACGTGTTGATACAAGGGGACGCTGTAGATGCATTATAAGGACGAGAGAGCGGAGTTCATTTTGCGGGTTCTAGTCCCGCACTCCGGATGTGGACTGAAAGAAGAAAGATGCTGCCCCCCTCTCCTTCTGTCGGAGCCCTACCCCATCCCCATCCTTTGTAAGCCCCGGCCGCATGTAATTGTCTTAAACAAACAAGGTCTATGTGTCCAATGATCGTAATCAGGAATTGCATTAGCACCTCTTCAGACTACTGTATACCTATGGGAACACTCGCTCATTAGAAAACGTGTCCTTTCTTGGAACGGCGGTTCAGCTGGCGGTTATAGGCCTACTCTTTTCATCCGAATGCTTCTGCATGGTATTCTTAATTTCGTTTTGCCCAACCTCAATACCTGCTTTTAACTTTTGACATACTCGATGTCATTTTTTTTTTGCTTTTCTTTGTTTTTTGTGTGGTATAGAAAATGCAGTTACAGAAAACGTAAAGCACTTAAGAGCCTTATTTCACCGTATCAAGAATGGTTTTGAGGGGAATGCATATTACATGTTCTGCTTTTAAGCTTCCCCTCTATTTTCAACATCAGTTTGCAAATATCGTGCGCCTATAGCCTTCTAAATTCATTGTATTTATATTATTTCGTTGTATGTAGAATATGTCTATGGCTTTTTTCATACTATGTTTTGTATAGTGATTCTCTTTGTTGAAATTGAAAACAAATGAAATAAAAAATGATTTAGAACTATTTAGATGTATGAATGTAGCGTTATTGTTACCCTTATAAATAGATACATACTTGTATCTATACATAAAAGTCTCCAAATATCATGAAATGAAGGGACAGGATTGAAGCTACGTCTATTTATGTACGTAAGGGCATCCTCACTCTATATAGGATACGTACTGTGAAACTTTCATGAAACGTACAGTCAATCTGTTCTTGTCGTTTCTATATTGTTAATATATTCTAAAAGAAGGGGAGTAAGTTTTGCCCAACCTTAAAGGACAAGTCCACCTTCATGTACATGTGAATTGAGTGAGTGCAGCAATATTAGTAGAACACATCAGTGAAAGTTTGGGGAAAGCGGACAATCCGTTCAAATGTTATTTTTTATGAATTTTTAAAGTATCTGCACAGTCACTGCTGGATGAGAAGACTACTACAGTGTGTGATGTCACATGCGTACAACGCTATAAGGAAAATATAAAGAGAATTTTACAAAATTTAACTTTTTGAAAAAAGTTCATATTTTCTCGACTCGTCACTGACGTGTGTTAAGGGTAATATTATTCCCCCTTGCCTTCTGAAAGAGGGAAGTAAAGTGTTCTTTTATTATTCGAGAAAAGTGAAATTATGTTGAATTTTCTTTATATTTTCTTTATATCGTTGTACACGTGTGACATCACAAGCTGTAGTAGTCTTCTCATCCAGCAGGGATTGAGCAGAAACTTCAAAAATTCATAACTTTTAAACAGACTGTCCGATTTTCCTCAAACTCTTTCTGATGTGTCCTATTAATATTGCTGCATTCATTCAATCCACATGTCTATGAAGGTTACTTGTCCTTTAATACCTGCTTTTAACTTTTGACATATTCGATGTAATTTTATTCATTTTTTGCTTTTCTTTGTTTCGTGTGTTGTATAGAAAATGCAGTTACAGAAAAAGTAAAGCACTTAAGAGCCTTATTGCACCGTATCAATAATGGTTTTGAGGAGAATGCATATTACATGTTCTGCTTTTAAGCTTCCCCTCCATTATCAATATCAGTTTGCAAATATCGTGCGTCGATAGCCTTCTCAATTCATCGTATTTACATTATTTCGTTGTATGTAGAATATGTCTGTGGCTTTCTTTCATGCTATGTTTTGTATACGGATTCTCTTTGTTGGAATTAAAAATAAATGAAATAAAAAAGTTATTTTGATATATGAATGTAGCATTATTGTTACCCTTACAAATAGATACATGTAAGATTATACATATAAAAGTGTCCACATATCATGCAATGAAGGCACGTTCTGTATGATTCTATAGGATTGAAGTTATGTCTATTTATGTACGTATGAGCATTCTCTCTATGTTGTGATACATACTGCGAAACTTTCATGAAACGTACAGTCAATTATTTGCTCGTCGTTGCTAAACTGTTAATCTATTTTTAAAGAAGGGGAGAGGTTTGAAAGCTCATTAAAGGGGCTTAAGCATTTAGAGAGACCTTCCATTGGTGTCACATCTCTTCTATCCATCTATCACTCTCTCTCTCTCTGCATATATATATATATATATATATATAATTATATATATAATACATACACACACACACACACCCATATATATATATATATATATATATATATATATATATATATATATATATATATATATATATATTATATAATATACTGTATATGCATGCATAAAAAGGGCCTACATATATATGCTATATCTGCAGTTTATAAAATCTCTTTCACTTTGTAAAGCCCCTTTTAGGAAGGGGGCATGTACGGAAAATGCCCAACTGCATAGTTTCACGGAGCGTTTCTTTGTGTGTGTGTGTGTGTGTGTGTGTGTGTGTGTGTGTGTGTGTGTGTGTACAAACGGGTGTTGTTTACATGTTATTCAATACAAATTCATCCATGCAGTCTCTACAAGCTTACAATAAAGTCGGTGGATACACCTGTTTCATCCAAGATCAATTTGATACTTAATTGAATTACTGCTTTTACCCTGTCAAACCAGTTGTAACCATGTCTGGCAAACCTACAGTTGCAGAAGGCGTGCTGTAAAAGAAAAAAAAAATAAAAAAAAATAAAACGAAAAATACGCCGGAAAACAAAATCACAACATCCCTTCTTTCTGAAGGTTCCGCCCTTAGACGTTTAGAGGGCCTTCAGCCCTCCCCCCCCCCCCCCAAAAAAAAAGGGGGGGGAGAGAAATAATCAGCGACCCCTGTTCTGGATATTCAATCAAGCTTGGTTTCAACGGTTACGCCTTTGATTTGATAGTCTGTTCAAGTGCCTTGTTCTAGTCAAGATGGTGCAGCATGATTTACTATCAAAATACGAAGGATAAACCATGAAAGTTCATTAGATGACACATATTCACACAGTGTGTTCACAGATATCGCTACGCAGGTGTGCGTGTACCAGAGAAGGGCTCCTCAACTTTTCGTCAACTTTCGTCCGATTCCCCGATGAACGGCGATGAGTGTCAACAAACGTCAATCCTTTCCTCTAATGATGGATCTTGCTTCCCACACAAGTAATTCAGCGTCAGGATGGAGTGGACTCGAAACATAGCGCTTGATTCTACCCACTCTATCTCCCCGACCCCCCCCCCCCCCCCCCTCTCTCCGCGCCAACATCATTCCTGAGAGATTGCTTATTAATGCCATGTTTCAAGAAAACGCAACAGAGGGAGGAAAAAAATCGCTTGAAAGAAGCTATCCTCACGCACACACGATCGTGCCAGCAATAGAGAAGACCTCATCAAGCGTAAACTGGCCTCAGTCGTGTAGAAGCATAATAAATACTACCCGAGCCCTGATTTCTCTGTCTATATATAAGCAATATTATGCTACGCCCCTCTTGAGAGCAAAGAGAGACACGTGTTTCCTCACAAAGTACGCACGTGCCTCTGAAAATGATCCTTAAGTAGCGGATGCTATGTCGTGGATGAATTTGGAAAAAAAAACCCAGTTAAATGAAGAGATGAACAATCACATTGAGAATGACTTATTCTTATTGCTAATCAATCCTTTCATTCGTATTGGTCTTACAAAGATTGTAAACATGTTATTTTGCTTGAAGAAAAAAAAAAACGCTCTACGGTTTCCACACGATCCAACGAGACGCCGCCCACTTCCAAGAAATGAAACTACAACTGCAATTAAACATACCGCACCCATTTGCTATTTAAAAGTATAGGCCCGATATGCAATTCTGTTTTTTTTTTTTCTGGATATCATCAAGAACATTAGCTGATGAGATGTTCGATATTATGTATGGAATGATTTTGCCCTCATCAGGAGGATATTCAATTAAATGCTCGAAGAAAAAAAAACCAAACAACCCACTCGCTATCCTCTCTATTAAGCACAATTCAGTCCACGATCATCTCACCCTTTTATTGTAGCAAACAAACACTAAAACAGAAGTCTTCAAATGTGTTATATATCGCTGCGGTTGATAAAGAAGGAGTCTACGGTCCCCATTCCCCCCTCCAAAATACAAAACAAAAAACAAAAACGAGTGGTACAAGACAGAAATTTTCCTTACAGGTATAGAGATGTTCATTGCTTGCCAGATCTCCCTGGATGTATTAGGTTTTCCTGTCTTTTCAAGGTCAGTTTGCTTACATCTCACTATTTCATTCCAACGTCTAATTCAAAAATTGCTCAGGCTCAATATATCAGAAAAGCTTGGCCGCGAGTGCTCAACAGGGAAACAAACTGATGGCTTCCCGTATACTGAGGGTTTTTTTGTCAGGAACATGTTGTTCAAGGTTTATGGAGAGGGGTGCAAACAAGGTAAAATGTATTCTTTCTAATATGCTTGCGTCTCCTCAGATCTCTGAGACTGAGAGAGAAATACAATGATAAATATGAACTGTATGCGGTGAGCTCTCGACATACTATTCAAATCCGTTTTTAGATCTCGGAACATGGAGGCTCCGTGTGCATGGTGTGTGAGAGAGCTACAACCCAAACTCACGCACGTATAAAAGATCCCGCTTTATTTTATGGATGCGGTTTGGCTCAGTGGGTAGCGCGTCTGCCTCCAGATCCAAAGGACCCGGGTTCGGGTCAAAAGGGCTGATTTCACTGAGCACGTCGAACGATCTGCGAAGGACGCAAATGTCGAAAAATCGCAATGTCCAAAATTTGGAAAGGTTTTTATATGAATGTATTCCAGCAATGAAGCCGAAAACCAGTTCTCACGAGGTATCATGCAGTCATGTACGAATGTAGTGTATACCATTGCTATATTAATAGCCTGGAACGTATACAAAGAACACGCGACGGAAATGCGAACAGCGCAATATTTTCAATAATCATGGGAGAAATTTCTCCAAGAAGAGTAGCAAGCTGTATTGAGTTTTTATCTTTCATGTATTTCTCCTTTCTTTCCCCTTCATTTCTCTGTTGTGTGTTTGTGTGCCGACATTTTTTTTTTTTCTGAGGACCTACCCCCACAAGCATTTGATTTTTGCAGGTTCCCTCACACAATACAATTATCTTCAGTTTTAAATAAGGTTTTGGTGTATTATTGCAGTCATTTGGACTGTATTCTGTGATTTTTTTTTTAATTTTTTATATCAAACATTTCGTTTCTGTTTTTTTTATTCTTATCACTTATTGTTGTTTGATGTGTCAATGTATGCTACGATTTTGATTCGTAGAAAACGTAGAGCTTTAAAGAGGTCATACATCAAGGGTGCTGATTTGCCCGAAACACTTGCCAAACGTTCGTGAGAATGTCTCAAAAGGTACGCGAACAGTATGCGCTTATGTCGTAAAATGATCGGAAGAACTTCGCAGATTTCGCGAATCTTACGCGAAACATTCTCCAAAGTTTTGGGGTCTGTTTGGGGTTTCGCGAAGATTTTGCGAACATCGCGTATGTCTTGCGAAGCTCGTATGCATATGACAAAGCTTTCAAGACATTTTCGAAAAACAAATCACGAGCAAATTACGACCTAGTGTGAGGAAAACGTGCGCAAGAAATTTCATTTTTTTTGTGTTCAAATCACCGCCGAACTAAGAACGACACCTCCGAACGCTTCCGACGCTTCCGAGACCCCGCGCAGGTTAGGTGATCTTTTAGGGATTAAAATAAAAAAAATTTGGACATGGCCGTTTTTTTTTAGGCGTTCGCATCCTTCGTAAATCGTTCACGTGCTCCGTGAAATCAGCCCTGAAATCACTTGAACTGAGCAATGTTGTGCGTAATCATGGTAATCATACCGTCCCTTCTAGTGAGAGGCAAAACGTTCTGTCCCTTGGATAGGACATAAAAACGGACGTTGCGGGTGTGAGAGAGTCACAACCGACTCACACAAAAGAATTCTCTTCATTCATTCATCGCAAAGAGCGGGGTGCCTAACCCGGTGAAGTGGTCCGCCTCAATTAAGTACTCACAATCGGACCCAACGGAAGACCAGCGAGTGCAGGTCAATATGGGCTATCCAGCCATCTTGCTAGATGAAAAATGGAAAAACGGACAAACGATACCGCGTACTTTCAACATTCTATACTTCATTATTTTGAGTTTTTCTTTCGAGATTATCAAATTTCCCCCGTATAGACCTTTTAGAGAATCACTTTGGGTTGAACTTTTTTCATTAAAAAAATAATTTTGTCCTCATGCTGCTGCATTTTTTTTTTTGCCTTGTGATTCGTGTAGTTATCTTCTATCATACTTCAGAACAAAGCAGCTATGCGAAGCCTAGCATCACAGAGCAGGCTTAGTCTGACGAGTGCAGTAGTTTATTTTTTTTTCTACTGTGACAGTCAGCTTTTCAAAAACTTTATTGCGGTTGCCTCTATAAAAATGGGAAGAAAGTCAATACATTGTCAAAAGTGTAACATCTTTAGTACTTTCATAAATCCTTCGTCAGAAGGGTAGAATTGATGCGATTTTCAGGCACTTCTTTTGATAAATTGAGGTAAAAGTTCAAAGTTTAGTCTCAAAAGTGGGTTCCACTCTCTCTTTCTCTCTGTCTAAGGAAAATTCTGAACTTCGTTTCGTGATTTATTTCCATCAGGCCGACTGGTAATTCCTTGCAGTCACTGTTTAATGACGAAACGCACCCGATGGGAGCACAAAACGACACCCAGTGCTAAAATCGCCTCGCTTCGGAGCGAGAGGGCCATGAAAATTAGAAATCAATCATATAATAGAGCCCCTACTTCTCTGACTTTCCTTCATATAATATTAAGAGCGAATGAGGGGCAAAGAAACACAGTATTCTCCGGGGTGAAATTAAGGCATATGAGGTGCGCGATTTGCCTTCGTTCTGTGAACGTTAAAAAAAAAAAGAAAAGAAATCAGGCCGCCAAAACTTCGGAAACCGGGGATGATAAAGCAGCGAACCCAGTTCGTCGTGTGACGCAACTATAGACAAAGGAAGGATAATGAAGAAACACCACATAACAACAACAACAACAACAACCGGAATTTAGGTTGGACAGATTTTATTTGAGATCGACAATCATGGGAATAAAGCAATATGGGAGATATGTCCTTTCTGACTTTCCGTCTTTTTATATTCGCTAAAAGATAAAGTGCTCTGGAAGCAATACAGAAAAGAAGAGTGAACTCGCAGAAAGATCAAACTTATCAAAATTATCTGCTCCCTGTGTTGGTGCTTCATTCTACTTTCCTATATATTCTGTCTCCATTACTGGAATTCATTACTGGACGTATCATATTATCTTGATTGATGGGCAAAAAGGGACTTCAGTCCTTCTCTCATTTTTCTCTCCTGGTGATCTATTTATTTATTTTTTCATTTATCTATTTATCTATCTATTTATTTATCTATTTATTTATATATCTATCCATCTATCTATCTATCTCTCCATCTGTCTATCTATCTCTCTATCTATCTATCTATCTGTCCAATCTATCCATCTATGTATGTATCTATCAATCAATCTATACACTACATTGTCTATCTATTTACAACAACACGTATGTATTTATGTATGAATATGTTTCTATCTATCTACCCTATCTATCTATCTATTCATCTATCTAATCTATCTACATCTATTTATCTATTCAATCTACCCACCCAAATCTAACTATCCACAACAACATGTATATATATATATATATAGGCCTATATATCTATCTATCCAATCTATCTATCCATCTATCTATTTCTCTCTCTCTCTCCATATGTATGTATATATATATATATATATATATATATATATATATATATATATGTATATATATATATATATATACATTCATATATATATATATATATATATATATATATGTATATATATACATTCATATATATATATATATATATATATATATATATGTATATATATACATTCATATATATATATATATATATATATATATATATATATGTATATATATATACATTCATATATATATATATATATATATATATATATATATATATATATATTTATTTATAAAGGCAAGCCTACACGTACATATGAAGACCTTGAGCGCAAAACTGGTTAAACACTATTTTCAGACAGTTTACAGATTTTGGAATAAGTCCATAAGTCCATTTTCAATGATGCCTCACCTGTTGCATTGCAAGGAATATTCTTGAAGTCATGATTGGAAACTTTGCATAGTTTCTTATTCTTTCCCTTGTCTTTCAGAACGTCTAATCACAAATATTTGGAATCCACAAAAAGGAGCAAACTTTGTATATATCCTTATATACACATCGTTGGTCGTCAGAAAGCAATATGCAACTAGGCAGAAAGCATAACGAGAGAGAGGGGGGGGGGGGCGGAGGTGATAGACAAAAACCTTAAAGGCATAATTTACCATTTACCAGATGAAACAAAAACCCAGCATTAGTGCTTTAAAATAGTTCTAAACTGTGAGTTAGGGAAAGAAACAACCACTGTAGAATTTGAATCCTTTTTATCGATGTTAATAATTTTGTTGAATACAAAAAATGTGAACAATAGCTATAATTGAAATGTTTCCAGACAAAACGTTTACAGTTATGGTTTATTAAGAAAAATACTGACATCTCCTCATATTCTTTATATGGTAGGATGTTTTGTGATACAACAGTCCTATACACATATGCACCAGTGTAATGTGATATCTTGAAAAATGTTTTAAGATCACTGCTCCCAAAGATAAATTGAACCTTTAAGCCATTTGTTCGACAGATTTCTTGACAGGACTGATGGCAAGACCAGTAGTTTTTGCAGACCCTTTCAATATTTGCAGAGTCATAAAGACACTTTCAGCTAAGTTTACATATTTCTCGTCTCACACCGTTGGGCAGAATCAAAATGTGTCGTTGTTTACTGAAGGCTGCGTCAAAATCAGAGGACATATCCAACAATCCAAGCAATTCTCTCATGCCCAAGATTTGAGTCATGTTGAATTTGTTATTCAGAAAAAAAAATGCCTGATAACTTCTTCGTGTTCAAGGGAGCGCAAAGCAAGTAAATGTGCTGTTGTGACTTTCGAAAATGAATTGAGGGTTTCCGAAAAAAACTCCAAATTCTCATTGTGCTCCAATATAAGTTATGCACAGCAGAGAGAACGAATTACATTCCAACACTTAATATGCCGTCAGAGTATCCCGGGCTAAGTATCACTTTTCTTCATTTGATTTGTTATTTCGTGCCCGGATAAGAAGATTGACTAATTGTGTGAATGCTCGAATAGATATACTTATATCGTCATGACTTCGATATTGACATTTCTCTGAAAATTTTAGAAGCCGCCATTGTGACATTTATGAACTAATGTGCATGTATCTGTATTTACGAAATAGATTTATTTGTCGCTTCGTCGTGTTCGTTTGAATCTTGAAAAACGACAGCTAAAAAACAAACAAACAAACAAACAAATTAACAATTAAACAAAACAACAACAATAACAAAAACAGAACAAAACAAAACGTAGATAAATAAGAACAACTGAATAACAACAATAATAATAACAACTGAATCCGGTATTAGAGCACAGTATTGCTGACTGACAAAAGCCGGAAGGATGCTCTCTTCGAGTAAACAATATTGCTGCTAGATGCTATCATGTGCAAGCGGATATTCGGAGACAATAACAAAGATTATATCGATAAGCAATTATAGTTTTCGTCCAAACCTAAGCGTGGGTGAGGTTGGGTTGGAAAAAAAATAAAGGAGAAAGAAAGAGGGAGAGAGCAACTGTCACGTGACCATCCGGGATGTTATCACTGAAAGCCACGGATGTCAATACAACATTGGATGGCACGTTGGGATTAAATCTTTTTCTAACAGTTAGTGGGAGGTGCTTTTGTTTTGCGTAAAGATAGTCACATTTTCACTTGCTCGGATATGCCATAACTAAGTCATCGATACCTAAGATGAGGGCAAAAAGAGGTAATTGGGCACCGGCATAAAAAAATGAAAGTCCAAATAAACGGGTCCGAGTTCAGCATTTATGGCTCATTCTGTAATGGCTATGATCTTTGGAAGAGAGAATATGTCAATCAAACTGATTGACAGGTGGTCTTGGTGAGTGCCGGTCCTGGAGCAAGTTGATAAAATGAAATGAAAACAAAGAATTTTTAGAACTTCTAGGAAATTGGACCCGTACAGCGGAAGAAAAAAAATCGTTGTACTCTATCATGTCTATCGTAGTCATGTCATGATTATCAGCAAAAGTGCTGTTGAGTGTGTCTGAAATAATCACTACTTATATCCTTAAAGAATAATTATACTACCACTAAACTAGAATATATCCGGTAGAGCACAGTATTGCTGACTGACAAAAGCCGGAAGGATGCTCTCTTCGAGTAAACAATATTGCTGCTAGATGCTATCATGTGCAATTATATATATATATATATATATATCACGCGCTTTCCTCGCCAGGATAAAGAGTTTTTAGTCTAATGTCATTTTAGGTTTTTATCACATATAAATATGTATAACAACTCAAGTTAATGCTGTCAATGCTAATAGTTTATTTTGGCACACAATTTGTCGGGCTCCTCGCCCTTATATATATATATTTATATGTTATATATATATATGTTATATATATATATATATAACATATATATACATATATAACATATAAATAAATATATATATATATATATATATATATATATATATATATATATATATATATATATATATATATATATATAATGATAATAATAATAAATGCACACAAACAAACTCACACACAAACACACACACATGCAGATGCATATAATTATGTACGAACATAAACATGCATGAACATGTCTATTCACATGTGACATTGTGCAGGTTTTGTGTTTTGAGATGATGTACTTATAACCTTGGAATAGTTTTTTTTTGGTGGTCGTATAGAGAACAAGCTTGCTTTTACTTTGATACGTAGATACGTGTCATAGATACGTGTAAATAGCTCGAGCTTTTTCAAATGACTTAATGTGTAATCTGTGCAAATTTCAAAGGGCATGCACAATTGTAAAGCATTATGTGCGACCTTTAGGTGATCATCCTTAAATAAATTAACGGCTGCTTCAAATCATTGGCTTCCTGCAACCTTTGAGCATGGTCTTACATCCTCTTACATGATACATAATTACTATAGCAATAATATTCGTCACCCGCAGTCAGTTTTCTCCAACTTTGGGGAGGGATGGTGGTGTTCTAGTTATCCAATTTGAGCGAAAAAAACCAAAAAAAAAAAAAAAACTAACAGCATTTGAAGTGTTTTCGTAATTGTGTCCACAACGATCGTCATGTGATTTGCTATACTGATGTCTATCTCTTACGTCACACTCTGCACGCAACCACTTACTGCAGTTTGGAAACGGGTATTATCTTAAGGCTATCATTGCCGCACGTCCTTTGTTTCCCTTAGCTTCGCCGGATTGTGTTCTAGTCTTCCCATTTGAGTGAAACAAAAAACAAACAAACAAGCCAACATTTGAAGTGTTATGAATTTGTGTCATAACATGTGATTTGTTATACTAATGTGTATCTCTTACATCACACTTTGCACGCGACCACTTACCCCATTTGTCCTAAGGCTATATCACTGCCGTGCGTCCTTTGTTCCTTGGCTTCGCCTTATCTTATAAGACGCAGATGCAGTGCCAGCAATTACGTACGAATCGGAGCGTATATTGTGTCAGCTATTTTATAGTAACAATAGCACGTTATGCCTTCTCTTTTATAGTTCACCAGAACTCTACTATGTAAGTGTTGTGCGCACGGAGCAGGCATGGCTGACATTTTGTTGTAAATTGTGATCAATGATTTCTCACAATCACAACAACAACGACAAAAAACCCCGAAACTAAACAAAACAAAAAACAAAAACAAACAAACAAAAAAAAAAAACAAAAAAAAAACAAAAAAAAAACTCCACGTGAATCAAACTCTTGTACCGGACTACTTACGGTCAAACCACTTCAGCTGAATAATGTACAATCACTCTTTCAGTGTCGTTTGGCAGAAGGATAAAAGGTATTTTCCAATTTACGATAACACAAAGAGTGGTGATAAAAGAAAATCGTCAAACGAGGTTGTCGAGTATCATCCTCTCTGCTTGAATGAAATAATAACACTGGCACAGTGGTTTGATACGGGGAAACCCAAAGGGGAAAAGAAAAACGAGGTCACTTCATGTGAACGCACAATAATGTCCGAGATCATTAAAATCAGAATTTGAAAAATGTCAGAGGGAAAACGCTTTATTTAAATCTGTGAGATTTTTCTTTAACCTCTGACATTTTTTACTTGTAATATAAGATGACACATGTGAAATGGGAAAAATGTGCTGATAACGTTGGAAGTAGGACAATTGTAAACAGAATTGAAAAGATAATGGCCTCCATGAAGTCAGAGGAGATACGATGTTAAGCGACAATGTGCAGATAGTGACAAAAGTAATTACTGATGAAGAGATAGTGTACATTAATGGCAAGATACAGCTCTACAGCTAACGTGAGACAACGAGCAGGTCTATTGTTTCCCTCCGGAAAATCAAATTGTGATGAAAAGGCTTGTCTCGTAATTAAAATTGCACACTATACACGACCTGAGATCGTACTACCTTCCGACCATGAGACCACGTGTCGTGCTACCTGGCAAAGCACAGTATGCGACCTGACCTTAGGACCTGCGACCTGCCTCCCACACGCATTAGCACACACAGCGTGCGCCCAGCCAGCAGCTAGCTACCTAGCCATAAACGCACGACCACTAGAACAAATTCAACATGCCAAAACCTTCCGAGCAGGTCGTGCGACTGTAGTCCTACGACCACACACTTGGGTGTTTGGCGATGTCAAACCGACAGTCGGAAGGTCGTACGACCTTAGGTCTTGTAGTGTGAGGCGGATTTTATATAAGCGTATAACACATAGTGTATGTCCCTGTGCTCTCAGAAAAAAAAGGAAAGACTACATAATGATGGAATTTCCAATTGCAACGACAATTGTACAGAGTTTCAGGTTTGTTTTGTTTGTAAAAAGATGCGTTTTCAAAGCAGACTTGAATTCATTAACGTTGGCAGTTTCTCTTAAATTCTAAAGTTTTGTAGAGCTTTTAATCCTTGTATCTGTTTGACAGACATTCCACAAAGTAATCGATTGAAAAAAAAAATCAACATAGCAAATGATGAAAGCATGAACCAAACATTCTGCTCTGTGTTTGTCAATAGATTCTCGAATTTTTCAAATTTTGTATAAGGCGAATGAAGCAGAGCGACATTTTTTTTTGACAACACAAAATTTTCCATGAGCAATTTATCATCCAAGACGACACCTAAATTTCTGTAAATGTTTGGTGCATTAACTGTAGTTCGATCAAAATTAAGAGACTGTATGGACTGTACTGCCAGAAAAAAGAAAAAATAGAGAAATTCTGTTTTGGCACTGTTCAACTTAAGCTCATTGAATATCGGCCATTCATTTATCACTTTAATTCTGGACACAGTTTGTGTGATTACATTCGTAATTCTATATTTCTTAAAAGATCGATACAACTGGGTATATCACAAGCATAAAACATCCCTTGAACACCAAATGAATCTATTCAAGTTTCTAAAGGGGGCATATAGAATGGAAACATAAATTGACAACTGGTCACAATCAATGGGTGAAAGAGACAAGCTAATCCGTATAAGTAATTTATTTGTGCTATAAACGAGATAAAGGGATGGTACAGTTTCGGTTGAGATGGGGCTACAGGTTTCCAACCGTTTTTCAGGATGTGTGTGTGTGTGTGTGTGTGTGTGTGTGTGTGTGTTTAGATAACGAGAAAAACTCTTATGAAATATGAAAGTGTTTATAATTCTATGAGGGATTAAAAATTCATTTGATGTTGATTTGTTCTGAAATGACTGAGATATTCGAAATAAATCCACTGATCATAATAAAAGGTGGCACCAATATTTTATTAAGATCGCTTTGTTGTATTATGTTTTTGGATATCTGAACCATTTTAAAACCGATTTTTATCTAGTAAACTTCAAAAAATCCTCTGTAAGAATTGATTGCTCTTCAACATTTTACAAAGTGGTTTTTAAGTATCTCGCAAAAAGTTAAAAGCTCGATCCTCTCCTCAACAACTGCTATACCATCACTTTAAGGTTTTGGATTCCAGAATAATACAACATAGTCTTACGAATTCAAACAAAAACATGAAATAGATAGGAAATATACTAAGTCTGTGATGAACCAGGGTCCCTTCATTTCATTCCATTTTTATTTCATTTCACCCTTCTGAGTAGATTTTGCATCATCCTGTCTCTCCTCGTGGCAATAAAACAGTGAATCAGTATTTCCGATTTGATCCCCAGGCACAAACTTTACTTTTTCATTTGTTAAAGAGATATGTCCTATTTGGTCTGACACCAAGGTGGTGTAACTGGGTCAAATCCACTTGTATATTAGATTTCGTGTATTTCTCATATTTTCATTGAATGTGCTCGAATTATCTGCTCCGTCATTTGATTTTCACTCTATTGAATATTATGGCCTCTTTTTAGAGGTAGGTTGGGAGGTGGGGGCTGTTTTACAAATACAGTAAGAACTTCAAAAAACTGCGAAAGCTCTTTAGAAGATGCAATCACAACGACGCAAGTGGACTGATGGAAAAAGAAGATGCGGACAATCCTGAACTTCGAAAAGTCACCACACACAGACTTACACACACGCACACACACACACACACAAACACACACAGACAAACACACACATACATGCACACGCACACATGCACACACACTTTCACAAAGATCCTTGCATGTCGTCCTCTTACAGGCCATGTTTTGAATGGCGCACAAACTGAGAAAGCCTCTCACTATGCAGTCATGAGTTTTGACGCAGGAATAGCGGTCCATTTTACTGAAGCTCCGATGCCTGCATAATTTACACTTTATAGGATGCCTTTCAAAGATGTGATAAATTTCAATGCTGCAGAACCAATATACCACCACGTGTTTTGATCTATCGGACTATAGTGCCATTGTAAATAATATAATGCAGTCACGAACGGAAAAAGAAAAACTACAGTAATAACCTGCAATCGTTATTATACGCTGTCTAAAAGATAACAAAAGTGTGAGAAAACTACGTGTATTATTCATTCGCGTGAAAACAAATTAGTTATTTCACAAGCCACCCACATGAGATTTTGAAGAGCACGTCAGGCTTTATCGAATTAATAAGGATAAGAGCTCTCTCGCTTGGATAAATCTTTTTATTCAGTCTACACTATCTGATACAAAAATACCTGCCAATGTAAATGTTCGCCGGCCAATACGGAGAGCTCGGAGCTCAGAATAATAATAATAATACACGTACTATTTGTGAAGGAAAAAAAAATCGATACAATATTTTCTGTTGTTACAATCCCTGAAAATAGCAATCTCGTTTGTTCGGTTAAGAATTTGTTCACCATCTGCCCTCGTTAACATTTTCTCTTGTACGCTTTAATCATCACTTCTCGGGTAGCGCATATATGAAGACTATTTCATCTATCATTTCCTTTGCTGAGAGCCAATAAGAGAATCTTTTTCATCATCCCAAATCGCCAACGAATGGGAGCACTGTCCCTGGAATCTCCTACCGCTCACATTGTCATTACGACAATGGTTTGGATCGAGACTCTGTCAAATTTTGCAGACAGTTCCTTAGTTTTGTTTTGGCTGGAAGTGATACGAGTAATAGGGTAGTTGAGTTCGACACCCACGAATTATACGGCCACGAGTCATAAAGCCCACGAGTCATACAGCCCACAAGTCATATACAGTCAAACCTGCCTTAGCGGCCACCTGTCTATAGCGGCCACCTGTCTATAGCGGCCACTGAAAAATCCCCCCGAGAGAAAAGCCCTGTTAAAGACCCTGTGTATAGCGGCCACCTGTCTAACGCGGCCAGCGGCCACAAATTTTGTTTCCCGCGGTAGATTTTAACCTGTCTATAGCGGCCACAGAGCCGGTAATTTGGCGTGTTTTTCTGATTTGTGGCCGTGCCAGACATTCATGGGCAACGTTCAGTGATCGCCACCGCTGCATTCATGACTTATTCAGTCATAATAATGCACTAGTGTAAAGCTTTCTTCACGACTGTACACATGCAATCGTGCAACCGGCATTGTTCAATGCATGAAATACACGTGTGTATACTTACGCATAGTACTTATGTACATTAAATACTTATCGATGTATTAAACGATTATGTACATGTATATGCAATGCACATTAAGTTGGATTACCTGTCTATAGCGGCCACCTGTCTATAACGGCCACTTTTTTCGTTTCCCTTGGGTGGCCGCTATAGACAGGTTTGACTGTATATAGCCTATGAGTTCGACACTATTAAAGCAACAAGGCCCGTGCACGAGATCCACACATTGGCCTTTAAGCCAGGTGGTGGAATGTCGAATTCGTGGCTGTTTTTACTTTGTGTCGAACTCATGGGCTGTATGACTCGTGGGCTGTATGATACCTGGGTGTAGTTCTCGTGGGATGACCCCTTTGAGTAGTGTCACTGTAGTATGGTGGAAGAGGCTCTTACCATTTCACTTCGGAAGTCCAGAGTTCGAATCCCGCCAAAGGTCCTTAGAGACAAGACAAGATGATTTTAAAGCCTTTTCCCTTTAGACACAGGTGTATAAATGGCTACACAGCAATGGTGAGGTAAATTCGATTATATAACAGGGTCTCCTCTCTTAGCTCAGCTGCGAGATTCGCACCAAATGAGGGATTGACTGTACAAAACGTTCTTAGTGATGGCGGACAGGGTTTATTAGTGGGGAGGTTCATCATTTTCCACAAATAAACAACAACCAACCAACCAACACACCGACAAACAAAACAAAGCAATCTACAATACTTCCCTTATCTAGTCTTTATCATCCAAGTTCTTTGTAATAGTGTGGTACGCCTACAGAAAAAAAACTATTGAAAAAAAAAAAGATCAGTCGTCAACCTGTTTGGATGTCAATCAAAAATAGAAGAGAAATTCGTTTCAACATACATGAATACCAACCTTAAACAACTCAACCGGAAAAAAAAAACCCAAACAAACTTTGAACATTTTAAAGTATTATAATCATTCAATTAGCACTCAATGTTCAATCATTACCAACCTAGTTTACATCTAATAAAATCTATCAGATTTGACAGCAGCAGCCTATATTTTGTTACGCAGGTCAATGACACCTTGATATATAGTATGACCCTTTCAGATTAAACTAAGTCTTCTTAACACCAAAACATTAGATCGGTATTGACTTTACATGCAAACAATTGCCAGCAATCCGGACAGAGTTAATTTAAGTCACAGAGAAAAAAAAAACAGCAACCCCAGCATTCACACTCACTTCCTTGTTGAATGGGACAAATGGATTTTGCTCTCCTGTTATTACATAAACAAAGACAATAACACCAAAGAAAATGTTGATGCAGAATGATATTTTGCATACTTTATATAACATTCCACGAGACTGATGGAGGGTTGATTCCTCGCAATGATGTTCATACGAAGAATCGCAGCTGAATTTCTTTTTTGTTTTTGTTTAAAGTGGAGGAATGTATTTACCCCTGACGTGACGTAGAACAAGGAAACAACACTGTCATCTACTCATGTTGTTGGTTTTTGGGTCTGTTGTTGACACTATTTAACCTGCACAGAAGCGATTGATTTGTTTGCTACAATTTTCTCTCAATCCCCCCCCCCCTATTCCAGTGGGTATTTACTGTAGATTCACATCTAAGGTAGATAAGACATTCCTCAGTCAGCCACCATCCGGTAAAGGTGGCTCGTGACATGTGACATGTGACATGGTCCCGGATGTATCAATATCGATGTCCCCTCTCCTGCTCTCTCTCTCCTTCCTTCTCACACACACACAGGGAAGTATTGCTTGTTACTGATCGCCAAAACCATCAGTGTCCCTTCTGATGGAGTCGATACCAGTCATGGACTCTAGGGGGCGCTCTGCGGCATATCATTCGTGAGGTTTAGTGACAGGCTGACAGCAGGCGGCTGAATGGAGAGTTTAAGCGGGAACTGCTTTTTGACATGTTACAGGGCTCACAGCCGGTGCACTCAAGCCCCCACTGTCTTTGAATATAGGAGGGCGAGAGCAGAGACAGAAACGTACACCTCCGAAGTGAACGAGTGGTAGTGACTGGGGAATTCTTCATCGAGTGCCGTTCTATTCTTGAAGACAAGTGATAGTTAACGAGTGAGAGACATGGAAGGCAGGTTTCACGGGAAACGGATAATACGGGCCTCGCGGTGACAGACATAAAGCAACAAGTATTAATGTATGGATAGTTTCCGGGTACAGGAAGGATCAGGATTGGGGATGGGAAGGGAGGGGGGGGGAGGAAGGGAGGAGGGAGAGGTGCGGGTATTGATTTCTATTTCTGAGCTCCCCCTTACGTTCAAAAGGGTTTAGCTACCTACGGTTCATCGTAGGAGAGAGAGAGGGGGAGGGGCAGATTGAGAATGAGAATGATAGAGAGAGAGAGAGGAAGAGAGAGGAAGAGAGGGAAAGATAGAAAAGGAAAGAAAAAGAGGGGGGAGGAAACCAAGCACCAGCTGCATGATTACATGCCCAGGAGGAAGAAACATTAAGAAAACATCTCTAATAGAGGGAGCAGCCAGATCAAAGAGGGAACAGCTACATCAAAGTGGTCCCGTGTTCCATCTTCCAACAAGATACAACAGAACAAGCACATTTTTGTTTTTGTTGGAAATATTACACTTTCGCACTGCCTAGAGGCAGTCAGTTTCTTTTATGATTGAAATGGTTACATGTAGTATAGTCCATCTAGAAATAAAACAAATTTACACATTCCTCTTGCTATTTTACCAGCTGTTGTACAACAGACCCACAGCGCTAATTGAATTATTTAGCTGATTAACTCTCTCCAAACAAAAGAACTGTCTTTATGAAGAACAACTTTCATCATAATTCTGCGTGCCGCACTATACCACCTGCTCATGGATCCGTGTGTGAATTTGATCATGACATTTGCTACTGCGACAATAATAGCTCTCATGAAATTTCTGCAAGCTAAGTCGATCATAAATTCTACCAACCGATATTACACTGACCCTAATCCTAGATAATCGTCATAGTATCAAATTAAACTTAAATCCCTATCACAACCTTTACCCTTAGTCCTTGGTGAAAATAAGACCGGAGAAATGTCGCAGGAGTGAAATAATGTTGTGTTACCGTATAATATGTGTACATTTGACTCACTGGCACAAAAAATGGTTAAGAACGGATCTTGTTGGATGTTCATGAAAGGAGAGGAAGAGGGATTTTTCCATTCACAACCTCGAGAAATTAAGTGTAAGAAACTCGATGAACTTCACGACCCCTAGCTTCTCTATTCATTATATTTCCTTCCTTTTCTTTTCAACGTGTCACTGCCAAATACAACGTAGGCATGTCGCTCATTAACCTAGACGTCAAGATTGTTTAAGAAAACCTCGATTTATTTCCTCAAGCAACATCCAGTTTACTCTGAGCTACTACCTCGTTTATCCACCGGAGGTCCATAATGGTTATTAACGCAATCTTCTATCAAATAACCCTTGTTGTTGTAACTGTTTTTTTTTCCTTTTTTTCTTTTTTACTCCAAGGACACAGAGTTGTTGAGGGCGCGGAAGTTGTAAAACCTAATCTACCCACGCAAAAGCAGTGAGGATTCTAATAGCCCCATGCTCTATGTATTAACGAGTGCGTCAGTATGGCGACGCAGCAGAACCGGAAAGCGGTCAACCGGAGCCGCGTTTTCCTGGACCCACCCGGGAAGTGGTGGGGGTCGGCGGATGAGGTTTGTCTTTTATCCGGCGCTCCCGCTTTAACTGTGTTTAGGGTGAATGTTGAAATACATAAAGAATACTGCTTGATCCCTCTCATCAATAAGCGCTCATATTATTGAATTGGGGTAGAATTTCACGTCGCTCAGTACAATGACTTTTGATCATTATTGAGACATTGACGGATCCAATACCTTAAATGTAATCAAACCAATATAATTATATATATATATATATATATATATATATATATATATATATATATATATATATATATATATATTGTAATCATAACATGATTTTATTAATCGAATAATGTGTACGAACCTTGAGAGTTGGGAAGTGGTTGCTTCGGTTTCTGTTTCATTTTTTACAAGTGTAGTTGCGAGAAATACTATACTAAACCGTATGTCCGCAAACACATTACAATGGGACCTCTGCAACGACAACTTTAGAGGTAATCAGTCAATCCAAATACAATTTTAGGGGATGAAACTAGAAATTATTACCCACATATTATCGAAAGCCCCATCCGATTTGCTTCAGTGGTCAAAAAGAAATGAGGATCTTTGTAGAGATGTCAGAAATCATTCCCCTCCAAGTTCTGTCCATTGTATTCATACATTGATAGGTAGTTCCAAGAGCATCCAAGGGCTAAACTTCAAATAAACAGACCCATGACATGCTTTACAACGATCCACGTTTTCTCTGTGACCACTTAACCAAATTGAGTGGGTTTTATGCAAAATATAGGTAAGATGTTATATTTGTAAATCCTGAAATAGCATTCAGACAGCATAATCGTATTGAAAGTTATCAATGCAGAAATCCGATTGTATTTCTTTCTTTTTTTGGGGGGGAGGGGGACATACTGTATGATGTTGTTGCAAGTCGGATTTTGATCAAGCCTGTACCACTTTGGAAAGTTACACTTTAAAGTAAAGTGTCGTGGGGAATTGAACTTAGGGGGAAAAGAAAAGTGCGATCTGCTGCACGTTTGTGACGTTTGCTTGTGTTTAAGCGTCGTGTGCAAAGGAAAATATTTGTGAACACGAAGGAAGCATGTCCGGTATCCATGTCGCGTAACAGCTCATAATAGTATGGGCTTTTTGCCATGTTAATGAGTGGTTATTAACTCATTCTGCACCAGGGACTTCTAGCAGTGTGTACAACGCTCTGAGGGTTTCTGTGCCTTTGCTGATGCTAAAGTAAAGATTTTGCATTTTTTTGTGTGTGTGTGTGTGAAACGAGGCAATGTGCCAGTTACGATGATACCAACTCAGTTTCGAATAAATCTCATTTGGCCTGCACAATTACTCGTGCCGTCGAGAATATACATTTTGATAGATTAAGATATGACCTTCTCGGGGAAAATGCAAAAAAAAAAAAAAAAACATCATCAATCATGAGCGATAATGGCTGGTGTTGGCCACATTAAGGTAATGCGATATTCCGAATTAACATGAAAATCACCCAAAGTATACGGAATTCCAGCTTATATCAATGCCTCTTTTTTTTCCCCTCGCATTCATACGTGGAAGCGGTTCATGGCTTCTGATACCCATGAATAAGCGTCTTACCTTTATCTGGGGTGTTAATGAATTAGATGTCAAAAAATGTGAAACGTATAGTCTGTAATCACTTTAATTGCCACTGCATGACCTTAAGGAGTTGCGGTGATGAATTATAGGCAGCATGGGGGTGGTGATACCTCATGCGCCCTTGGCAACACCTTACGTAATATAACTACTTACGATAATGTTTTCAATCTGATTAGCAATGGTGTCAGTGCAGAAGTTTGGATTGCTAACAAAAAAAAAAATGATTATGTAGGTATGAATGATTGAAAAACAAAAACAGATGATGAAATAGCCGTCTAGGTACATCCTTTTCTAGTTATTGATATGAATTATTATGTAATCATGTATTGTCTGTATACCTGACTTTTTTTTTCAAAATATTTATTACTAACGCTGAATCTGAAGGAGCCAGAAGACATAGAATAATAACTTGCTCCCTTTTCCCTTTTGCTAAAAAATATCTAATTTTTGACGTAATTATTTTGATGATTTGAGGCAAAAAATAATGACCTGGAGCAAACGCAAGAACAAGATGTCTTTGATGACGCAGATGATGACAATTGTAGCGTGATTGATTTCACGATGACGGTGTCGTTCATAGAAAATTCCGTTGCGGGGGGGGGGGGGGGGATGAGGCGGGTCGGACGGAGCAATGGAGGACGGATTCCCGCGGGAGAGATGTATGTGAGAGAGAGAAAAAGTCGGACCCACTGGAACCTGATTTCATTTTTACTTTAGTTCTTATCCTGTTAAGGATCATTTCGCATTTGAAGAGACATATGAATTGCAGAACAGCACGCCAACGAAAAGGTCCTCAGTTCAAAGCCCAGTCCCTCGAACTCTTACCCTCAAACAAGCGTTTTGCCCTTGCTGCTCCTCTATACATGGGTGTATGCATCAGCGGTGCTACCTTGTCAACGCTGGGGGCAGTGATAATGGCAGAACTATCTTTTAGAGCGTTAGCAAAACTGTAGAAGCTACGCTTAATTGATGAAATTATTTGTATAGAATTTGTATAGAATGATGTCTTATTATACAATAACTAACAAACGCAAACAGAAAAAACTGACCAGAAATGAATATTATTTATTAGTGGAGAAGTTGAGCAAAGAAAATGGGATTTCATTGGGATTCGAACCCGAGACCTCCGGATTGCTGACCCGGTGCTCTTCCGATTGAGCTATAGAAATTATCCTGCGGGTTTATGCCAGGTTCAAGTGTGTATGTGTGTGTAACACACAAACACGACAAACACACTGCTATAGCTTCTGACCATTCGAGCATTGAGAATTTAGGGTTTCTGGGACGAACACTGAATTAGGGATTTCTATAGGTCAGTCGGTAGAACATCGGGCTAGCAATCCGGAGGTCTCGGGTTCGAATCCCGATGGAATCCCATTTTTTTTTTTTGCTCAACTTTTCCACTGTACAATAACTATAATAAAATGAGGCATATGATGTAATGTATTATTGTAATGTATTATTGTATGATAGTGACGTATGCTAGTGACGTTACGACGACATAGCGCTACACGATGACACTTATAACAGGTTATCCGGGCAATTACCCCCAGAGGGCAATTACCCCCGGCTAAATACTGGTTAGTGGTGAGGTTAGAGTAAAGATTATGGTTAGGGTTAGGTTTAGGGTTAGGAGTTTGGGTTATGGTTAGGATTAGTTTCAGGATTAGGATTAGGATAAGGGCCAGGGGAAGAGTCCGGGGTAATTGCCCAGGGGGTAATTGCCCTAAACCCGGTTACAATGTAATTGGATATATAAATACAATGTAAACAGTGTCATTGAGCACCCTTTTACTGTCTGCTTTTGTACAGGATATGTCAACGGAAACGGATATGGAACTTCTACTCAGAAAACTTATACTTCGGAACTTGCGCTTCTTTTTATATTTCTTTTGCCCACGACTCTTTTTTTTTTTATCAAAGGTAATTGTGATACCCACAACAACAACTGTCGCTACAGAATCAACACGGCCATGACGGCCGCAAACATCCCGGTTCCTATATTTCTTTGCTGGTACCATCATCTCGTCTTTAACAACAATCTACGAGTATCCCTCCGACTGCCAACCTCCTCACCGGCCGCTAAGGTGTGGGCAAGACCACAAGTTTGGTTAACACGAAGGCAGATGCATTATACAGCAGTGAGGACACACAGTCTAAAGAGGGAAAGAGCGAAACCTTGTGACATCTTTTTAAAAGGCATGCAAGAGATAATGTTCTATTAGAAGCAAACTTGCAAGCAGACTTAACGAGCTTTTGTCAAAGGAACACGAACAAAGAAAAGAAGAATAATTATTAATGTATCTTTTAATTTCTTTCATTTCATTACTTTTGTCCAATTTGTCAATATCTCTTCTCGTTAAGGTGATGGAGTTGCACATCTATTCTAATCACATACAACGTTCTTGAATGTGTACACATTCTTTGACAGTAGAAGGGAGAAACAAAAACAAAAACAACAGCAACAACAACAACAACAAATAACGCAAATATGCTGTATACACACAAGAAAACAATAACAAATTATCTTATCAATGTAAAATCTATATGAATCGGAGGAGGCAATGAAGTCAGCAATTTGCCTCGTGCGCCTCTACTTAAGGAGGAATGAATCCGAGGACAGATGTTCATGTTAATATTGTATATAGGCCTACACATTTTTTTCTCCCTTCATGCAGTGTTAATTTTGTATTCTTGTTGGTAAGATCCCCCAAGAAAACAGGCAGAAAAAAAAAAGGATCGTGGATATATACGCTTTTACGTCTTGACATCGAAAGGATCAAATTGTGAAGGTGTGTACGACAGAGGAATATCTATCATATCTATTGTGTGTGTATACCAAATTATCATCATCAGACATTTCCTGCGTAAACGTCATATAAAAAACTATGGCAAGTTAAGACCTTCTATATCTAAAACTGGATGCCTATCCTCTTTTAATTCAACGAGTTAATGTAAGGGGCGGATCTATAGGAATTCAGTAAAGGGGGGGGGGGGGGGGAGGCGCAAAACAGATTTCTGGTGGCATTTTCGGGTTTAATCAGCTGACAAACAAAGAAAAGGGCCTTAATCTTCTCATACCACTTCCGAGTTTCATCAGCATACGAAAAAAAAGAAGCAGAAGGTGCGCATTAAAACAAAATTAAAGGGGGCTCCCAGTGCGCCCCCTGAATGTTATCTTCTCAGAAAGTCTTTCACTAGGGAGAGATTCCTGACCGAAAAAGTCAAACTAAACAAGGGATATTTGTCAACGAACATGACGAGACAGAAATAAATGAATTGTTTCATGCATTGTAAGCTTTGAGACATTTTGTTCAACTCCATTGATTGTGTATGATTCATGTAGTTACACATTTTAAAAATGTGAAATAAGACACTGTAACAAGAACAAGACAGTAGTGTGGGGAAAAAGCAACAGGTTTGCACTCTCTCTCTCTCTCTCTCTCTCTCTCTCTCTGTCTCTCTCTCTCTCTCTCTATATATATATATATATATAATATTATATATGATATTCCTTTTTTTGTACCTATTTTCAGAAAGTATAATTGTGATAATCTCTTTTAAGATGTCTAGACAAGCTATTAATCTCTTCTGAAGATTCATAATCAGGAGCAAATGCAGCAAAATCTTCCTGTCTTGGTACAGAATGGCAGATCCAATAGAGTACTATTTTCTGTTTTCGATGTCCTTCCATGCAAGAGCTCACACTTAATATGATAATCTACTGTCCACTGAATTAACGGATATATATCTGAAAGTGTCGATTTCACATCGTCATAGCGATCAAGGTCTACCTACAGCTTGTCCGTACTGTATGGGAAATGATAGCAGCACCAATAATGACCACTGCGGCGTCATGAAAACATGTTGCGTTTACCAATCCCCTTTCCTCTTCTTATACTAGCTATTTTACTTTCTTTATGTAAGCGCTTTCTGGAGAGAAATAACACGAGAAAGAGCTACAGGTAGAGAACACGGTTGCAGTAAAAAAAAAATGATCGAAAGTCAATTCGCATTTGGTCAATCTCTGCCATGGCTTTAGGCGCAGGTGGGTTTTGTGTGAGTGAATCGTTCAGCAGAAAAAAAAAAAGAGGAGTAGAATGATTGCGTTGTATCTCACATCTGAGAGTACGTGAGCTGTAAAGTTGGTCATGACATTACGGCGAGGCGCCTTTCAAAATGCGAAGGGAGGGAGGTTCTTCCCCGTTCGACTGTCCAATCACAACGTTTTGCGACTGAGTGATTAGAACCAATCGAATCACTGCGAGCAATTTAGTGGCAAATCGCTTCTCGAGGAATCGTAACTGCGGACGCACAGTACTTACCAGTCAACAGCGCCGCGCCAGGCGATAGCAGGTATAGCGTGAAAATCAAAACTTATTACAAGTAGAAGGCCACTCACTCATACTGGAACTCTTGACACTTTTTTTCCTTCCCTGCCCACACATAATATTTGACCCAAAGACATAATGGATTAAACCCCACCCCGCCAGGCTTAAAAGCAAAAAAGAAAGAAAGGAAAAGAAAAAGATCGTTCAGCCCATAAATTTGCGCCGTGGTTGTCGAATCGCGACCAAACAAGTAGAGAGGGCGGTAAGTGGCAATATATAGCGAAGAAGTCGTCTGCAAACTTGATAACGGCGCTTTCATTCGCGGGATCGTTGACTCTGTTGTCACGTAACTTGTTGGCGGGAAGCTTCCACTCAATGATATTTGCTACGACGACCCGTTGAAACAGAGAGAAGAGCGAGCGAGAGGGGGAGGGCGAGAGAGAGGGTGAGTGAGTGAGTGGAAGAGAATGCGAGCAGATCGGACGGAAGTACACAAGCTTTTCACTGGACGACAGGGATCGAACTTTTTTCGTGTTTCTGGACAAGGATCGAACTTGAATTGTCTTGTTTCATTTGGCGACGCCAGTTCTCCAATTGGAGTGAGTCCAAGTACGCGCAGGGACACTCTTTAGTCCGCTCAATCTGGGGTCTTGGTGGTATACAGGAGATAACATCCATTCAGCGTCGGGCTTCACCTTCCCGCTGTCCTACCATTCTAAGGTAAGCAGAAAATACCATGGGTCTCAACTATATCGTCAATTAAGCTCTCCTGACGCGTTTGGATGTATGAGAACGTACTTTTGAGAAGTAAATCCTAAATGTTTAGTCATTGTAGAAGGGGATTACATCTTAGTCCCTCTTTAACAAATGCGTTGATAACGAACTATAAGCTTTAAGGGTTGGTATAGTTTTGGTTGAAATGGGGCTTCAGGTTTCCAACTTTTTTTTCCCGTGAGATAATGAGAAACCTCTGAGTGATATGAAAAGGCATTTAATTCTAAGAGGGATTCAAAATTTATTTTGATGAAAATTGGTTTCTAAATGGCTGAGATATCGAAAAACAAAGGGATCCTAATAAAAGGTGTGATCCACCGTTTATTAGGTTTGCTTTGTTTTACTTTGTTTTTTTTTTGGATATCTCAGTCATTTCAAAACCTATTTTTATCAAACAGATCTTTGAATTGTATGCTCTTCAACATTTTATAAGTGGCTTCTTAGTATCTCGCAAAAAGTTAAAAGCTCAATCCCCATCTCAACCAATATCATACCATCCTTTAACAACACGATAACTTCTCTATTTTCCTCCCCTCTCCCCAGGTATTCAAAGTTTCAACTCCTCCAAGATTTTGATGTGATATTATCTGTATTAACGTGCTTCATCTTTGTCTGATAATAAGCATTATGTCTGTGAGTGCCGTCCCCTGCATTAATTTTGATTGGGATTACCATAATCGCGGAGGTAAAAGTTGGCAAGTGCGTAATTTGCTTCTCCCTCCTACTCAAGCAACATTGAAGGAATTACATTCTTTTTCATAGATATAGACCTATTCTAGAGCTTCTAATCTATTGTGGGAAGTTGGCGGGGGATAATAAAATCCGATGTTTGCGTTGTAAAGTCAGTTCTCATTCCTCTTAGGGTCCATAATCTGTCATAATATCTAATCATGCTTCTAAATTAGGCTACTTCAGATTTCATGCAAAGATTAATCACCCTATAGATATTGGATCCAAGTTTGCAATCGATTCATGAATGAATCATTTCTTCATTTTTCTTCCCTCATTGTTCTCTTCTTCTTTTTTTACTTTCTGACGTGTATCTCTTGAACGTCATTTTCCCCCTTTTTTTTAGGAGAGTGCAGACCAGTTGTATTTGTTTTGTTTTGTTTTGTTTTGTTTTGTTTTAAGAAAAAAGAATTGGATGAAAGTATCAAGTTGCTCTGTGACATAGCAAAATTCTGTGGTGAAGCTAAATATAAAACTATTGGGCTAACGATCTAACATCCTCTCTCGGCCGCAAAGAACACCCTTGCATGTATCTTCGTGTACTCTTTGGATCTTGTGATCGTGAAAATGAATTGAATGAACTCATGAGCTCTTCCACGTTTTTTTTTTAATATATAGTAAAGGTAGACTCTTGGAACATTTCAGATTTTATGCCGAAGTATAAAGCAGAATACGAGAAAGAATAAACGTATCTAACGGAAGATTTTATTTGGACAATCGTACTGTCTTCTGCCGTTGAGCTATAGCAATATCCTATCTATGAATGTGTCTTTTTATCGAACATTTCGGTATATTAAGCGGGATTCTTGTGGTAAAGAGATGAGATCTTGAGAAAAGGCATTTCTGAGCTCCGGCCAAGAACATATATAAGTTTGATGATTTCATCATATCGACGATTAGGAAAGGGCATCCGATAATGCAGAGTTTACAATAAGACATATGAATAAATACGACAGAAGTGAGGCTATACTCGAGAAAAAAAGTCTCTCTCATCTTTGTCAGCCTTTTCTTACTCTTCTTCCAATCATCATCACCAATGTTATCATTATCGTTACCATCTATACCTCATCGTCATCATTTGATGTCTATTATTCATTTTTACTCTGTTTTTGTTGTCAAAATTAGAGCGTCCTTGAATGGTATTGGCTCTCTGAAAGAGTCTTTTGAAGGTCGATTAGAAGTCATGACTATATAAGAATCATCGCTTTCAAACTATCACGCCGTGATGTAAGAACACAATATGGACCCATCTCGGCGGAATGAGTAATTTACACACATAAAAGTGACGATTGTCGCTCTTACGACAGAGTCAAATCGCCAAAAGAAACTTTCCCTTGGTCCTTTCTTCTTTTTTTTCGAAGAGGGAATCTCTAATGCTTTCAGCTGATTAATGGCGTGACCAAAGAGAGGAGTGACAAGTATTTGAACATCTTCCGTTTCTTCCAGAAAGAGTGTGTTGATAGAGATTGAGTCCTCTTACCGTTTCCTTGAGAGTAAGAAGAGCCGATCTCAATCATGTCACTTACAGTTTTCACCATTGTTATCATTGACATCCAAAATACCTTTCCACTCTCTTAAGGTACTAGTGAAATTTTTTCCTATAATTTTTATCGTTTTTTATTTACTTGTAGATGACAGTGTTTGCTTTTTTTTTTTAAATCACCACGGACATGATGTCACCTGATAAAAGTAGTTGATATAATGCTCTTTGACAGTAGAATGAATGGATAACCCCAGCAAAGTATAATATACCCATTACCCAATACATGCTACACATTTTAATGCACGTTTGAAGATTGGGATTCCTGATTAAAACTATTGCCATGGTTTCCCTATCTGGTGTAAGCACGCACCCATCCAATCACATACACACATTAAAACGGAACATTTCATGCTAAACAAAAACCTCGGAAAGCGCATTGGGCTTCCATCGATTACGCTTGAATTTTGTTTCCTCTGCGGACTTGTAATTTTTTTCTTTGACTGTCAAGTTATAAAAGTATGGAGAGAAAACATTCACTATTTTCGTTTTTACTCTTCATTCCCCTCCCCCTCCCCCTCTTCATTACCGTCGTGTCCCTCTTCAAAGCAGCCAGGGGACAACCTTAATAAGGCCCAGCTCCATTAACAGCAAACGTTTCATCACGTGGGAATTTAATGTAGATGAATGATTTACTTAATTGCGGGAAAATTTTTTCAGATTCTAATTTTCTTTTTCAAAGTCATCATGGTCAAGCACATAATAGACAACTACACAAGTATAATACGAAACATACTGTGCTGCTGCCCAATACTCACCGCTTTAACATGAATATGTTCTTTCTCACCGCTTTGACAGGAATACGTTCTTTCTTTCTTTTGTTTCCACTGACAATGTCTCACAGACAAAGCCCGTCTTGTTTTAAGTTGTATTAAATTCTATCTTCTCTCTTCCTGGGGCGTGATAGAAAAGTATATTCTATCAAATCACATTTTGTTATTTTCTCTTGCTTTAGAATAAATTGTAAAGGAGGAAAGAAATACACATTTTTGTTGTTGTTGTTCCAACTATGCTTTCAGAGTTGAAAATGAATAGGAGTGTAGCTGGAATCATCACTTTCAATCTTATTGATTTCTTAAGTCAAATTTCACAAACGTGTTATAAGAGAGTAAAATGAGTAACACATTTCCTCTGGCGCCAATAAAGCTAAGCGTCTCCGAAAGGTTTTAGTAGAAGGCATTAAGCGATTACACTCTTTTCTATTGCCACAGGCTTGTGCGATGTCTTGCATTTAAAGAAGCGAGTTTTCTGGAGTAATCAACGATTACTTTACAGCCGAATACGATTTGACAGCAAAGCCAAGCTTTATATCCTTACCTTATATTAAACGCATCCTCGTTTCCACTCTGTCAAACCTGCAACTTAAAGCACTGATCCTGTAATTTTTTTTTAATGATATCGGTATACATGTCGTCATATGGAAATTGCATACACTTTGAAGCGGAGACGGCCGAACATCTACTTTATCATGACATTCAATCGCGTTTCAAAAGGGAATCAGCTTTCACTGTCTCTTTAATGACGCCTCATGATGTCATAATTACAGATTAGTGACAACTATTGTCAAAGTAGTTATGTTGTGTTCAATAGTACTTGACAAGAACACTGCTAACCGCTAAACGCAGAGTAGGTGACGCGCTACGATCTCGCACTATACTTATTTGTGTTTATCATGTTTATGTTGATACCTTGACACATTACAGCTGCATTTCGTGATTGGTCATAGTTTTAATATCATGCAGCATCCGCTTCTCATAGGGAATGACTTCACAGAAACCAATGACTGCCTAAATTCATCAAGTTCATCATTATACCATTCTTCAAATATGATCACGCGTAGGAAAATTAAATAGATGGGTAAACGAGTTTATCTTCATCAGTCGTGCAGACACATATTGCATGAATGGGGGCCTCAATTTCTCTCGTCTCATGAAGAAAAGAAAATTTGTGAAGTTAATTTCAAGAGGTATATTCACCTACTACACACGCTTTGAACAACAACAACAACAACACTGGTGTGGAGAGTCTTCATAAAAAAAATATTGAAAAAAATGTCAACAATTTTAATGTAAGTCATTTCACTTTCAATAACGTAGGTAGAATGGACAGTTTTGACGTGTGAAAGTTGTTTTTTATTAATAATCTTTTTTACTGCCATATATATAATATATATATATATATATATATATATATATATATTATTTTATTTATTTTTTTTTTAAACAAGGAAGGAAAAACTGACCAGAAACAATTGTAATAATAAAAAGCGAAAACTTTGAGCAAAGAAAATGGGTTTTCATGGTATTCGAACCCGAGACCTCCGGATTACTAGACCGGTGCACTACCGACTGAGCTATTGAAAGCCCTAGATCGGTATTCGTCCCAAACCCTTAATTCTCTTTGCTCTTTGCAAAGAATCCCGATGAAAACCCCAAAAGCTCAAAAGCTCAAAGTTTTCGCTATTTATTATTACAATTGTTTCTGGTCAGTTTTCCTTCCTTGTTTCAAAATATATTACAAAAAAGCTGCATCGCTTCGGCGATCCCTCACATTTATTCCAAAGTTGATTTACATCATTTGGGTTTATGTCAGGTTAATGTGTGTGTGTGTGGCACACATGCACACACTATAGCTTCTGACCACACGAGCAAAGAGAAAGGGTTTGGGACGAACACCGATCTAGGGCTTTCAATAGCTCAGTCGGTAGAGCACCGGTCTAGTGATCCGGAGGTCTCGGGTTCGAATCCCGATGAAAACCCATTTTCTTTGCTCAAAGTTTATATATATATATATATATATATATATATATATATATATATATATGTATATGTTTTTAGCTATATAGCAAGTGAGATAATCTGAAGGAAATCAATCCACACTATTGAGGCCCACTTTTGAGAAAAAGAAAAAAAAAGTAGAAGAAAAATCAAAGTGCAGCGAGCTTCTGTTTTATAGACAATTATCAAAGTCAACGACTTTTTTGACATTTCGTAGACAAGGCTGCAGACCAGACAGAAAGATAATTAAGTGTAGACATGTTCATGCATGTTTTATTGACATGAAAGAGAAGACGAGAGGTGTTTAATTTTTTTTAAGAGAGAGAGAGAGAGAGAGAGAGAGAGAGAGAGAAAGAGAGAGTGGATACGCTTTTAATTCTGAGTTTACTCCTTTGCTTTGCGTTCTGGTATGTTTTGCAGCGATTAATTCCCATAGTGATAATAGAAACACAACGCTTTTTACCAAGAAACCATTACTCCTCCCGCAGTGGTCATGGAAGGGGGAATAGTGAAAAAATTTTTCAGCAATTGAGTTTCCATTAAAGTGATGAAATATTAATCAAGAATCTCGCTTAGGTTAATCTGATACAGCTGCCAATGATATTAGTGTCGAATTGGTGGAAGAAAATACACTGTAATGGCCTAGTGTTTGGAATAATAACGTATTTCAGCAGAGTTATGGCTGTGACGTCACAACGACACTCCTCCCACGCAATTTGCCGTTGACACGGGATAATCAAATGAAACCATTTTTTTTTTTTCATTTCTACCCCCTTACATGCAAAACTGTTGTTTGACAAATAAACAAAGAAAGGATGACTCGTTGAAATATGCTAAACGCGGGATGGTTGCTATGGTATTTCAGAAAAGGAGTTCTGTTCTTATGTGGGGGGGGGGGGCCTGGGGATGATTTAGAAGACTGTTATTGGTATAACTAGATTGCCTTGTGTTCTTTTGTTCTGAAAGGAACGAGCGCGGTGAAAATTGTAATGAAATGACCAAACCACAATGGGACTGCTGATTACATCATAATCAGCCGCTGGAAAACAACAAAGTCCTGGGAGCGAGGTATCCAGTACAACCCCGTCCTCGTAAAGACACAGTGATTGGATGTGTATAAAGCACGCGGCGTTGGCGCGTTCATTGACCGATGCAGCTCCGAGCCGTTTCCGGTAATTGGTATTAACTGATCAAAATGGATGAAGGCCTGACTGAATAGGTTAAAGTATATTCTTTCGTCCTTTCGCTCCAGGATACTGTCCTCCAGGACTCGCAAAGTGGTCAGTAAATGACATATATAGTCACTGAACTATAGAACTAGAAATGGAAGGCGTGAGCTTATCGGCCTATTTGAAAGACATGGTATAGTTTTGGTTGAGATAAGGGTTGAGCTTCTGAGCAAGTTTTTACGATATGATTAGAAGTCACTTATGAAATATTAAAGCACATACAATCCTAAGAGGAATTCAAAGTTTATTTGATGAAAATCGGTTTTGAAATGGCTGAGATAACCAAATACAAAATAAAACAAAGAGATCCTGATAAAAGGTGGACCCCACCTCTGTATTAGAATCGAGTTGTTTTTGGATATCTCGGCCATTTCAAAACCAAGTTTCATCAAATATACTTTGAATGCGTTTTAGACTTGTATGGTCTTTCATATTTCAGGAGAGGTTTTTCATTATCTTGCAAAAAGTTGGAAACCTGAAGATACATTGTAAAATCGTTATCGCAAGAATTTACAACTACCCCGTCTTTAGGACATCTAGGACGGACGGGGGTTAACTTGGCTGTTGGGACTGAAATGAAATGACGTTCACAAGTGTAATAACCATCAAATGACAACGGTACCCCCCCCCCCCCCGTAATGCCGCGGCCTCTGCAATACTTTAGTCAAATTGACAATGCCTTGAAAAAGCTAAACTGTCTTCAGAATGTATGTCATTTCTGATATCCATTTAATTTTGTACATGCATTAGGAATAGTTATGAAAAACAACGAGACAAGGGTGAAGCAGAACGAGTTCAATAATAATAAGGATAACTGCTTTATTCCCATCAACGTGCGATTTAATGGCTGCTAAGATTGCCGGCTATATCAAAGAAAGCCGTAATTATATCCTGTGATTTTACCAGGCATTCAACATAATGCTATCACTTAAGACACCATAACACATTTTTTTTTCTTCTTTTTAATCTAAGAAATTTTTTGAATATTGTAAAATATGCTCTACATATTAGTTTTGTCGCAATCAATATCACATAAAAATCATCCATTCCTTTTAGTAATGTTAAAAGCAATCGGCCTCAATCGGTTGATAGCAATATCAAAATACTCCTTTTTGTAGAAAAGTGATAGATGCGATACGATGGACACAAAAGATACATAGTGTTTAAAAAATATTATTTTTTTTTAAACTTGAATAGTTTGATTTTCGTTGGCAAAATTCTCTCATGCGCTTACATATTCGGGGAATAAAGTAAAAACACAGACAAAATACCAAGTTTCTTTCTTAAGTCAAGTCAGAAAGATAACAATTTATTCTATATATAAACAATGAAAACAATTGTCAGTAGGTAGGATAAATAGATGATTCAAAATCTTATATCACACTGATGGATTGAATGTTCGCGTGCTTTGTGAGCAAAATGTCAGTAAGCTTGAGGGTTTTTTGTTTCCTGGCCGAACGGCCTGGTCAACTGTTCAGTGGTGGCGGATGGGGGGGGGGGGGGGGGGGGGGAGGGGGTGCACGTTGCGGGCGCCCCCTTTAATTTTTTTTTTTCTTGCATAAAAGAAATTGAAAATGAAAAAAATAGAGTGGACAGTGTCGCCCTTAAATTCTTAAGCCTTTTTTTTTTTCTTGTCAACTGATGAAACTGAAAGAAGCACCAGAAATATAAACTGGTTTGCGCCCTTTCCCCCGTTTAAGGAATTCCTGGATCCGCCCCTACATTTTAATAACAGATGCGTCGAAATTGTCAAAGTCATCATCTACTTGTACAGTTGTTATTAGTTATCTTTCCACGTAATTACCAAACAACAGTCATATCAGTAAATAGCATAACTAGTGCGAACCATATCGTAACTGAAGCGGTTTTTTTTGTGTGTAGGGGTGCGTCTGTCTGTATGTTTGAAGTACTCTGCTTAACATTGCCGCTACTTCCCATGCCTCGTTTAACACTGACACTGACAGCAAATGCAACATCAATCAGATATACCGATAGTTTTTCCTCCGATATGACTTACGATATACTTAGCGCACCCGGCTAGTATCGATTTTAGGTCTTCTTACGCCTGATGCATCACATTGACAAGAGACCTTTTATCGATACGTTGACAAGGGATCCGATAGCACACGCCGATTTCTGACTTACGAGAGTGGGCGTACGATAAGATGACGCAATCAAGACGCCAAAGTCAAAAGCGCGGCAAACTTACGCAAACGTTTTCTATGTTAATAGTGGAATCAACTCATCAAAATCATCCATTAACAAAAGCGTCCATTAACGACTTGTGTACTTCAATCGATTGAAGTCAACTTGAGTTAACGAAAATGTTTGATGTTTACGACAACCTTGTCGATCACCACGCGGACATAGCCCTCAAAGGCAGAGGACTGCGAATCCGCTGTCTTTTTAAAAAAATAAGATCTTAAAGATACAGCGCAGATGTTTTAAAAGCTCTAGAAACTTTCAGTTCAGTTAAAAAAGTAAACACATAGTATTGTTAAAGAATACTAGTTATGATACCACATTGGCAGCTTCATGGCTCTATTCCTGAGAAAGAAATTTTCGGCATTTAATTGTACTCCTCTCACTCTGATAACGAGTTGTATATCTTCATTACAATATCAAAGTGAGTTATTATCTTTCCTGTCAGAACTCTTCTTGATAATATCACTATTATATAATTTTGTTATATTGTTATTGTTATTATAATCATTATGGTGATTAATATTATTACTATTATTACTATCATCTTTTTAAGTATTATTAACATTATCGTCACTCTCATTAAAACTTTACCGCTCATATTATTACCGTCTTATGTGTGAATTGGGAAGGGGTTTAATGCTTACAGATTTTTCTTACAGATTGGTAAGACTAATCCCTGACAGTGCCCCTCATTTCTCTGGACAAAAGAATGTTTTACTCTAAGAAAAATAGGTTCCACTTTGCACCTTTTCTAGTATCACACTAGGATCATCTTTAAAGGTGTTCACTGGTCTCAAAGGTGCAAAATTTGCACCGTTAAAGGTGCTCCAAGTGTGACCATGGTAAATTAAAGGTGCAAAGTTGAACCTATTTTTTCTAATAGAGCGTATCGTGTTTGGTTCTTTACTCTAAAGTGGTTTCACTATGACCCTTATAGTTATTTCGGCGGTTGATGAATTCCATCAATGATCCTATCCATAAATCCATCAATGTTAACTATTTTAGATATATGTATAGGCATAACTCCATGATTTGTGCGATTTTTACAATGGGATCAGCTAAGTCTATACGTAAGTTCTTTCGTGACGTGGAATAGCGTAAGAATGTTAAGCGCACGGAAGCATTTCTTTCTTTTTTCTCTTTTTTTTTGTGGTCAAAACGGCAGTTTGTAATGGAGGAAATGCTGATCGAGGGACGGAACAAGTAAAGTGATAATTCCAAGTCTCCTGATGTTTATTGTCACTTTAAATTCAACAGGATATCGGCTGCACCATGAAATTGGTATATGGGTCAAATCTTTGTGCTGAGATATCGCGCGATATCAATGTTCACTAAACTGAAAGAATAGATCAAAGTTGTTGAAGTTTCATTAGTGTCAGTTGCTACTAAGACCCCTACATTTCTGTTCATATAACGTGTATGTGTGTGCGCGCAAGAGTGTATTGTATATGTAATTGCTTTTCGTCCATCAAGTTCTGCGTTAGGGAAGAATGTGTTATGAAGTCTGCCTCCATACAAAAAAAACCAACAACGCATAAACAAACAAAAAAACGAACAATTCGAAAAGGCGAGAGAGAAATGATAATGGGGCGATTTTGCAGAATTGCTCGTGTATAGTTCTGGCGACACCAATTGCACCTACGTGAATGCATTGTAAAATACTTGTATTTCTCGAGATTCTCATCACGTTAACGGAGCAATTATGTTTTCAATCACTTCGCGTCACGCGCTTATCGTGCTTATTGTACAACCTTATAGACGTCCTAATAATTGACGACATCAGCGGCGTGAGCGCAGACGGGCGCAGAGAAAAGAGTGCATTTCTCGGTTTGCTTCATTCATTAACCACAATAATCCACTCTATTTTATCTTTTTTTACATAAAAAGATCAAATGAACTCAATCAAATGATTGTAACCTTATTGTGCACACACACACACACACACACACACACACACACACACACACACACACACTCACACACACACACACACACACACGCACACACACACACACACACACATACCAAGCACATCCACACGCCCACACACACACATCCATGCACTCACCTGAACATACACACTGAAGTAGTATTCATTCGAATAACATCAAATAACACTAAAAAACATCAAAATCATACTCACAAAGAACACAACCCACACACACACACACACACACACACACACTCACACACACAAACACGAAATTATACCAACTAGTTTTCCACTCAGTAATGCCGCTTGATATATAAGCAGCCATTCTATGCAAAGACAAGAGATGTCAGAAAGTCTAAATCTGTTAGACTCATTAATTCAGGTTGATGGCAAACATACATGCAAAAGGAAAAAAAAAAACACGCAGTGGCACGCAGCATAGTAACTGTCATGCATCCGTATACAAAAATATACCATAGTTTTGTAAGAAAAGGAAGAACAATAATTAATCTTATGTATGCGTTTGTAGCGTTAACCGACAGAAATATCCATCCGTTCCCTTGACTAAAGGACCCAAAGCTGGCTCTCTATCCTGTCCTTATTTTAGAATGCCCCTTTCTCCGACACCCACCCAAGTCACCCACCCCACCCCCGCAAACAAACTCACTCTACACAAATGACACCTGCATACACTCCTACTCACACCCACACACTCACGCACACGTAAATCAGGAATCCAGGAATTCCGTAAAAAAGGGCGCCTTTACAAAATTAAATGATCCTCCATATTTTCCCTTTCTATTTCTTTTGTTTTAACAAAAATTGAAGGGGGGGGGGGGGGGGGCGCCCGGTTCGCCCCCGTCTGGATCCACCACTGTTTAACGCACCCGGCATTATGCCCGGTTACGCTCCCCGAAGTGTATGTATACCGGGTCCCCTCGGCAACTTCGAAGTTACCCTGTATCAGAAGAAGGAAGAGGGGAGGAGGAGAAGAAGAAGAAAGTTATCACTGTCAATGCTATCAGTAGGCCTACAATTACTATTAAGATCAATATCATCATTATTGTCATTGTCATCATGAGTATCATTATTATCATTACTGTTTGTCCGATGAGCCAAAAGAAGAACATACTGAAGTATGCATTTGCATATAATTCAAACATAATGCTGGCAAAGTGAACTGTATTCGCTTAGTGGGCGTATGTCCTGCAGTAGTCATGATGTCATTGAACAAGAAAGAGGACATCAAGATGTAACGGTCCAATTTATCATTCTTTTTAAAGGGAGGAGAACTCGCCCTCTAAGGTACACGCATCTAAACGCAAAAGGCTAAACTCGTCCATCGAATCCGCATCAATCAACCGGGGGGGGGGGGGTGTTGACACGAAGACATCACTTGGTATTTAATCATGTTTGATTAGTCGCATCGCCAGGGTTGATGAATCTCCGCCCCTGCCAAGTCAAACATGTCACTGCATCGCTCAACCATGTGCGTTCCAGTTGATGACCAACCTTAATGATCATCGACACGCAAACCTCATCCTGGTATACTAAGCACGAGGAGAGACGGAGCCGTTATCTTTCTTTCTTAAAGGAGACTATTCTGCCCTCAGAATCCGATGGCAGGTTGATAATGGAACTTTGAGATTGACTCCGCATAATGTTTAGCGTTCGGGTTGATATACATACCCCTATAGAGTCATACCAAATAATGATTTTCGTAAGACTTCGGAAAAAAAAAATTGTACAGCAAGGTATGACTGATTACAAAGTCGTTATTAAAACCATATTGCATTACACACTACTGTTTTGAAGTGAGGATGATATATGTTTACTTATATCTCTTCGGTTAATTACTGCTTTACATCAAAACGACAGCAATTTCCAGTTCAATTTAAGTATTCTATGATATATTAATGGTGGAAAATGAAAACTTGGTTTATATTTCTTTTTCCAGAAGCGTTAGTTCAGAACTTATTGTCGTATTCTCAAACTTCAATTCAACGTGTAATTCAACTCTTGATTTTAATTGACCTACGATAAAAATCAACACATTGATGGTAAAAATTTAGATAGCATCTATTACCTACAAACACATACACACACACACATAAATGTATAAACATCTACATACACGTAGGGGTATATACGTTTATAAACATATTTTTCGCAAAAGCCAATTAAGCAAAATGGTACACTATTGATCAGAAATCACATGATGTTAATAATTGTATGAATATACATTAAAAAGAAGATTTCTTTTTTTTTAGTTAAAATAAATCTAACGTAAGCCCAAGAAACGATGGAATTGATGAACACTCTTATGTAAATTGACTCAAGTTCTGTTGTCATCTCATCACATCACTGTCTCTTCCTTTTATCATGTATATTATTTTTTTAAAAAAAATCTTGTTAAAACTTCTATAAATCTTTTTGTTTCACATTCATCTTTGACTGTCGAATGACTAGACGTATGGGAGGAACGTACTGCATGTTGAGCAAGAAGTGAGAATTAAGTGCGTATACTGAGGCATCTGAAGTATCACAAACAAAGCCTTGAATAATGAACAGTAAGAAGACTCTACCACGGCAGAATTTCACATGGGGACAAAATACCTTTGTCTTGCATGACAAGAAGGAAAAATGTTTAGTGCTCGAGTGATAATGTTGCCGTGGCGGAGTTGGGTTCTAAACGTCTCCAGGCAATGTCTCCAATTCTCGATCGATTGCCATCGGATTCTTGTATAGCAACGTATCGACGGGCGATTAGAGTTTCGCCCGGATCCGTTTCCATGCTGGCGTATCAAGCCTGATGTGGAGGTAAAGCGAAGCGACCTCCAAACCGCAAACTGATCATGCGTTTTGGAAGTCTTCGCAAAACACTGTTGCAGTTGCTTGCCCAAAATTCAATATGTATTGTTCATTTGTTGTTGCTACATATACCATAAACCGAACATATGAATACGTATTTATACATTCATATCGCTGGCTTGTAGAACTTAAATGAGATGTAAAAATTCACGTCAGTGGAATTATCATAGTGAACATTAACTTTCGAGGAAAAAGTTATTACAGAATGTATATGTATATAATTATGTATACGGTATCGTCTGTTCTGTACAATTTGGAATAGGGGGCCGCATCACATAGAGCTAAAGAGGAAGATATAAGTTATAACGAACGCAGACATGGTGCATATTACACACATACCAATACATACAAATATATAATGATTTCTATAAACAGCATTAATAAGACAAAACAAAACAATATTGGCGTGCTTCAACCATGTCATTTCATATGTGTTTCATCCCCCCCTAAAAAAAGAGAGAAAAATATAGCATTTTACCAAGGTGTTTCGCTATTTCCCCTCCCCCCTCTTTTTTATTTTTTTTTTTGATTTCCTCTTTGTCATAAATCTGAAGTGATGGCGTGATTGACACAATGAAAACGGACATATTAAGATGGGTATATGGATTTGATTTGCCAGCTTGTCTTCTCTGAACGTCCTTCTGAATTCTTAACTTAATTTCATGCAATGAATATAAGCACGTGGGTGGGAGAGAAAGACGGGGTTTACTCAAAGAAAGGAGAGAGAAGAATAAAATATGAAATTTCAAACCCCGAGAGAAAAACAAATGAACGTCTCACGGAGAAAACGAAGCAAAAACGCAAAAAAAAAAAGGTAGCTATCAGAACTCGACCAACAATCTTCAGCTTTATACTTACATCACTCGATCCGGCGGCCTTTCAAGCGACCTTATTAAAACGCTTAATTTCATCCTTCCTTATCAAAACGACATTGAGAGGAATTGTGCAAAGGGGACAGATAACGAGACCTTCAATTACTTTCTAGGTTCAAATTATCGATTTCTCTATCTCTTTGAAGGAAACAAGAATTACAACGATAGTATAAATCGATAGTCGTATACGATTACCCGCGAGTACTCTTTCCTGTTTATGTTGCAGAAATCTGTCCGTTTGAAATAAACATGCCCCACATTCTAAACTCTTGCAGTGACAGCGTGAAACGAAATGGCATCTAATTGAACAAAAAGAAAACGAAGGAAAACAAAGACAGATACTAATTTGTCGTGGAACTGCTTGCCGTTGCACAAAAATCATATAACTTTGATATCATCGGAAATCATTGGATATAATATTAAAGGGGTATGTTACTCATGCAATACTGACGTACTGAATTAATATTCATGACGTCCTGTTCATAATCAACGAATTATAATGAAAAAGAAGCAAAGAGGAGAGACACAAGGACGAAATTTTTTCCTAGAAATTATTGGCCTTCAACACACAGTTAATGGGGGTGGGGAGATACCTTTTAAACACACACACACACAAAAAGTAACTCAGGAAGGAAATGTTAAAACCTATAGGCTTACACATGCTGAGAAAAGGGCTTTACGTGATCAAAGTGATGGTAGAGAACAAAATAAGATAGGACAAATTAATGTAAGTGGATTAGACGTAGGAAAGAGGACGTCCAAGAGCTTCATTTTTCTCTCATCGTATTCATTCCTTGTCGCCTTCAATCTATAGATCTATCAGATAGAAGGAAGAAAAGTCTGCCCAGAAGCAGATATAGAATTGTCTAAAAAAAAAAAAAAAAAAACATCTCATCGAACTCCAAGGATGCGTGCTGATCCGTCAGCCGCGTATCGAGGTGGACGGATGAATACAATGATAATATACATTGTCCCCCCTAACAGCTACAGATAAGTGTCTCCGAAGCTCAAATACAAACTTAATTTCCTCAGAGCAAGGTGAGTAAGATCTCCAAGCTATCTTGTCACTCTATCAATTTGTTATCTTGAAAGTAGCACAGCGTGAAACAAATTCATTGTATGCCCTTGGTCCAAGACGTTTTTTTTTTTTTTTTTTTTTTTTGGAGAATCCAAGACAAAGACTTGGCAGAATATGTTATCAGAGATATTGAATTTAAGTCACATCAAGCTTGTCTCATTATGTGAAAAACCTATCTACTATCACCATTTTTAAACGTCTTCCTAGCAAGTCACTGATCCATATTTCTTTTTTTTTTTTCAATGAATATCCATCGATAAAACTATGGATGTTTAAATGCATATTTCTATATTTCTGTGAAGAGTATGAATATGGCTAGTGGAAGAGGTATGTTTCTATGGGAGTCTTCGGTCTCACATGGATCAAAATCTGCATTATTTCAATCTCAATGTAAAGCAAACAGCAGCGAACGTATCAAAGCGTGGAGGCGAAATGAGGAGCCAGCTTTAGGTCGGTAAAAAAAACCCAGCCATTCCACTTCATTTGTTCGCTTGTTGGAATGGACGTTTCCTGTCAATTGCAATCGGCGATAATGGCTTGAGAAAAAGCCGAATCATTTAGATTGCTAATGCTCTGGTGTAAACTGTGAACTAACAGCTGCCAGAGCCCTTAACCCAATTAGGATAAGGCTGATACATAATGCAGGCTGTTGTTATTATTGTTGTTGATTCTTTTCTCTCTGTGTGTTTTCGTGAGGTATGAAAGTGAGTGTGTGAAAGTCACATGATGGAGATATCGAGAGACAAAGAGAAAGATATAGGGAGAAGTAAAAATAAGCAAAAGCTAGAGTTAGAGTTAGAGATAGAAACAGAGATAGAGATAGAGATAGAGATAGAGATAGAGATAGAGATAGAGATAGAGATAGAGATAGAGATAGAGATAGAGAGAGAGAGAGATAGAGATAGAGATAGAGATATAAAGATGGAAATATATATAGAGAGATAGATATAGATAGAGATAGAGAGAGAGAGAGAGAGATAGAGATAGAGAAAGAGATAGGGATAGAGATAGAGATAAAGATAGAGATAGAGATAGAGATAGATATAGAGATAGAGATATAAAGATGGAAATATATATAGAGAGATAGATATAGATAGAGATATGTGTGTAGAGAGAGATAGAGATATAGATAGATATAGATAAAGATACAGATACATGACAAGAGATAGAGATAGTGATAGAGCTTGAGAAAGAGAGATAGATAGATAGATAGATAGATAGATAGATAGATAGAGAGCGAGAAAGATAGAGATAGAGAGATAGAAATACATAGAGATATGTATAGAGAAACATACATATAATTAGAGATAAAGATAAAGGGAGAGAGAGAAACAGAAAGAGTAGAAAGAGTTACAACGAGGCACTGCATCTTGTGAAGTAGAAAGTATCAACGAAAGGAGGGGAAAAAAACCCAACAACAATCAAGCAGCTGTTCAGTCTTCTTACTGCGTAGATCTCTCTTTTGCCTTCTTAGTCTTTGCTTATTAAGCTCTAAGATCCAATTGCAAGCTATGGAGATCCCACCCTGACATGAATGCAATAATATAATTGCAGAATATCCGTGAAAATTAAGTGAGATTAAGTGGATAGAGTGTTTCAATTAGAATGACACATCGGACACGAACCAATCTACACTCATTCTATAAATAATTGTCCTAGCGACATGTGACAGTGACGTCATTAACGTAAAATGTCACTGAACTCAAGCGTAGCTGCATCAATGGACTCTCGTTCACATCAGCTCGTCACATTACATGACAACACATAGCAGACTGATTCCTCTGCTCAAATTCAAAAGAAGGTCTGTAATGGTATAGAGAGTACAGTGCTCTAAAAGCAAATCCCTTAAACAATTTCTCGGTATCATGAACTGGATTTTAGATTGAAATTGTGAAATTGTATAGGGCTTAGATGATTTAAATTCATTAAATTTTCCACAAATTTGTTGACTCACGTGTCTTACGCTTTTCCAAGTACTTCATTAATATGAATAGGATCAGTCCTAAGGTAAAAAAAAAAGGGGGGGGGGTCACCACCTTGAGGGTCACGTCGTCAAAGTTTCACGATGAAAAGTCCCTGTTTGATATCCTGAATCCTTAAGAGGCATTGTTTTCATTTTCTTCCTTTAATTCAAAATCAAAGTCCCCTTAGACTGTTAATATATTAAAGGTAAACATCAAACCTCTGAAGATTGGATCATATTTGAGAGGTGGAGCAAAGAAAAACGAAGCCTTAAAAAGCTGTATTTTCATGAGTTGATGCGATCAAGAGAGAAAGAAAAAAAAACCCAGCGACATCGAAGGCATGTCATAACAGCCCACACAAATATTCAAATCATATTTACTTTTCAGAAAGAAAGAAAAAAATACACGTTTGTGGTGCTTCCTTGCCTTAGCAGATTACACATTCCTACTCTGTGAGTCTTGGAGATTCAAGGATTGTTACATGTAGTCTTCTGACTGACTTTCCACATCCAAATTCCAGTTATGTCTGTGCAAGTAAGAATGAATAATATTACCTCTTCGGATATCAGCTATTTAAGAAACGTGACAGTTATCTAATGGTATGCGCAGCGAATGCTCATTTCAGGTAATCCTCCAGAAAAAAAAAAAAAAAACCTCCTTTACCTCGATGCTGTGTTTAGTTTACTAATTCATTTTCAGCCCTGATGGAGGAATAATAATGCATAGAAATCATTAAAAAACAGTGATATCCAGGGAAATATAATCCAGCCTTATATAGTTGCGAGGTCACGAGATATACAACACACTGAATGCAAGGTAAAATGTATGATACGCCATAATTCATCGAAATAATAACCAATATCAGTATTATTTTGCAAAATAAATGGTATAGATTGCTTTTCATGTAATCGTAAACACTCTTGGAAACAATAATTGAGAAATGCAGGAGACCGTCATCTGGGCCATCATGGCGACAGTCAAAGCGACCTCCGAAAGACAGTTTTCCTTCTCATAATCATCATGAAGCATTGTTAATATTTTGAAGAAACTCAAAAGTGTTTTTTTTTTTAATCATTGTAAGAAAACTTGCTCACAAGGTGTGTATTGTCTATCTGTAATAAAACTTTAATTTTAATAGGCTATACAAGTTTTTTTTTTTTCCTTCAAGGTTTCGTGGAATGAATACCTCCTTAAACTGTTTCTCGAAAATGCCCGGGCGTTTTGGTATACATACTTGAGGAGATTACATCTTCTTTTCCTGTGTGTGCAGTGTTGTTTCTATGTTGTATAAGGAAATCCGTTTTCAAGATAGAATGAACAATAATATCATAATAATGATCTGTTTGATGAATGCGTGATCAACCTGATTTATCTCAATCACATGTGCTAGTGAAACCTGAAGCGAAATATTGGCAAACGTGAAAAGGACTAATAAAAACTGGGTTAAAGAATGCCTACACGAATTAAGGTCTATAGGGTTGGAACTTTTTGTTGCAAAAAAAAAAATGAAATTTTGTTACTTCGGTTAGCAAATATTTGACTTCACATTTGTATTTTGTCTTAATCTGAGTGAAATTTCCACTCCTTTTGACCTGTTATCAAATCATCTTCAACTTTACCAACTGTACATTGCAACCGGTCGAATAGATTTTTTATTTTTTATTTTTATTTTTTTTTTTTTTGCGGCGGGGGAGGGAGGGGGGGGGGGGGGACTGACTGCTCTGTTTGTATGTAGTGTGAATGTAAGAGCTGTCGAGCTGTCCAAACGGGTCCTACTTGTATTGCTGGACTCACTGACGTTGCCATAGCAACAAGAAAGGTCGGTTCTGCAGGGACCCGACAGTGGAGAGTTTGGTGAGGAATGGTGCGAACCGCGCTTCAACAATCTTCTGGGTCATTCGTGTTTGAAAGATTGCGCTATGTTTTCCTTGTGTGTGTGTGTGTGTGATTGTGTGTGTGTGTGTGTGTGTATGTGTGTGTGTGTGTGTGTGTGTGTGTGTGTGTGTGTGTGTGTGTGTTTTCCTTCCTTGCTTTAAAAGTTGTAAATAGGTCCTTAAAGACCGTCTACGTTTGACGTGTCTCGGATTCGACCTCAGGGAAGATCGGCGGCACGGGAATCTTGAAACCTCCTCCCCCGACCCAACTCGGTGTGACTGCGTTTTGATTGCGAGTACGTGTGCGGACAAGCGGTGCTTGACACTGAGCAAGCGTGAAGGACTTTCAACATTCTTACTATAAGATATGGGAGAGGCGGAGGTTTGGGAGAACACACACACACACACACACAAAAAGAGAAAGAAAATGCCATTGGGAGAAAGAATTAGCATTATTGTCTTATGTGTATTTGTTTGTTCATCTGATTTCGCAGCTTTAAAATCAGGCTCACATTTTTCCAATCATTCACTCACAATATCCCTTGCAAACACACATGACACATGTATGTAGTAATGTTGTCTGCCTTGATTTCACATTTTGAAAACCTCCTCACTTCTTTTCCTCTTTTTTTTTTCTCTCATTTATTTTTCACCAAGCTGCTCTGGTTGCTTCTTCTCTGTTTAGAGCAGGATACTGCCATTGATTAAAGGACGAGTCCACCTTCATAGACATGTGGATTGAGTGAATGCAGCAATATTAGTAGAACACATCAGTGAGAGTTTGGGGAAAATCGGACAATCCGTTCAAAAGTTATGAATTTTTAAAATATCTGCGCAGTCACTGCTGGATGAGAAGACTACTACAGTGCATGAATTCATATGCGTACAACGATATAAAGAAAACAAAAAGAGAATTTCACAAATCTTCACTTTTTGAAGAAAGTGCACATTTCTTCGACTTGTTACTGACATAATATGTTAAGGGTAATACTATTCCCCTGCCTTCTGAAAGAGAGAAGTCAAGTGTTCCTTTGTTACGCGAGAAAAGTGAAAATATGTTGAATTTTCTTTATTCTTTCTTTATATCGTTGTACACATGTGACATCACAAGCTATAGTAGTCTTCTCATCCAGCCTTGAGTGAGCAGAAACTTCAAAAATTCATAACTTTTGAACGGATTGTCCGATTTTCCTCAAACTCTCACTTATGTGTTCTACTAATATTGCTGCATTCCACTCAACCAACATGTCTATGAAGGTGAACTTGTCCTTTAAGCTTTGATATCTTGCGTTATTGCCATGAAAATTCATAGATGCTGAAAGACAACATCGATTCTCAATTTCCTCTGAAATGCCTGTAGCATTCCGCCTTATATTCACGTTATACATTGCTCCAATACATTAACTTGAGTTAATCATGTTAAGGTCATAAGTTTGGGAAAGACATAAAAGGGGGGTCAGTCTCAAAAGGGCATGAATTCAATTTGCAATTTCATCGGACACTTTTGAGGCCAACACGCGACGAAAGTGAATAAATAGCCAATGTTGCTGAAAGGTTGGATTCGTTGATCTTGTTGTTTCATTAAATGAGAAATTTCTGCGAAAATGATCCACTAACCTAACATTCTGATCACGTTGTTAATAATTGCTCGAAGGCGGAATCAATAATGCTGAATCTATAAGTTACGATGTAATTTAAAGTCTATTCAACTTTAGGACGTTTACCATACAAACCACAATTTGCAGTGATTTATTAAAGCAGAAGATAAGCCATAACCTACAGACTTTTGACATACTGAAAAACGATTGACATGATTGATTATCGAAATTAATGAAACAGATTTTTTGGTGTCAATATTTTATGAATAACGCTTCAGAGCAACGCATGTGGATAACAAAAAAATATTTAAGAAATACAACAATGTACACACATAACAGGCGCGCATGCGAGCGCGCGCGCGCACACACACACACACACACACACACACACGCAGACACGCAGACGCACACAAACACACTAGTAGGGCAGATATGTAACAAAATTTGGCCGAGATGCTCACATCCGGCGGAAAGTATGAAATTTTGCATATAGGTATAGGTATTTTGGGGTGCTGATTTCAAATATTGCCGGTCCTAAGAGATCTGACCACGGGGTCGGCAGCCATTTTGAATTCCAACATGGCCGCCATCACAAAACAAATCTAAAGATCCCTATCTTCAGTTCTGAATGAAATGTGGCACCAAAATTTGGTACACAAAAGCGGTTTGAAATATTGAATTTGATGACGGATTAATTTGAAGTGTCTAACAAACATCAAATGGCCGCCATTTTGAATTCCAATATGGCCGCCTCGACGAAATGTTCAAAATCCCTATCTCGAGTTCTAATTGGTGAGTGACGCTGAAATTAGGTGTAAACAAATATTTTAACATACTGAGTTAAAATATTAACTAATGTGATGTGTCTGACAAACGCAATGCCTGCTATTTTGAATTCCAATGTGGCTACGAAGACAAATACCACGACTAACATTCACGACCATGTCAAAAAGTGCAGCAAAAAGGAAACATAATGCACCTTTCACTGACGTCACAATGTAAATACAGCAGCGCGCACTCAATCAGTTATAAAACGCGCGCTCAATCAGGTAGCCTTAAGGCCACCGCACACTACACGATCAGACTGGTCTTAAAGACCTAATAAAATGCTTGCAAAATTTTTTAATATGCAAAAGAAATGTAAAATATATGTCATGATTATCAATGTAAATATGTTGTCAGTGTCGTTCCGGTTTTTATCGCTTCTAGAAACTGCCCCAAATATCACATTTTTGGAGGACCCCGTTGCAGCTTTTGCGAAAAAGATAGTCACGTGACCAACACCCCTGAACCGATTGATGACGTATAAGCACGGAGTTATAGCAGACGCCGCTCAGCACAAGCACTCAGATTACTAGCTTGGTACACGCGCGTACACGATATCTAGCCCGGCCAGGCCCGGGCCCGCGGGATGTGCGCTCCCGGTCGACACACTGACTGTCGACATGTACGCATTACCACGTACATTATCACTAAGTTAGCTTGCACAGATACCTGGTACCTCGAGCATAATGTCTTCCCCTATATGGGTAAACTTCGACATTGATGGTGATGAAGAAGACTGCAGCTCTGACGATAGCGGAGAGGAAGAGGAGGCACATGAAGTTGAAGGGGAAGATGGGGAGGGAGAGGCAGCCGATGAACCAGAACGTTATCGCAGGGCTGCACCTTACCGATATGAACCAGCTGCATCTCCCCCGCTGCCAGTGCAAGAGCGTTTGAACATGGCACCAAGCCCGAGAATAGACCTCACGGAAACGATCGCCTGGGAAATACAGAGTGGTATGTCTGGTATGCCCCCATATAGTTTAACGTTAGAAAGGATACACTGTATTCTACATGACTGACATTGTAAGTTGTAACTGTCTAGTAAGTAGATTAGAAGAACAGGCCAAGCTCGCTCACAAAGTGAGCGGCTACTCCGGCCGCAGCAAGCAAGCGGGAGCGTCCCGGCCGTGGCCCGTCGGCCGGCGCTTACAAGTTAAACTACCAGTAGTAGTCTAGTAGTAGATCTAGTAGCAGTCTACTAGTAGTTATAATAGTCAACTAGTAGTAGTAGTCTACTAGTACTACTACTAGTAGTGTACTATTATCACTACGGCACTAGGTCTAGTAGACTAGTAAGTAGTAATTGCAGAATCTTTGGTAGTAGTACAGAGGCTACACTCTAACGCCTAACGGTTAGGGGGATATGTTGTTACAGGGTGGGTCGTGGCTATTAAAAAAAAAAAAAAAAAAAAAAAAAAAAAGCCTAACCAGTTTCCCATAGTCAGTTTCTGCAATTTGATCAGTAATTTAGATGCGTCATTTTCTAAGAAAAACGATACCAAGAATGATCGTCAATTTTGGTCGAGTAGTTTTTGTTTTATGCTAAAAATCATACTGTGGAATGAAGCCCAAACGCCGTGCTTATCTACCGATGAATGCCACGGTACGGATTCACGAGTAGGTCTAGGCCTATAAAGCAGGCGGTGAGGCTATCGTGAAATAGGCCCCACCGCAGTCACGCGTGCACCGTACCCGTGCGTTTATAGCAAGCAAGGGTAGGTCCTCCTAGGGTTTAGGGTTAGGTAGGGTTGTATTTATGGTTAAATTGGCCGTTAAATTAGTCGAGCCGAGGGCCATATTATGAAGTCATTTCGCCGCATTCACGAGTATTCACTGTGGAAGGCAGCCCCACCGCCGTGCTTACCTACCGAGATGAACGCCACACGGTGGGGCTGAATCAGGCGAGTCGCCGTAGTTAGTACAGACACGCAGTGGTGGGGCCTATTTCACGAGTTCGCCGAAAATAATAGATATCCAAGCGTACCACTGTTGTAATCTGTGTTATTGGCAGTATTAAATCCGATACAGTTCATTAAATATTCTTTTGTCTAAAGGCTTAGCCAATGACAATAGTGCAGCGCAGCACTTGCTATGCGCTCGCTAGCTCGCTCCCCCGCCAGCGCTAGCCAGTACAGTGCCGCCGGCCGCGCCCCGGCTGTCGCTGTGCGCTGCGCTAGCATAGCCTTGCCAGCTCGCTGGCTACGGCTAGACTGGTCGTGAACGACTCCGTTCTTAGACGTCATCACAATTTAAAAGTGATAGTGCGCCGCATGCGGTGAAAGTATAGCAAGTTTTCCAAAACCGAGGAAATTGTATCCATTATGTTAACAAATATAGAACAAAATTCAGAACAGTAAAAAACCCCGCACAACCATAGAATTACTTAGAATTTAACATTTAATATTATTACATCATTGAGAAAAAAATGCCAAAACCATTTTATTAGGTCTTTAAAGTCTTAAGCCAAGCTGGGTTTTAAGACCAGTCGTACGACCGGACACCGCACACTATACGACCCGACTGTAAAGCGCGCGCAGTGCGCACATGCGTGCGCTTGCATTTTACTGCATTGTGAATGGCTGAAAGCCCACGACCAGTCGGTAGAAATTCAACATGTCAAATCTCTACGACTGGCGCTAAGACCCAGTCGTACGACTAGAAAATGGCAAGACTGTGACGTCACACTTCTAGTCTTAAGGTCTTAAGACCGGTGAATCGGGGCGAAATCGTGTAGTGTGCGGCGGGCTTAATTCACAAACCCGAGATTGAGATTTTCAACACTCCAACATGACAACTTTGTATAAAAATTCATATTGGCTGCCGTGCAGCTTGTCAGACATATAAAATAAGTCTGTTATTGAATTCATCATATCACCATGCTTTTATGTATCAAATTCCAATGGATTATGCCATTCAGAACTGAAGATAGGGATCATGGACGGCGGCCATATTGGAATTCAAAATGGCGGCCGACCCCGTGGCCAGATCTCTTGGATCCGGCAATTTTTGAAATCAGTGCCCCAAAATACCCCTATATACAAAATTTCATACTTTCCGCCGGATGTGAGCATCTTTTTCACATATCTGCCCCACTACACAACGAACCTCAAGCCCGGAAAAAAAAAATAGAGACCTCTCTTATAAGTTGACAGCAATATATCGATCCTTTCGTTAATATTCTAGGTCAAAGTTAGGAGAGATGGACAAAGGCTGTGTGTAAAGCGGAGTCCAAGCCCCGGTAAGAACCCTGACATTGTTTGTATCGAGCTCTTTAAGATTCTGACTGGGCCGTCATTACAGTTTACTGGAGTGTAGAAGTCATTTTATTGACATTATTGATCCCGTTGCATTGATTTTATGCTCTTCCTGAAAAATGTCAAGTTTGCAGGGCATATGACACTGTCTTATCACAGGGAACAAGCAAGCCACAATCCTTTTTTGTTGTTTTTTTAAAAAAGTGTGTGAATGATTTTGAAGAAATTGCAAGCAAGTACATACTATAAGTCGAAATCTAACTGGAATTGACGTACTCGATAAACTTAAAAAGAGCAGTAGGTTCAACGGAAGAAAAAGAAATATGAATGAGAACATGAATTACTGACACTAAAACCATTCCATGCATTCAGAGTTTGCTGGTTTAAGATCCATTACAAGTCCAATCGAATTTCGGTTTTGTTGCTCATCTCTTAATGCATAATTTAAACACTACTTTGTCCACAATTCATCGGTTAACATCATATGCTTGGAAGAACACCCAAACGGACTAAAATGTGACTTCGATAGAAACAAAACAAACAAACCAGAAATGTTATCCATCCTGTTTTTCCAAACGTAACACACAGAATGATATTGTACCTGAAAACTCTCGCACCATGTATATTTATGGTCATGCATCCATGGCGGTTATAACAGTCCTGTGTATAATAAAGTCATTTAACGGTTTCATGCAACTTAATTACAGGCTATCAGTATCACATTTCTTACGATTTCCACAAAGAGAATTAAAAAAAGAAAAACAGGGATGGAAAAAAAGAATCCATGACAATAATTCTTTGGCGTTTCAGAATTCCTGTCTAGTAATATAATTCACAGAGGATTGATGCGTCATGGAGAAACATTTGCACGCGTAGGCTCAAAAGGGCGAAATCCTGGCGGATACGTTCCCTCCCCCCCCCCCCCCCCCCGGGGGAACAGCTCCCGTGGACAACTAAATTGCGCCAAATCGCCAACTATTGCGAACTCGGAAATCTTCACGCATCAGCTCACCCTACATCGCTTGAAATAAATCATCTTAGAAAAACAAGAAACTGTGAGTTTGTTTTTCAATCCAAATGCATTTTATGAAACCGCTCTTTTGAAAATTACATGGTGATTCCCAATTGAATTCATGCATTTTGTATCCGATTCTTTTACAATGAGTTGAATGTCTTTCGCTACATCCTTTTAATGACGTCCGTCTGCACACGGGGAAAAAAGAGGAGAGTGTTGAACAATCACTGTTTTTTATGGCGCATAGACTTTTAAATTTTCTCCCAGGAAAATTGTGCTCGCTATGTGGGCGTAAGGTACGGGGGGGGGGGGAGGGGCTACAAAACAACGATACAATCGATTTTGCAGTACTAGTACACACACAAAAAAAAAGATTTCCGTTGTTTCACCGTCACATCTGTAAATAAACATTGATTACTGAAATATCGTGAGAATATCAGAGGAAAAATGAGAATTTAATATCCCGTCCCTCATGTCAACAAATCCAATTCCGGTTCCGTGTTACATAAAGATTTGACTGTCAACACTTAAAATAACACATTATTTGCATTATCAACAACAGTGATCAATACTCGGTATTAAAATCTGACTTTAATCATCCCCCTAATCAGCATTTTAGAATCATTGAGATCCTTACCATCACTGTGTAATGATGATTTTGATGGCGATTACTGTTACTTTTTTTGTTCTTTTTCATTTGAAATATTGGACTTCACTTTGTCAGGAGCCTCCTGCACTGCAAAAAGTCCGGTGTTAAATGTGAAATATCGAGCTGGTGTTAAATTTGCCGGTGCTAATTTGTGGTGTTAGATTAACACCTCCGGTTGTCACTTAAATATATGATTTTTTTTTTTGAATAGTTTCTTAGTTACTGTTCTTCTTGTTGATTTTGAACTTCAACAAGACGATCAGGAATTTTCCGAAAAAGAACGTGATTTTTGAAAAAAGTGTGAACACATTTACACCAAAGTAACGCCAGTTGGTGAACTCACCTAATGAAGTCGGGCGGATGTGATACCGTCGACATTAACACCAGCAATATCAAATCAACACCATAAGGTGTCACTGTTGAATTAACACCAGCGCAGTGTAAAAAATAATATCACCAGCTACAGTGTCAAATTAACACCATGAAGTACCAGGTGAACACTTTTCAACACCATCACAACATACTTTCTACACCTGTGGGTGTGGTACTCTATTGACACTTGACCGGTGTTAAATTTAACACCCATGGTGTTAAATTTTACACCGGTGTTTTTGCAGTGTAAAGTGGCTCTACTATTAAACTTCACAAAATATATATTTTCTCACCAATAATAGACATCAGGCAATGATCACTTCACTGATACCAATGCTTACTTCCGGTTTATTCTTTCAGTGGTTAAAAAACCCCAAAACAAACAAGGATAAAATGAATATGGATTTACCTCTGTTTCCGGTTAGGACGTATAAATACGGAACGTGAGGAATTTCCTATACCTTCTTGCCCTGTTGACTTTTCTTTCTTCTTTTTGTTTCCATTCTGTAGAAGAGTCGGACAAAGTCGTGACAAATCATTATTGATTCGCAAAATTGGCAACGCGCCGCGTGGCTCCATATCCTGGCGGTATTAAGGCATGTACCGAGCAAAATGAGGCCAGTTTCACGTTACCCATTCATTGCGTCACTACCGAAAAAAAAAGAGAAATAGTCATTTTTCTCCCACATTCTTCTTCTTAGAAGTGGAAATCGGAATTCGGCTGCAATAACATGTCGGGGCCGGGTAGGGAGGGAAGGGGGTATAGATATGTTTCCTTTGCTTTTGCTTAAATCTCATTTTTGTGGTGTTATCTCCTGTTGCAACAAGAAAAACTATTCATTGGGTGACCCACTTTGAATAACAAAAAGTAACATTACTGCTTACGCACCTACGGGGCAATAATGTTTGTTTCCTTTCCAGCCATTAGTTCACGAATGACTCCCGGAGTCTGATTTTCAACTTTTGGTCTGTGTAAATTCGACCACTTATCTATCACCTCATCCAGGCTCGTATCTCTCCTCTTTTGCCACTTGCAATAATCAACAATCCGAGAAAAAAAAAAGAGAGAAAAAAAAAAACTTTTGGAAACGTGATGATGTGATCTGAAATGTGTCTGGCAGCAGTCATGGGAACAGAAATGCAGCGATATGAATTTCTTCCACCAAGAAGAAAACCAAACCCGTTGAGGGTGAGTCCCGAGAATACTCGGACTTGTGTCTATGGGAAATGTGTGTTACAGCAAATTCAGTCCGTCCTCAACGGGTTAAGACGAACACACTCTTAAAAAGAAAAGAGAAATCTTGTGCCCGTCGCCTCCAAGTCTAAATGAGTGTACTAAATATGACATAATTAGGGAACTTTGTGTAAGAGAAGTTTACAGCTTAGATAATCTTTAAAAGCGTGTAGGACCCTACAAGATTTTAAAAAGGGGAAGAATTTTTTGTACTCTTCAGACAAAGTCCAAGATTCCATTTTCAATTCTTGTACAAAATCAGACCATTGAATTACGATTGCATGAGATTTCGCCACGAGTCACTGTGAGAAGCCAGACGGGAGCGTGACATAGTCCTTCTCATTACTGAAAGTCATTATTTTGAATAAAATTTATTCAATCACATTGGTTTACCCGATATCATTCTTTCAGGATGACTTAGACATGAATGAACACATAAATAAATGAATACATGCACAAACATTAATGAATGATTTTAGTGAACTGGAGTAAAGCTCAATGAAAGAATTAAAAGGATACTTTGATTTAGGCCGTTCCCTTTCAAATGATAGCTTCAAATCTAACACAGAGCCATAGCATAATGGCTGTATTGATTGCCATTAATTCCGCACCTGATCATTTCTCTAAACATTGAAGGCGGAGATTTCTTGTCTTTTTTTTCTCCTTTCTTTATGAGATCATTTAACTGTGGCTCGCCAGTGGGCGCTCTTGACTGGGACGGTCTGGATAATCGGTACGACGCACCCTAGGGATAGACCTTTTGAGTGATGCCTGTAATTACCTCGGATCTTCTTTCCTCGATTCCGGAAGAGCTAGGAAATGTTGAAAGGGGAAAGGGGAAGGGGGGATGTTAAAGTAGCCTATACGAGTATGACAAGTGATGTATCCTGCCCACAATGAGAGCTTGATCGATGGATTAAATAGCATAAGAGAAACTTAAAAAATCTTAAAGTATTCAGTCTTTCTTTTGCTCTATTTCCCTCTCTCTCTTTCTTTCACTGCCCTACATTGCTCTTTTCTTTCTCTAATTCTTTTTTTTTAATCCCATTTTTGAATGCCGTGAATGTTGTGTTGAACAGCTCTCATCTCCCACCCTCTCCGGACAATTTGATCTATCTGAAACCTTATAATGCCTATATAGTTGTACGGTGAAGTGTCCGGTGTTGCTTCTATTTCACTTTATTACTATCTCTTGTCTCAAAGGAGCAGAACCGGCTCTATGCACCCGCCCCCTAGGTCCGTTGAGTCAACGTCGAAATTTCTTTTGACACCGACAATAGAGCTTAAATATTGGATATGATCGGGATGTTATGGTGATTAAAGTCCGAATGAGATTTTTTTTTTTAAATTTGGGGGGGGGGGGGGGGGAGTAATAGCCTCTCTCATCTGAGATGTGTATAATATCGTGCTTTTAGAGGCGTTTTATACACAGTCTAGTCTTTACTTGGTTCGACAGTTCGAAGTAAAGCAATGGGTAAATATGATAATGATGACAAAAATATACCAATCCTTTGCATCTGCTTTCCTGTAATATCTTACGTATATTTATTTTTTTCCCGGGGAGACTAAAATCATAATTATGAGACAGTTTCTGCATCGCAGTACAGTCAAACCTGTCTGTAGGCTTCAGTTTACTTTGTCATGATGTTTTTCTTTAACCATATTTTATCTTCGTTACCATTTGTTCAGTCACTAATTCCTGATTAAACACATTATTCCTCCACTATGTAGTTATCCTTTATGTTTGAATGTAACCTGCAGTTTGACACACTTTTGTTTGTATAAGGCTCCTAACAGTTTTTATCAATCTGTCCCCACTGTGATGAGGATTTTTTGATTTGATGTTTTGATGATTCATGTTGAGCTACATTATTTGTACGTTCAATTACTGTACATGACTTTGAGAGTTCATCAATGTAGAAAACATGGCGATGAATTATATTGTGGGGGCATACTTGGTATCCTTCTCTTTTTATTTCTCTTGTGTGTGTTTGTGTTCTTTTTTTACGTTTTTTTTTCTTCAAGACTTACGTAATTCAAATATATGAGTTACATCAATTTGTATATAATGAAAGTGTCTTATTCCTCCTCATTATCACTGTACTAAAGAGTTCAAAGATATACCTAGGATAATATTAAAGCATCTGTAATCGACCTCTTGCATTCCTAATGCACTTCTTGCTCGTAAAGAGGTGGTAGTCCCTTTGAAAAAAGGAAGAGTTAGTCCCATAAAAAATAAAATAAAACAAAAAAAAACACACACACTGGACAAAAAACCCCGAAGAACAAGCCAAAGAAGGAGAAGAAGAAGAAAAAGAAGAAGAAGAAGAAGAGGAAGAAGAAGAAGATAAAGAAAAAGAAGAAAAAGGACAACAAAACGACCATGGTATGTGGTTCAACTGCTTGTTGCTCGCCCTGAATGACTGGCAAAATAGAGAAGACGGTATTATTTCTACACATGTGGATGACGGAATGATTCTTTAACGACTTACATTTACCGATAAGGAATTCTGTGAGAAAAGTGTATTAACCGCGCAAAGAAGAAGAGGCAAATCCCTCATTCAAACTATTGTGGGACTGCATGCAAATTACGAGATACAATGTACCAAATATACTTCCTTTTGTTGATACCATCTTACCAGCAGAACTGGATCAAACAAACAGAGAATCCCAAGCTTACCCGTCACGCGGAGGAAACAAATTCTATTTAGTATTCAGAACGTTTGCTGACGCGATTGAAATCGATTGATGAGCACATTTTACCGCAACGCTTTGCGGAAAATCAAAACGATTAACATGCTACCTTTTTTTTATTTTTGGTATTTCGTTTGGAAAGAAAATAGTGCGCTAAATTGAGAAGAGCCAAATATTTTCTTTCCTTTTTTTTTCTTCGTTAAAGGATGCCATTTCAGCTGTTTACAGATGAAACAATGGGATTGGTGAATCTGATTTCCCCCCACAACTAACCCTAACTTTTGTGTTATCAGCACACGGCAACCCTTACCAACGAAGCCTTGGTTTGTTATAATGAGATGACACACGCGTACACACGTATAATCGTCTTTGAGATACTCCACGTTCGTGATTAAGGAATTTATTGAAGACCGCGTTGCCATTATTACGGAAGGAAGGAAATATTGATGGCACAACAACATGTCACACATTTTGACAATAAAACAAATCGCCACCACCATGATAATAGACTTAAAGTACTTGTAACAAGGAAACTTTATTCTTCCCTCACCTCAAGCGGCGTCGTCCCAATCTCGATCACTGAACTCTTCAACGTCCCTTTGTACAAATGCATATTCATCATGACACCATATTCATGTCATTCTGGTTTGCCTGAATCATTAATAGAATATTCATTGCGCCACTCGGTTGGCTAAATCAGTTGGAATAATGCTGGTTTGATTTTGATTTGATTTGAATTCATTTTCATTATGTCTTCACAAGAACAAATGGATGACAGAAAGATGGGATGAGAGGATATGAGGAAGCTTGAGCTCGGTGAAGAAGTGCATGTAGAGCAATAATACTCTCTGATAAAATTATAAGGCTGTCTGATGATTTCATGAGGCCAGACCTCTCCTTGATTTGATTTGATTTATTCTCCGTATAGCATCATTTACATAAAAAAAAATCAATACATATACAAATATGAAACTCATCATAGCTAGTTCATACAGTTTCTTTTTTCAAACGAAGGAACTTCCTTGGTCATACTTCTAACAGAACATACACATACACTAAACAACACAAGAAACAATAATCATGAAATGAAGAGAGGAAACACACCTTCCCTGTGCCCTCTTTGTACCGTATGTCCAGGGAGGTACTCTCTCGAGCCCTTTATACCTCCTTCGTATTATTTCTGTTCATTAAAAGCACAGAGTGAAATGTCGAGTACACGTACATTTTCAACACAAGAAGGTGGAATATGCAGCAGCAACAATGTGTTATCTGCTACTCTACCTCCTACTTGCGCAACTTCTATGATTATGTAAATGTCATGGTTTAAAGGGTAGATCGTGTGCCTTCATGTCGCGTCATGGATTCGAAGCGACTAGCCGGAAGTGTGTCATCGATACTTCTCTGGGATGATTAACGAGCACCATGTGCCCAGTTGAGTGTAATCCCCAGCCTCGCAATACGTTGGCACACTTTTTCGGGGAATAGTGTCGAAGGGAGATAGATACCGGTTGCAAGAAAATGACCCGTGACGGGCGGAGGGAGTCAAGTTTCAGCGCCCTCTATCCCTCCGAGGCTGCCAGTCAGTGTTACCTTGTTGAGTTCATGCTTTCTCGTTGCAATACTCGTTCTAAAGGTCGTATACCGGTATCCCTTTTTCAAACGTCACGATTTTGCGTAGTTGAAGAATACTGCCTTTGAGCATGGTGTATGAATTTTACTGTAATACACGTCAGAGTTTATAAAAAACAAACAAACAAAACTAACCCCATGTCACTGGATTATACGCTTACCTTTTGTACGGAGAATAACGATTGACTTTATCAAGAGGGGGGGGGGGGAATCATAATAAATTCACTGGAAATAAATACTATTGTTTCCCCCACCATCATAAAGAAGTTTCTCTCTTTCTACCTCTTACGATATACAAGCTAATGAAAGCAATCTAATTTTCAGGGTTGCAAGAGGGACACACGAACTTTCTGTTTTCATTTTCTTTTCTATTTTTTATTGGGGCATATTTAGCCAATATTTTGCAGAATGTATCCCTATGTAGACAAAGAAACGAAGGAATTGTCGATCCCCAGAGTCGGGGTTTGTTCGAGAAAGTCAGTTCATATCTTATAAAGATTACTGGTTACGGGTAAGGGATCGGTAGTCTAAAATGACGCCTGTATAGTAATCAGGAGGTCGCGGGATTTGAGTCCCACTCGAGTATGTATGCCATTATTATTATTATTATTATTATTATTATTATTATTATTATTATTATTATTATTATTATTATTATTATTATTATTATCATTATTATGGCTAATACTCAGACGCTAAATAATCTTTGAAGACATACTTCGATAAAGGGCGATTGTCCGTCAGTTGTAATCATCGTCATATTCTTCTTTCTCCTTCTTCCTCTCCCTTCTCCCTCACTTCCCTTCTGCCTTTATACATGAGTCCTTTTTTTTAATAGTTTTCTTGTGTGTGATGGCATGATTCCATAACGTTTCCTCTTTTCCCTGTTTCCAGGTTTCGACGGTTGTAAAGCCGAGTCACACCCAACCATGAACGATTCATCGAGACTGGTCTTACTCCTCGCCCTTTTCTCCGTTCTCCTCGCGTGCCTTCCATCCCTCGGCCAGTGCTTCATGCTCTACGAAACGGACGCCGACGAGGAGACCGATGGCGACAGCGAGTGGAAGAGAGGGTACGCCGGCAAGGTGGTCGCCGAACCCGTGGCGCGGTCGCCGATGAACTACAAATCTATGAGCAAATACCTTCAGAATCTGGCTTCCCGCAGGCTGGTTTCTGATCACGGTACGGTGACTTTAGGAACCATTTTTACGTATCAATAATATTATCCACTTCCTTCAACAGTTTCCACTGGGAAATTGAATGAAAAGTGAAAGCACTTTTAACAGAAGCAAAAATAGAGCAGTGTTTTGGGCGGAGAAAAGTCAGCGATTAAAACAGAAACTACCAGCTTTAACAGTGTTTAACCTATTCAGGACCGGTATGTTATTATACCGCTGATAGTGTGAAAAACAAGATTTTATACTGTAAAGAGAGGGTTAGCGAAAAAAGAAGTGCGTACTTACAAACCGCAATGATTACGAACCTAAATTCATTTTCGGATCAACGAGCTGTAACTGTAGAATAGTATAAAGCGAAAGTATCGGTCTAGGGTTAATGCGCATTTCACCTGTCATTTCAATAACAATGATTTCTGGTAGGTGTGGAACACATACATAAACACATGCACACACACACACACACACACCCACACACACACACATACATACACACACATAATGTACAATATGTACATTGATAATATAATCACTCATGAGGCGTACATACATGTTTATACTGAACATCCCACGTATGACAGTTTGACATTGTGCGATGCATTGAGAAATATTGCAGTCAGTATAAGGAGATATGGCTAAAAAGAAGATTTGTTATGGGAAGAAAGGTAATTATACACGAGAAAGCTCAAGATTGTTAAAGGGTGTGTACAGTTCTGGTCGAGATGAGGATTTAGCTTTTAACGTTTTGCGAGATATTCAGAAACCACTCTATGAGATGTCAAAGAGTATGCAATTCTAAGGGGTATCAAAAGTTTATTTGATGAATATCGGTTTTGAAATGACTGAGATATCCAAAAATAAGGTGAAACAAAGAGATCCTAATAAAAGGTGTGGCCTGTCGCCTTTTATTATTATCACTTTTTTGGATATCTCAGCCATTTGAAAACAATTTTCATCAAATAAACGTTGTTCCTTCGTATTTCATAAGAGGTTTCTCATTATCTCACTTAGGAATGTTCAAAACATGAATCCCCACCTCAACCAGTACTGTACAGTCCCTTTAAGTCTCTCTCGACCTGATTTTTCATCAACTTCTTCTACTGCAATGTTTGTTGAGGTTGCCATGGCAAGAAACGAATGAGGCTGAATATATCGACCCATAAATTCAAAATGACCGGATTGACGGACACTTCAAACGGTCGGGAAGGTCAGTCAGCTTAGCGCCACGCTTTATTGATCGTCAGCTTCAGTTTCCAGCCGAGCGGCAACAACATGATGACGCAGGAAAGGGAGGATCCTCTTGTTTGGAAAGCCCCGTTTAAATGCTCTTATATTTTTCTCTTTTTTTTTCAAACAAAGGCAAAGGAAAGTTGGAGAAGTACCCACTTCCCCACTCAAATCGACCTAGACGTAACCGAATATCCGCGCGTAATTTGCCCTACACTCCTCCGCCTATTACATTTTCCGGGAAAACATCGGGACGAGCTTCCTGCGTAAAAGACAGTTTGGATTGGTAACGAAAATGATTCCTGAAAAGCAATTATCAAAGAAAAAAAGCGTTATGAAATCGACGAGGCGTTGAATTAAACTTTTTCCTAATTACAGGTTAAGCAGAATATGTCATAACCAAAACAAATGTGTTTTGATATCACATTGAAGGTCATGTACTCCAACACTTACTCAAGTGGGTTTTTGATATTAACGCAATATGTGTTACCACTTTGTTTGCAAACTGGTAAGACAGAAATGCCTTTTTGACCCATAGCGTGCTTACGGAGAATTGAGATAAAACGGAACTCTTTTTCTTTTTTTTTATGAACGTTTTGATAAGTCTTGTGAAACCATCGTGGATGAGGAGAAATCCATGTCAAATTTATGGGGGTAGTATCGATGTGGTATAGGCTACGTTTAAAGCCTATCTACTTGACATTTAAAAACTAGAAATGTCGCTTTGGCGACTGGTATGCCTCCGCCATAATGCATGATTTTCCCAATAGGTCTAGATAGTACATGTGGACACTGTGTGATTACATTTTCACAAAATTGGCAAAATATTGGAATGACAAGTTTGTCACAAATGTGTTGAATGTTCACCTTCCTTGACGTAGGTTTAATTGGATGAATAAGAGAGCATGTATCTAGGGATTTAAGGACTTTAACTTGACTTTGACCCATTCATACATTTAGGCATCGAGTAATTTTCAAGGTACAGGTGTGGAAAAAAAGTGCAATTTCTGAGTTGAATAGTAAATTGTTACCATTTTCATCTGGCCCTTGACCCTAAAATTCATAAGATAATTACTTTAAGGTAGAACATGCATAATATGTACTAAGTTTCAAGGTAACTTGAGCCACTTCCGAGATATGGAGGAAAAAGTTAGTTCAGCACTTTCACTTGATCTTTGACCTTTTGACCTTTGAGGCAAAAAGAGAAAAAAAAAACTTTCCAGAGAATTTCTATTAGGTTACACACGCATACACCAAGTGTAAAAAAATAACCCTGCTGACATTGCATAAATATGAGGGTAATAGTAAAACTGTGAAGTCTTGCACTTGACCTTTGACCCCTGACCTTTGACCCCATGAACCCTACATTCTCTACATAATCACTTCCAGTCAGTACACGTATATACTATGTTCCATGAAGATACCTTGAACAATTTTCCAAGGTACGGAGAAAAAAAAAAGAAGTTTTAATATTTTTACTTGACCTTTTGACCTTTGACCTTTGACCTCATGACCCAAACTTTCACCAGAGAATCTTAATTGGGTAATACATGTATACACTAAGTTTCAAGAAAATCTCTTCAGGCATTCAATAGATATGGTGGAAATAGTGAAATTTTATGTATTTGACCCTGACCTTTTGACCTTTGACCTTTGACCTCATGACCCAAACTTTCACCAGAGAATCTTAATTGGGTAATACATGTATACACTAAGTTTCAAGAAAATATCTTCAGGCATTCAATAGATGTGGTGGAAATAGTGAAATTTTATGTATTTGACCTTGACCTTTTGACCTTTGACCTTGAGCATGTGCACCCAAAAGTTGATAGGCACAACTTCACCCCCTAATACACATACATGCCAAGTTTCATTAGGATACCTCAACAGGTTTCGATAGTTACCTTGTCCACAAAATTCATTGCGGACGGACGGAAGGACGGACGGACGGAAGGACGGACGGACGGACGGACGGACGGACGGACGGACAACCCGAAAACATAATGCCTCCGGCACCACTTCGTGGCGGAGGCATAAAAAAAGAAATCGATAATGATACACATATTATGATGTGATTGGAATGATAGATTTTGAGGAATTAGGGAGGAACGTCCTTGCGGTTCTGTTTTTAAAATCACAGTTATTGGCTACTTTTGTAATTTAAAGCGGAAATGGGGTATATGTGTGTATTTCGGCCAATCAACTCCTGTTATTCGATACTACATGACATGATAAATTTTTCCAATATAAAAGCTGACAACCGAATATTGCTAAAAAAAATACCCCGCAAACAATATACTATGCTCTTCCGAATTCAATATTCGTGCATTGTCTGAACATTGTAAATGCAATCTTCTTTAATGTTGGCATGATTATTTTGTCCAGTCTTAAAAATCAAACAACAAACGACAATGTCGTATACTTCCCGGGTGGAGAATAATAGAAGAATATGTCTCCTCCGTGATTTTTAATCATGTTGATACTTGTGCCCTGGAGACAACTGCTTAAAGCTCACCACACATCTCGCGCGGAACCACCCACCATCGAATGTGCAAATCCGTGTTGACATTGCATGACCGATGAGAAGAAAGCCGAGGTGCGACAGATGAATATTCCATTAGTGATCATCGCAAACCCTTTATTACCCACCCATACTTTTCCCGCGAGAAATGGCGCAAATGCGAGATTTTAGCCGCAGCGAAACAAATTGCACTGATTGTTTTACCCGTAGGTTTAATTTCAAATTACGTACCCTGCTACTCCGCAAAAAGAAAAAAGAATACATTCAGTGAAACACTGGACAGATCTTGCTTAAGTAACACAGACAAAGGCACACATATCATAATTATGCACCTTATTACATCGTAAAGCGCCATATTATGATATCGTGACAGACATTTTTACGAGACAGAGCACATAGATGTATCTGAAGAAAGGACTTCTTGCAAGTGTACTCCATTCTTGAAACAAAAGGGACATACATAATGACAAAGAAATTGAAGGCAAGAACACATAAAAAAAAAACCCAATTTAATTTGAATGGTTTAAAATTCCGCAGACGAGGCCTTTTCCCATTGTTTAAGCATAAACCCAACGGGAGAAAAACACTTCTTGTGGGCTGCTATCGCTTTGGAGTAGTTGTCATAGGCAAATCAGATAGACCGAAGCAGGTCCTGCAGAATCGGTGTGGTTTCTTCTCCGGCTTAACTTGTGTGTGTGATGTTGTTGTTGTTGTTGGTGTTTTTTTTTTTTTATAAAGACATCGTCTTTTAAACTATCTCTGATTCCCCAACTCAAATTCGATCCTATAGGCTTTTAGTCGGGGTTAGTAAGCTCTGTCGGATAATTTTGAGGCTTCGTGAATCAACAGTCAGAACTGAATTAATTCGTTTTGCGCCAAAGACTTTGTTACTATTTTGCATGCGGTTTACGGGATGTGCATGATTTTGTGTGGTGCGCATTCTTCGGAGGATGTAGAGGCTTGTTTCAGATCGCACAACACTCGGGTTTATCGAACAACTACACTTATAGTGGATCTTACACAAAATTAATGGTTCATCAATTTTCCTATATTTTGATGGCAGTGGTGGTAAATTTGACAACTATTCTAATCACCATTGCTTCATAGTAACGCGTCATCATCATCATCATCATCATCATCATCATCATCATAATCATTATCATCATCATCATCATCATCATCAACCTTGTGCTTGTTATCATAACAGAATTTATGTCTATCATTGTAATAATTATTGAAATATATAGCTATCTGTCTTGAAAGTCTTAGTATTTGCCGCCATAAAAACGATCTTCAAAGGAGATTAGGGAGAGACAACATGGATAAGTTAGGAAGAATTAAGAGGATCTTTAATTTGAAGTATGAGTTATGAACATGCATATGAAGCAGCTGGTTTTAGAGGCATATTGATCTCATTCTATTTCAAAACAGGTTATAATTTTGACCTACACCATCATGCGAAGAAGAAACCCTCTATGGAAACGTCGATAAACGCTAGTTTCTTGCAAATAAATCCTACGGCTTAAAACATTTTATTATGTACAATCCACTCTCTTAACTAATTTTGTGAGATGTTTTTATCTACGCAGGGCTTGACGTTGACTTTTTTCCATCCGGTAGCCCGTTCGGGCCACTATTATCTGAAATTTTAGTTGTCCCCCCACCCCCCCCCCCCAAAAAAAGAAGTATTTGACCGAAATAAAATCTTAGTTGCCCGATCGGGCCATGAGAAGAGACACTTTTTGGAAATTTCGTGGCCCAACATAGATTTTTATTGGCACCAGGCCATCTGGTCATCGCTAATGTCTAGCCCTGATCTACGTGAATTTCTATTTTCACTGTAATTATGTTGCACAGCAGGAAAGATTGACACATTATTACAACGCTTATAATTGACTATGAAGAACAGGAAAAAGGAAATAGGCCTACATGAATGTCTGTGTCATGTTATGCGAACAAATGACATCTTTGTTTTCGGCGTTGTGATGATAAAGTCGTCATGCCAATTGAGCGGAATTCCATCTTCTCCTCTCGTCTGTCCAACAGAGTTTGGTAAAAGGCAGGTGAACTTTGGGCTCCGCCTGGCCGCCGTCGATGCGTTACGTAATCAAATGGACTCGTTAGCGGCGCTGAGGAACAGGCAGGCGGTGCGGAATAATCTGGACTTCATGACCCGCGTCGGAAGGAGGAGATAATAAAATCATCCGAGCTTAAAAATCATCAACGGTAATCAATTATCTCTTCATTACAGTGCGCTGCCATTATAACGAATACGGTTATAACGAAACTCTCGTTACAACGACGTAAAAATTCAGGTCCACCAACTCATCTATTTAAAGGCTTTTTTTTGTTCGGCTATAACGAATTTTCGATATTACGAAAAAACACTGCCGGTCCTGAGGACTTCTTTATAACGGGAGTTACATATATCAGTATAGATACAGGATGATTACATCATGGTGAATCATGGTGAACCAAAACAGAAAACAGCTACTCATTATTGGACAAGTTGAGTGAAATCAGCCAACGATATCAAAAGTAATCAGTGTCTTTTCATTGATAAAAGAAGAAAAATTCCCTAAAAATATTGCGTCTCAAGGAAAGCCTGGGTCGGCATATAATTGTCTCAATATAATTTTTTTCAAGGAAGTGTTTTGTTGTGCACTCAGAAAACATAGTAATAAGTGACACATATCTTTTCTGACCCACAAAAAAGTAAATATTTGTTATTCATCGTCACCTTAAAAGGGGGGGGGGGATTTCGGAAGCGTAACGTAAATAAATTCCAGTGGAAGCTATAATGTTCGCATCATGACTCTTCTATCATAATCATAGTCACAAACTGATTAAACAATTTGGTTGCTTTCATTTTTGGACATTAATGGTCAACGGCAAATAAAGCAAGACGTTACGATTCGTCACCTTTTCATTAGGGAACAAAATCACGATGTGTGCCTGAAATGTGGTCACGCGTTCAAATTTTGAATATTCTATAGAACTGTGATTGAAGACAGGTTCATTATCCTATCCCTGTCATTCAGGACAAGTCAGCAGTGTGACGTACACATTCTACGCCGGGAACTGAAAGTACAATGGACTCTTGTTATAACAAAGTCCTCGGGACGGACAGTTTTCTTTGGTTATATCGAAATTTCCCCTCTTGAAACAACACAATGTCTAATAGTGTGTTCACAAGGTGTTCACATAGTCGACTTATCATGTGAAAAAGCTCGAATTTAACAGTAAGATGATGATTTCACACAGTGGTGTGCTTTTTCAGAGAGAGTTCACGTAGTAACGTTCTGTTTCACACTGTGATTAATGATTGACTTTAACAGTGTAAAGAGACTTCACACTGTGTTCAAAATGTGTTCACACTGTGTTTCGCATTGTGCGTCACACTGTGGGACACTGTGTTCTTTCAAAGCAGGGTTTGTATAGTCGTAATTGTTTGCATTAAAAACGTTTGGTGATTGTGTTCATCTGCAGAACTCTGAACCTTATAAGTTGCTTATTAATACGTATGAACTGCAAAGATCGATTTGCCATGGTTTAATTCGTCCTTTCTGCGGAGGGAGGGAACTATGTTTTCAAACAGTGGAATCGGAGAAGGGGACACATCTTTACCCTACTGAGGTGCATTGTAGATTAACTTTCAGTCATGATTCACAACAAATCAATTATTCAATTTTCAATTTTCTATCTTTCAGCTCCAGATCTACTCCGGTCTGTCACAGTTCTGGAAGAAAGCGATGGAGCGAGGCAACAACACCCAATTTCCTCATTTTTTTTTCTGAAAAAAAAAAATGTGTGAGTGAAATGATAGAATTCAGTTCCTGATCAGCGAAGTTCTTAAGATATCGTTTTCTTAATCCGTTGTAACGTTGCTGGACATAAATTCTAAAAAAAAAAAATCTTTTGATATTCGAACAATGTTTGATCATTATTCGACATTTCTGAAAAATGTTTTGATTGGACAATTGAAATATGACTTAACAATAAAATACAAAATCCCAGGATTTGCAAAGGATGTATATTTTGATGTTATGAAGGACTCCTTGTTATTATGACACGGTCGTTACAATTTGACTGTACTTGGAAATGGAATGCTAAATCACAAAATTATAATTTTGTCTAAGTTATTGATGAAAGTCTTGCTTCGAATGAAATTTGATAATTTGACCTGAATGAAATAGGATAATTTCATATCATTTCGTTGTTTTTGTCATTTTCTGCGTAATTGTCTTTGATCGATGAAAGTATTTATTTCTTCCTGTCATTTATAAATTTGGCAATTCAAGCTTCATCTTTCAGTTGCAGTCAGTTTTCCTTTAATCCGTACATTCATAAAATGACGCATTGCAAATGGTATCAATTTTTCATTACCATCTATATCTCCTGATGCTCGTTGAAATGCGTATCAAGCAAAAAAAAAAAAAAAAAAAGAAAAGAAAAGAAAAGAACAAATGCCTAGTTTTGATTCTCTAAAACGGTGTCTGTCAAACCGTCTTTGCTGACTGTTTCATATTGAACAATGGGCATGATGCAGTCGAATTTAAGAATGCTATTTTGTTTTAAGTGAACATTTTCTGTTAAATTGTAGAGAAACGGTTTTGAATAAGGGTATATGTAAAAAAAAAAAGAACTCTTGTGATTTTTGAAATTCAAGCACATCTTGGCCAAACAAGGATCACTAACGCTTAATGTTTCATAAAGACCTCAGACATTACAGCTTCGGATGGATTGCCAATCTTGTTTAACGTATGTTTCCCCTCGAATCTTGTTAATTCAAATCAGGATTAACCTTAAGGACAAAACTTTGTGCGTTTTGTACTTCAAATTCACTTACGATAGGCAGCCGGTATAATTATGCACTTATCAAGTGCATGCTCTCCCCTTCGGTATATAAGCACGAAACGGAAAACTACCACAACTTACAAAGATCTTTCTCATATGATTCAACAGTAGCGAATATATGGTCAGAGTAGTGTTTATCTGAGGTAGACAAGAGGCATTATAATGTTGCAAATTGTAGTGGATTCCAAACTTAATTGAAGAGGAAATCAGATGTTAACGTGGTGTCTTTGTATCTTTTCTGTTTTGCTTCACGGGTCTTCTCTTCATGAATTGAAACTTGCGTTGCTGTAAATAAAACCACAATTATATGTGGACATATTTATTATTCTATCTGTATTTTAAGGAACTATATATATAAAAAAAGAATAAAGTCGTTCGTGGCGTCGTGTAATTTGTAGTCATGTGTAACATTACGTGTGTCAAAAACGTTAGTGTGAATCGCTAGAATAAATTATGGATGTGTACAATGGAGCTTTAGTTAACACAAATCGCTGATAGTGTACAAGAAAACTCTTCAATAGATGTGATATAGATATGTCTAGAATATAAAAAGATGGATGTGAATACTAAAGTGTTCGGAGTAACTTTATTGTAGTTCTTCATTATCTGGTTTCAGTGTAGTGACAATGTGTGGATGATGAAGCTGCAAGGGAAGAAAAGAATAATGAGGACATCTCTACGTCAATCCATTTTCAGAAGAGAAACTTATTCATTCTTTGTCCGATTGTATATAAGTTATCTGTCATAAATATATATATATATATATATATATATATATGTATATGAAGAGTTTGTTTGCAAAAACCGATAAGTCCATTTTTGAAGATTTTGAAGTACGGTCTCTGTCATAAAGTAAAAAATAATACCTTTTAAGTGATATATTGGTCACTACATAATAAAGGTATATTTTTGAAGTTATGGTCAAAGGAAGCAAAAATTTTCTTATTATTCTCTTTATTTTTCTTGACCTTTAATCGCAAATATGTCCATTTGACAAATATGGACTTATCGGTTTTTGCAAACAAACTCTTCATATATATATATATATATATATATATATATATATATATACCGTATGTCCCCCCAAAAAATTGCAACGGGACCCTCCGCAATGATAACTTTACAAATAGTTAATCAATCCAAATACAAATTCAGGGTTTGAAACTATAACTCATTGTCCACATCTTACAGAAAACCCCATTCAATTTGCTTCAGTGGTCAAAGAGAAATATGGAATTTTGTAGAGCATGTCGGGAATCTCTTCCCTCCAAGTTCTGTCTATTGTGTTCACACACAAGAGCATTCAAGTGCTAAACTCGGAAGAATCAGACTCATGACATGCTTTACAACAATCCACATTTCTCTGTGACCGCTTAACCAAATTGAATGGGTTTTTCTGCAAAATAGAGCTAAAATGTTATATTTTAGGACCCTAAAGTAGCATTTCGACATTTTAATCACATTGGGTGTTATCAATGCGAAAATCTGATTGTAATTTTTTGGGGGACATACTGTATATATATATATATATATATATATATATATATATATATATATATGTTCACCATTCGTTTTAATATAAATGAACAATGTGACACGGAAGGCTTAGATTGCCTCCTGGCTTTAAACAGGAAACACAAGGCAAATACAAAGGACAATACAGAATAACGTGTAAAATACATCTTACATAATAAAAGACATATTCAACAATTATGTTTACGTAATCACGAACAAATTGACGAAAAATGATGCATCTATACACACACAAACTCAGATACAACATTTGATTCTGAAACATAACACAATTTTATCTCATTGTTCTGTTTTCTCTTCTCTTTGCATCTTATTTAATAATTCTCTTTTCCTGTATCTCCCGTCTCTCTCCCTCTATCTCTCCTCTCTCTCTCTCTCTCTACCTTTCGTGCTTATCTTTAAACACATTTCCTTCCCTTCTTACACCATTCTTCTTAGTCCCTGACCCTTAAATTTCACTTCCAAAAACGCTCTAACTTTATCATTAAAAAATAACAATAACCCATTAACAATACCAAATCATATAACATCACACTACATCTAACATCATATACTCACATCCCATTTTTTTTCTTTATATAAACCTATAAACATAAAATCTTAACACTAAAAAAGAATCTTTGCAAATGTTACAAATAAATATACAAACATCTATAAAATCATCAAACGTCATAGAAGTTCGCATACTACATAATTGTTTATTGTGTTAATATGTATATGTACACATATAAACTCTCATTATCATACACATCTGAATTATTATCATAACGCTGTAAACTACGATATGCCCATATGAACCATAATATAGTGATACTTACAAGGCATCGGTTTCATACATAATTTTATTTCAGGACATTCAGAATTATGCTCATTATTTTAGCTGTAATGCCCTTTGATACACTTAAACCTCTGAGAGAAAGCATGGGCAATGTTTCGAGTTTAGAATAAAGCAAAACATAAAAATGAATAAGAAAGACTTCTTCTCATTGATATCTACGTTGTACATTTAATATTTATCATACATAAATGTTTGTTTGTAATGATATTAAACATGACATAATTCATAACATGAATCATCGGTAAATTATCAGGACTCGAAACTGATGATGTTTGACCTGGGTAGCGCGATCACGATTTATCAGGTGAATTCTATTTGGTCTATAAACAGATGTAGACTGCTTTTATTCGGGAAAGGTGGATATCATTTGCTATCGGATCTTAACTCTATGCTATGAGCCTCGGAGCAAATTCCTCAGGGTATAGCATAAAGCTGAGATCCATGGAGCTTTGAAATGCTACTGAGCATTCAATCATTATTTATTATCATTTTTGTTATGATTATTTTTTTTTTTGAAGATTCAGAAGTTTCGTATCTTTGGTTTTGGCTTTGGTTTTCCTTTTTGGGCGATTGAGGATTCGATAAATCTTGATTGTCATTGGATCCGCGCCTCCTGTTTTAAATTCAAAATCGAATAGTAAAAATAAAGTAAATAGCTGGAATAAAGTTCAAAGAGCAATAACTGTGTGTGTGTGTGTGTGTTAATGTGGGTGTATGTGTGTTAGTGTTTTCGCTTTGTACCCTCACTGGCCCCGCTTAAAGAGGAAATCCATCCCAAAAATAAACTTTAAAAGAAAGAAAAAAAAATCCCTATTGATAGGCTATACAGAACGTTACAAAAATGGAAAAAAGAAATCGGATAAGAAATAAGGAAAACATTTCTTCACCAGTCCTTATGAATATTCAAATGAGCACGTTGTCATGCTCTCACAATTTCCTATTCATTTCATATACAGAAATGACAAAACTCTCATATATTAGCTTTATAGATATAAAACTTGCCTTAAACCATCCAAAATAAAAAAGAACAAATTTTAACTCTGATATATTTTGGTATGAGAACATGCCTTTACTTGTATTTTAATAGCTAAAAATAGAAACTTCTTTCCGAAATTCCAATATAACATACATGAAAAATATTGAGGGTATGACATCATCATCTCGCTCATTTTAAATATTCATAAGGTCTTTCATAAGGTCTCATTTCCAAATGTCACATCTTCCATATTTCTTAACCGATCTTTGTCATTTTTGTATAGTTCTGTAGGGAATATTTTTCTCTTTCTTTTGGAGTTTGTTTATTTTTGGGGTGGATTTCCTCTTTAAGTATTCCGTGAAGACAATGAAGGGTTTTTCATGCAATATAAGACAAAACAGAATGAGTGGAACCAAAAAAAAAAAAAACCAACAAAATACAACTTGTAACACTGCTAAATAAGTCATCCAATTAACAAAATTAGTATTTTAGAACAGTATAATAGTCATGGTCCAGTCTCTGAAGCATAGAACACAAGATATGCAAATTGCTGATTATCAACTTGAATTAGACATCACCAATACTATTTCAATTTTTGAAAGGAGAAAAGTATTAGCAAATGTGCAAAGTACTGCAATATCCGAAAATGAAGTTAAAGTAATAAGTGTAGTCAAATCAAGGAACTTGCGTTTCATTGTAAGATGATTAATTAGTCCAATGACAAACTTTACCGGTAAAGATAACAAACAATTTCTAGCATCTCTCATTCACAGTTGCACACTCTATATATCAACAACTGACAGCGTCGCAGTCTGATTACCGAAAATATGTAGAAAAAAAGGACAGTATTTTCTAAAACAAATTTCAACTCCAATTTGTTATCAACAACAATAATATTGTAGTATCAGTCGAAGAGATCGGTAGAAGTTCCGGTGTAAGCTCATTAAAATCATAATAGTCATGGCATTTAAAAAAAAAATGGTCACGATCACAGTTTACAGTTCGGTATTCCGAAAGGTGGTTATTTCGAAGGTTCGTTAATCTTAAATAAAACAAGATTCGTTATTCCGAAGGTTTGTTCATCCGATAATAAAAAAAAAGGTTCGTTAAACCGAATACGAAATACTAGTAGTAAGGTTTACGAAGGTTCGTGAGTGCGCACCTTGTTTTCATTTTCGGATTAACGAACCTTCGGAGTAACGAACGTCACTCCGCTCACAGTATCATACGCAATTAACACAATGTGACGATGTCATTACCTCAGAGGTCCTGAAATGATCCCACACAAAATTAATCTTATCGACATCATGTGTTATTGAAAGGATGCGTAAACAGACTTTCGGTTTAAGTTTGCCAATGAGATTCAACTTTAACTTCTCTCCATCACCCAATCAAAATATATGTAGGCATACTACTTCATGATTTCAAACACAGCGGATTCACAAAGTCTATTCCTTACTTCAAGCTCAAAAATTCCTATGATAAATGATAAAGAATGAATTCAAATAAAACAAATGGACTGACAAATAACACCAATCTTGAACTACTTTGAATCCTAAAATGGCATAATCTATTACGTCTTCGGCTCGGTGTATACTTGTGGTATAGTAATGCCCTTGACAATGAAATTGACACCAAGCTCATGTTTAGAATACAATTTCAAGTAGAGATTAAATTTCCTAGCAATCTACTCCACAAAAAGAGCATCATGATAAGATGCCTTAAACGTGAATACAAAATCAGCTCATCGCTCTCAAATAACGAAATTCAAATCGAAATTTTCCAAATGAACTGATTTAAAGCCACATGAATAAGTATTTCAGATCTAACCTGGAGATTTCCCCCATTTTCCAGTTCATGTATTGTTGGTTCTTTTAGTACAAGTAGTGACGAATGCAACAACAGGCTTTAACAGTGGTTTTGCATGCAGTATGATCTTATGTTTCAGTTACAATTCTAGCTCTCGTTCGTCTGTAAGAAGTCGAAGAAATGTGTGCTTTCATGAAAGTAAATTTTGTGGAACTTCCGAATAGCAATATGTTTTCCTTACACTTCACACATAACAATCATGCTTAGATAATATTGCTGCCTTCTCTCAAGCCACATAAATGGGTAGAATTTCCTTTTAATCGTGAAAATCAGAAAATTTCACACTCAGACACGATCGAAAAGTACTGATTTCAGTTTGTGGTTACGACTTTTATCCATATGGACAGCACTCATTTACATCGTGACATACCATACGAACTTTCAGCACACGAGAACTGACTCTCTGGTTCGTTACTGAACCGACTAGTCACAATGCGTGAAAAAAAAAAAATGCTGCTATACTAGTAAACATACACGTGCAGAAAACAAGGGGTTGTCGTAGAGACGTAATCATGCCCTAGTTGCCGGATGCTTGGTAGATGGCGCTGTTGCGATTTCTACACACATACCGATCGGGCGCTAGCTGTGTTGCAGTCGAGGGAGTAGAACCTTCCCTCCTTTACCGCCATACAGCCATCCCGTGTGCTGTGAGACTGGTCAAACCACTCTGGCAGCGTGATTCAGAGAAAGAGATCAACAAAATGATACACAACAAAAGAAAACAGAGTCACAACATTTGATAGTCAACATTCTGAGTGTTCTCCAAGCTTCTAATCTTGACATAAAGCTGTGTGATTCTACTCAGTGGCATTTATGATAAAGTGTTACAAATCGAAAATTTCATTGCACGTTCCAGCTCTATCATATTTTCCTGCTAGATTTTAAATTAAACTGAAATCATTTGTCAGTATATTGTTTTTATATTAGCACCATCTCAGGAAAAAAAAAATATCACAGATCGGCTTGCTAGAAATAATAGCTATTGGAATCTTTCCACAACATGGGAAATAGAGATTATTGCATCAAGTGAATAAAATCTGAAAGATAAAACCACCACCACCAGCAACAACCAAACAAACAAAAACACACACAAACATAATTACACCTAGTGAATCGAGTGGAAACTTTTACATATTTAAACTTTTAATTCCTAGCATTTCCACGCATAGGTATATGATATCAACTGACTGCAAATACGTTAGGGTTAATTTAGTTACGATAACTACCCCCCTAAGTTCGTATGTGTCATTTGGTGTGGGTTTTTTTCTTTTTTTTAATTGCACCCATGTTGGCCATAGATTATGTGGAAAATGAAATATGAATTTGAGAAATAAACTATGATAAAAAATTGGTGGTCGATCGACACAATGCCCTGTATACTTTGTTTAGCTCAGAATATATTGTCCGCTTTTTAAACAGAGACACGATGCTCCACAAGCACACAAGCAATTATATACTATATCAAAATATAAAATTTGTCAGCTTGAAGGGCGTTCTGACAGTGCAACAATCGGATATCATCCCAGCAGTGGGGGTCCGGGATGAGGGGGGGGGGGGGTCCCCTTTGATTGTTTTTAAAATAAAAGAAATTAAAACAAATAAAATTGGGTGAGTGCGCCCCCATTAATTTTGTTCACCAGAAAATTGTGCACGCTGAAGCCCCCTCCCCCTTTTTTTTTTGCTTGTCAGTCGAGGAAACACTGAAGTACCTTTTACGTGCTTGCCCCCCCCCCCCTCCTCCCGAAATATATATATATATATATATATATATATATATATATATATATATATATATATATATTCATGTATCATATTGCGCCCCCTTTGCGAAATTCATGGATCCGCCAATATCCCAGAATGTCCTTAGTCCTGTGTAAAACTTTGAAAAGGGTATAAATCATAAATTGTAAATAAAAAAAACAACAACTAAAGTTCAGACGCAACCACCTGGATTTAAGTTAGTCGGAATCATCCACTAAAGATAAGATAATCATTCCTCTGATGACTGTTATCCATTTTTTTTTAGCTATCATTTGTTTTAACAGTTTGTTGACTATGCCTGTATGGTCTATGTGGCATGAAAAGAGAGTTAATGTTTAAGTATACATGCGAGTCCACGTAGTAGTTTATCCATTTTCAGACCCCAAGCCCTCTTCCATAGTTTCATTGATAGGCATGTTTACCAGGTGTTCCTGAGTATATGCTTGTAAGAGGTTGTCTGTTGCCGGTCTCGCTGACTTTGCAATTCCAGTCACCTTGACGGTGCTTGCAGCGAAACCAGAGATATCCGATTACCCCGCATTGGTTGTCGACACCATTGACCAGCTCGTTGACGTATTTCGAGTTGAAAGGTACGGGCATTTCGACGCCAGTCATTTCATTGCAGAAAGACTTGGCGCTGTCCCAGCTAGATAAACCACAGTGTATGTGAGATGAATCTGCCAGGAGATCGAGAGGAAGAGAAGAGTGTTTGGTACACTTACATTCTTTGTCCTTTAGTGGCTTGTTGACTACCCTTAATTGAGTAAGAGCAAATTCCAATTGTGTTAAGTTAATTGTCATGACGATTGGTCACTATTGAAATCTTATTCTTAAATGCTATTTCTATCTCCTTTGTGATACAATATGTTTTATTTCATTTCATTTCATTTCATTTCATTTCAATTTATTTTCATATTTCTCACATATATCACAATATAAAATAAATTGATACGAAATCTATACAGAACATAATTCAAAATAGAACTTCACCGGAATGTTCAAAAGTTTGTCTTGGTATACACAAGGTCTGTATACATGCGAGTTAAACTGAGATCATAATGCGAAAAATATGATGGGGCCTGCGTAAAAGCAAGCTTGTATAGAGCCGCAGGTCCCGTGGTAAAATCAGATTAGGGGAAGCGTAAGTACAGATATTTTTAGACCATACTATAATTGGGGGATCCGATTAAAACGAACAAGATCAAATCAAATGTTACTATATAAAATACAGAATAAAACACTGAAAGGTCACATGTTGCAACTATAAAATGGGTTCAAGAATGTAGCCAATTGGAAGCGCTGAAATGAGTCACGTGTGCATGCATTAATTTCTCACTAACATGCACGGCCTGACGTCACAATGTTTACACTAGCAGTGTGCACTCAAACAGTTGTTACAAGTGCGTCGCGCGCTACTATACGCGCTGTCAATCCTGTAAACAACTTCTAGTTCGGGCTGCCGGCCGGTATTTCTTGTGTGCATAACATGTGTGGCGTACGTATACTCTTATACGTACAGTACTCATATGTGCGGGATTTCCGAGTGCAACGTACATAAATGTTTGGGACGGACATCGATTCTTGAGCGAGTGCCACATGTAGCTGACTGGTATTGACCCACAAAGGTACTTGAAAAATGCTATTAGTTTTCGACCCATTTTATAAAACAAATGATGCACAGGATTATTTCGTGGCGTTAGTGGAGATGCAGCTCACTCTCGGGTATTTACAATGTAGTGCAACATGCACTCGGCTTCGCCTCGTGCATGTTTCACAATTGTAAATACCCTCGAGTGCGCTTCATCTCCACTAACGCACTCTATCCTGTGCATCATTTGTATATTGTACAATATTGTGAATCAAATCTCTGCAAACTTTCGTGGATCTCATATAATTTATAGTAAATTTAAGTCAATGAGTTGTAAATGTTGATGTCGACATCTCATTAGACCATACTAATAAAAATCACATGTTAGTAATGTAATGATACGGAAGAGAGCATCTTTGCAAATTTATTCAGTAAAAAGCCATTTGCGAGGTGACAGGAAGTCCGGGCTATTGGCTTGCGATCGTCTTGATTAAACCACAAAATACAAATTCAAAGAGAATGTTTTGAGTTTGTGATACTTAAAAAAGGACAGAGAGTAATGATAGCGCAAACAAATCTTATTTCTCTGTCACTGGCTTACCAAATGTACGCAAAGGTGGCGTCTGCGCTGACACAACTGACGTTGCCGTCTGGAGGTTTGCTTCCCTTCCAGTAATATCTGCCGTAGATGGCGTAGCCGCAGTTGTCGTAGCCCTGCGTGTTGAGGGTTGTATTACTTGTCCCGCGGTGTCTGCATGTAATGATGGCACTGTTGATACTTTTTCAGCGGTCATAGGCGTTGAAGTTTGCGTTACTTGTCCCTCTGTGTTGACATGCAATGATGACATTGTTGTTACCTTTTCAGTGGTCCTAGGCGTTGACGTTTGTGTTACCTGTCGCTCGGTGTTAACATACTCGACTGTCGTCGTGGTTACCTTTTCAGTGGTCCCACGTGCTGAAGTTTGTGTTAACGGTCTCTTGGTGCCGATATTCTCCGTTGTCAGCGAAGTTACCTCCCTCGCCGTCGCATCTGTTGTAATCTGTATTGTTGGTCGACTCGTGCTGACGTGAGGTACTTCCGTTTTCTCGTCGGTCATCGACGACGAGGTCAAGAAAGTGTGAGGATTGACCTGGACGTTTGGTGACGATTTACCAAGACCCACTGAAGAGGAAGCTCCTTGGGTCGTGGACCGACAATCACCTGTACATGTGCTGTCAGTGGTTGGTTTCGTGTACTGAATGGACGTCGCTGTGTTTGAGGGACTCAAAACCTCCTCGGTACTACTTATGAGTTCCGTTCCTGCCATCAGTGTGAAGGTGAAAAGCAAAAGTGCCGTTAAAAACTTGTATATCAAGGTAGGCCTTGCTATAGTTGTTGACGTGTGAAATAATTCTGTTTTGGAAAAAAAAAAGTTTTTCGGAATGTAATTCATCGCAATCATTATGTATAGGAATGTATGTATGTATTCATATGTGTGTATATTATATATTCATATATCTTATTTATATTGTGTTATTCATATACTGCAATCATTATTATGCATCAATATATACTCGTATATAATATATAGATTTTGTAAATACAATCATAACAGGAAACAAAATCGAAAATACGCCTGTAAATTATTGAAAGTAACAGGTTTCCTCCATTAAATAGCACTAACGAAAAAGCATGACATTTTGTCAGAGTAGTGCCCATGATGGGTTCCCCGTAGACCACTACTACTGTACTACTACTACTACTACTACTACTAATAATAATAATGATAATAGTAATAATGATAATAATTATACTTCTTCTTCCAATATTGGGCAAGTATATGCTTCTTCAAATGTGATCTTAATCAATTTGTTTGCAATTACCCACATAAAGTCACATCCACATTGGTATTTTTAAATGAGTGGCAATACTCCATCAACAAACAACCCTGCCCATTTCAATTGCGATTTGCTTGCAATTTATTCCCATTCTTCCTGAGTCTCGATCAACTGTAGCTATCGAAATAGAGTCAAAGGGACCTGAACTTTTGATCCTGGCAGAATCTTGGTCAGAGACATAAGTATTTGTTACGATTGAAGGCTAATGCCCTGTTTGTCTCCATTTTACTCCCCTGGCTCGCAACTATTGGATAAGCAGTTTTTTTTTTTTTTTTTTTTTTTTTTAAACTACCCTTTGTAACAATAGATTAGAAGGCCATGGTGTATTAGTACCGATATTCCGTGTTGTTAATGTCAGTTACTGGGATCTACCAGGGATGTGATTTCGTCTCACCTCCACGGGACTGCACTTACATTCATACACGCATACATGATTATACGTAACACACTTACGTAAATGCACGCACACGCAAGTATGCAGCCCAATTAGACAATAATGCCCACATGAGCGTAGAAGAACGATCAATTTTCCCAATACACTTCCATATGACCATATCTTACTTGTCGAACATTTGGCGCCAGTGAAGCCAGGCGGGCAGTGGCAAACATAACTCTCAACAGTCTCCTCGCACCAGCCGTTTGCACATGGATCACTGTGACAGTCTATAAGAAAAAGAAAAAGTGGATGAGTCTTCATCCCTTTAGATACGATTTTTACACCATGGCAAAATTTGTTATTGTTTCATTCACTGTATATATATATATATATATATATGCGTGTGTGTGTGTGTGTGTGTGTGTGTGTGTTTGTGTGCGTGTGTGCTTGTGTATTAGGCCTACATGTAAGATATGAAAAATTATGGAATTTTAAAGTTTTAAAATTTCCTAACGACGTTATATGACGACAAGTCATAGCCTTTAAAGTTTCCCATCGCAGTGCTATTAAAAAAAAAAAAAAAATCGGTTTGGGAGTAAAATCCCCTACTCCAAAAAGGGGAGAATTGTTGTACTGAAATAACGTAATGATGACTTGTACGAGCCTCAGATTTCAAGAATTTCGTATTAATCAAGTGATAGAATTCGTGTAAAAGATACGAACACAACAGCCAACAAACAAATACCCTTCGGAAATGCCAAGAATTAAACAAGGACGAAACAGTCATGTTTAGGTTTAAATGGTGTTTTGTTATTTAAACGATGCTTGAAAGCAAAACTCAAGAAAACCACAATGATATGGAAGGCAATTTGTTCCTGGTGCGACATTGAGTTAGGTATTCTTCTCCGTCACCATGGTAGCCTTTTGTCAAGGCCCTCTCACCGTATGGTGATAAGAGCCTAGCTGAGTAGGTTTGCGCTGTCGCGCTCAGCTAGGCTCGATTTGCTCACCCGTTACAGCGAGAGGGCCTTGACAAAAGGCTATCACCACAGTGACTTTTATGACATGGCGTGAATACTCAATCTTGAGTGACAAAACTACAACAACAACAACAACAATTTATGACAAAAGGCTATCACGACGATGGCGTAAATACTCAATTCTGGCTGAAACACGCCATTGAAATCAAAACAACAACAACAACAACATTTATACCTGGGACGCGGCAAATCCGTCTTCCAACAGGAGCCCGGCGAGATAGTGAGGTGGAGCACTCAAACGAGGACACCGCTTGCCTATCGAGCTTTGGGATCAGCTGAACCGGGTCCCCGACTGCCGTGCGGAGTTTCGGACAGCGCTCCCTCATGAGTAGCGTGTAGTTCAACCCGTACCCATCACTGCAAACAGCCGAACCTTCAAGGGGCATTCCGGACGATTTTCATAATTTCACATCATGTAGTACATCAATCGACAGCTCCATTTATAGATTTGTGGAATTTATCATGGTCCTTGAGCATAGAAAGTAGCACTCTGAGGCCCGAATTCACGAAGGTGGTACAAATGAAACCATGGTTTAAACCATGGACAAAAACCATGGAGTGCCAAGTGTCGCACGGAATATTTTGTTACGAAATTGGTCATTTCGTCGACAAAATGACCGTTTCGTTAACGAAATTATCATTTCGTGGACGAAATGTTCACTTGGTTACAAAATGTTGTCCTTTTGTTACAAAATAATCATTTTGTCAACGAAATGACTGATTTCATAACTAAATATTCCATGCGACACTTGCCGCTCCATGGTTTTTGTCCATGGTTTAAAACATTGTTTCATTTGTACCACCTTCGTGAATTCGGGCCTGAATGTCTAAAACAAAGTACACTGAACAGTGTTGATGACATAGAGCCTCACGTACGTAGTAACAGTGTAATTACATTCAAACGTCGCTTGTAAGTTCACCTGTGTAGAATCCATGCATGCCTTCTTCTTTTGTTCTGTTTCCTTGAGCCCCAACTCTTCTGGTAAGGCTGCCATGTCATCATCCTCGTTCATTGCAATTAGTAATGAATTATGAAAACATTCTTATTCCTCATCATAATCGCTATAAATTCTGAAACTCTGTTGTTGAAATTTAAAAGTCTGAAAATCACCCGGAGGCCCCCTTAAATCGTTGACGTGTATGGCAGGCAAATCAAAGAACGTAATGAATAGCCTGACAGCAAGCAGTCTATTAAAATCTCTCTCTCTCAGTCAAAAGTCTAACTCTCGCTGCATAATAAACTAGAAAAGCACTCCGAGAGCGCAGACCTCCGCCAAGCAGTTACTTATCTTCAAATGATCTCGCTCTTCCATAGAGATAAGTGATTTTCACCCACTGAAAAATCGCCCGATTTCCCAATATAGAAGCCTTTGTTACGTCATAAACCCCCAGATGCGCGGCGCGCCTCTCCCCAGGAGAAACCAAAGACACTTTAGTGCGCGCATGCAAACCTCAAATACGCGCAGCCTGAACTCCCAAGTTCATTGACCCTACCTGCCAAAATATCAAAATCCTTCATAAATTCCCCCAAAATTCTCGGATCACTACCAAAAAATAATCGTTTCTTACCCGTGTCATTTTCAACCTTTCCTGCAAGTTTCATCCCAGTCCGTTAACTACTTTTTGAGTTATTTTGCACACGGACAAACGAACGAACAAACCAACGGTAACGGAAACATAACCTCCTCCCTTGGCGGAGGTATCAAATCATACCGACACTCTTGACGGTTTTATTGCTTTTCCTCATGCTGTCGATATTAATGTTCATGTCGGCGTTTAGCATTTTATTCTCAACACGTTCTACTCAACACTGCTGCAGCTGCAGCTGCTCTCCCCAGTCAGCACACAACAGCACTCCCACTTCTAGTCAGACCACCCCTCCGCATCATAAGCCATTAATTACAAAGAAAAATCTACGTAATGGTTTATCGAGATTCTCAAGGTAACTACCCCGTGGACGTGTACTTCCAGATGGATTGTTAGTGGACAATATCCAGCGGACAGTATGACTCTGAGTGACATTGGTTCTGAATGCAATTCTGTTCGATAATATGGAATTGCTCAGGGCACTTAATTTATATATAGCAATGTCTATTTGAAGGGACTGGCGCGAGTAATCGGTGAATACACGCTCACGTGGTAGTCACTACTATGTTATTAGTCAGCAGTATTGACACGATACAAACACGACAAATTTCTATATCACCTGTATATTAACAAATACTCAACCAAATGTGAATGTGTGTTAAAACAGATTTACGTTTTTTCACATGATCTTCAAAATGCCTTACTCTCAAAGTGTGAATGTGTTATTTGCATAAATATCCCACTGACATAATCGCACGCTTTGATTTACGTAAAAACATCTCTCTAATTGCTGTGTAGTAGGCCTATTACTTACTTGAAACTATCGTTGCTGACAAAGAGATCACGAGTAGGAAAACGTTTTGGCTCCTCAGTGAACTCTGTGAAAAAAGTTATGAATTTTATGTCGTGATGTTTACATCAAGGCATCGAATTAAAACAACGAAATGTAATGGTAAATGAATGAATAAAGTGAATAGACTAATACTCATCAATAGATAAATTAATATATTAATGATTGAATAAACCAGTTAAAAGATGAATAGTTATGTGATTTGTAGCCTGTAAGTTCAACTGTTGATGTTGTCTTTTTTATGTTGTTTCGTGGAATTTTTTTTTATTGTATATAATTTTTTTTTTCATGCATGATATGTGTATTATGTTATGTTCCTGTATCATGTGATGTAACTGTTTTACGATGCACGGACTTGTCGAAGAACAGCCTGTGGCTGAACAAGTGACTGTGTGGAAATGAAATAAATGAAATGAAATGGAAATGAAGAATTTCACGGAACATTGGACGATCAGTTCTAAAAGTATAAATTTCAATTCGGGATAATTTCATTTTGCACCTTGTCTAGACGAGAACCCTAAATATACACACAGACTCTGCAAGAGTGTTATTATTATGCATGGGAATAACTTCAATCAAATAAAATCAAAATTAACAGCTAGATCTTATTCAATAAAGAATTAATCTTCCCCCTGAGCTAGCATTAGTCAGTGTCAATGAGTCATTACAAGACATGCATCCGGAATGAATATTTCTATGATCGTCATTTTGTACGGAAATTCATAGTTCTTTTCACGTCAATGATACTTCATTACAGATCAACGGAAGTAACGATAATGATCGCGACTCATTATAAATGAAAGAATGTAATTGTCACTGATTTTATGCGTTCGCATTCTGACGGAAGAGACGTTCACAGACGTTTACTTTCAAAAAGGCGCCAATAGGATCAAAGTGTGTGCTCACATGGATCGAGGAAATTAAATTGAAGAGGAGGGATAAGATGGATGAACATGTTATTAAATTGTTGCTATGACTACTATTTTCATCTCCACATTCACCAATCTAGGGGGAGCAATCTGATAATCATTACATACTTCGTGACTGTTTGATAATTCATACCAATAAGTCCCAAGCATGGCCGTTCAGAATGAAAATGCCAGTGGCGGTAACAATGCGAACTGAAGCGTATTTAACAAGACCTCTCGCTAGGCTAACGTGGCACGTACGACATGGACATGTCAAAGTATCAAATGGTACAAAAAAAAGTAATGCAATGCATGTAATCGTAATTGAGAAGAAACAAAGGCCAATTGATAGGCATCAAACGAGCTCGCAGCAAATCCCAGGGACATGCCCATGATCTTCATTATCTCATGAACAGACATACACCAACATAATTATTCCTTCCACTTATTCGTTTGCAGGGCAACACAGCGAAACAAACCATCACACAGACTTACACACAAACACACATGAATAAACGCTTACACTTTGAAAGAGTAGGATTAATTTGTTTCTGTTATTCTATTTCCACAGTAAATATCACCATATTATTCGATATAACAAGAAATGCCCGTATCCGCGCAATTACCCCCAGAGGGCAATAACCCCCCCCCCCCCCCCACCCCCGGCTAAATACTGGTTAGTGGTAAGGTTAGAGTAAAGATTAGGGTTATGGTTAGGTTTAGGGTCAGGAGTTGGAGTTAGGGTTCAGATTAGGTTCAGGATTAGGATTAGGGCCAGGGGATAGTGTCCGGGGTAATTGCCCAGGTGGTGATTGCCCTAGCATTAATAATAATAATAATAATAATAATAAGGTCTTATTTACCCAGGGTAGCCTCTTCAGTGTTGACACTGCTCTACCAGAGGGCCCTGCCATTATTATTACCCTAGCGTTGCCAGGTACCCATTTATACACCTGGGTCGAGAGGGACACAGTGGGTAAAAACATCTTGTCCAAGGACGTAAGCACTGGGCGGGATTCGAACTCGGGTCCTCCGATCGGGAGTCGGGAGTCTTATCCACTATGCCACAGCGCCCCCACTATTGCCTAATAAAGTTTAAGGAAAGACCACCAACCGTAGAGACAATAATCATTTTACTCACAGAATAAAGAGGGGTGTGATGTAAATCTAACATAATCAAAGCATGAAGTTTGAAGACTGTTTGGGATAGGATATAACTTCCCTTGCATTTTGAATCATTTGGATGTAACATTTCTATCTTATAAGTTCCCAATTTCATTTGATAAGGGGAAAAAAGTTGTATTATGTTTTTTTTTTTTTTTCAAATTACACTGATAAAACAACCTTACCCTTAATACTGTTTTGGATTGTTTTCGTTAATGATTTAGAAAATTAATGTAAACGATTAAAAAATCTAAATATAAATTACAACTGTCCACACTCATGTCCCAGTTATCTTGCCCAAGAAAGTTCTAGTAATATGCATTGTACATACAGCAGATTTGTATTTTACAAAACCATATTCCACAGTCAGCGGCTAGACGAACATTATCAAGCCATGACACTGTTGTCGGGAACACACATTGATATTCTGCCTTACAGTGCCCCAAGAATTAAGGGACCGTTTTGGGGTTGGGAAAACTTCCTTTAATTGCATTTCAAACCATTGGATGAAACATTCCTTAGGTTCACATACGCTAATTATCATGCTTTACGCAGAAATCACACGCCTACCGTTGCATCATCATCTTAACTTGCTGTAAGCATTCCTGTCATCAATATTCAATCGCAAGCTCAAAATCATTATGCTGCGTATAGGTAATACTATAAAAATAGTGTGATATAAATCTCCCCTTCTCTCTCTACGTATATGCTATTATGTATATATAAATACACTCATATATTTGTTATGTTTGTTTCTGTGCGATGTGTGTGCGTGTGTGTGTGTAGTGTCTGTGTGAGTACATGTATTCATCTAAGTACATATTCATATGTAATAATATCGAGTGGGAAATAAAAATTTCTGCACTTCTTTTTTTATAATTCTGATACCTCCCATAAAAATCCTAGTTACGGGCCTGAAATGTGTTGCCTGTATTGCCAGCTAAACCTATTGCATTTATGGTGTTGCTTTGTTTTCAGTTATCTAAAGCGCACACATGCAGTGTTACGAATACTACTTACGACGGGTATCCTGCTACTTGCATCTTCAAATTTAGTTTTACTAATTATGAATACACCTTAATGTATGAAATACGATTTGTTTGCATTGGCTGTTATTATGTGCGGTAGAGATTTAGGCTTTAAACTCGTTGTCCGGAATAACGTTTGTTTTAATAGCTAGTGTGCGATGCATTTGGATGTGTTGGTACTCCGGCTATTGAAAAAAAAATCTAAATCGTTAGTTTATGTGTGTGTGTGTGTGTGTGTGTGTGTTTTAATATCGCAGGTCTGTCTGTTCTTAACTGTGTGCATTATCTATACAATATAACAGAATTTTGTGCAAAATCTTCATCATACAAATCCTGAAATATCATAGTTGTGCTGCAATACAGAATGTGGCCAAGTAATTTGTGCATGCATATTTTTTAAACAAAAATATGAGCATTTGTTCTAGTAATGTTTAAATAACTTACCATTTCCAAAGCAATGCTAAGAACTTTCGTACGTTTTCTTTCGTTTCCTTAGAAACTGTTGCAGCTTCTTCAAGCCTTAGCTTTCCGAAGGTTCCCCTCATAATTTCTTTTCTCTCTCTTCTTTTTTCTGTCATCTATCGTTCAATATCAGCATATGACCGTACCAAAAAAAACGACTTAAACTGTACATGTCTTTTTGGAAGATAAAGTCATTTTGGGGCATGCTTTGTATTTGTGTTATCAGAATGGATTGTTCATTTTTATGGAATATTGTGAAAATCAACTATACTGTAACGAAAACTGAAACTGAAGCGTTCATTCTGAAATTTCGTGTACAAACACCGTTTAGTATTACCTTGTCCATCAGAAACATCATTTCTATCAAATAATTTGTCAGGATATCCCTTGGTAAACATGGTAAAGATTATCAGTGTAATATAGGTTGATTTCGTGCGAAGGCTTATACCAGTAATTATATTGAATATCGACATAAAAATCAATCACACTCTCAAGAACTTCAGAAATGGGACATTATCAAAAACATTCTGAATCTTATTTTTTTGTTCAAGCCATCAAAAAGGCATTTTCATGACTAGTTTTAAGAAGCACGGATTACATGTAACGTGTAATGTATTTCTAATAATGTGCACATTCCCTTTTTTCAATCACAAATGTAAACTAATATAAAGAAACAAACAAACACATCAGTAAACTGCTAGTTCAAGTCCATTTCTTTTGATTGCAGTCAATTGATGCTTGAGAAAAAATGTATTATTTGCGACGAGACTAAAAAATCAATACTATGTAATGTCTTCTTACCATTTCCCTTGTATGTCGAAAATCGTCGTACGAATAGATCACGTATCCAATTGACTCAGCAATTGCGAGAAAGTGCGTTACAAATGCAAATTAATAGGCCGACTGCGAAATAAAAAATCACAAATGAATGTCCGTCATGTCCATGTGCTGTCTCTCATGAGGGTATAGTAAGAGTAAATGCGAATTTCTTGAACTTAATGGTCACTTATTTGTTCGTTGTGGCTGAAACATCGTAGAGCAACTATCAGCGCGAATAAACACATCCGCTTCTCAAAACTGCGTCAACGCACCAAAACGCAGGAATGTTTCTAATAATGCATGCAGATAGACAAAATGATTCGAACTGGTCTGACCACTCGTCGGAGAGCCATAATTGATTGCCTAGTGTCTTTCCTGCCACACACACACACACACGCACACACACACACACACACATACACACACAAAAACAACAACCAACGCACAATCCCTGCCATTTCAAGGATCAGTCTTTGTCAGGACACTAAACTGCATTTCTCTGAACGAGATTGGCTTTACAAGGCTAGAAGGCTCGTGTTCATATAAAAGGAGAAACACTCATAATTCACACACGTACACACACACAGACACGCACACACACACACACACATTATTGTCAGAATTGGGTATACCATACGATTAAAAAAAAAACCTACTTTCGTGGCAAGCTCTGTTTCCTTTTCACGGAGTAATAATGCATGGACGCACTAATACATCAGAGGTTAATGAAAAGGATTAATAAGCAGTGTCCATTTAGAGCAGAGTAGGAGCAAGTTATCAAACGCACTTACTTTACAGCAGAAAAGAATTCGATTAACAAATCACCCGACCGTCCTTTCAACGGCGCTGGAATACGACGTTTTTAATATGGGTCAGCCTTGAAGTGTGCATATTCGATATTGGATTGCTGTCACAGTCAATGTGTACTTCTGGTCAAATTCGAAATAAAAAGATCGAGGAAAGAAGCACTAGAAATTTCCATTCAAATTGAACAGAGTGTAATTATGTGCCTTGTATGGTGAAAAAATAATGATAATAGTAGTACCACACTCACTACCGTCACCTGACCATGAGATACTTTTGATAAATATACCATTAGATATTCTCATTCTGTGAAATTATGAAAAATAGGTCACATTCATATAATGAAGGTAGATTTCTGTACAGATAATTCTACCATTTGTCACTTATCTTATCGTACAATATTGCCTTTGGTCGTAGTACTAAATACAACATTGTTTTTCTTTCTATCTCAGAGCAGGCGTTAATAAATTCCGGTACAAGACTGCATCAAGTATCTTTTTTTTTTTTTTTTTTTTTTTTTTTTTTTGCTGTCACTGTTACCAGTAAAAAACTGAATTTGACATGATTTATTTACAGTCAATTACGGGTAACTTATCAAAATTTTCACCAGACTGCCAACCCTCCTGATCACATGCTTACAAAGACAGAAAAGGTACATTTGAACATTGCAGAATTTAAAAATCTACAAATGCTTAACCATAGCTACGTACTTCCCTGCCATGTCACATACGAGGCACCTCCCATCATGCCCATAACCCATGGATGGATAAAGAGCTTTTCTCATGAAAGTGTTCGTCTTTATTATCAGCTGTTTGCCTGTACTTTTAATTCTATGCTGATAATCTATAAGTCCTACTGAATCATTCATGAAGCCAACCTCCCCTCCCTTATTCACAAAGATATGCTATTCTGCATGTCATTCAACTGGTTATCAGGATCTACATGGGTTTAACTGAACGGAATATTCGTTTACGAAATCTTTGTCTAATGCTTTCACTTTTAACGTACTCATACAGATATTTGTATGAATAGTTGCGAAGATGCCATTTATGTTATATAATGCTCGTAGCAAGTCATTGGAACATTATGGAAAAGAGCAGTGAATAGCACATACTATTGTATGGAAAGATTCCGACTGACAATCCAGTCGAAAGTGGTGAAGTTCTTGTATGCATATGATTCCTTCCATAACTTTGTTTGATTCGTTTGATTCGTTTTCCATCTGAGAAGATGGCTGGATAGCCCATATTCAGCTACGTTAAGCTGGTCTTCCATGGGGTCCAGTTGGGTGTGAGGTGGGACCACTTCACCGGGTTAAACACCCTGCTCTTTGCGATGAATGAATGAAGCGGTATCTTTTACGTGCATGAGTTGTTACTCTCTCATACACGGGACCTCCATTTTATGTCCTATCCGCGGGACAGAGTTTTTTGCCTCTTGCTAGAGGGGACGGTATGCTTACACACAACATTGCTCAGTCCAGACTCGGGTTCGAACCCGGGCCGCGTGATCGTGAGGCAGACGTGCTACCGACTGAGCCAACTCACCGCCCAATATATTGTACATACAGGCCCGTAGCCAGGATTTTTCAAGGGGGGGGGGGTGCGGTCACTAAAAAAACGGACCTTCGGTACCAATACCAATGATGACACACACACACACACACACACACACACAATTATATATATATATATATATATATATATATATATATATATATTCTTTGGACGACCGAACTACAAAAGTTGTATAAGAATTTGCGCGCGAAGCGCGCCGCAAATTGTGAGTTTTGACTGTTTTAATGACGTTTTAAAGTCTCGAGGAAATTTGTATTTTTGTCTGTTGCCTGCAATCGCGTTACGGTATTTCATCTAGGAAATAGTAAAAACTAATTTTGCCAGGAAGTTGCAAAGTTTAATTGTGTTCGAGACTCTGCGCGCGTAGCGCGCCGCAAAATTGAGAATAGTGATTTTCCTGGTGTTGTTTTAACTGTTATTTTTTCTATTGTATACCCGCGTTAGCAGGCCTGAAGCCTGGTATGCGAGTTTGTCAAAAACAAAAATAAATAAGAAAATTTTTACAACAAAATGAATTGTAAATGTGAACCATTTATATTTTGCCTCCTTGTGGTAGGATATTTCCAGCATTTCCGAACTTTCAAATAATCATTTTAGATTTAATAATATTAAAGGTAGTAGATCCGATTCGCAAACATCTCCAATATCAGTCAAATGTCATATTAACCATCATGCTAAGAAGATTTTCTTTGTGAAATTTGGAGGTCAGTGAAATTCAAAAATTAAACATCCGTTAGCCATTGGAAGAAGTTGAGTGCAAATTCAGACCTCAGGCTTAGTGCTCAGATGTTTTCCTATTTGATTTGATCTGTCTTACTGTGCACACTAAGATACATACTGGAATGGTTATTTCTTATTTATTAAATTATAGTAGCATATTTGTTTACTAGCTGTCTCTAGGCATTTTCGAATTTGGGCTGCAAAGAGATCCACTACCTTTAAGTTAGAAGAAAGATAAGTAAATAATGATAAAATAAACAAACAAAAAAGAATGAGTTTCTTTTGTTATACTATCTGACAAACTTTTTACTTTACCATTTTACTTCATAGCTCAGCACTTTCCATTCTCTCTCATACCCTCTTACCCATTACATTTAAGTGAAATACAACTAAAATGAGTTTGCGTGCCTGCATAATACTCTTTGGAAATTATAAGTGAGAATGTTCTTAGGTTTTGGCTCACTTTAAAATGAGAACCAATAGAACTGTCACAACATGAGAAAATGTATAAGTAATAATCAACAGTACATTTCCGAATTTGGCCTGCAAAGAAATCCGCTACCTGAAAGTTAGAAAAGAGATTAGTAAATAATGATAAAATAAACAACAAAAAAATCAGTTTGAGAATGAGTTTCTACCGCCGTATCCAGAACAGAGCCTGAAACGGTGCAGGCTCAAGAAATCGTTTGTACTAATACGTCTTGAAGTACTGTGTGATACTGTTGACTCAGACTTCTACAAAGCTGTAAGTGAGAATTTTAACCCAATCCGGCTCATTACCTGTGTTTTTTTTATGAAAAATATGAATAAAGAATGTAAATTAAATAACGACGCGTCACAATGCAGTCTAACGCTCTCACAATGTTATCATACATAGGGTTTTTCCCTGACTGTTTTTACTCCGGAGCTCTTGCAATATTCAGGCTTTTGTAATACTATCTGACAAACTTTTTACTTTACCATTTTACTTCATAGCTCAGCATTCTTTCTCATACCCTCTTACCCATTACATTTAAATGAAATACAACTAAATAGAGTTTGCGTGCCTGCATAATACTCTTTGGAAATTATAAGTGAGAATGTTCTTAGGTTTTGGCTCACTTCAAAATGAGAACCAAACGAACTGTCACAACATGAGAAAATGTATAACTAATAATCAACAATATATTGAGACAGGCAAGTAATCATCCAAAATAGAAAATGATGATTACATAACGGGAGTTAGAGGGGAGCATTTGCCGGTTCTTTGAATGTGCACTTGTGCAGTGTGATCTTCGCTTAGTCTTTTTCTAGTCTTTAAGCATTGTTTGAAGTTCCAGTCTTCTGGGATGCTTTCTGGCGAACAATTTCACCATCCTCTCGTTATCAACGTCAAAGTTGTAATGGATATGCATGAGTGCCGAAGCAGACAGCCTGTCTTGTGTCATGCTGGCCCTCAGATAGGTGTGCAGTCTGCGTAAGGCACTGGCGCTTCTCTCGCATTCGCAGCTGGTTGTGGGGATGGTGCAGCATATTTTTAGCAATGTAAAAACATTTGGAAACATGTCTGCATCACACTGTTTTATTGTTTCCGCTGCAGTAGACGGACGTTCATTGGAGGGTTTTGCTTGGTACTTGTGCTTCCATCGGAACTCCTGCGGAAACACTTCCGCTGATGGCATATCCTCAGCATAGGTGTCTATGACTTCATCCAGGGAATGGGATGGTGAATCGTCATCACACAAGACTGACGGGATAAGGCCGAGGATTCTGGAAGACACTACAGAAAGGGGTGAAAACTGGCTCTCCAGCTCATTGTTGATGTGGGCCAGAAATGGTACAGGGGAATGCTCCGACGGCCAATATAATAATAGCTCGCACAAATTGATACATAACATTTGTGTTTGTGTGCATGGGGACGATCCGATGGTTCATACAACAAAAGGGTTTCGTACAATTATTTTTAACATTGTTAAACGTACTCTTCCACATTTACGTAGCATAATAATGTGTCTTTATATTTATTTGGATTGTTATCTTGAGAATTGCTAAAAACCGTTATTATGAAAAAGTGGACCTTTCAGAATTTGGGGGGTGCGTACGCACCCGACGCACCCCCCCCCCCCCCGGCTACGGGCCTGTACATGATATGTCAGAATTGTCATATTAAAAGGTGAGGTACAAGAAAAGAGAGACATTTGCTTGTTCAGTGTCTCTATCAGAAATCTCTTATTGTTGTTCAGTGATGCTATACTACGTGAAGATAATTCTGTTTTGATAACGCAGCGTTTTAACTACAAAATATTATTAATGATAAACAATTAATATTAACACGTGATACATCTTGTACTCTTTATATTGCGAGAGATCGTTATCAATCTCCTCTCCCCTTTGTTTTTTTGTTTGTTAATATATTCATACGTAATGAGAGTGTGTATGTGTAAACGTTTATACACATACTATATGGGGAGAAAGAAATCAAAACCAACACACTCTAACGACTACTAGTACTACTACTACTACTACTACGGCTACTACTATTACATGGACCTTTATAATCAATTAACACAGAATGCTACTTTCCCAAGAGATTTATTTCCAAATTCACATGTTGCATTCAGTCAGTAATACATGCATAGTAATGAAAGATACAATACATTAGAAAAATGAATTTAAGTACTAACACCAATAATGTTTAGAGCTTGCCAATTGTTTTCGTATTTTCAATAGACATTCTGTATTTATGAAATAATTCTTTACAAAACGTGTGAAGTTCCAAATATATTTCCTCAAACTGTAAACGTCAGATGGCTATCATGTTTAGCCTTTAGCCAAGGAAAAGTTGTTTTTCAAAAATGTCAAAAATAGATGCATTGATGTTTGTTGACAAGATAAAAAAATAAAATTCTAAGATTCACTTAAATGCACCAATATTACGCAGATAATGCTGATGGGCTATTTTTTTTTTCAATTAACCAACTTTAGATAAAAAGAAATACTTATTGTGTGTATTCTTTTGATGATGTAAATCAAACTAAAACGTAATTTCCGTTGAATCGATTATTGCAGATTCAGTGATGAGTCAGTTTCCCATTTTACTTGATAATTTGTCTCTGCGAGTGTGGTTTTATGGCTTTTTACACAGTACATTTAACAAAGCGTGGCAATATTTGTAATTCTAATTTGGTTTTTAGCAAAAAATAGCATAGATTCAATAAGAATTAAACGTTTTGCTGATTTCCATTTTCGAGTAATGTCAATATTGAGAAATAACAAAAAAAAATGATCATGGATTATGGTTTGTTACAATGGTTAAAAATTCATAAAAGTAGAAGGGCTTATACTATCTCCCATGAGTGATCATATTTTATTCAAAACGCATTTCAGGGAAAACAGGCTCACCATCGAAATATTAGAATTCAACACAGAAATATTACTTGTAATGACACAATGCAATAAGAACATCGTTCAAAAACAGATATGGTGCTTTCCACAGAAAACAGGCTCACTATCAATAGATATTTAAATATTAGAATTCAACACAGAAATATTACTTGTAATGACACAATGCAATAAGAACATCGTTCAAAAACAGATATGGTGCTTTCCACAGAAAACAGGCTCACCATCACTAGATACTGAAATATTAGAATTCAACACAGAAATATTACTTGTAATTACACACTGCAATAAGAACATCGTTCAAAAACAGATATGGTGCTTTCCACAGAAATTAAATCGTCTGGCATAAGATTCCGCTTGAAAAATGTATCACCACCTACGATTGTTTTCTTTTTTTTTAATACTGCCACTTCCTTTTAAATATCCTGGTGCCTCTTAATCCAAGATATTTTTATGGCATGAGTAACAGAATGGCAAATGCAGCATTTCAAAATCACTTTCATCATAATAATCATAAAGTAAATAAATATCTTAACATTTCTATAACTCTATAGGAAGTGGAATAGTTTTCGGACCTCCGTCAAAAAAACAGCCAAAAGAAAAAAAAACAAACAAAAACACTCTACGACATCTGGAGGATTCGCTGAATGTTCAAGAAATTATAAAATCCATACTTCGTAATTATAAGCGATTTAGATTGTTTTTTCAGTAAAGTTTTAAAATCTGCATTTCATGCGCTTATTGACGTTCCTATGTCTGCAAGCTTTTGTTTGAAATTTAGACCGTACAAACATATACATTCACATTCAGAACGGGAGATTTTAACATTTATTGTTGTCATTATGAAATTCAGTTCTTAGAAAAGCATAATACGAAAGACAATCTCTATACATGTATTATGAAATAAAAAATCTCACACGATGTCAACGTTCATAGATTTCGCTTATAAAATCAACAATACCAAAAAAAAAAAAAAAAAACATGAGATCAGGATTTGAATATACCAAACTCTGTAATGTATCTCATTCTTAAGAGGAGGACATTGTATATCGCTGTTGCAATTTTTATAGAAGCCTCAAAAACTAAACGTTTTGGATTTTGCGCTATATAAAAGATTTTTTCTTTAAACTTTCAACACAGATTACGACTGGGCTGATGATGGTTACATGGGTTCATTGAGACATTCGAATAAAAGTCTAAGAACATTAAACTATGGATAAAAATCTTTATCGGCAAGTAAAGTGGGGAATATAAAGGATAAGAGTTATGTGTTAAGGCTTTTTGCCTGTTTCAGGCCTGCGGCTTGATTTTATATCCGCGCTAGTCCTTTGAGCTAAGATCCCTAAACTCCAATGACCAAAAAGTTATTATCATCTACATGGCTGAAAATAAATTCATGTAGTGGATTCTCTGTAGTTGTTCTATAAAGTTTCCAAGTTTCGTAGATTTATACACGTTGTTCAGTGGATGATTACGATTGACGTGGAGGTGAACGTGAGAATTGCTGTTGTTCTCAAATTGAAAACAAGTTTGATTTAGTGTGAAAGGTTATCTGGATGATGAAGGTTGTAGCACAATACATTTAGTTGGAGGTACATTGCTGTTTACCGCACGTAGGTCACCAAAAATAATTAAAGGACAAGTTGACCTTCATTAACATAAGGATTGAGAGAATGTAGCAATATTAGTAGAACACATCATTGAAAGTTTGAGGAAAATCGGACAATCCGTTCAAAAGTTATGAATTTTTGAAGTTTTTGTGCAGTCACCGCTGGATGAGAAGACTACTGCAGTGAATGATGTCACATGCGTACAACAATATAAGGAAAATATAAAGATAATTTGACAAAATTTCATCTTCTGAAAAAATTACACATTCCCTTGACTCGTTACTGACATATGTTATGGGTAATATTATTCCCATTGCTTTTAGAAAGAGGCAAGTCAAGTGCTCTTTTATTATGCGAAAAAGTGAAAATATGTTGAATTTTCTTTACATTTTCTTTATACTGTTGTTCTCATATGACATCACGAGCCTTAGTAGTCTCCTCATCCAGCGGTTCCAACACAAAATTTTTAAAAATTCATAGCTTTTGCATCGATTGTCCAATTTTCCTCAAACATTCACTAATGTGTTCTATATACTAACATTGCTGCATTCTCTCAATCCTTATGTTTATGAAGGTGAACTTGTCCTTTAAGACACGTTCTAGTAGGAACTACATTTCTAATGTTTGCTCGATTCCATAGAAACGGTTCCGCGCACAATGCCAGCGGCGGAGTGATATTTTAACCAACATTCCTGGTGATGAGGCACAAGCGTAGACTTGAAGTTAGGAGTTTTACAGTATTGTTACGATTGTGCTATTAGTATCACGTAGAGTATTTCATAATGACACATACTAGTACATACGTTTGAAGTAACGTTCAAAACTGTTCGAAAGGAGAGTTGGTTTATATTTGAACTGCTATTAATTCAGCTCATTGTGTGAGTTTATTATTAGTATCACGTAGAGTATTTCATAATGACACATACTAGTACATACGTTTGAAGTAACGTTCAAAACTGTTCGAAAGGAGAGTTGGTTTATATCTGAACTGCTATTAATTCAGCTCATTGTTTGAGTTTATTTTCACTGTTAACACTTTGGTTAAATCTCAGCATCTCAGACAGAGTGTAGAAAGGCTAACAATGCTTGAAGTAAAACATCAAACTGGTATAATCTGTTATTCTGTCTTTACGTGCACGTGCAAAATGGAAAATCTATATTTTTCATATCACTTCTCAATCTCAAAGCATTTCTGGTTTTACTCTCTTTGTTGTAGAAATAACTTTGATTATAAATACACTGTATCATAAATACATTGTGGAAAACATCAGTATAAAAAATTAGAGAAGAAACTCATTTTTTTTTTCATTTACCAACTGAGATTAAAAAGTTGAGTATGTTTATTAGTGTAGCATTCTATATGTGTTATTTTCATGAATGCCTTTCTTGTCTGTTTCGTTTACAGGGTAACCGACACTGTTGTTGACTTTGTCCGTTTGTATACTTCATGAGATTAAAGAAGGCAACAAAAGTGATCAAAAAAATGATCTATTCTCTTTATTGCAACAACGTAAGAGAAGTACATAAAAGTCTGTTGAGTCCACCACAATCTCCCAAGAAAAACCATCCAATTATTTCTCAATATAATATAGCTTATCAAAATCTGATATAAGTTTGTTTGTTTTTTCAAAGCATCCGTGGCATTCTTAGGGCAGTCTTTACGCTTGCTAAGTCTTAGTACTGATTTAAGAAGGAAACAAATATTTTCTTCCTCTGAGCTTTTTCACTTTTATCATGAGTTGCTTCTGTTCTATCCGTTTTATCTTTGTGTACGTCGTCGCTAACTCCTACCATACTCTAAATAAGAGAACAGAACACCTGTCAGAGATAAACTTTGTAATGAGTGAAAAGCAGCAGATTGATGTGGATGGGGCGTCGTCTCGAACGGCTGCATGCGTTCCCGGGGTAAGAAAATGTTTGCATTTGCTCTTCTGAATGATAAAATATGAAAGCGATATGACGAAAAAGTGTAAACTACAAAGCGTTTATATATATATATATATATATATATATATGAATGAAAAACAATTACAAAATGAGAAAGATTAAGAACTGTCTTTTGCTCTGAAATGATGCATACGGAAGGCGTCAATCTTGCTCCTCATATTATTTTGGAGGTAATGGAAGTGTTCTTCTATAGTATATTTTGCATAAGTAGATTACTAGCAGTCGATGCTTAAGGAGTATACAAAACATTGTCAAGAATCTAGTTCGGAAATGTTTTTTCATAGACTCATCAAAAATAGAATACTTACGTGTAGATTGTAAATTTTCATTCAACATAAGTTTGTGTGTTCGAATTGTCCCTTAAACAGGTTTGTAGATCCTCTTTTAAAGAATTCACCATAGGGACTAAATATTAACGGGTATCTCCACTCTATTTTCTAGAAGATTAGTTTTGATTGAAAAAAAAAGTCATACACGCTCAGGAATGCATGTTTAATTTTCATTTGACATAACCAATATGATATTTATGAATTCAGAAATGTTCATGATCTATTACAATCACATTTGCACGTTTGATTAGGTTGCAGCAGCATTTCGGCATGACACCTCTGTTTTTAGGAATTCAGAATATATCTTGAAAGTTGAAAGAATCAGTATCAACCACGCTGTCATATCGTCAATTTATTATCTTTTGTCATAATGTCCTGTTCAGAATAAAAGTCATTTTTCTTTAGTCTATTATTTAGAGGAAACACTTTCTGGAGTTATTTCAAAGAGATCAGTTTTTTGTTTTTTTTTTTTGAGAGAGAGAGAACTTTACATCATTGCATCATCAGAACTATATCAATAATTCTGACGTTTTTTAACTTTAAAATTACGTAAACTCTTCCGACGTTACATTCGTGAAACTGTTTTTTTTTTGTGTGTGTGCGTCTAGACATTCTGCTTTTAGGCTGGAAGACTCCATGTCGTGAAGTTATTCTCAGATTAATTTGGATCACTTGCTCCTCTTAAGATGCTTTCCTTGATTTTTTTCTCTAAGTACACATCATCAATGTGAGAACCACTAAAAACTTTAAGGTGCAGTGGTAGGTGTTTTCTCTCGCAGGAGTATAACGGAATGATTTTCCCGCTGAGCACATTGTCGTCATAAGCCTTCTGAAAAGCCATTTCAATCATCAGTGTCATTTCGGAACTTTCCTTGGTTTGGTAATCAGCCTTGCTGTACAGGACGACAAGATGATTCGACCGTGTAAGAATTTTTCCGAGTGCTGTTGTGACGGGATCTCCAAGCCTTTCTGACTGCCCATGTTCGTGCACTTTCCAACCGCCAGCTTTAAAGATATCGCGACACCTTCAAACGAAAATAGGATGAATTTAAGTGAATAACATAAAAGAATGTAGAATGTACATTAAGTGTACTTGGAAGGTTGCTTCGGAGTCTTTTGGCACTGTATTGAAATATATCTTTTGTCCTCATCATACGCCGATAGTACAATCATTTGTTACAGTATTTACTGTATAATAACACTTTTTTGTTTACTGTATTTTGATAATCATATATAAAATATAACGAAATCAATTAGAACACAACATCTACATTATCTATGGCAAAATCAAGCACTAATATGAGGCAGATTCCAATGTTTAATGCAATGTTTACGAATCTCTTTTGCAACACAAAAATAAACAAATCATAATAAACTAGAAATGTCGCTATGGCGGATGTTATGCCTCCTACATAATGCATGGTTCTCCCAATAAGTCTATAGTACATCTTGACAATATGTGATGACAATTTCACATAACTGGCAAAAAGAAAAAAATGACTTTCTTTGTCACAAATGTGGTGAGTTTTCACTTTTCTTGAAGTATTCTTAATTGTATCAATGGCCATATTGTTTCAGTTATGAGGGGATTGGACGATTTTTACTTGACCTTTATCCTTTTTTACCTTTTTTGACCTTTTTATATGTATAGACTAAATTCCAAATTATGGAGAAAATGTGTAATTTCAGCGTGAAATAGTAAAATTTTAGCATATAACCTGACCTGTGTCCCATGATTTTTGACCCCATGACCCTAAAATTACCCAGGAATCACCGACAGACAGTCCATGCACAGATATGTATGAGGTTTCATGATGATACCTGAGCAACTTCCGAGATGTGAAGGAAGAACTGCAATGTAGCCTTTACTTGCATTTAACCTTTTGACTTTGACCTTTCGGCCAAAAACTTTACACGAGAATTTCCAATGGGTAAAACATGTACTGCATACACTGAGTTTCAAGAAAAATCCTCCAGACATTGCATATATGAGGGAAAAAGTTAAATTTTCAGGAGTTGACTTGACCGTTTGATCCTTGACCTTTAACTCGTGACCACACAATTCCCAAGAGAATCGTTGTCAGGCAGTACATGCACCCATTCTAAGTTCCATGAAGATAACTCGGACCATTTCCAAGATATGGAGAAAAAAAAATGAAATTTTAGCACTTTCACATGACTTTCGACCTCACGTCCTGCAGTCCTGAAAATTTCTCCAAAGAATCTTTGTCGGGTAATACATGTATACACTATTAAGTTTTAAGGAAATATCTTCAGGCATAGCATAGATATGGGGAAATAGTGAAATTTTGAGCATTTGACCTTGACCTTTGACTTCTGACTTTGAGCATGTGCACTCTAAGGTCGATAGGCAAAATTTCGTCCTGGCATGCATATTCCCAGTCTCATTAGGATATCTCAAATGCTTTTTTAGTTACGCTATCCACAAAATTCATTACAGGCGGAAGGACGGACGGACGGAAGGACGGACAACATGGGAAATGCCTCTGCTAGAAAGTAAGCAATAAAACACATTAACTGGATATATCACTTCCATTTCGGATGCGTTCAAAGATTATAACAGTCATATTGGGTGAGTGTAGCTCTAATGCAGAAAAACACTTCAGACATATCAGCGATTTACTTTGTTTTGGTCTTAAACTCTCAATAATAGTAAGTGGTATAGAGAAATGCCCCCGTACTTGTCGATGCTTGGTAAATCATGTTTCCTGGCTTCTTCCGTGAAAGCAAAGTAGATGTGGTAGCGATTAGTTGTTGATGATTCCTCGTAACATTCGTCTCGACTATTGCTTCTAACACTGTTGCTCGGCCCTGATGCCGAGGGAGAGCCACTGTATGTAGCGGCCACCAGGTTTGGTTCTCGCCCTTGTGTAGACAGGAAAATCATTCAATTAATTTTTCTTTCCTTCAACAGAATATAAGGTGAGGAAAAATATCTGACATCAAACCGGGTGTACAATTAATGACAACAAGAATAACAACTAGAATGCATGATTACAGAGGTTCAGTTACATTAAACCTATACATTGCATCAGGGATCCAATGCATATAGCAGTGTTTGCATATTCTTTTTTTTTTACTTTCTTTTTACCAAAGGACAAACGCTACAAGGAGATGAAAAGAAAATCTTTTGGTAGTGTCATATTAACTCTTCGACAAAGCATATATTATTTCTCAATCATGGCCTTTACAGAAACGAACAAATATTTGGATTTATTGTTTGCACTGACAGAACAGAATTGCTGCATGTGACTCCATGTGACTTCTTGACCGACTTTTGAAATGCAGCGCTCATTGTAAGTACGGAGGAGGGATGCATTCCCCTCTTCCACCACCGCAATAGTTGCAAGCAAACAATTAGTAGATAGTAAAGAAATCACTTTAGATGAAGAGTAAGAATGTTTTGAATATACCTTCTCTTGAACCTTCCCCACTTGCAGGTTGAGCATCAATTTCTGTGTATTGAGTAAGGAAAATAATCACTCATCAAGCCCCGGCTCTACACTTGCTACGATGTACTTAAGAAAGCATTCCTCATATCAGTCACTACTATATGTTGAGAAAAAGATTTTAAAACATGATCAATTTATTAGTCGGCTTTAGACTGCCCTTGGAGGGTCGGGTGAAGAGGAGGGGGGATGGGGGAAGCCATTGTAACCTAGTTAGGTGAAAATTATCACGGGGTTTTCAAGAAGGAGTTGAAAATGTAAAGAAGTGCACATACGGACAATGATCGCATTGCTCACTTGAGCTAAAAAATGTTCTATTCTATCTATTCAATAATGACGAAAAGCTTATGTTTAGCAACCATACATTATAATCATAATTGAGTAAAGCAACAATGAAATTATATGTGTATTTGTTTGTATACAATTATGTACATTTACCAAGTAAATGTACACACGTATATAATATACCTAAATAGGCCTATGAGTGTATCTATACTCACAGATTATATAACCAATATAAACGCAATCAACGGGAAAGGTTTAAGCAATAAAACACTTTAAGGCAATCACTCACTCAACAAACACGAGAAACCACACGGCCAAACCGAACTCCCAACTCAGTAACGGTAAAACACCTTTACCATGCTCTGCATGGCTAAACTGCTATTTCCAAAACATGTTGTATGTGTCACGTTAGTTCATTTTACACATGGGAAGACACAAAAAAGAAATACAATTTCTGTGCTCGCCAAGAGGTCTCAAAGGAGATCTTACGTGCAATGAGCCAATCAGCTACCGTCTTCTGTTTGGTTTCTTTAAGAGCAGTAATGAGGCCCGGCATAGGTTGTGCGTTATTCCGACAATGAACCTGGAGTATTTCGTAAATCTGTCGAGTTAGGTCGTCCTTGTAGTTGCTTCTTATTGGGTTGATTTCATGCTCTTGCAGTCCAAGCGTCAAGGCCAACTGATGCTGGTGACTGAGAGAAAGCTTTTCAGCTAACTTCCACAAAAGAAGGTCTTGGCCTTCTCGTCTGGGTGTGCTGGAAGGGGAGCGAACAAACACAGTGAAAACGCTCACGAAGTAAAGAGGTGACAGCTCAAAAAATAAAGCCATTCACATTGTCCACGGATAATAATTCTTTTTGCTTTTGACAATTTTCCACATTTTCCCGAAAGAGTGCACCAGATCGTTGAATTTCAGATTTCAAAAAACATACACAAGCTCCTTTTGGTGGGAGGGTTTACACTCCCACTCTTCCCGTTCGGTCTATCTCGCCATATATCTATCTGCCTTACTTTTTAACCAATTTTCCAAATATTTTCCTCAAAAGGTGTGGGCCACATCGTGGAATTTATATTATAAATATGCAAGATACCCCTCTCCCGGAAAAAAAAACTCGCACAAAATTGAACATATTCCTGCTCCCTATCACGCCTATATATAGACAAACATTCCTATTTTAATAGCCATGTACATAAAATTATATGCACACTTTATATATATATATATATATATATATAACCAGAAGTCTATATAAGTGTGTGTATCTGTGTGTGACTGCATAAAAACACTCACTTTCACTTTCGATTATCATAAATGGCATCCCAGTTACTAACCTGTTATCATTTCTTTTCAGCTGATTTGCAGAATCGATTTTGAATGACTTCTGAGACACCGATTCGGAGCACGCCCCCTCAGAACTGGCTACTGTTGCATGAAGATTTGCTTGCACGTTGATGGCCTGGGGAGTGGGTGATAAAGCCAAAAAAAAAAAAGAAAGAAAGAAAGAAAGAAAATAGCTGCATCAATAAACTCTCAAGGATTCAAAGCATAACCTCCGAACAATCCAAGGAGCCACGTTTATATTATACTGTGCGTATCCGATAGAGTGTCATTTGAAATTAGGAAAACAATCAACATAACTCAATGAAATTCACGGAAACACCACAAACATTCAAGTTATACAGATATAGACAATTTAGTAGACTAAAATGGGAAATGTATAATATTAGTGTATGTTCACTGTGTAATTGCAAACTCAACAGTAATGAGGACGATTATGATGGCAACAACTGCAGCGAATGTTCTCATGACATAAATATGTGTGAAAACTTGCTCCCAAAAGGCGCTTAATCTTTCATTTGTCAAGTAGACAATCAAAACGTGCATTGTTTCTATGTTTTCGATCTCAATAAGATACCAATTGTGTTCAGATAAATATGAAACTCTCTTCGTGACTGAATTTTTAGCATAATATCTATTGCCCAAGTGTAAACATGACTCCTTGCAGTTTACTTACTGACTTGTTGAGTTGGCCAAAATCGCTGGTCATGCTGGTATTAAGAGGTTCAGATGGCAGCCGGCAGTTCACTGAATTTTCCGGCACATCATCTTTAGCAGCTAAAGAATTTGACTCTGATGATAGATTAATAAGAATTTGACAACAAACTAGTGGTTAGCATTTACTCTGTTTTTTTCCCCCCTTCATTACATATCCACATAACACACACCTAAATGTTAGCTATAGTAATTATTTCAAGTTCAGTGTTAAATCATATCTAATCATAGTATTATATTCATATTCATCAAACGCAAACAGACGGAAACTGACCAGAAATAAATATAATTTATGGGTGGAAAACTGAGCAAAGGAAATGGGATTCCAACGGGATTCCAACCCGAGACCACCGGATGCTAGCCAGGTGCTCTCCCGACTGAGCTATAGAAAGCCCTAGTACAGTGTCCGTCCCAAGATGGCCAGAAGCTATAGCAGTGTGCACAGTGTGTGTGTGTGTGTGTGTGTGTTTGTGTGTGAGACACACACGCACACACTAAAACCTGACATAAACCCGAAGGATACTATAAAAGTAATTCAACTTGGGGATAAATGCGAGGGATGTAGCTTTTTGAGTATGTAAAACTTCCATTCCGCATTTTTTTTTTCTCATCGGTTACTCATCGGAAGCAAAGTTTGTTGCTTCCGGCCACCCATCGAAATGCATCAGATCGCAGTCTGATGAATCCGACTTGGTTGTTTGACTATCAGGTCAGCGTCGGACGTGTGGCGGCTGATCTTAATCAGACAATCTTACCTCGTCGGATCACCCCTCGACATGTCTGACACTGACCTGATAGTCAGATATCTCTTGGAGTGTACCTCAAGGCAGTTTACTTGGACCACTCCTATTCCATACTTACATCAAGGATGTTCAAGTGTCCTCAAATGTATTGCAGTTTATATCATTTGCTGATGATTCTAACATATTTCACTCTCATTCTGACCCCTTTGAACTCGTTACCAAACTAAACAATGAACTTATTTATGTTATTGATTGGATTAAGGCTAACAAGTCATCACTCAATTTGAAAAAGACTTCATAAATGATTTTCAGTAATACTTTAACTGATCTTCCTAATCCCTTATTGTTAGATGATATTCCAATAATGAAAGTTACTTCTACTGAATTTCTTGGTGTTTCTCTAGACGCTTCTGTTTGAACGATATGCGAACTGATAAGGGTCTATGCATTCATGTGTCTCCTATAACAACTCGGCGAGAAGATACCTTTCCAGACCTTCATGATATTGGATGTTAGTTCAATAGGACGGAAATCATTGAGCTCTGACTTGTGCTTTATTCCCCTCAGGAATGGATATAACAATGGATGTCTTCCAAAGTTAATGTGGATATTGCCAGTATTCAAACAGATCTGAAATCTACTACTCAGTAATGGAGCAAGCTGTTGATTACAGACCATTAATACTTTGTTGCTTATTCCGTCTGGACCAGAGGCCTTGTTTACTTTCACCCTTCCTAATTTTTTTTCTAACATCTTCTTCACGTACACACATCCTGCTACTCTCATCAGACTGCAGGATTAAGTGTTGTAAATTATTTTCCAAGTCATCATTCTCCTTCTGAAAGTTATTCACTTCAAATCTACCATAGAAATGATTAAGGTCGTCAAGGAATTCCGCACAAAAATCAAATGTTCTGTTTTTGCATTTGTATCCCGTAATCATTTCCATGGCCCGCCATGCTTCTCGAGTGTTGTTTTGAGAAAAGTGACATTCAAGTTTACGCTTGTAAGCCAATTTACACGACTTAATCTTCCGCTCAATCCGTTTTTGTACTTCTTTCACCGGTCGCCAGCTGCAAATGCTTCCCTCTTTTCCTGAAGAAGCTACTTCCCTGAACTGGTGACCCATGGCTTGTCGTTAGCATAGATTCTTCAACAAGACATTGTTGTGATCAGATGCGCCAAGCTGTGGACACGTTTTTGTCTTGTATGCCATAGGGACATTTCCATAGCAACGATCTAACGTTGCATCGTTACGAGTCGCCTGCGTTACATACTGCTCATACGTAGTCAGGACGTTCTCAAGTGTACATTCAATTTGGGTAAAGTCTCCCAAAACAAATATCGGGCTGTTGGGCGAGATGGATTCGAAACGACTTATTCTGTCAGCAACAACCTAACTAGCTTCTCTTACGTCTGCTCCAGAATGAATATAAACAATCATCACAAACAATTGGTTGAATTCCCTCGGAAGGTAAAAAGGGCGGAGCCCAACGATCATCAGCTCAATGTTTGGTGTACACAATTTCTTTTTGATTGTCCAATTATTGCACCTTTGTTTATTAAATGTACGTGCAGACACCTCCACCCCTTGATTTCCCTGAATCCTTTGTTCTGTCTGATCTTGCCAGATGAAAATTCGGTAAGGCTACCTCACTATCAGGAATAGTTTGATTTAACCAAGTTTCTGAAAAAACAAACAAACCCCATAATAGACACGATTCTCGGTATTCATAGAGGTAACGAACACTGGTGCGAAGTTCATCCATTATATTACATATGGACTGAACATTTCCCAGAAGAAGTGAAGGAAGTGGTGGTTTTGCCTTACAACTCCTTACGCGGTTTCGAATTCCTCCTCGTTTCCCGCGCTTTCGTGGTTTAGTCTCACTGGAAAAGTGTTCATATCCATTGGGTCGTGGTACCGGTATTTGCGGACGGAGTTCCAGTAAATCCGTCCGGCTGTACACGTTGAGTCCGTTAACAGGTATGGGATATTTTCCACGAAATGGCAAGACACAAGACACAAAAGGAATACGACCGAGAAGACACGGCATTCACAAGTTTCACTAGACATGATGACAGACTTACAAATATTGACACACACGAAATTGTGGCAAAAGATCCAAAATAAGAGTCATACTCGGAGAGAAAAAGCCAATGGCGGTCGCTACAGAGCAGCACCCTCTATTTCTAGACGTTCAAAGTTATGTACTGAAATGACAACTACAGCTATGTTGTGCGTACCAGTGCCCAACTTCTATTTTCGTCAACGGTCCCTTTCAGTTCAAAAGAAAATATGTAGGCAAAGACAATAAACTTTATAGACCTGACATCAACTGCGTACACATCCAAAAAATAACCATTGAATTTTTGTGTGCCACGATAATTTCATAGGTTTGTGTGTGAAATTTGTGCACATTTGATTCATTGGCACATAAAATTTTATACACAACGATTTATTTGTGTATGTGTGTGTGTGTGTGTGTGTGTGTGTGATTAAAGAAAGAACATGTCCTAATGTTATACATCTATTTGCCTTTTTAAAGATTTATCGTGAGAAAGGCGTTTATATTTTTTGTACTCACAAAATGAGAAATAACAAACGATTACAATTACATGGTATTTATAGTCACTGAGAGAAAAAAAAAATAGTTTTCAATTATGCGAGTTCCGCAGTGAATCTCGTGCATCTTTTCAAATTTCCAAATCCTAGAAAATTGATTACTGAATTTCTGCTCCTTAATGGCAGATTTAACTTGTTTCCAAACGTCAAGGACTTCATGTATTTAGACCTTAATGGACACACATCCACACTAGTACTTTACACATTAAAATGTCTTGAATGAGAGAGAGAGAGAAAAAAAAAACATTGTTTACCAAGACGAAAGATCCAAAGTATAGGTTACACATTTAATTATAGATGCCCTCGTTGTCTCTGATGCCACAAAAACCCCATAATAAAGCAAAAACAAAAACAAAGATAAATAAGAGAGAAATATTCGCATTTGAAACAGCATGCTTCCAAACACACTGGGAAATCATACTTGAATCTCCCTAGCACTACGCACAATGTTAGATTTAGCAGTTGTGTTTCAGTGGCATAGTGATATTTGTGTATTGATAAAGCTTGATAATGACTTCAGGGTTTGCAAATATATTAACATTGGAAGGTTTTTTTTTTTTTTTTTTTTTTTTTTTAATCTGCGATTATCATGGTCTAACAACCCTACCTCATTGAAGCTCGGTGATTTTCAAAGCTGAATAATCAAGAACAACTGTGATTTGATTTGGTTTGATTTATCGGTTCCTGTGTTATCATTGTACATGTACATGCATTATATACAAACATTGTTCGTACTATATATATTATACATAAACATAAATTGTTAACAAAGTATTCTTTTCTTCATTGCCTTGAAGCAAAACGTATCAGCAATACAACGAACAATTTAGTGGGGCTACAGCATAAGCGTGGCTTGATTTGCGTGCACCCCATGAATAATATACATAACTGTAACTTGTTTAAAACATCGTAGTCTTACCTATTGTGACTGATGCAAACTGTTCCCTCACTTCTTTAATTTTGTCGCGTAGCGAATCCTTGGCATTTTCGATGATGCTTTCAGTTCGTTGGTTCATTCTTTCCAAGCACTCGGCAGCGACTTCTTTAGCTTCTTTTTGAGCCATCTTGACGAGTAGCGTTGTCTGACGGAAAAAAAAATATGAAGGGGATTTTTTTCTTTTTTTAAATTACTAAAAAAAAAAAGTACATAATGCAATAATCTGGATTGTCTCATGTCATGTTTACACTAAGTTAATTTTCGACCATATTAAACAACAAAACTGCGAAAAGCAATTTAAGGTTCAAAGGATGATTGCAGATTATATATTTCAAGAAAACACACACACAAAAACTTCTATCAAACATGAATGAAGTGCAATCCTAAACTATACTCCACATCTGACTTACTTAATTAAGTAGGTAAGTAAACCTGAATGTAGTGCAATCTTAAACTACGCTCCATATTTGACTTACTTACTTACTTACTTACATAAATAAGTAAACCTGAATGAAGTGTAATCCTAAACTACTGTATGCTCGACATTTGACTTACTTACAGTAGAATAAATGCGATCATTGAATGATGACATTTATACGTCAATGAAATATCACTTAAAATGAATAAAATAATATCAAAGTTTCCAATTTTTTACTGGTATTTGTCACTATCATGTACCTTATTTACATTTCCTATGTATAACATGTATTGTGTAATATGAGAGGACGTGATGATGATTTCATCATATCACAGGTCTCCCATTGGTCTTCTTTCTTCACCTGATTGCGCCTATATTAATGAAACCTTATTTTTGAAACATAGGTACTAGTTCTTGAACCCAATTCTTCTTTTAACTCACTATTAGTATGAATTTTAACACCGCACTAATGTGAAGAGAAAATCCTATGACGCCATATAAAGTCTTGTGCTGAAGAAAATAGTCGAGAATGTGGCAAAATTACCACGATGAATGTGTCTCTGAAAATGGTGATGCTAAAGTCAAACACTGATTTCAGCTACCACCATATTTCAGTGTGAATGAATACTTGAGTCATTTGCACACAATTCAACACAGGCATTATTTACCATGTGCGCATGAAAAAGAATAACAGCTTAAGTGTTTCAAAATCGTTCTAAAATGTGAGTTAGGGATAGAAACAACCAACATGACCAATGTAAAAATTTTACACATCATCTTTAGTGTTCAGTATTGTTATTGTTTCTAGAATCAACCGTCTACAGTAATGGCTTATTTAGAGAAATAGTGTTATCTCTTCGTATTTTAGGCTTTTTTTTATATGGTCGAATGTTTTTTGATACAACTGACCTACACATATGCATCAAAACATTTTTGAATCACCGCTCCTAATGCTAAACAATACCAACATTAAATATTTCGAATTTCAATCCTTTGCGTGTATTTGACAACGTACCGTAATATCTTGCATATAAAAATATGTTATGTGCATTGGACCCTAGTATACCGTTGTTATCGGTAGAAAATGACATCACGCTATATAGAACCGTTGATTGGATTGGAGATACGACTTTAGACTGAATATCTTCATCTACACTAGACACTCCTCGCGCCCGAACAATATCAAACTTTGTATAAAACTGCCTGTTTGGCATAAACCTTCCAAGAATGATAGTGTTTCATGTTCAGAACTTTGTAGGGTTTTTTATCCAGACACGTTGCTTGTATGTAAAAGCTCCCAAGTGATTTGTAGCCCATGGTCTCAAACAAGCAAATCATTATACACAGATACATTTGTATATAGTCGTATGTTGACTTGAAAAGCTATAAATAGAACACGCCGGCATCTGGCATGTCTGGGGAAAACCAAGCAGAATGGAAACCAGCATAATGTGGCAATACATGTACATGTATTGTAATTCAACCCATGTATGGATATTATTGGGGTATCACCATTGACAGGCAACCCGTGTTTATACATGTTCATGGTAGACCTACACTTGGGCCTATATCATAGATATTTCAGCTGTTGGCAAAACACAATTTCAAATCATTGAATGAATAGAATATATATATTACATATATATTATATATATCATATATATATATATATATATGTATATATATATATATATATATATATATATATGAGGGAAATCATTGCCTGACATTAAGGAGCACGTTACATGCGTTGAGAGAATACTGTCGATTTTAAAATGCCCATGACTATACCTATTCCATTCCCACATCAGCAGTCGCAGACCTTTGTTTTCACGCATAATATGTTTTATTTTCAGATCAGAAAATCTTACAATGCTGGATGAAGGTTCCATTCATTTCACGTACTATCACTCAAGGGGTACACATAATACGTGAAAAGCAAACTGGCATAACCATAACTGATAAGGCACACATTTTGTAATATTTACACACGAATTGGAAAAAAATGGTGACATTACCTGCACAAAGAGCGGGTTCGCATGCTGGTTCTTAGGTCTTCTCGTGGAATGATTCCACGTTGTGTCAGTGCAATGGTGCGATACGATATCGATCGAGCTCTATAAGCATTACGTACGCGCACGTCTGTGTTAACAGCAGTGTACGACTCGTCAAATCTACTTGTGGAGGTACATTATGTACTTGTATAGATGGAAAGAGAACGAAGATTAGAAGTCTAAAGCTTATTGTCATCACGCCCTTATGCACAGATGGGATGAATAGTTCATCCATTGCATATTGACCTCAATAAACAGTTAATAAAACATCCAGAAAAAGAAAGAAGCATATCGGAAATGTTTGGCTTCACTTTTGGTGAGTCTGAATTTTGGAATGAGATGTGTCTTGTCCCACCATAGTTTGCATCCAATCTATGTGTGTTTTTAGAGGGCCTTAAATTGTTTCTTTGCTCTTTTCTTGGCGATGTCTACATTCAACCTTCTTGGAAGTCCATGCTCTATGTGTGTGATTAGTGGATGCGTGTTTGAATCGGAAGTATAAATCGGTCATGTTTATCAAATCAAATTTCCTCGACTACATTACTGACATATTGCAAAACAACTGAAAACCTGTTTAATAATTTTCCTTTTCCATCCTCATATATTCATACATTGTCTGCTTAAAGGGATGGTATAGTTTTGGTTGAGACCTTGCTTGAGGTTTGTCACTTTTTTGGTGAGATAATGAGAAACCTTTTATAAAATGTGAAAGAGCATGTAATTCCGGTTATAGCTCGTTATTCCGAAGGTTCGTTATTCCAAAGGCTCTTTATTACTAAGATTCGTTATTCCGAAGGTTCATTGTTCCGAATTTCATTTTCAGATTAACCAACCTTCGGAATAACGAACCTTCGGAATAACGCCACAAATGTTCGGATTAACGAACCCTTTTTCATTTTCGGATTAACGAAACTCTAGGTATAGGGAATTTGCGTGTTTCGGATTAACGACCCTTCGGAATAGCGAACCTTCGGAATAACGAACAGCACCCATAATTCCAAGAGGAATATTCAACGTTTATTTGATGAAGCAAAGTTGGTTTTTGAAATGGCTGAGATACCCAAAACAAAGATATCCTAATAAAAGATGGGACTACCTTTTATTAGGATCACTTTATTTGACTTTTTTTTTTGGATATTTCAGGCATTTCAAAACCGATTTTCATCAAATAATCTTTTGATTCCTCCTAGAATGGTATGCTTTGTACTATTTCATCAGTGGTTTCTTAGTATCGCACAAAAATTTAAAAGCTCAACACTTATCTCCACTAATACTATACCATATCCCTTAACGTTTTTAACTGTATTATATCCCATTCAATTGTATGCTTTACTGCTGCCATTGCATGCCTTTCAACACAACCAATGTCTCCCTACGAAAAAGCTGGATCCAGAGTTGTATATACACATGTTTATATAATAAGTGTATATATATTAACATATCATGACGCCAGGGTACATAGTAAATTCTCTCCAGAGGAAGAGGAAAAAAAATAGAGAATATATTAATTTCGTGTATGCCCCCGCCCCGTTAACTTTGCTATATAATAAATACAAAATGTTACGTGTTATTTTAGCAGTGGTAGTGAAAATTGTTGTCAGACACAACGTAATGCACTTGCGTAGCATGCAGTGGACGGCTGTTGCCATGATAAAACAACCTTCATCTATGAACTAATCATCGCACACTGACAATAATTCACTGTGTAATGAACGCTTTATATAAGTTAAACACAAGATTTGTAGACGTCGCATGTCTTGGGATGTGAAACCCCCGATGGCTGTTTTACCCCTTTCGAGGAATAAAATAACGAAATGTACAAAGCAATATTTTTGTTAGAAGATTATAGTTCGGTACCTTGGAAGGAAAAAAAAAAGGAAAAACGAAGTTTCTCTGCGCGATGTATTTGCATTGCTTACACATTCCTGGCTTATTAAAGAGGTGTTGCAAGAAAGTCGAATTGCAATTAATGGTTTATTGCAACTTTCTTGCAACACCCCACCACAGTGACATTTTTTTTTGGAAAAGCTGAGGGTACAATCCCTACGTTGTATAAACACACAGACACAGACTGGGACACAGACACTCAGGCGAGAGCGCGCGTACACGCCTCCACAGACACACAGGCACAGACATTCCTCACAGTTTATCTGAAATAGAGTTATCAATGAAAATCAAGCGCATGATGACTTGTGTTGACTCATGATACACTGACCATTGCTAATAACGTTTCTACGACATAATAAATTTTGTAGGCAGAACTCACTTTGATATATGGTGAAGAGTTGATAACTAAGATGTAGGACCGAGGCCCTATATGTATACATTGTTTCAAAAGAGTATACAAATGACGCACAGGTCTGAGTGCGTCAGTCGGAATTGTGTGCATAAGGTAACTATGGAATGCTTTCCAACGAGGCGAAGCCGAGTGGGTTTAGGCTAAATTCCATAGTTACCGCATGCACACTATATTCCGATTGACGCACGAAAAGACATGTGGGTCATCTGTTTTATAGAATGGGTAATTTTCTTGCCAAAAACCCAATTTTATATCGTAGGCCATGGGGTGAAGCTGAAAAAGAGGCTTAGAAAATGGGTTTCGTTCCAGCAACACTGGCACTACTTTCTGAATGCGGAAATGTGATGTTTTGTACATCCTAAATATACGGTAAAAAGTTCTCCACGAAATATCCTGCAGTTTTTGCGAAAATCCATATTTTATAAACTGCGACCAGCAGCCCAATACACATATCGTAATGGGGCTGCGGATTGTAGCATTTAGGATCATGACAGGGTAGTATCGCGGACAAACGTCAACCTTAAATCGAACAAAAATTTTTCAATTTGAAGACCTACAAGTGAGGTTGAAGTATTGACAACAGGGTTCGTGCAAGGTTTGGTTCTACAAATATTCATTTTCTGTTCGAATTGATGACTTAATATGACTAGGTCGAGAGGAATCTGGGAGAGCTACGCTGAATTGACGGTCAGCGCAGGCGCACACATCACTGCGCACAAATTTCGAATCCATTGACTGGATGGATATGATGTCTGTGTGCGCATGCGCTGGCCGTCAATTCAGTGTAGCTCTCCCAGTTTCCTCTCGACCGAGTCACATTTAGTCATCAATTTGAACAGAAAGGAACTATTTGCAGAGCAAACCTTGCACGAACTCTGTTATCAATACTTCAAATTTATTAATAAGTCTTCAAATTGAAGATTTTTTCCCGATTTTAAGTTGATATTTGTCCGCAGTAAAATATCCGTCATGATCCTGTATGCTACAGTTCACAGCCCCATGACGCTATGCGTATGGGGCTGCTGGCCGCAGTTATGCGTATGGGGCTGCTAGCCGCAGTATAGTTCCCATAGTGTTTCTAAGCTGAAATACATATACACATTTGTAAAGCACTGCTTTTAGCCACATAGTACCTAGAAAAAAGTGAAGTTTTGGTTTAATAGTTGCATTATATCTCATGTTTCAGCTTTTCCTGATGCTGGCTATGCAAAGGAGGACAAGAGCAAAGTGGTTCGAGACCATAATGAGAGAGTACTGACTAACCGTCAGAGGTCAAGGCAAATGCCTTATATTCTGTTCAACGACATGTTATTAATCAAATGACTAATCATTCAAGGCAAAAAAAAAAATCAGAGCGTTTGTTTGTGTGTGTGTCCGCGTGCATGTGGGAGAATCTTATTGTACACACACACACACACACACCCTCACATGCACACACAGTTACGCACACACATAATTATGAAGATACCCAAGTGTATTACAATATTATTCTACATGCCTTGGCCATTTATCACATCAGCATCATAAAAAAGATTATCATAAACATGAACACACACACTGATATAATACATGTATTGATCAGTGCATTACACATACACAGGTGCATAAAAACGCTGACATATTATATACACTCACACGCACATACAAACTCATTTACACACATGAGACATTACTATTAAACAGATCATATTGTTTATCAGTAAACATGTTTTTCTTTTCTTCTTCTTCTTCTTCTTAAGAAGCTTTAATATTAGATCACATAGCAATCACATTGTTCATGAAATATTACAGTACTTTAGAAAATTTAATCTTCATAAAATTTCCTGAAGTTTTCATTGCTATCATTAGGTTGGTGGGACACTACCTCCTTTCACGTAAGATAGCTCAAAATGATAATCAGTCAAATTTTCTAGTTTTAATAAATTTCCTGGAACATTCCATGGTCCAAATATCCTTGAAAGGGTGTAAAAGTTTTGAAAAATGCCAATATATAAAATAAAGGCAATATCATAGTTTACCCATTCATGAGTGAAAACTGCTAGATTCTGTATTGGAGGCAATGTGTACCTGAAAATCTTGGAGAGAATAAATATATAAAACAGGTTTGGCATTGAAAATTATGATAACATTGCAATTAATTTCCAATATCAGAGGATCTGTGCAAACCTGACTCAACTTATGCACAATTTTCATTTGGCTGGTATTAGTTTTAGCAAACTGATTTTGTACTCACACCTACATTGTACTGACCTTTCTACATGAACATTCTGTTTCAGTATTAATAATAGTTACACATTTTTCCCCCAGAGTGCGAGAAACAAATTTTAATCGTAGTCATTCAGTTTTATGAAAAAAAAAACACTTAGGAAAACATCTTTGTTCTTAGAATAATTCAACCCTAATCAAATCATAATAGTGGGCAGAAATGTTTGCTAAAGGGCGAACAATCACATACTGAGGCAAGGAGTCAAAACATGTTGCATAAACATTGGTGTCACAGGGGACTTTCCTCTGAATGTGGGGAACGAAAGTCCTCCCTGCGACTGGGATCTTTTCTATAGTCAAAGGTTGACTTTCTCTAAATGCAGCAGATTGTTAGCAGACCATTCACTCAATCAACTCTTTCACTTGTGCAACTACAGTGCCTCGAAATAAGTAGCCAATCACACAGTGTTCTTACAATGTAACAAGCAATAAGATTTATTATACTCGTCTCAAATTATGGTCGTTTACAATAAAATAGTACAGTGTACAAACTTGAATACAGATATCCAATTCCACTTGTCTTGAGCTTGGTTACTCTGCTCGTTGGTTTATTCTAGAAGCTCCCGTGCTTGGTTGCTCTAGGTTGTCGACGATGCCCTGCCTGAGGTAGCGGGTCGTCTCCCCTTCCTTCTGGTCCTCTCTGGAACCTTAAACTTGGTCCTCGCTCGAACCCTATACGATGGCTCTCTCCCTGGAACCCTAAACGGTGGCTCTCTCCCTGGAACCCTAAACGGTGGCTCTCTCCCTGGAACCCTAAACACCCTGTTAATTTAATAACATAATACCTCCCTTATAATTTGTGGTCTTTGGTTATTCCTGATTCTATTCATATAACTTAAACAAAACATATAATTGTATATTCCATCATATTATCGTACCACTGATTAGACACACATACTTTCCATAATAATGTTTCACAACGCATCATTATCTTTCAATGTTGAGTAGGGGTGATTAATCAGCCCATTAAAATCTAAGCGTTGTTCTAAGTCTCTATTTCTTTCACAATGCAATTAAAATTCGGTTTGACATACAAACATCACACATACAATGCAATATCGGGAATTACATAGGAACTTACAAGGCATAAACAACTTCAATTAAATGATCGTGTACTTACAACAGTTGTTGGTGTTTACACTCGAATCCTCCTAGAATCTCTTCTGGACGGTCAGGCTGTCCAAGCCGAAATGCAACAATCCCTGAATCACACTGATTCCAAATAACACTCTGCTACTCTCTAACTTCTCAATCTCGAAGTAACGTAGCCTGGTCCTGAGTGTTCCGCAAATAATGTGGCATCTGAATTTCATGCCCAAACACTGCATATTTATACATTGTTGGACCATAGGTCTCACATGTAAAATTAATTAAATGAAGTCAAGTGACTTCCTAGAAAGTTTTCATAGAAGTCCTGCCCCCTTTTCTTATTGGTTGGCGTTTTCTGTCTGTCAAAACTTTCCTGAGTATCTCATTTTGCATTGGTCAGCCTCTGCTTGACGTCATCACTTCCTGTCCACGGAAACCAAAATTCTTTGAAGTGGTCCTGTTTTGACCTAGCTAGAAACTTGTGTTTGACGTCGTGAATGACGTCCACATACCAGTTAGTATGACTATGGATTTGGTAATTTTACTTTAATACAATTTGATGCTTAAAGTTTCTGTTTACCCTTGGGAGCCAGTGATTTCAAAATATGTTCAAGATATCACATGTGATGCATTGTAGGTCATTTGTATCACAAAACATCCTACCATATAAAAGTTTCGTCTGAAGCCTAAAATCTAAGGAGAAATCATTATTTTTCTTAATAAATCATATCAGTATACGGTTGAATTTGGAAACATTATTGTTATAACTATTGTTCACATTTTGTACCAAACATCGATAAACTGGTCCAAATTTTTACATCGGTTGTTTCTATCTCTAACTCACATTTTAGAACTACTTTGAAGCACCAATGCTTGGTTTTTGTTTCATATGCAAATGGTAAATTATGCCTTTAAGAAAAACATAAATTTTATGGTTTGTCACCCAACACTGCCCAAGTACAAGAATATGGACTTGACTACAGACAGACTCTTTACTGTCAAAATCTGATGAAATGATTAAACCGAAGAAAAAAATACAATTAAATGATTTTATAATTTCATGTATTCAAGAAGTTAGCCGAATTGTCAACATCAGTTACATTCTTCTCGTCTCTTTCTCACGCCAAGATCAATGCTTTGTGCGAGTTTCCTTTCAAAGCATTCATCGTTAATATGGGCCTCTGTCAAAGCCTGGAGGCACAATGGCAAGTCTACGTGGCGGCAACAGCTCACTGGAATGATTTTCCCAACGAGATTCTTGTCGTTAAACGCCTTCTGGAAAGCCATTTCTATTATCATATTCGTCTTGGGATCTTCAGTGTACTTCTCATCAGCAGCACTGTATGCGACGACAAGGTGGCTCGACACTTTGAGGATGTTTTCAATTGAATTCATTTGGGGAACTCCCAACCTCTCGTCACAACCGTGTTCAAACACTTTCCACTCCGGATGTCTTCGGTAAATGTCCAGTAACCTGGTGCGTACAGATGATGTAAGATGGTGAAAAACATGCATTCCAGGCTGGCGGTATGAAAATCACTTTGCACTGCCAATGAGAACTTTTGAATCCAATCAAAATTTGGAGGCCGCACCAGTTTTGCCGATTATGGAATTTCTTGATCTCCAGATTAGCAAATTGCTTATACTGGGAGGAAATTTGCGATCATTGCAGAAATGTCTAACTCCACAATGAACATCTCATAAACGCCAAAAACCAATGAGAAAGTTAATCATAATTCCATAACATTTCTTTTTTTTTTTAATGCTGGTGTAGTTGCATAGAACATTCGAGTGTGCCTGAAATATTTATCCCCATCTAAGATTTCTATGAATCCTTACGAAAAATTGTGAGAAGCCATCTATCACAGGATAGTTTTTTAGACAAGAGACTCAGATGTGTAACGCCCACCCGAGTATCAAATTGTCCATCCATGCATTCTTGCAGACTACATAATTTTCTGAAAACATCATATCAAACGTTGGGGGGGGGGGGGGGGGGTTGAGGGCATCCAGAGGGACACCACGTCATTTAAATATTTCATTACATCGATAATATTTCGTGCCATTCTGGTAGATAATTTAAATTTTATGAAACGAAGCATCCTCAAAAAAGTGTAAAAATTTCGGGGCCACTTTTGGACTGCCATAAAACAAAAATGAAAGTGCATCTACATACTAATGCATGTATTTACTCAGAATACTTCTAGTTCTTAGAGACCTTTCTCTAATTTCTCCGAAATTCTGTAATGCTTTAATACTGTGTAACCTCATGTAGATTCTTAAGTTGCTATGGCGCAGATTACGTTCCGTTATGTCCTCTGTACGCCGGAAATGGACTACCACTCCACAAAATATACACGTGACACATCCCGCCACCTGGACGGACTTTTTGAATGTCTTTCCACCGTGAAAAGCTTGATTAAACACGGACTGAAAAAAAATGCAAAAAAGAGGAAAATACCAATCGTATTGCCCATCGCATCTTACGCTTCCGTGGAACGAAATCAAGAAGCAGAAGTAGCCTTCTCTTGAATCCACTAAACCGTCAGTATCATGGAAACGTTCCTACAGAATCCTTAATTGGCATCGATGTAAATGTAAGCGGGGGTTTCAGTCAGATTTGGTTTCACTAAACTTGTTGATAGTCGTTTTCGACAAAAAAAAATACAACAGTCACAGTAAGTGACGGAATATCATCTACATCATGTAGACTACATATCTATACGGGTGCACGTCACGAGACAGACACCCACGAGACAAATGGCCTACGAGTTATACAGCCCATACAGCCCGGCACTAAGCAAACAAGGCCCATGAGACCGACACTAGGTAAAGACAGCCGACGAATTCGACAGATACAAAATGGGATTCAATGTGTCGGTCTCATGGGCTTTATTTGCATAGTGTCGAACTCATGGGTTGTAGGACTCATGGGCTGTATGACTCATTGTGTCGGTCTTGTAGGATGACCCCGTTTATACGTACTTGTCTATGTTCGCCCGTTCGTATATCCTGGTTTCCTTCGAGGCAACAAAGAAGATGTCGTAAAACTGTGACGGCTGTGAATCGTCAGAAGGATCACCTCGACCTCCACCTCTGCATCCAAGAGTTGATTCGGAAACTGACGGAATGACCACGCCTTTGCTGCCATCACCTTCCAGGCATGTTTCTCTTTCTAGCGTGGAGCAGATAGGAGTTTCATTTCACCATCAAGATCAGTATTTCCTGAGGCAATCGAAGGTAACTTACAGTATTTCTATGCAAACGTCATGTACGTAGATATATGTATAAGCTTGATTTTATGAATATAATTGTATGTTTATATAACGTGTATATATGATTATATACATACATACAATGTATGTATAATGTATCAATAATATAATATAATATATATACACACACCGTATATATATATATATATATATAATATATATATATATATATATATACAATATAATCATACAAGCGTATATTGAGTATACATAAAAAGAGGAAAGCAAGGCGTCCCTAGGCCCTTTTGCTAAATAAGTCAGGGATCAGCTAATAGGAATTGACTGTAAAATACTATTCAGAGACTTTCTTATGTTTAATTTTCTGACGTGTAGTTGACCTCAACTTTAAAGCAACGAGGCCCTTTTTTTTTGCATTTTTTAGAGCTCGTTATCTGTACTGAGGATAGGTCAAAATATGAATACCAGAATAAACGAGAAATGAGACTAATGAGCATTTAACAAAAATATTTGTTTGCTTGTTGGCTTTTCAGTGACTGAACAATGAAGACTCACAGTTTTTAAGTTTGATACCTGTTGTTGATGACAATGGCGTCGTAGAGATTTCGCGTGAAACTGGGACGCACACTTTACTTATAATCATAATAATAATTATCCTACACCCAGTGATCGTGCCATAACTGGTAGAGCAGTTGATAGAGTCATATCGTTAACAATTAACAAATTGCTTGGATTCAATGTGGGACCAATCTACATACCCTCACGTTCTTCTTTTCCAAGAATTGATCCAGTTCCTGTGTATTTAGAAACATTATAAGCAATATTCAATATTAACTTTCATTGGGGGAAAATATTGGCAAATACTCTAGACAAAAATGTAAATGTTAAAGGGTTACAAAATGAGTAACACGCAAAGACAATTATACAGCAATTTGATTCTTGGAATTATCATTATTCATCATACATCACTAAACAGTTAAATGACATACTGATGTCATTTTGAATTGGCAATTTCTCTTCCAAGATTGCTGATTTTGGAAGACAATGAACAAAGAAATCCCTCAAATTTCTAGCACGAAAATCATCTTAAGTTTTCGATTTGGATTTCCTATTTTCTTGCTTGGTGTTTTGTTTATGTTTTGATGTTATCTGCTCCTTTCTGTCCTTTAGTGATTGAATTATGAGTGTATAGACCATGTAGATGTTGATGTCACTTGAAATTAAAGGCACAGTTTTATGCATTTCATTTGGTTTGCTAACTACAAAATGAGGTCAAGTTTCAATGGATTAATCGATCTTGATGTCTTGATGGAAGAGCTTGACTGGTTAAACTGTAGGCGTAAAGTGCTGTGCCCAAAATGTTGTGTTGATTTGGACACATTTATCCATATTATCATAGTATATACATGTATTATATATCTATATCTATCTATCTATATATATATATATATATATATATATATATATATGTGTGTGTGTGTGTGTGTGTGTGTGTGTGTGCATATATATATACTTTCTTCTTCGGAATTTGAGATGGTTGTATGTATGTATAACCTCACATTAAACCTTACGTTTAATGAGCCAATCAGCTGCTCCTTTCCGTCCCAAATTTTTGATGGCGGCTATCAGACTTTCCAAGGCTTGACATTCATCTTCACCTTGCCGATATGTCCGGAGTATTTCGTAATACTGCATGATTATGTTTTTGTCGTAACGATATATTATCGGGCCAATTTGCTCTTCTTTCATTCCGAGCAGTAATGCCAGCTTACGTTGTTGCTGAGGTTGTGCAGAGAGCCTCTCACTCAAATTATACAGTACAAGGTCCCTGAGAGGTCTGTATGGAGAAGAAAATGCATCTGAGTGCAATTCATAAGAGCTAGCGTTATATATCTCTACACAAGACAACAAAAATGATCTATGGCCCTGACCGGTAAGGCCTCATTGACGGAATTATTACTCATTAAATTTGTGTTGCCAAATGGTGATAACGGGCAATCACACATTCTGTTGATTCTTCAGACTTTGTAAGACCAGTTCCAAACCGTCACTGGTCTTTAACACTGGTTGTTTGTTTTTGGAGACGCAACAAGCATTAAGAATAAAAAAAAAAGGCATAATATTTTATTTCATTTATTTCTGAAAACGCGTATGCCTTCCAATCAAATCTACAGCTCATCTATCAATCCACTACAATGCAATACATTTTGCTTTCATCACTGAATAATTGCTATTGACGTTATTTTGAGGTAAGAAGTTATGTTTAAACAATCTTAAAAGAAATTGGACAAAATATGAGAAGACAAAACCTGTTTAATAGAAACTGAATTAGTACTGTAAACGCTACCTTCATGGATATAATTCAATTCTATACTCTTCTACATTTCATACAGTAATGGTATCATGAGCTTACCAAGTAGATGTATATATTTCATTATCTTTCATCGTTTTCCATTATCTTTTGATAAAGCTGTATGAAACACGGGGTTAACAGCAGATTCAATGTTTGTTGGTGTAACATAAGTGTACACACCCACACATACGTGTTTACGATGAGAAAAAAGGAACTGATAAAAAGATCATTCACAACAAATTTAGAAAATCGACATTGCACTATAGTGATTTCTCAATTTTAGGAGAAAATTAAAGATTCAGGAATTTTACTTCGGGGGGGGGGGGGGGTGGGGGATTGGAGATCTGAACCGTGACAATGCGAAAAGTTCTGAAAAAAAAAAAACATAAAAAAGGGGGGAATTGAAACCCATAATTATAATTGTTCATCAATGCAGTAGTTACATGGTGGAGGTGCACCAAATACTACGTAATGACTGTGGGTGGTTTACAGTTTTTATTGTTACTAGTCGTGTTAGTGTTCTATCAGTTTTCTATATATATACTGTTAGTTTTTATTGTTACTCTAGTGTTCTGTCAGTGTCAGCATGTGAAGCATAATAGATAAGCAAAAATCCAGGAAATGTTTATAATTTTACGGGAGGAGGGGGTGGTGATTTCTTACTCAATATTCTCTCTTCCTGGCTGAGGACCGGCATCAGACTGACAGCAAACCGGAGCCGCTCGTGCTTCAGAGCCCTCCGACGAAGGAGCTACAGATGAAGCTCCCTGCTCCGACTGTGGGATTAATAATAATTCAGATGCGGTGTTTGGACTACATATTGATGGGGAATGCGCCACCTGCTGTACCAACAAGAAATCATTCGCAGTCAGTGAACTCCTGTTTTGTATGACTTGTGGGTTTTACAAATTTTTCATGTCGGTCTCGTGGGCCATATGACTTATGGGTGTCAGTCTCGTGGAATTGCCCATATGTATGCCCATTATCACCTCTGATGGCAACTACATGTAAAACATTGAATTATTGGTGTTTATTAACGTCGATGAAGGGCAAATTGTCAAATCATAAAATGTAGGTTACAGTATGAGGGTTATCATAATCTATTCAGATAGTGAATGGAATAATGATAGAGTGCTCTTTAAAGACTTATCAACAATTAACAAATAGATCGCTGGCGGCCAGATGAAAGAAAAAGTACATCTGTGATTCCCCTTGGAATTGAACCACTACATTATCACTCTTCGTACAGATAGGTACTGCTATATGTTGCAAATAGTTCAGTCCTTGTATGTATGCGGAGATACCGCCATCCAAAAAGGTGGACTGCATGCCATTTTAACCATAAAGCTAAATGGGTAAATGCATACAGTGTACGAACATCGTTAAGGACGATCCTTTTTCCCGACTTGTACAGAATGTATACAAATTTCAAAGATTCAGATGCTTTAACGATACACTGGTATGCCAAATAGGTAACAATTTACATGTGCACATTAGGTGAAGTAATGATGCCAGCTCAACATACCCTTCTGCAATTATTGGCATGCACGTACAATTTCTGTTCATTCTTTAAAAAAAGCAAAACAAAAACAATCGATAATTCATTCATGGTATTGATTTCTATTTGCACACCTGATTTATATTTCGATGAAATTTTAGAATGCGATGACTACATGGGTATGAATTAAAAAATTTAAAAAGGCCATTCGCATTTTCGTGATTTTAAGGAAGCGTGCACGATCATTATTTCTAGTCTTAAAAGACTTCTAGAAAATTTAAAGATAAAGGTTGTCTACGATTTTGGATCCAATCAGCATTCAGTTTAACAAGCAGTCAAGAGAGTAATGAAAATTCTTGAGGAACAGTAAAACAAGTGGGGCAGAGATGATGATGAAAGTATGTGCCATCTATCGCATGTCTCTACATGCATTATTTTCTCTATACAGTAGCAACGCTGGGCTCTAACCGTCAATGTTAAGCATTATTAAGCCGTATAACATCACTATTCGGGAACTTACTGAAGTGTCGTCTTGGTTATCAATATTGGTAGCCGGACATCGAGGTGGTCGCTGAGATTCTACTGAATATTGAGTCGGATGAACGTCATTACACGGTGCTGCTATAGAAGTTCCGTGGTTGTTGTTGGCAGATGCAGAACAGTCCTCTGGTTTGTGGCAAAATACATCATGGCTCATACCAACGTTTCCTTTCATGGGCATATGAATATACATGTATACCAGAAAGTGAGACCATTAAAATTTTTACAGGATAGCATCGCGGGTAAAATCTGCTAATGAAAATACCTGCCTATTTTCTACTTATGATAACATGACAACAGTTTCCCCCACAGTTATAACCGCCAAGTTCCTTTTTGACCTTTGACTCCACACATCCAAGACAAGTGTCAGATGAAAATTTACATTAATTATGTGGGATTTATCATATTTTGCGTTTTCCTTTTTTTGAACGATTTACCGATGCAAAAGGTTATACTTTTTAACGATAAACTAAAAAGCGGGATACATTGTGTAATCAGATAGATTTCAGAGCGTGCAGCTTCAGTATCTGAACAACACGAACAATGCATTCTGAAAAAAAAAACCTCGTGCATAGCTTCAATATTTTTCCTGTTTCTTATTGTTCCATATTCTATATTACAAATCATAACCTCAACAAGTAGCTGAATGCGTGAATTGTCAAATATAACAAATAGGAGAACTAATACAGTCTTGTGAAATGTAAGGAATCTAAAGAGGCATGGCTTGTAAGGTGTAGATTCCAAGAAGCTATAATTTGAAGTAAATTCTTTCATGAATTTTACGCTTGTCAAGAATGACAAATTATGAAGTGGTAAAATATACATAAAATGCCCAGCAAAATAAAGAAAATCCGTACAGATATGATCAATTCATAGAAGGAAGATTTTGATCTCAGGCTTTAATATATAAAAAATACTGATTGCATTGGTTCTTTGTAAAGATCATTACGGAAATTGCGTCTTATGGAAATTATTTGATTTTAGGAAAGGCATGTCAGAGAGAGAGGGGGATGACAATAATCTATTTTTTGTGTCATATTTTAAAAATATTCATAAATAATTGTTATTCTTCACGAAAATCAATGAAAACATGTTTTGAAGGTGAGCTTTATTTAACTGACGTATATGAATGATCCAATGTTGAATTCCAGAACAGGGGTAGATAGCGATTCGTGACCGGATTCACCAAACGCAATCCCCCCTCCCCCTATACAATCATGTCGGAATTAATTTGTCGACATGGTACTATTTTTAGTATTGATATTTTGTTAGTGATATGTTAATTTATAGGCCGTTTTTCATCTCCGTCAACATCGGTACGTCATTCTACAGCTCAGCCGGATAATTTACTCAAGCTCTATCAGGGTTTATCTTTACAAAACAACTATGATCACTTGTTTAGATCATCCCGGTCTTACGTATGTTCACGTCAGCAAACTCTGATATCAAGTCTGCTACTTTGTTGAGATTTGAATCCTTGACACTGTCCATTAGACTGTTGTTTTCTTGTTGGTACAAGTGGTTTGTTGAAGCGCCTGTGCCATCATCTTCTTGAGCCATCCTGACAAGTATATTAGGGTATTTTTGAAGGGGAAAAATAAGAAAGGGTTTATTATTATTATTATTATTACGAAAGGGGTCATTCGCAAAGTCTGTTTTCTTGCCTGCAGTAGCAATTAATAGAAAGATTAAATGAGAACTTACCTGTTTGAAATTTGATCTTTATTTTACGAGGGAGTTGTAGGAAGAGAATACATTGAGAGACCCGCTTTGCGCACGCGCAGTCATTTTTCGAAGCATCAAATGTGGCTGCTGGATATTTGAAAGATTATGGAGAACTTAGCTTCACGTTTGAAAACTTTGGGAGGGAATGTATTCTCTTCCTACAACTCCCTCGTAAAATAAAGATCAAATTTCAAACAGGTAAGTTCTCATTTAATCTTTCTATTTTACTTCTGGAGTCTCCGAAAGAGACTACATTGAGATTTTGAAGCCCAGTAGCCATATTTGTAAGAAATATAACAGAAATGACTATGAATTGTCATTTACCAAAACGGTAAATTGTTTACCTTGCCTGGTCATTTTAGTAGAGCAGTTGAAAGACACTTGCTCCCATCCAGCAAAGGTTTTCTGTAGTACTTTCTGAAAGTCTTTTCATTCGTCCAGCCTGCCTTCTCCTGCCTTCTCAAGGATAAACGAAACTGGCAAGTCTGCTCTGTGTGCAGCTGACGTCGCAGCTGCTCTTGTTGAGTGAGCCTTATATTTTGAAGTGTCGATTCCTGCCGCTGTCATAACATCTTTGATCCACCTGGAGATGGTTTGTGACGTAACTTTCGCATGGGGTCTGCGAAAACTAATAAAGAGCCGACGCTCTTGGCCTCGAATTTCCTCAGTCCTCCGTATGTAGGCTTTGATGTAGTTGACAACGCACAATCGACGATCTGGAGGGTAGGCTCTCATGCTCAGTGTGTAGCCAGCGTTTCCCGGCCTATTTTGTTTCAGTAGCTCGCTGAAATGAAATGTAACTGATGATCCCTTGAGTATCATGTTGTCCAAATTCAGGAGCTGCAACGACTGTGCTCTCTGTGTTGAGATGAGAGCCATGAGCATGCATAGGTTTTTGGTGAGATCTTGTAGGCTCAGTGCATTTGCCGGTGACAGCTTTCTGAGATAGCAAAACACAATATTTACATCCCAAGTATCTACATAGCGAGGTCTTGGGGTTCGGAGATGGAAAACTCCCTTCATAAATCTTGATATCAAAATGTTGTTCCCAACTGTAGAGGCACCATCCTCAAGAACTAGGAATGATGCGAGCGCACTTCTTGCTGTGTTGAGTGCATTGTATCCAAGACCTCCTACATGAAAAAGCTCACTAAGAAATTCTAAAACAAACTGAACACTAGAGTGAAGATGGCTTTTCTTCTTACTCTTGCAAAAGTCTTTCCACTTCTTTATGTACACACAATATTGCTTCTGGGTAGAGGCTCTCCAAGAAGCGGCCAAAATGTCCACAATTTCCTTCTTTAGTCCTGTCCTTTCGAAGGGCTGCGGCATAACCTGCAACAGAGAAGATCAATTCGATCATACAAGGGATGTGGTTCATGCGTAACAGGTTGCGTTGATAGGTTCCTACTCCTTGTAATTAGCACTGCTTCACCCTTTAACATCCTTTTCAGCTTAGGAAACCATGCCTGTGTGGGCCAATTTGGCACTACCATTATGCCTTCAGCTCTATCTGTCCTAATTTTTTGAAGACATCTTGGGATGAGACAGAATGGGGGAAAGGCATAGAATTTGAATTCTCCCCAATCCAACGTAAATGCATCTACGGCTTCTGCATTTGGATCTGGCAACCAAGTGACATATCTCTCAAGTTGGTTGTTTAGTCTGGACGCAAAGAGATCAATGTCTGGAAGCCCAAAAACTGAAACTAGTTTGTTAAAGGCTTGCTTGTTAAGCATCCATTCATTTCGGTCACTGAACTTTCTAGACCTGCTGTCTGCCTCAGTGTTCTCACTCCCTGGAAGGTGTGCTGCAGTAACCCAAATATTACGTTCCATGCACCACCTCCAGATGTCTCTAGCTGCACTGTCACAGTCCTTGGACTTAATACCCCCCATGTTATTCAAATAAGCAACTGCTGTTGTGTTGTCTGACCTAAGGAGGACATGAACATCATGTAAAGAAGAGCAAAAGGACTTCAAGTCCAAACCCGGCTGCCAATGTCTCCAGGTAATTGATATCATTCTTTCTAGCTCTTTCCATTTCAAGATCGTTCCATCTGCCTCCTGTTTCAATGGACAGATTTGTGGCTCCCCAACCAAGCCCACTAGCGTCTGTACGCAGCTCAAGTGTAGGTCTGTTACCCTTAATTGGTGCACACTCCTCAAAGACATGATTAATCCACCATTTGAGCTCTTCTTTCCCTTCTAATGACAGCTTCATAGGTCTGTCAAAATGGCCTTTGTTAGCTTTAAGGGCGGCAATTTTGTCACGTTCTAGGCATCTGTAGAAAAGAGGGCCATGTTGGACTCCAGGGAAAGTAGCTATTATCTTCCCGATAACATGTGACACCTGCCTGATTGTGGGTCTAGTATTGTCAAGCAAGTCTGAACAGACTGTGATAATGTCCTGCATTTTCTCTTCTGGCAAGGAGATAGTCATATCACCAGTGTGCAGCTTAAACCCTAGGAATGTGAGCTCTTGTTGGGGTTTAGCATAGATTTCTCCTCATGGACTACGAAACCTAGCTCAGACAGGAGATTTGTGGTTGCACGTACAGCCTCCTTTGTTTGTTCTATTGACTCTCCGATAATGAGAGTATCATCAAGGTAGCCTAATACTATGTGCCCCATTTCTCTCAGTGTAGCGAAAACAGGTTTCATGAGCTTGGTGAAAAGTCTGGGCGCTGTGCTGAGCCCATTTGGTAGGACTTTGAACCTGTAAAATTTCCCTTGCCATGGAAATTTCAAGAATTTTCTGTGTTCAGTGTCAATTGGAATGGAGTAGTAAGCATCTCGGAGGTCGACTGAGGCTAGGAAATCTCCTGGGGAGATTAAAAGGGCAGCTGTATGAATGTTATCCATTTTGAAGTGTTGTACGCTCACACACTTGTTCAAATCTGTCAAATCAAGTATTAGTCGAACACCCCCATTTTTCTTGGGTCGTGTGAAAATGTTTGAGAGAAATTCTCCTTCTTCATGACCACATTCTTCGATAACATTCTTAGTCAGTAAGCTTGCGATCTCTCTGTCAATACAAGCTGAATTGTGCTGGTTTGGTTTGTATTGAATGAAGGGCTTATCCCTCCTAGGGGGCATACATGCTTCTTCAAATTCAATTTTGTAACCCCTGATTGCTGCCAAAATAAATGGATCAGCTGTGATTTGGCACCATCGCCTGTAAAAAAGCCTCACTCGACCTCCGACTGCCACTGGAGCTTTCTTTGGAATACATTGCACACACGTACAAATACATTGGGGAATGCAGGTATGATCATGATGTGAATCGAAACTACCTACCTCTTTGGGTATGCTGGTAGTTATTTCTTGCGCTGCATTGGAGGCCTGTGCTGTGGAGCCCGTTGTGGGGGGCGGCTCGCTGTGCGGGGTGGTGGCTGCTTGCTGTGACCCCACTGTGGGCGCTGACCTAAAAAAGGCCTGCTACTACCGCCGGCTGTTGGTCTGTGTGTTGAGGCAGCTGAACTTGCAGTCCAGCCAGCACTTCTGTATTGTCGCTTGGAGAAAGCTGCTCCCCTGTACGGGTGGTACGTACTAGACTGTGGCCGCGAAATTGGGTTTCTCATCACCCCTGATGCAGCTTTCTGCTCCTCTTTGAGATCTTTCATTCTCTTTCCCAATTCATCCCCAAATAGGAATTTAGTGACGGGAGTGGAAGGTTTGCAAAGATGAGAGTAAGTGGCTGCCATGTCCGGCTTGATAAGTTCTTTCCTCAACGAATTGAGTTCAAAATTGGCATTGCACAGCAACGCCAATGCGTCCTGCTGTGTGTCGGTCAGCCGAGGTGATGGGAAGGACTGTATTAGCGCGCTCAGGCCCTTCGTCAGCGACTTCTGCACACGCTGTAACTTGGCATCTCTACTGCGTGTGTGTTGCGGTAGGTTATCCCAGATCGGGCCGTTCACCTTCGGTGTAGCGAGGTAAACACAGTTGCTCGGGGCTGGATACTTAGATGCCGTCTCTTCCAACACTTTTTCTTCTAGAGGGTGGGTTATGAGGTAAGTAGTAGAGCTGGCTAAGTCCTCATCTACCGGTAGCCCTGTATCACCCGGCTTGGCAAATTTTGCTGCGAGAACGGGAATTTCTAGCACGTCTGCCGCGTCTGACGCAAATTCGCCTTCTTCTCTGTTGGCTTCGCCCGTGTCACGCACGTGCGGCTCCCCGCACTGTTGAAAATCAGTTTCCATAGGAATTTCACACTGTCCGGCGCTGTGCGCCTCATCGTACGCCACAAAATGGCGCGATGCCGGTTTCGGCGGCGTGGAGTTTACACTGGGCAGCGCGTCGACCACTTTACTCAGAAGACTTTCCAGTCTCGATAGTCTGTCCTCGACATCCGAGGATTTTTCGGCCGTCTTTGGGCCCTGCTTCGCTTGCGGCACTTTACCCGCCATGTTAGTACCGGAAACCGTGACCGACTTAACTAGTTTCTTTTTCGGCTTGACTTGTTTGCCTGTCGGAGGGGAACGTTCTTCGCAAACAACGTTGGTGTTTCCCACTGCGCCGGGCTTAGCCGGATGATGCAGCTGTTCTTGGGGCTGTTGTACCTCCATCACCGTAGCCACCGCGTGACTTTCGTGGAATGAGGCCGCTAGAAAAGGCTGTGCTTGCCGCCTTGCTAAGCACCGAATAATCGTTGTACGATATAGGAAGATAGCGGAATCTAAATTCCACTAACTGCTGGTTTCTAGAACCGTTAGTACCGCGAAATGCGAAAAAAGATCAGAATTTTCGACTGCGATAAGGGAACTGCGTTCGAATACTCGTGCGTAGAAAAGCGATATGACTGCGCGTGCGCAAAGCGGGTCTCTCAATGTAGTCTCTTTCGGAGACTCCAGAAGTAAAATGAAGTATAAAGCGTTCTGATTATCTGAAAACAGAGTGGGACAAGGTATGATCTGCAAAGCAAAAGGTGATGAATTAGAACAAAGCGGACTAATTATTTCACGAAAATGAAAACCCACTGTCAACCCTTCAAGTGCAATCCGTTATCCGTCGCCAGTTGACATTCCTATGCAGAAACAAATTCGAAGATACAATATGATAACTTTGACATCACCATGTAAGGGGAAAAACAATGTGCAGTTACATGGAATAGTAAAGATACGTACTCATGTCTCCATTGATATTGCTCCAAACTATACACGTATAGTACTTTAATATGTGACATTAATGAGACGAATATGTTATCATGTCACGAATGCGTAGGGAGATATGTGGGAAATATAAAGAGAATCTTTAAAAATTTTACTTTTTAAAAAAGTGCACATTTCTTCGAGTTGTCACTGATTTATTTTAAGGGTAACATTATTCCGCCTCCTTCTGCAAGAGGGAAGTTGTGTGTTACTTTTTTTTTGTAATGCGAGAACAGTGAAAATATGTTGAATTGTCTTCATAATTATTTTCTTTATATCGTTGTTAACTTATGACATAACAAGCTGAAGTAGTCTTCTCATCTAACAGTGACAGAGCATAAACTTTTAAAAATCATAACTTTTGAACGGATTGTCTGATTTTCCTCAAACTCTCACTGATGTGTTCTACAAATATTGGTGCATTCACTCAATCCACAGGTCTATGAAGATGAACTGAATTGTAATTTAATCCAGGAATAAGAATATGACATTACGGTAAAACCGTAGATTGAATTGATAATGTGAAAGGCGATATTAGCCACCTCAAACTTTGTATATATGGGCAAGTCCAAGATGATGTCCCCTCAGATGCTCAAAATTCATCTTGATTTAATCAAAATGTTATTGATATCATGTTGTAGCCAAAGACTTCCAGCAAAGAAAATATTCAATTATGCAAATTTATGCAAGAAATATGGCCGTAATTTACATAAATTAAAAACAAACCTTACGTATGGGACAAATTAAAAATATTCATCTAAAATCAGTTGAATGTGTCCTTGACAAATTTATGCAAGAAATATGGCCGTAATTTACATAAATTAAAAACAAACCTTTATACGTATGGGACAAATTAAAAATATTCATCTAAAATCAGTTGAATGTGTCCTTGACCTAGTTCCTTTATGGACATGACCCCTGTATGAGCTAGTATAATATCCAATTGATGAGACAAGGTCAGCACATTAATTATGCAAATTATGCACTTTCCCAGAACGGAGTGTCCCATACGTAAGGATTTGAGTATGTTTTTTTAAATATTTTCTGAAGATTTCTAACATTGACCAATCATACTTTAGGAAGTTCTAATTTATTCATTTTAACTCCAGATTGGCAAAACTAAATGTGGAAATTCAATTAGTCCTTCATCTTATAACTAATTAAAGTTTGCTTACGTATGGGACAAATACCTTACGTATGGGACATTACATTCAAAGTCAATGGGAAAACTGCCTTTTAACATGGATTCTATATGTCCTTACATTTGTGTGGTTAATGGTTATCTTTGCCCCTACACTGAAGGATGTATGTATATATCTGCCTCTCCTACTCAGTTGACTTCAGGGAGAGTGTAAGAACAGCATTATTGAGTCGTTCTATGATTAAGAAAGGAAAATAAAGAATATTCATTTATACTTGTATTTTCTTATTTTCACTACAGGCTGTGAGGCTGGTCTTCAATTAACATTCCTCCTTTTAACATTTTGTTAATTCAGTTCTCATTTTCAACTTTACCTCTCTACAAAATGACTTTGTCCAAGAGAATGGGATTCTCTGAGTGTCATTATAGGTGCAGTACACTGTTCAGCATGTACTACAGGCTGTACAGCCTCAAAAGGGAAATCAAAACAATTGTGCTAGTGGCGCTCATCAATGACATTACAGGTCTTCCTGAAAAGAAAAATCACTTGAGGTGACAGCACGTAACTTTGTCATTAATGATAGCAAAGGGAAAACCCTATGATAATACTTTTTATTTTGATATATTTGATATTTCAACTGCACACCCCTTAGAATAGTTTATTCTTTTATTTTATTTTTATTAAAACATCTTTATTCAGGATTACATGATCAGCAAATGTACTGATTTTCATCAAGGTCCTGAGATACAAATGTTATAGAAAATCATTTACAATATATACAGATACATACTGAAAAAGTTCCAAATCAGCTACATTTTCATCAGAATAAGGAAAATGCGAATTAAATACATAATAAAAAAATTCATTTTATTAATTTACAATTTTTGCACTTGAAAGGGGAAACTCTTTTTCAGTTGAGATAAAAAAAAATACCACACATACATACACACAACACACGTACGAGCACGCATGTACACACACACACACAACACACATACGCACACACAGACACAACACATACACAGACACAACACACACACACACGCACACACAGACACAACACACACACACACACACACACACACACACACACACACAAATTGATACATAAAATCCAGCACACACATAGATACACATCAGTCACATTAAATACAAAAAAGTTGAAATGGAAAAACATACTACGGCACAGTATAACCATTAAAATGCAGGCACACACTCACAACATACAATAATAAGTACAGGTTACGCACTGAAAAGGAGGGGAAACCTTTCAAATAATCACCAAACAATGATTAATGATAAATAAGTAATCATATGTATATAAATTGAAAACAAGGATCAAAAAGGATAATTCCCTGTAGCTGAGATGTTTACATAGAGAATAACAACCAAGCAAAACAATACTACACGCACAAAAAAAAAATATAATCAGTCAAAAAAATGGTCAAATTATATATAATTCTGACCGTACAGAGATAGTTAAATGTAACAGTCAGTAAACTGACTATTCACAGAATCGCGAATGGTCAGTTAAAAACACTAATTTGTTTGGGCAACAGATTAAAAATATCTTTTTTTTGTCATGACTTATCAAGGTCATGAACATGATTTCTGAAAATAATGCAAAATGAAGACTATAGTTTACACTTGCTATAAACCACAATATCAATACTGGTTCTGTGGTTGGAGTGCTAAAAACACAAATTACAGAAACAAATAGGGAATTCAATTTTCTTTTCCATTTTGTGTTTGAAGAGACAGATGTGTTCTGAGACACCTTTATCAACTCATACTTACTTTGTACTCCACATCTACACAATTTCAAAATCATTGGATCTTCATCAAATAAACTTTGAATTCCTCTTGTCTTAGAATTGTACGTTCTTTAATAATTCATATAAGTAGTTTCCAATAATCTTGTAATCTACGTAAACTATACTATCCCTTTAATGCTGATTTTCATTGTGTATTTTGGCATCTCCCCCTCCCCCTTTCTGAAAATTGTTCAGGCAAGTACATGTATTGTTTCAAGTGTCTATTTTAACTCAAAAGTACATATTGTAGCTGCAAAGTTTGGATGCTTTCTGTAGGATGATTGACGATTTGTGTACAGAGAGACCTTCCCAGCTAGCTACATGCATTCACATGCAATATGTATGAGGATGTCCAATACGTAACGCATCTGTCCAATTCTCGTAAAATTATTTAATTGCCTAATAAAAAGCATTTCTTTTACTATTTTTTCTTCTTTCTGTGGTATTTCACTTCTTTAAACAATAAATTAGAACTTCCCAAAAGGGCATTCAAATAACCTTAGAAATTTCAGAAAAAAAAACCTAAAAAATGACCTCAATTTGTTACGTAAGGGACATCTCATTATAGGACACATGCTAATTTGCATAATCATTTGCATAATCCCTAAATTTTCATACCAAGTGAAACTATTTGATGAATTACTTATGTCCACATATTAATCAAATAAAATTTGCTTTCCTTTAAATAAATATGATTTTTTTTTTTATAAATGTCCCATACGTAACGCTGTACATATTTTACATTTATGCAAATGAAGCCCTTGAAATTTGCATAAATTGACATTATATCATATTTTCCTCCCTGGAAAACAAAACTTTAACTCATAAGCTTCAAAATGATACCAAACATGTCAATATTCAGGAAAGATGAAATTTTGCCTTCGGAGGGGACCTTATCTTGGATTTTACCCTTCTATATAATAACTCCTTCTCGACCATTATGCACGTGCACATGTATTGCAGGACTTAAATTTAACTTTGGACAGTGGTTTACACAGTATTTCTTTCCTGCTATATTTTTAGGAAACTTACGGTACAGAGTTCATGGAGAAATTCATTCATGTGAAAATTTGCAAAATATCTAGAGGTCATCTATAAACTTTAATTTACAGATGTACAGGCCTACCTTCAAAAAATACTAACATAAAAAAGTGTTTCTTTGATATTAGTCTCTATGCATGGTGTTCAACTACGTTCCTTATGAATACTGAAATATCCACATAAGAATCTACCTGTCAAGTTCTCAAAGGCACACTCTCAGATATATCGATAAATAATATTGTAGGCCTATATATAACCCAAAATCCAAAACTTAATCCTAATCTTTACTCTAACCTCATCACTAACCCGTATTTTAATTTTGGCCGGGGGCTGTTGTCCTCGAGGAATAATTGCCTTGATACGTATTTAAAGATATACTTTTATATCAATGTTATTTCTAATTGGGTAGAAATGCTAAAACACTGTGACGCTGCTTTACAGTGTAAGTCAAGTCATGGTTTTGCAAAGCCGCCTGCTTTCCAACCACAAATCAGCTTGCATATCTATTGTCACGAACCACACCAGTAGTGGGTGGTAGAAGGCTTCACGGTGCACCACGTATTCTTTCTAGAGTATGTGAGTGGCCCTGAAAAGGGCCTGCCCAATCCGACGTTTCGGCAAGCATGTTCTCGCCGTTCTCAAGGGAATTGAGAATACCCCAGAAAGAATACGTGGTGCACCGTGAAGCCTTCTACCACCCAACGTTCCACCACCACGGAAGCCTTAAAAGATTTCACACCAGTAGTGCGTTGAACTGGAAAGCTATAAATAGAACACGCTGCAATCAGGGGAAAACCAGGCAGAATGGAAACCAACAGGCGGTGATCATAGCGGAATAATGGCATTCTATCGAAGCTTTTGAAATCGTGTTCAGATATGGTCCAGGCCTACATAATACAGATGTTTCTACCGTTGGCAAAGCACAGTGTCAAAATTAATATACTGAACGAGAAATGAGGGAAGACATTCCCTGACACAGAGGAGAACGTACGTTATATGCGGTACGTGAGAATACTGTCTGAAATGCCCAAAGCCTATCGTAAGCCATGTATACAATATATTCCGTTTCCACACCAGCAATGTGCATACATGCATACAGTTGAGATCCGAAGGTGCAAATCAACGCATAAGAATATGCATAATAGTCTTAAGGATAAACCGGTTCAAGTCATTTCATGTACAATCACTCAAGGCTCCACAAATACATGAAGAACAACTGGGCATAAGGTACACACATTGCAGTTCTAGGGCTTTGCACGTACTGCAGGAGTAACAAAGTAATGTTTACCTGTAATTGTACGAAGAGTGGGTTTACATTCGCGGTCTGCCAGGTGCTCCCGTCATACAATGATTCCACACTGCATTGAGTCTCGCAATGATGCGATATCGATCGAGCTCTGGAGGGCGTGCGCACACGTTTGTCTATTATAGCCCATTCAATTGCATGCTTTACTGCTGCCATTGCTTTTCTACACAATCAATGTCTCCCCATGAAAAAAACAAACAATGGATCCAGAGTTGTATGTTTTTGTGTAATAATTATACAAACATGTGTACCACGGTACATAATACGTGTGTGTGTATATATATTATGTGCAATATTAACATAGCATAAAGCCAGGGAACAAAGTACAATACTCTATAGAGGAAGAGGGAAAACAAAATTAGAGAATTATATTAATTTCGTATAAGCCAAGGCCCCGTTAACTTTGCTATGATAATCATAATAGATACAAAATGTGATGTGTTTTTCAGCAGTAGCAGTGAAAATTGCTATCAGACATAACGTAGTACGCTTACGGAGCATGGGCTGATAGCTATCTAGCATAATAAAATAACCGTCATCATAAACTAATCATCGTACATTGACAATAATTCACTGTATAAATGAATGCTATGTAAGTTGAACAAAAGATTTGTAGATGTCGCATATCTTGGGATGTGAAACCCCGATGGCTGTTTCATCCCTTTCGACCCATAGGATACTCAATTTATACTCTTCCAGTTGGCGAGATAGCCCAACATTATGATGTTAATTACCATCTTTATGCTGATGATATACAGTTTTATATATTTTTTATGACCTGAAGACTCCAGGAGCTTCTTTTAATGCCATCACTAAACTTCAAATGTGTATTTTAGATATTAAGAAATGGATGGTAGCAAATAAGTTGAAACTGAATGATTCGAAGACTGAGTTTTTTTGTGGCAGCTTCAGCCCACAATCTGCGCGGTCTTTCAAACATTCAGCTCAATGTTGGTTGCACACTAATTAGCCCCTCAGAAACAATAAGAAATCTTGGTGTTATTTTTGATCGTCGAATGTCAATGTCTCAACATATTTCTCAAATTTGTAGTACTGTTACGTTTTATTTAAGAAATATTGCTAGGATCAGGAGATTTATTGATCAATCTGCATGTCATAACGCAGTGCGTTCTTTAGTTCTATCCCGTATAGATTATTGTAACGGGCTTCTCTCTTCCATTCCTTCAACTCAACTGGATCGTGTGCAGCGACTTCAAAATTGGGCAGCCCGATTAGTGTTTCAGGTTTCTAGGGACTACCCATCTCAGCCACTTCTGAAGTCGTTGCACTGGCTTCCTTTGAAGCAACGGATAATTTTCAAATTAGTTTTGTTTGTTTACAAAATCCTTAACGATCAAGCTCCGAAATATTTAGACGCCTGTTTGACTTTATATACACCTACTAGAAATTTGAGGTCATCTAGTGATCCGCTTCGTCTCACATACTCTGTTACTTGCACCTTAGCCGGTGATAGGACATTTACTGTGTCTGCTTCAAAGCACTGGAACAATTTACCACTTACCGTTAGACAGTCTCCATCAGTCAGTGTGTTCAAAAAAGCCTTGAAAACACATCTTTTCAGTAGCAACTAGTTCGTAGCTGTATATATAACATTTATCCAATTACACATACTGTCGTACATGTTTTGAATTGATTGTAAGCGCTTTGGGCCTTGTGGGAAAAGCGCATTATAAATAATAGTAATAATAATAATAATAATAATAATAATAATAATATAACATTACGGTAAAATGTTAACAAAGCCATATACTTGTGATAAAATGACTGTTCAGTAACTTATGAAGCGAAGAAACAGAAAGTTTCTCTGCGAGACGTATTCGCAATTTTTGTTTAATGCCTGGCTTGAGGGGTGTTGCAACACTCCATTTACAATGACATTTTTTTTTTTTTTGGGGGGGGGGGGGGGGGGCTTACAGACACAGACACAGACTAGGACGCAGACACACAGGCGTATACACGCACGCCTCCACACACACAAACGCAGACACTCCTCCTCCCACAGGTTATCTGGAATACAATCATCCATGTAATTCAAGCGCATGATAAATGTTCACTCATAATACTCTGACCATCGCTAAAAACGTCACCTATACGACTTTTGTAGTCAGAACTCACTTTGATATAATGTAACAGATTGAGTTGAAGAGTTACTATATAAGATGTAGGGCTGAGGCCCTATAGGAATACACTGTTTCAAAACCAGGCATCATGGTTGCGTGAATAGGACTGGTGTCAAGGCGTATAAAAATCTTCAAAGTATTCCACAAAACAAACCCATATTCAACGAACACAATCAAATATGTTAAACGTATGTGCAAAGTGCGAAGAAAAATGCATCCACAAAATGACAATGAACCAATGCATACTAAATTATACGTAAATTATTTACACTTTACACAAAATTGCATTCACACACAAAATTGCATTCACACACAAAATCTATACTACAGGGGGGAAATACTTATGGACCGGATATCCTCTCGCTGTAGGTGGTGAGCGAATAGGGGCGAATTCCAGCGCTCGGCTGGGCTCGCTTCGATCGCCCGTAGTAGCCACCATAACTGCGAGAGGGCCTTGACAAACGGCTGAGACTGGAGAGGGAAATACGTTTTTTTAGGTATATACAGCCTTGGTACAGGTTCTATAGTGTGTGTGTGCGTGTGTGTGTGTGTGTGTGTGTGTGCGTGAATTTATACCTATGAAATCAGGGGACATTACAATACTCACCAGAAGAAAATAAATCATCATAAATCATTATAGAAAGTACTAGTACAGGGGCGGATCCAGGGAGGACCACAAACGGCGCACGCCCCCCCCCCCTTTATTTTTTTGTTGAAACAAAAGAAATACAAAGAAAAAAATGGGGGAGGGGTGCGTGCGCCCCCCCCCCCCTTTATTTTTGTAAACACGCCCCCTCTTTACGAAATTCCTGGATCCGCCTCTGCTAGTATACAAGATTTGGTACACGTCCTCGCCCCACTAACTTTGCTGAGTACAAAGTGTGATGTGTCACTGTTAATAGTAGCACAGAAAATTGTCCGTATGATCACACATAACTTAATGTACTTGGGTAGCATGGGTTGGATTGCTATCTATACATGATAGAAAAGGTATTATATACCTCATAAGTGAGATTCTTATCACTGATTGGTCAAAAGTATATCACGTGACAAGGTGTAGTCCCGTCTATCTTGCCTTAGGGTTTTCAGAGTAAGTGATAGAAAGGCAAAACCCTCGTGATAGAAAGGCAAAACCCTCGTGATAGTAAGTCAAAACCCTCGTGATAGAATTCGTAAACGCTCCGCGACTTTTGCACACATAACAAGTACACGTAGACTTCGCGCACGGTGTCAGCAACTACTCCAAAGACGTTGCGTTCACTGCAATACTCGTACGCGCATCGTAACACATGCCAAATCAGCTAGCTTAGCGCACAGCGCAGCAGGCATGTTTCAACAAGGCACAGCGATCCGCCGAGTGCTCCTCCGTGATTTGAAGTGAGCTGAATCAAAGATCGCACACTTTGTGTTTAGGATTTCTTAGGATCCCGAAGCAGAGACAAATTTCAACATGTTGGAAAACATGTTGTTAAAACACGAGCGACGGGAACGTGGATAATAACATACTGTAATCTTCTGCCAAGATTGTATGCAGGAGCTCGCAGAAGGCCGCGTGAGTACAGAGTCTACAAAATGTACGAAAACCATGCAAGCGAGCTTTGTGCCTAACGGTAGAATCTACTTTTGACTAGCCCTAGATCTTGACATTGCTAGTTACTAGTTAGACCTAGTCTTAAACGATGAGGTATATAAAACAAATATTAACTGCTCTTTATTCGGATGGTGGGTGGAAATTATCACTCCCTCGGTCCTTTTCATACCGACCCTTCAATCACTCCTCGGCTAACGCCTCGGGGTGATAGAAGGGTCGGTATGAAAAGCACCTTGGGAATGATAATTTCCACCATCATCCTCATGAGCAGTCAATATTTGTATACTAATCACTGAACTAATCATCGCACATTGACTATGATTTACTGTGCAAACAAAAACCGCTCAAGGGTTGTAGATTTCACACGTAGTTTTCACACGTAGAGAGAAATGCTTTCCTGAAATGCTTTCCTTCTTTCCAGTGTTTAAGAAATAAATTGGGAAAGCTCAGAGTAAAATCCCTTCATTGTATAAACTCACACACACACACACACACACACACAGAGAGAGAAATGCTTTCCTGAAATTAAATGATCTAAGTAGTTCAAACCCTTTGCACAATTACTCCCACTCAGTGAGTGACAAGATTTTTCTTTATGTATCTCTTTACCTGGGGCCATCTTCCTCGTCAAGCTTAGCTTATGATGATGGTCCCCTGCATTTCATTTTTATCATTCCTATTGCTTCCTTTCATATATGATATTCGTTCTTTAAAAAAAAAAGAAAATGTATGTAAGATCAAAACGTTACGAATATTAGCTGGGTAAATGACTATATAAGTATTTTGTTGATTTGTTGATTTGTATTGATTTTGAAATGCAGAAATAAAAACTGAACTGAACTGAACTGAACTGATGACGTTGATTTAGGTACCCTGAGCATCGTGATCACCCTGACTTCACCGACGTTATTTATCACACAACTTATGAGAAGTATAATCATATTGATGTGAAATATCACTATAACTTCATTAAATATCATGTAGGTCCTATAGGCATAGGCTCAAACAACCATCATTATTCTATGGATAGTTGCCATAGGCCTATAAAAGAACTCCACAAACGTAAACCCATATCTAACACACGCAATCAATGCTACTTACTATGCCAAATGCGTACGATACATTATATTTTACGTGACATAGATTCCATGCTATTAAAGCTACACATACACAAGGGATCGTATAATTTTGGTTGAGAACCAATTTCCGGTTTCTAAAATTTTTTGATCAGAAAATGAGAAAGCTCTTATGAAATGTGAAAGATCATGTAATTCCAAGAGCAATTCAGCATATATTTGATGAAAATTGGTTTTGAAATGGCCGAGATATGTCAAAAACATAGCGATCGTAATAAAAGGTGGGACCCAACTTTTATTGCGATCGCTTTGTTTTACTTTGTTTTTGGATGCCTTAGCCATTCCATAACTGATTTTCATCAAATATACTGTACTATCTTGAAAGTGGTTTCGTAATATTTCGCAAAAAATTAAAAGCCCAGATCCTCATTTCCATCCATACTACTTCACTCTTTTAAAGGGGATGGCTAGTAACTGATCAGTGGGAATCAGTGGGAAGTTGGGGGGATGGTTGTTCCAATCCTTGTGGGATTCATTTAAGAGTACATTTATATCTATTGTTGTGTGAAAATCATTTGCTTCAGAATGGTCTCATAATATTCAAGTAATGTGCAGTTTAATGTTTCGAGGTCAGCATGCCTGTACAGTGACGGGGCATTAAACTGCACATTACTTGAATATTATGAGACCATTCTGAAGCAAATGATTTTCACACAACAATAAACAAAAAAGTACCATGGCAATGTACCGCTCAACATTGAAAAAAATTAATGTACACTCTGCTTACTAATAGTTACATGTGCCATATCTCATATCAAATGCTCATAACCCGAATAAGGTATTGGAATAAACAATTTCTATGATTTTCGTTAAAGAATTGTGTTACCATGGCAACACAATGTTTGACATGAAGAAAAAAAAATACGAAAAAAAAGATGAAGTCTGCACAACTGTATATCATAGCTGTCAAATGTGCCAAAATTTAAGTCAAATTGCTCAAAAGCTGAGTCTAGTAACTGATCAGTGGGAATCAGTGGAAATGCTGGGAGATGATTGTTCCAATCCTTATGGGATTCATTCAAGAGTTCATTGTATATCTATTGTTGTGTGAAAATGATTTGCTTCAGAACGGTCTCATATTCAAGTAATGTGCAGATTAATGCTCCGTCACTGACCAGGGACGCTAACCTGGAAGCATTAAACTGCACATTACTTGAATATGAGACCATTCTGAAGCAAATCATTTTCACACAACAATAGATATACAATGAACTCTCGAATGAATCCCATAAGGATTGGAACAATCATCTCCCAGCATTTCCACTGATTCCCACTGATCAGTTACTAGCCTTCCCCTTTAAGTAAATTCACAATGATATTATACAATTTGCATTCAAAATGGTACTGTTAACATGGCAACACATTTTGTAACAATGACGAAAGATTAATTTTGTACAGGTAAATAGTTTAGTGGTAACATGTGCCATAATTGCAATCAATTGCTTTAAAAAAATCATAAATATCAACTAATTTCAATTTTCAATGATTTGTATTCAAAATATACCATTCAAAATACCCTTGCAAACAGATAAAAAACATACTTTAGATGTAGTGTAATCAAATAATTGCGAGACATGCGCTTTCAGTCTTTGCTGCCAGTTTGGAAAGTTCACAAGCACAAAATCTGTGCACAAGTCCATGGGCAGCTGATCCCATAAAATGGGAAAAAGGTGCATGGCCGTCTTTGAAAGTCTTTGGGTGCGAGCTTTCAGATGCTGGAAATGTACATCATCTGGGCGTCGAGTAACAACTTTGATGGTAGACACGATGTGATCACACGATATGAAACAATACAAGGCTTTGGCAATGACCTCCGGGAGGTCGTAGGTTCGAATCCTGCTGATCAACTTTTCTGATCAACTCAGTGCTTATTTACGTCGATGGAGGGCAATTTGTCAATCAGTTGCAATAAAAACATCTCGACGGAAGAATTTCATGAATTTGAACAAAAAAGAACCACTTGTGAAGACAATAAATTGACGCGAAAAGTAACTATAGGTTCATCGATGTAAGCCCTATAGGCCTACATTTCTCCAAACATCTATCATGATTAACATTGATAGGTGTCACACGCCTATCAAAGTACTCCACAAAAGTACACCCACATTTAACAAAATTTACGCAATCAAAATTGTATACTTATGTACTGGTATGCATAGTGCGCAAATACATATCCACGAAATGACAATGCATCCATAGTAAACTACGCTTTTTTGTTTTTTTTTTTTGATGATATTTTATTGATTTCATTCAAATCTATCATAAATCAACCCATTCTGGGTGTAACATTAACATAAAAACGGTACAAATGCCATTCAAAAGACAAATCCATTACCAACTTATACTGCCAATCATATCCCTTCAACATAACAACTCGATTATAAATCAATGCTACTGACCATTTCTTCACGAGAAAGTATTGACATGTACAAAAAAAAAAAATATATATATACACACACACACACGCACACACTCACACACACACACACACACAACACACACATATTTATACACACCTACATGGTATTGCATTCACACATAAAGCCTCTACCATAAAAAACAAAACAAAAACAAAAACTCATGGAATGAATGAAGATCAAGTTCGACGACATGTACACTTAAAGTGCTGTTGTCTTCCCATCCAACCATGACTGCTTTATTTTTAATTCAGAACTTAAAACGGATTATCCTATTTTCTTCAAAATTCCCTAATGTGTTCTACTGATATTGCTGCTTTTTCTCAATTCACACAGATTGTATCTGGGGCTTAAACTTCGTTATTCCGAAGGTTCGTTAGTCCAAAAATGAAAAAGAAGAGAGAAAGAGAGAGAGATAGAGAGAGAGAAAACAAGGTTCGTTATGATTCCGAAGGGTAGTTAATCCGAAAAAGAAAAAGGACAGTAATTCCAAAAGTTCATTAGTATCTGATTTCATTAATCATTGACGGCATTAATGCTCTGATAACGATCCTACTTTATTTTCTGACTACGCCCAAACAGAAATATTTTCCGCTTTTCCGAAGTTAAAGTGTACGTGTACATAATGGGATAGAAGAAACACTTCGACGAGGTTATTTGATAATACCCACTACCTCATAATCTTTTATAACACACATTCTGAGGAAGGGGGTGGGGGTGGAGGTAATTGGGTGTCAGTACGTGACTACCAGTATTCTATGGCGTATTCCATCAAACCAATAATAATAATAATAATAATAAGTACAGCATTTGTAATGCGCCTTCGATCTAGTATCCTATTCTGAGGCGCAGAGGGACGTAATTATGAAAGGAATAGCATACATCATAGTCATAATTGTACATAAGAAGGTTGAAAAAGAAGAAAGAGATAAGTAGAGATATACACACCAATGAACAATTCGTTGAAAATTCAATCGAAACAAGATGCGAACATATGTGATTTCAAAAGCTTTTTAAATGTTTCAATGGTCTCTGCTGATCGGATCTTCAGTGGAAGAGCGTTCCAGAGAGATGGGGCTGCAGAAACAAAGGCTTTTTCTCCGAGAGTCGAGATTGTTCTTTTAACTGTTAATTGTTTACTATTACATGAACGGAGATTTCTGCCAGGGATGTATTCTGAAACAAGGTTTTGCAAATATTTTGGAGCTGAAGAATGTACTGCTTTCCATGTATGAATAAGAATTTTAAACTCTATCCGCTTGGATACTGGTAGCCAGTGAAGATTTTTTTAGAACTGGGGTAATGCTGGAGAAGCGAGATGTTCCACTGAGGACCCGAGCAGCAGAGTTCTGAGCACGCTGTAGTTTGGCCAGTTGGTAAGATGAAGCCTTGAATAATAATGCATTTCCATAATCAATACGAGACAAAACATACGAATGAATAACAGAGGCTGCAACTTTGTTTGATAAGGATTTTCTGATACTGTGAATATTGCGTAGTTGCAAATATACAGATCGACATGTGTTTGTAATGTGTGTCGCCATTGACATTTCAGGGTCAAAATAAACTCCAAGATTCCTACAATTTGACACAGATTGTACATTGACACATCCAATTCGTAATGACTGACTACGGACCTTTGCTGCCAGATGTTTTGATGCAATTATCATAAATTCACTTTTATCATCATTCAGTTTGAGTTTGTTCCATATCATCCAAGCCCTCATATCATCAATACATGCTTCAAGTCTATGTCTGGTAGAGGCCTCACTTAAAGGATCAGAGGGATCGAATGAGCTGTACAGCTGGGTGTCATCAGCGTAAAGATGTATATGGATGCCATGGGTCCTTGCGATCTCTGCGAGAGGACTTGCATAAATGCTGAAGAATGACGGGCCCAGAACAGATCCTTGGGGGACACCATACAGAAGTTCAGCGAAGGATGACATGCACTCATTGATCCTGACTGCCTGCGAACGGCTACACAAATAGGAAGATATCCATGCAAGGGCGGATCCTTTCACACCTATTGAACGAAACCTTGTGATAAGAATATCCTTGTCAATGGTGTCGAAAGAATGTTGTAAACGATGACTCTTAAAATCCCCTTGACGTTACCTTAATGACTGATTAGCAATCCAAATTGAAGCCTTCTCAGTGAAATGGCAATTTAAATTTATGCTCTCACCAGATTAACTGGTTTGAGATCCTCATGTAAATGAGGATCAGGGCATGAATGATCATCAAAAATGTGTAGATTAACTCGTACCAATATCGGACTTATCTACAAATGAAAGCGTTTCCCCCCAAATATTAGGATTTTGTTGTATTCGACCATGATGTTACCCCATGGTTTGACTCAGCTAAGATTATACTGGTCAAAACCCTAGTTATGTTTGGCTGCTTAAAGAATATTTTTCTTCTTCTCTGGAAAGCAGAACTCTTAACATTGCAGATTTAATTCTGTCAAACGTTTGATACCACATTACATAGACTAAACATAATCAACTTACAACAGGGAGTAAAAAGCATTAAGAAAAACAATCAAATCCGTACAACATCTAAGAACCAAGCTTACTATAAGAATCATGATTATTATCATGTTATTATTCATGATAACCCCAAATTGCAATCCCATTAGAGAATGCAATAAGGATAACTCGATGAAACAATATTGCATGGTGTCTTTTCAACTAAACACAACGCTATCTAAACTAGGACTAAGAGTATAGCATGATCCAATGTACTTGGAATAACAACAATAATTTCGGCATGTGTATATGTGTGTTTGTGTATGCTTGTGCGTTTTAATTCGTTGTTCAATTCTTAAGCAAAAAATGAAATGCAAAAACAAAGGAAATCAAAAATATAGAGCAAGCGTGTGTCACAGCAGAACTCGGTTTAGGCATCTCACATATGTACTGAATCTTGAATGTAGTGTTACACGCGATGTCGTTCCAGTCTTTGAAATTATCGTTCTTGTCTTCAACGCGCCACACATTAGCACAGTCCTCGTTTCCATTGCTATCATTTGGTTCACCCGCCCTCCAATTTCTGTAATCAGATGTGGTCCCATCCGTCCACAGCCATGGAGCGCCATTATCCTCCCGGTACAGTCCTATCCAGTAGCCGTAGACTGGATCATCACCACTCTGTAGCGGAGACATCCGGGGACAGAAAGTGACATTGTTGTGTGTCTGTGTATTATTATGTCCTATGTGTGCGTGCGAATTAAACGTATTGAAACAGTTTTTGATACATTTTTCTTCAACATACCAGGCTTTTATTAGCAGTATTCAATTACGGTACACTGTATAGCCTTGTCATTCTTAATCAGCATTAGTCTTCGAGAGGGTATTTCCACATTCAATGTCCTGCCGGCAGTGAAAGGTACCTGTTCTTTAAACAAGGGTGAAGAGTGCCGTAATTTGAGCAGTTTCTGGCCCAACGGTGACGGCGTAATTTAAAGCGTTGTAATGGTTTCATACACTTTTATACAGTAGGACCTATATAGGCCTACTGCTAAATGGGAAGGAGGAGAAGCCAAGGAAGAATAGATGTAGTGAAAGAAAAATGAGATCTTGAAGTTTGTGATTACATTTGATGTTGCCGCAGCTACAACATGAAAGAGAGTGAGAGAACGGCACAACAGAGTGACGGCTTATGGTAAAACAAAAATAATGTTAACAAATGGAGAAATTCAACCGAAATCAATCTAAATATAAGTGAATCAAAGTAACAAGATTTTTTTTTAATGATAGCCATGGGGGAGCAATGACAGAAAAGATGGAAATAGAAAACACTAGTAGGTCAAAGTTATCTTCCAAATTTGGTACTAGATGGCAAAACAGGTGAAAGATACGGAGAAATATAATAGTGACATTTCTCTTATTGTAAGTGCTATACCGGTCTTGCATTCCATATCAGTCCTTATGCATTGGTACTCTGATCAATCAATGAACGTATGTGTATATTTGCATTATAAGATAAGATTACTCACCATGTGATTTTCGACGTCTCCCACTACGGAGCGAAAGATATCGTAGACGAAGTCGTTCTCCCTTGCATTTGAGATCGATACGAGTGACCCTTGCCCACTGTTTGTTTCGAAGGTGTTACAGAGTCCCTCCGCCTCCGATTGGATCACGCGTTCTCCGAAGTGTCGGTAGCAGCTTCCGTCGTACTCGAGCCACAACGCCGGACATGTCTGATATGCGGAGGCCGACGTTGCCGTGGCAAAGCCAACAAGGATTACGCAGATTTTACAGACCTGCGTTACTTCACATTAGAAAGGAGTGTTAAGAATAATGCAGCAGTTATTCCTTAGAAAAGTTGGAATTTCAAACAGTTTCACAGAATTACCGCATAAGTGATTCCGATGAGAAAGAGTAAAATCTTGCGAAAACAAGAGTGACAGTTTAATCTAAATCTGTGTTATTCCTGGTTGAATAACTTCAGAACAATGAATAGTAAGATATATCAGGTTTAAGACAAGGACATTGTTTTTGAATGAAACTAGAAATTTAAAGATCATTGCAAGTTGTGAGAGGATGGTATCATCACTTCACTATTTGCATACTTATATTGAATGTTCTTTTTAAGAACTGTTTCTTAAAAATTAGCGAAACTTCAAAGCGTCATAACCTCATTTTTTCATCTGATTTTGATCAAATGTTCATTGTTGTGGTAAGATAAAAAAAGACTTCTTTTTAGTCGAGCTTTAATTTTTCTGCACTGGAATTTCCCACGTCAACCTTTTCTGGAAGTGAATACATCTAAAACCTACGTCTAAACCACCGTCGCAGTCACACTTTGGTGTTATAATCCGTGGTGATTTCAACTCCAACCATGCAAGTGTTCATCAACTAAGATCCGTAATCCAAGTAGATAGAGATATTGCATGTGCCATGTCATCAAACATACTAGACCTTCTCCTCGCATCCAACCCAAACTTGGTGTCTGAAGTCTGGTATTATTCATCCTGGAAAATCAGATCATGGCTATATCATTCACAATCAGCACCAACCCAAGGACCTTCCAGACGCCTCTGAGAAAAATATATCAATCAATTCTATATACAGACGTGACCGCCAGAAACTTAAAGAAGCATTGGAAGATTTTTCATTGGAAATTATCTCATCTTCATCACCAAAGAAAAGCACAACAGATGAAAACTGATCCAATTTGCTTCCTTTGTAACACTCAGCACATGCTAGGGAGAACTTATCCCATCCAAGGTGTCTAAATCAAGACTCAACTTGCCATAATTATATCTCGACCAAACTTAAACGCTGGTTATAAGGAAGCGAGATAGCCTATTCGAGAAGGCTCACAAACAACCTAGTACACCTCCAAATGGCAGATATAAAGACAGTATAGAAATGAATTTGCCAATCTGGTCCATCAAGCCCATCATGAATACGTACGCAACGCCATAGAAAATAGCCAAAACCTTTTGGTCGTATGCAAAGCACCGACGCTCTGAAAACTTAAAGGGGAAGGCTAGTAACTGATCAGTGGGAATCAGTGGAAATGCTGGGAGATGATTGTTCCAATCCTTATGGGATTCATTCAAGAGTACATTATATATCTATTGTTGTGTGAAAATTATTTGCTTCAGAATGGTCTCATATTCAAGTAATGTGCAGTTTAATGTTTCCAGGTTAGCATGCCTGGTCAGTGACGGAGCATTAAGCTGCACATTACTTGAATATGAGACCGTTCTGAAGCAAATAATTTTCACACAACAATGGATATATAATGTACTCTTAAATGAATCCCACAAGAATTGGAACAATCATCCCCAGCATTCGCATTGATTCCCACTGATCAGTTACTAGCCTTCCCCTTTAAAGGCATACTACTGCTACATCAAGATGATAAGCCCTGTAAGACAGACATAGATAACTGGATGTCTCAACAATTAGTAGATCAGTTCAGTCTTCACTGATATACCAGCAATTAACGTCCAAATTCACATCAGCAGATCTTTTTCAGTGACATCTGGCACCCTCACAAATATCGTCCTGGTGTGGAAGAGCACTGAGTTGCTTCAACTGGATTCAGGCAAAACAGTGGCCCTGATGAATTGTCCCCAGGACTTTTAAACAGCTAGCACACGAGATTTTCCAAGCTTTGTCATTTCTTTTTCAAGAGAGTATAAGTACAGGGCTCGTCCCTCCTGAATGGAAACATGTTCTTGTTACACCAATACACAATGCGGGTGGTGGAAGTCCAAGCAACTACAGGCCAATATCTCCGACTTGCATCTCTGTATAGTAAAATCATGGAACATATCGTATTAAGCCATATCTGCATGAAATTGCTACAAACGACATTTTCATGGATAAGCAACATGGTTTCAGAAAGAAAGTTTTAATTGCTACCCAACTCATTTATACGGCTGATGACTGGGCCTAATTCTCTCTTCAGTCTAGAGTGGTGACTCTCTCACACATGGGACCTCCATTTCTATGTCCTATCTGAGGGACAGCCCTTTGCCTGTTACTAGAGGGACGGAATGATAACACAGTCAGCATTTCTCTATGGACTCAGGAATCGAGCCCGTGCACGTCCTTTGGATGTGGAGGCAGACGCTTGACCGATTGAGCGAAATGACCGCCCCGCGCCAAACTTTAAAGGGATAGTATAGTATTGGTGGAGATGAGAATTTGGCTTTGAACTTTTTTCGAGATACCAGGGAGCCACTTATGAAAGAGTACAGAGAATACCATTCTAGGAGGAATTCAAAGTTTATTTGATGAAAATCGGTTTTGGTATGGCTGAGGCACACAAAAACAAAGTAAAACAAAGCGATCGTAATAAAAGATGGGTCCCACCTTTTATTAGGCTTTTGACGAGAATCCGTTCATTTATGAGTGCAATATATAGGCCTACATATACCTGCATTTTTGTTTATATATCTAGACGAATCTCATTAATTTTTGTATTTGCCACTTTTGACAACGTTAGTTCATTATGCCCTTTTTATACCCATCTCCAAACCAAAGAGTACGTTTTGCCGCCTTTTGAGTGAGGGACAGATTCTCACTAAGCCTCTTGACTGGGACCAACCGGTAGTTAAAGAGTATCCCAACCCGAGCATGAAAGCAGCTTACACTATATTAATGTGAGTTATTTTTTTTTAATCTTCATCAATGCATTAAGCATCACCGATTTTCACTGTCAAATTGCGTACTTCGTCCGAAAGGAAAACCGAAACCGATTGCTAATACTGTGATTCATTGACACTCTGCAGTGTGTATTCAATAAAAGAAACACACCTTTGTCGTTTGTGCAACCCTTTCATTCAACCTATGTATGGAGTCCACGAAGTTGTGTCGAAAGATAATGATGGCATAGCTATTCGATTCACATAGAGATTGTTGAAAGCATGTTCAAATCAGTTTCTGAAATGAAAAGAAACTAGAAATGTCGCTATGGCGACTGGTATGCCTCCGCAATAATACATGGTTCTCCTATCTATAGTACATGTGGACAATGTGTGATTACATTTTCACAAAACTGGCAAAATATTTAAATGACAAGTTTGTCACAAATGTGTTGAATGTTCACCTAAGCTTCCATGACCTAGTTTTAATTGGATGAATAGGAGAGCATGTATTTGGAGATTTAAAAACCTAAACTTGACTTTGATCCATTCATAAGTTTATGCACTGAGTAATTTTCAAGGTATGGAAAAAAAGTGCAATTTCTGTATTGAATAGGAAATTGTTGCCATTTTCATCTGGCCTTTGACCCTAAAATTCATATGAAGATAATCACTGTCAGGCAGAACATGCAAAAATATGTAGTAAGTTTCAAGATAACTTGAACCCTTTCCTAGATGTGGAGGAAACAGTTAGTTCAGCACTTTCACTTGATCTTGACCTTTTGACCTTTGAGAAAAAAAAGAAAAAAAAAACTTAACAAAGAATCTCTATTGGGTTATACATGCACACACCAAGTGTAAAAAAATAATCCTGCTAGCATTGCATAAATATGAGGGAAATAGTAAAATTTCTAAGTGTTGCCCTTGACCTTTGACCCCATGAACCCTAAATTCTCTAGATAATCACTGCCAGTCAGCACATGTTTATATATATATACTATGTTCCATGAAGATACCTTGAACAATTTCCAAGATACAGAGAAAAAAGTTTTTCATATTTTTAATATTTTTACTTGACCTTTTGACCTTTGACATTTAACCTCATGACCCCAAACTTTTGCCAGAGAATCTTAATTGGGTAATACATGTATAAACTAAGTTTCAAGAAAATATCTTCAGGCAATGCATAGATATGGAGGAAATAGTGAAATTTTACGTATTTGACCTTGACCTTTTGACCTTTGACCTTGAGCATGTGCACCCAAAAGTTGATAGGTATACAACTTCACCCCCTAATACACGTATACATGCCAAGTTTCATTAGGACACCTTAAAAGGTTTTTTAGTTACGCTTGCCACAAAATTCATTACGGACGGACGGACGGACGGAAGGACGGACGGACGGAAGGACGGACGGACGGACAACCCGAAAACATAATGCCTCCGGCACCACATCGTGGCGAAGGCATAAAAAATACGAAGGGCCTACGTACGCTCTGCGTCGAGAATCGTGAAAGTTCGGAATATAAAACACCCTCTATTATAATAACAAGTTATACATGTACATCATTTCCCAGGAGAAATAGGTAGGGTCTAGATATCATAGGCCTACTATCTAAAGCTATATTTGATACACCCACACAAACACACACAAATATCAAAATCGATGCAATAACATTCAATGAAAGCGAAAAGAATAGATCCATCGGCATCTCACAGATTACCAGTACTTTACTAGAAATAACCTAACGCCAATACCACCACCCCCCCCCCCCGACAGACAAGACAAAACAGTATTCATGACACAAAAAGCAGTAATGACATGCAACCATATAAGTTGAAGACCTACATTTGCAAACTATTCCCCCAAGCAATCTTAAAAAGAAAAACCTTTCGAGAATATGAAGGGTAACTCAATGCAGAAGCAATCATTGCAGGTTCTCGCAACAATGATTATGACGTACATGCCAACATGGCGCAAAGCACTGAAAACTTACCATCCAGCTTTAGGAGAGGCATGTTTGCTTTGAGAGGCAGGTCGAAAATCAGGGTTACACTTTAAGGATCTAAATTGTGTATGGTTGAGGAAAAGATGATAGGGATTTTTCTCGTGCTCACGCGGGTAGGATCGGCAATCGCTGTGATGTCACCTTGTGTGCGACTCATAAAATAACGTATTTACAATATTTTGCAATTAATTGTCCAGAGAGTGAATTCATTTCCCCCTTTGAAAGTCAATGTCTCTATACACCTACAAGTTTCGGAACAGTAGCCATAAAGACAAGAATGGGTTTTCCCCAGTTATTACTTTTGAACACTCGCATGACTTGAATGAATCAGATTTGGGTTAGTCGGTGAGAATATAAATATTGCAAAGAAAAAGTACCTCTGAATTTTAGGACTGCAGCAGACATTCACAGGGGGGTGTTTCATAAAGCTGTTCGCAAAGTTACGAACAACTTACGAGCGACTGGTGATCAGTTGCGATGTGCTATACTTACTAGAATTTCAATAATTCACCACAAGAACTGATCACCAGTCGCTCGTAAGTCGTTCGTAACTTTACGAACAATTTTATGAAACAGGGCCCAGGTGCAAGTCCAATGTCGGATGAAGTAAAACAAATAAAGAAAAATAGCAAAAAAAAAAAATCGGTCGCAATTCCTTGAGTTGTGTTACACATCACCACTCAACCAATCCTGTCACAAAAAGAATAGATGATTATCCTAATAATAGTGAAATTGCACGAAAGACTGTTTCACATCGGATAGAATATGTTACCGTAATCGTTAGTTAAGCTCATGCCTACACGTACAAATGTGAAGGCCTAATCTTTGATCTCCAACAACCACAAACTGACAACCATGTCAGTCAGATTTCGCATCTTTTTTTTTTCTGTTAAAATTTCAATTAGTTATATTACAGTGTATTGAATTGGCGCCTCTTGGCTGAAATTTGCTGAAGAAGCAAAATATAAAGTGATTATGGTCCTGGAAATTGTTTCTTATCATTTCCTTTGTTTTTATGTGATAGAGGCATAAAAAATAGATATGATAGAGAATAATTAAAAACAAAAGTATTTCCAAAGATTGCTCTTCTGTTTACTGTCAATTTGATTCCTTCACTCAAGTTGAGCCTGTAATATTACAAGTTTATCATATTATCAATCTGCAAACTCAAAATTAAAATGTTATGAAAACACGAAAAATATTATAACTATAGATGTACCTGTCCCAAACATTTCATCACAGGTCTCATAATGTATTTCTTTATGTTGTTATGAAAAGCACCCCCATGTGGTGATCTAGAGAAATTTCAACCATAACAAATAAAAAGATTCCACTCCCTTATCATTTGTGGCAAATATGAAAATGAGTGGTCAGTAATAAAACATATGCACTGGGGATAAAGAAATCATTCAGACAAATCATGTTTTTAGCAAATTTCCTATGTATTTCTTTATATTTGGTAAATAGCGCCTCCATGTGTGATCTTGAGAAAATTCAAATGTACGTTCATGTATAGAGTATATTTGTTGCTCTAACCATGTGCCAAATATGACGATGATACATCAAATAATTAAAAAAACGTTACATAGGGGGTGCACAATGTGCCCCCCCCCCCCCCCCGGGTGAAAATAGCTTGGGCTTTAGGGTTAACACACTGGTATACACATACACGTATACATGCACATAATACATGGAAACACAGGAACATTTTTGTTTCCTTATTCTTTATTCGAAGTTCGTTCATTGTTATGAAATCATCTTACAAAGAGAAACAAATACACACCCTCAAAGAAACACACACATATAGCCTTACACACACACACACACACACACACACACACACACGCACACACACACACACACACACACACACATCCAAAGGACCTATCCACATAATATTGGCAAAGAAAATGATTGATCAGGATTACTTGTGTAGGATAGGCCCATACGTACACGTAGAAAATAACGGGAAATATAAAGTACTGTACATTATGTACGTCTCTTGCATTTCAGCATACAGGATGTATAGTGCACTGATCTCTATAGTGTCATTGTGTGTGTCCGTTTTAAGTGTGTGTGAGCGGGCACATACTAGGTGTTAAAAAAAAAAAAAAAACATTTCCCACTTTTGATCCTAAAGAGCTCGAAAAATAAATATCAGATAACACTGTCATTAATAATATGAGTAATAGCTGAAGAGTGTATATGTGACCGTGCACCTCAAAACGATCATAAAGTCGCACACACTGATTTTGCGTGAGGACTGAAAATAAGTGAAATGGGTCAACCTAGCCGAACTTGACTTTTTCATATTTTCTAAAAGAGCTGGTCTTCTTTTACATTATGCTAAAATTTGGTATCATAAAACGGGCAGGAAACTGTGGATTTTTTTGGCAGTTTATCTCGAACATTTTTGGTAGAATAGTGTGATTAGGTGTGTCTTTAGAATCCCTTTTTCATTTCTGAAAAACCTTGTCCACACTCTTCACTTTCAACTCTAATAGATTTTGAAAGGATAATGCTACTGCTTTGAAAGTTGGCATTAATGATGGACAGAATGTGTTAATGAGGCATGCTTAATTTCAGTTTAATTTGATAATCCCTTCATTGTTGTTACTCTGGTGGTTTACTTTCTGTTTTTTTGTCCCATTCATCGCACAGCCAGCACGGTTTGGTAAAGATTAAGCGCTTGAATAGACAATGTACTTCAGAGCCTCTTTTCTCAGTTCACACTTTTCATGAGTTTGTGCTTTCTTTCCAATATTTAGATAGGTTAGGAGAGTCCATTTGATTTAAGTTATACATCATTTTAAAGCTTAAAGTCTGCTCTTTCAGAATGTGGTCTTAACTAAAAATTCATGTCTGGCGACTTTTTGTTTGTTTTGAGGTGCAGGGTCACAAATATTGGAAGAGATTTGACTATGAAGACAGATTTTGGTCCAAAATTGAACTCTCTGTACAAAACTGAACTTTACAAGGGAACCAATGATGTGTATGTCAGTGTGTGCTTACAATAACCATGAACAATAGACATGAATACCACGAATACCCGCTTTTTCAGTGCTTAGTGTCTTGCCCCTAGGCATGTGAATGCTGCATTAATAATTCATGATGGATTGCCCTGGGCACTACTAGTCTGAATTGATTGCAAAGGGCAAAATGCATACACATGAAAAAAGTAAGTAAATGTTTTCGTGTGCCTTCATACACTACATCTTAGGATGAATAAAGACTAACTGTGATAATGGAATATCATTCTCATGAATAATAAAAGAGCAATCAAACCCTGGCCATTGTTCAGGACCATAATTGTCTGGATGTTAACCACACTCTCATATACACACCAACTGAGCTCTGTGCATAGTTAAAGTTTTGTACAGAGGGTTGAAAATAGAGCAAAATCTGAACCCTAACTTAAAAATAAATCTTGATTTCGATGAAACTGATTTACGCTTTCATTTTTAGATTACCTACAACAAACTGCACACTCCTCAGCTATTGCCTGTATCAATGTCAGTGTTAATTGATATAAAGTTTTGGAACTGTTAAGGATCAAAAGTTGGAAATGTGTGGTGTTTTTTTTTTTTTTTTTGGTAACAAATAGTACATGAGAATAGAGTATGTGTCAATGGCCGCCGTGAACGTTTTTCGGGTTGGGGTGGGGGCTGGGATTGGCTCCCTCCCCCCCCCCCCCCCCCCCCCATGGCCCGAATTCACGAAGGTGGTACAAAAGAAACCATGGTTTAAACCACGGACAAAAACCATGGAGCGCCGAGTGTCGCATGGAATATTTCGTTACGAAATCAGTCATTTTGTCGATGAAATGATTATTTTGTAACGAAATGACAACATTTTGTAACTAAATAAACATTTCGTCCACGAAATGATAATTTCGTTAACAAAACGGTCATTTTGTCGACGAAATGACCAATTTCGTAACGAAATATTGCGTGAGACACTTGGTTCTCCATGGTTTTTGTCCATGGTTTAAACCATGGTTTCATTTGTACCACCTTCGTGAATTCGGGCCATTATGTACAAATCTGTTTTTTTTTTTTTCATTCGTAATGAGCCCCAAAATTGGTGGGGGATAACCCCCCTTTTTTGTTAGTATCACTCTGGTTGGGATATCTCAGCCATTTCAACACCAATTTTTATCAAATAAACGTTGAATTCATATCGGAATTACGTGCCCTTTCATATTTCATAAGATGTTTCTTATCATATCACCAAAAATGATAGAAACCTGAAGTTAGGTCTCAACCAAAACTTTACGTTTCCTTTAAACCCTTCATTCGGTGTCTCGCACTCAAAGGGGAATTCCAGTCCACTTTAAGAGAACCAATACTGTTTGATGAACTTTCTCTGATTCAATGCTTGACATAATATTTGACATATTCTTTGCAAATTCGAGATAAATTGGACAAATAATAAGGAAACAACGGCTCTTTGAATAAATAAATCGCAGCGGGCGACAAATTAACAGATTACTCAGGGCGGAACTTGTGGACAACTCTCCATTTATTTTCTATACAAAATGTCAGCATTTTAAAGCTTATCTTGTTTCACAATATAAACATGTTTCACCTTCAAAATACGTACTTGCAAAATGCATTCTATCGTGCCGCATTTGGATTGTTGAGAAAAGTGGAAAAATGTGAAATTGTATGAGTATTAAACCTTTATAGACAAGTTCACAAATCCGTCACAAGCTGTTCGTGCCCTCTACTGACTGTTAAACTTTGCAAAGCTGGGATTTCTTTATTTCTTACCCGATTTGGCTAAAACTGGCAGTGATTAATTACAACTGTAGAACATTTCAAGCATTTGAAGAAGAATAACTTCACATGAAGGTATTTTTTTTTAAGTTAGTTTGCAAAGAAGGAGTACAATTTTCCTCGCACAAGTTGTGACTTTTGGAGGTTTTGCTAATTTTTCAGGAAGCAGTTATTGAACAGTCAATAGGAATATACGTAATGCAAATAGTGAAGTGACTGTGTCATTCCCTCATAACTTGCGTTACAGTGTGCACATATTTTTTCTTTACATTTCCAGTGTTTCATTCTAATGAATTTACGTTCCAGTCTCAAATCCTTATGTATCTAACTAATCACCATTCTGAAGATATTCGACCAGGAATAACACCATGTATCAATGCACCTCAATAACAGAAACATGTACGACTGATTGCTGGTTGTTTTAGTTTTTCATTTCGTATTTCATTTTGGGTTTCATGTTGATAAACCACACGCGAACAGTTCAATATCTTATGGTAAACACACATGAACAAACACGTACAGGAATGCATTTATTACTGACAAACAAACAGGAAACAAGTACAATATGTATAAAATTGGGTGATTTCAAGTTCTGTACTTGGGCTAGACCATCAGTGCTAGTGCTAAGGCCGTGTCACAGCTTTCCAGGCAAGCCTTGCGTGCGACTTGCAAAGAACAATTTTTACTACCCGGAGGTCCCCGGAATGAGCTGCACATGACAGTACCTAGCACGTATCTCACCCGTAGTCACCCGGAGGTGTGCACGCAAATCTTTTTACCCGCAACCATGTTTAGGCCCTGTCACACCTTTCCGGGCAAGCTATGAATTCTGTTGCGTGTAGGGATTTTCCAGCATACCGGGAATTTCTTGAGGACGAACAAGGATTTGGGCAAGCCAGTGCATGTGCCTTACTTGCTAGACGCGTTCTACTTAAATTCTACTTGCGGGTATACTGTGTGACCTTTGTACCAGTCGCGTGGGGGCTGACAACTCAGTGAAGGAAGCCGCTCTACTCACTGAGCCAACATATCGGTGTAACGAAGCGATACCGATCAAAAGTATCGATCCAAACAAGAGGTGCTAGCATCGCACCACTCAGAATCCGCGGGAATTGAGCAACGAAAAAAAAAGTTATAGCGCATAAAGTTAAAGATTAAAATGCCACAAATTTCACCCCTCTCCAAGATACGATCTTAATCTTGCCCCAAGCTCAGATTTATGTAGCCATGTCAAGAGCGTTACGTGGGCGACCACTGCATTAGCATAGACTTTGCACGTAGGCCTACGACGAGCATTTACTTTGCATGGACGTAAATGTCGGTCTCACCCAACAACGCGAACAACTGCATGGATCTTGAACGACATAAATCAATGACGAAGATGATAATTCTCGGGGGATAGTGTTGGCCGATGGGTAAAAAAGCACGTAAATCGCCAACACAAACGGTGGAGCGCGGTTCAGCACACAACATTAAACCAGGCCCAGCAATAACTACCGGCAATACTCATACTTTTGAGGTCAAACTCCCAACACCGACTGATTCCAAGTTCAGTTTAATTGCCGGTGCCAGTGCTAAGATAGCACTAGCTCTAGCACCGAACTTAAAAATCATCCATTGATCAAGAGAAAAGAATGAAAAAGACGAATACTTGACAGTGGTGCTTTGAGTTTTGAATTCTTAGCATTACGACATGAAATTGTTTAAACTGACAAAGAATGACGTGCGTCACAATTTTTCTACATACGAATATCAAAACAATAACAGCACGGTATATATATTTATATATTTTTTGACGATTTTAGTAACTCTTAAACACCAATGACATAATGACGTAACGGAATGGCTAACATAAATCTATTGCCTCAAATATTAGAAATCATATCACGTTTTGATGGACTGACCTCATGCATTTCTACTGGTTAACATAGCACGCACGCACGCATGGAGTCGACTGGGCGGTTCAGTGTTGGCGCTGGCTAAGATTTTGACCTATTTCTGGGTCTTACATGTCTACCTTGCTCCTCCCCGTCAACTACTACTATGAGCAAACGTATTACAAGCCTACAACCATCGAGAGAACCATACTGTTTGAGAAACAGGCCCAGAACTCAGCTTTTAAATTCCAACACTTCAACAGCCGGCAGGGCACATCTACAACAGGCTACTGCAGCAGACGCACCTCCCGAAACCTCCGCGCTCAGCCAAGGGACTGAACCGGTTAAAGAAAACTCTGCAGCTGATACGCAGCAACCCACGCACCATTCGTCGTGCAGTACCATGGCGCCTGGGACTGAAGGTACGTTAAGCCATTCCGAATTCACAAGGGTCACTGAAAAAATTATGGATAAACTGGAAACGCTCTCAGTGAGCGTTAATGCAATTCGTACTGAAGTATCTGACATACGAAATACCTTGACTGAGTTGCAAACTGCTGTTTCAGACTCGAGTGCAAGACTTACTACCATTGAGAATGACACTTTACCCCAGATGAAAAGAGATAGAGTGAAGATGGAAGCTGAGTTGAAAGAACAGATACTTTTAATGGAATTGCATGACCGGAAACTTAATTTGTTGATTTATGGAGTAGAAAATCGGCAAAACGAAAAGGCTGTTGAAGTTGTGAGAGATGTAATTAAACAGCTTGGTTTTTCTGAGCAACAAGTGCAAGGAATGTTTGTGGTGAATGCGCACCGCCTCCCTAGACGTCCGGTGGCTGGTAGTGACGAACAGAGCAGGCGTGGCCCTGACCCGATTGTAAGGTTTGGCGCCATGTTTGATCGAGATGCGGTTTGGAATGCGTACCAGAGAATGCATATGCGTCCCGCCACTACGAGAGGTCAAGCCCCTGCTCGACCTAACTTCCGGCTCGCAACAGACTTACCAGCGTCACTCAAAAAGAAACGCTTTCAGTTAGAGCAAAAGGCCTATCACATGAGGAAGAATGAAAATAAATCAACCAGAATAAAAGTGGTCGGGGTGAAAGTTCTGTTGGAATGCAGAGAAAAGGGTTCGCTATCGGCATGGAGGGTAGTTGGAGATTGAGTTTCAGATTGATCAGGACCAGTTTGATTTCTGCCAAATGAAACGCGGCCATCTTTTTGCTCTCCCTTCCCTTTGTACAGCGATACACAGTAAAATGATTAAGTCAAGTTTGAATTCATAATTTTCTTCGAGTCCTATCTGTGTTGGAAAACGGAAATCGGAATTTGTCTTCAATGTCTGCGTTATTGTTGTAGCTAATGATTGTAACTTTCGTCGGCAGGAATGCTAGTAAACAAATTGGGCATTGTATTCTTCAGGTGAGCTGATAAGAGCAACACGACTTCATTATAAATGGCATCTTGTGTGCAGGGTGCTTACAGGCGGCGTACCGGGAATGTGAAACACCCAAACTATAACAACAGAAGGATCAGACATTCTAAAGTTGCAAAGCAATGCAGCTGAGACATGGAGTGCATAAATTGGTTCCTATGGTTACGAGTCAACGGAACTGAATATGTATTAGTGTATATTCATTGTAATAAGGAGAAGAGTTAAAGAGGAAAGCGGTTCTTATCTCTGCTGAATACTTGGATTTTAGTATGTATGAAGCCCTTCGTTTTATTCTGTTCGAGGTTATTAGAGATTTGCCAAAACAAGCATCAACCTTACCGGCATTTCATGCACTGGTTTGTATTCATGGTTGCAAACAAGCATCTACCTCACATTTAATGTACTGGTTGTGTGCTTATGGTTGTGTATCAGCTAGTAATAAAGGACGAGACATTTTTTTTTTTTTCAATCAACGCTGTAAAACAATCCGATTTTGGGGGGTAATATTTGTCGTTGTTTATTTGGTTTGACCTCCACAAATATACAAAGTTTTTGTGTAATGGACATTTGTAGTGGGTTAAACTGATACACTGTATTTTGTAACACTGTGTTTTGTTAAGGTCATTTGTAGGGGGTAAATTTGGTAAAGAAATGGTGGCAACACGAATGCATATCTGTGTATATGCGGCATTATGTGCCAAGTGACGGGAATGTATATATAGTTAACAACAAAACAATGAGTTGAGAGTCGCAAGGTGATGCGGTCATGCTCTGGAATGTATAAATTGGTTTTTATGTCTATGAGGCAACTGGATGGAACATGAATTAGGGTGTGTGTTTTTTTTTTTCTCAGAAAAGGATCCGAGATTATGAGGAAAGTGACTCTCACCCGAAATGCTGGAATTTGTAATATAGGACATTGTTTGTTTAAATTCTACTGCAGTTCATTAGGAACTTGACAAAACAAGAGCCAACATTACAGTGTATTACGTTCTGGTTGTGTGTTCATGGTCGGATATCTGCTGGTTACAACACAACTTAGTTGCGTAATAATGTGGATCTTGTATTTTCGTTGTTTGGCTGGCCTCCTCAAATATGTTCACACTCTTTTATTGGGTAATATAGAGGCCGTAATGTACTTTTTTGTTGTTGAAAAGGATCAGAACCTATTGTGAACTTCCTGTGTAAATTATTTTTAGCTTTGATTAAGTAATATACTTTTTCAAGTGTGTATTTCTTTTTCGGGAAAACTACCTGATGTGCTAAAGCCCAATTATAGTGTTGTGTTGCTTTCGGTCTTTTTGGAAGATTATTGTAAGAGTAATCTTTGGTTTATCATGGATAATATGCATGGTGCAGTTTTGATATGGAAGTATATTAAGTTCATTAGTATTATAATTGATGGGTGAAATATATATTATGGTGAAAGGTTAAACAAAATGAATACAGGATGCATGTATCTTGAATACAAAACGTGTCTGAACAGTTGCACATCAATATAATGAAAGGATGACACGTTTTTATATCATACGATATGACTTTGGATTCAATGTTGTTTGTTGTTTGTTTTTGCTTTTGTTTTTGTTTTTTTTTTAACCGGGGTACATCCGTTTTGAAAAAGAATCCGAGCATATTATGATAACAAAAAATGAATTCTGGCGTAATGCAGGATTTGTATTGCGCAATTTGCTATGGTTTAATAGATGAAAACTCATGTTTTGTGATCATGGAATTCAAATTTTCATTTTGATATAGTATGTATTCCCTGTGTGTTTGATGTGATCAGATAGACAACTTTACCGAGTGTTATGAATGTGACATTTCATGGAAAATTACTGTCACGTTTGTAAAGTTTCGTGAACACACTTGAAGATCAATTACTTTGTGTAATGAAAATAATATATATGGAATTTATTGACATTAGAATGAAAATGTATGGTTTTCGATTGTGTCTTTGACCGTGTTTCTGACAGCAAGTGCCGTCAGGTCTGAGGTAAGAATATCCATGATTTTGATTATTTTGCAAAACATTGCAGTGTAATCAGGATTATCAATGTTATTGGTTATAAGTTTTTTCCCTTTTTCAAAAAAGAATGTAAGGAAACGCCAACAAGATATTGCTTTGCCTAACAGTGTTGTTCGGCAATATGATGTATTGTGTGACAAAATGATATATTGTTTACGGTTGTGTTTTTGACCGTGTTTCTGACGACAATTGCCGTCAGGTCTGAATTTAGAATACCTATAATTTGATTATTTTGCAAATCATTACAGTGTAATCAGGATGAATATTGTTACTGGTTGCAAGTTATTTCCACTTTATTTTTTTCCAAAAAAAAAAATATATATATGGAAATGTTATCAGGATGAATATTCTCACTGGTTACAAGTTATTTCCCCTTTATTTTTTTTTCCAAAAAAAATATATATAAGGAAATGTCAACAAATTGCTTTGTCTAGCAATACGATATGTCGTTTAGCAATGTGATGTTATTGTTTAACAATATGATATTGTTTGCGGTTGTGTTTTCGACTGTTTTTCTGACAGCAACTGCTGTCGGGTCTGATGAGAATATCCATATAATTTTTATTATTTTGCAAAACATCACAGTGCAATCAGGATAGATAATTCTACTGGTCATAAGTTTTCTCCTCTATTTTCAAAAACATATACATATATAAGGTAATTCCAACAAAATATTGTTTTGTTTAACAATATGATATGTTGTGGTATGCTTTAATTGAAAATCCTATAAAATTAGAGATGAATTGGATTTATGAATTTAGATTTATGTAACTGTTCGGATTTCTTTCTTTTTATTTATTTTTTGTTGGTGTTGGGGAATTACGCAAACTTGATATTATGATGTAATGAATGATATACATGAATATTGCAGTGATATCTTGTACACGACAATAGTGAATTTCATTTTTTCAGTGCCGAAAGGCCATGCATTGCGAGTGTCCCCCCCCCCCCCACCATATTTACACAATGGAACAAAAGGTTTCCAGGGGTTCCAACTGATTGTGTCTGTAGTGTGTATTAACTTCATTTGTCTGTATCATATTTTCAATACATGTGTAATCCTTGTTGGGTTGTACTTTGACCAGTTGAGGAATATATTGCATTTTATAAACGACCCCCCCATCCATTTTGTTTTTTAGATGATTATTACTACAAGACTGATCCCCCTCTTAATTGTGACAATTTTTGGAAAAGTTACAAGTTTTTATCCGTACGTTAGATCTTTATCGCTTGTCTGCATATTCATATGCGCACAATTCCTGCGTACTCATCATTCTGCCAAACTGGTGTAATGTGAAGTACAGTACTTGCTTGTACAGCAATTGTTCACTTGTACGGTCCCAGTATCGTCTGCACTATACCGAACCCTTTCCTTTTCTGCCTACACTCGCAGCCACGCCCACGTCAAACACGCACACGTTAAGACACACACACTCACACACGCACACACACACCCAAATCTCACACTCTCAAGCACAATCATACTCTCGCATGTTAAAACAACTGCTTACACACGCCATGCATACACACACTACCACTGTTATAATGATGCCATTGGCGGCATTGGTGTGAAAATATGTTTCGTATTCAGACCTGCGGTGTGCTAACAAGTGCCCGAGAAGGTACATTATTGGCCTGTGGTTTTTTTGAGCTATTCTGTACTTATTGTATATTATTGATGATCCGGAAATCGATCGAATGTAATAGCCGAGCCACGTTTGTCCTTGTCTAATGTCGGCTCAAATTTTTGTGTATGTATGTTTTTGCTGTCGTCTCGGAAGCCCACAGAGACACTGGATTTATTCTTATTATGTTGTGTGTGTTCTATGTCTTTTTCTGTCCATAATTCTCAGTGTTCTTACTTACCTTATTCTGCCCTTTCTCGTTTCACGTTCTACGTCTCTTCAGCGATCTTCTGCTTATCATAATTTTGACGTCACCCATGTTCGTAGATTACTCCAGCGTCTTGCCACATCCCGGCGACTGGGTATTTTCTTGTATCGTCCACTTATTCACGACATCCTAGTTTTGTTAATAACGCAGACTTTTAAAAATTCGTCTTGTATTTTTAATTATGGCTAATTTTCTGAATGCTCCATTTCATTCCGTATCGAACGATGATTTTTTTGAATTGTTTAGGAACACAAGCTTAGATTCTGACCCAGTTAGTGGGTTAACCAGTACACGAACCACCCCTTACTATGATTTTATTACCGATAGCCTGAATACAGCTGCAAATGAATTGCCTCATGATCTTAGTAATGATTTCACTCAAAATATGTTGTGCAATTATATTACAGTGAATCAATGCAAAGATATGATTCATAATTTTTCTGAGGACACGTTTTCTTTGTTACATTTAAATATAAGGAGTTTGAATAAACATTTTGATGATTTAAAATTTCTATCAGAAACTGATGCAAGCCAGTCGCTATCCGTTATCGGATTAAGTGAGACATGGTTAGCTTCCAATACAGAACATTATTTCGCAATTGAGGGTTATAATCTGTTTGTTAACAATAGGCTTGATAAGAATGGAGGGGGCGTTGCATTGTACATATCACGTTCCTTTGATACTATTGTTCTTGAAGATATTTCTAGAATGGACAATGTTGTTGAATCTTTGTTTATAGAAATTCTTATCCCAGGATGTAGAAATCTTATGGTAGGCATGATATACAGACCTCCTAATTCAAACGCCAATGATTTTTTAACTTATTTTTTAGATCTTGATAATTCACACGTTTTCCGAAATAAGGATTGCTTTTTACTCGGTGATTTCAATATTGATTTGCTGAAGTCTGAGCATGATAATATCTCTAGTGATTTTCTTCACACACTGCTGTCCTCGTCCTTTCTTCCTCTTATTTCTAAACCCACACGTGTTACAGATCGCTCTGCCACCCTCATTGACAACTTGTTTTGTAATATTCTACCCCTCCCTGACTCTTTTATAATCCTTTCAGATATGTCTGATCATTTTCCAATAATGACTTGTTTTACTCTTAAAACACCATATTAAACCTATTTCACCTCTTTTGTTTAGGCGTAGAGTTTCACCTGAAAAGTTAGCTAGTTTTGATGTGGCCCTGGAGAATGCTGACTGGTCAGGAGTATTTGGCAGCGATGATGTTAATATATCCTTTTGTAATTTTATGGAAACTTTTAATCATCATTTAGATGATGTAATCCCCAAACAAAGAAATAGAACAGAGTATAAAAAGACACCTAGATTACCTTGGATTTCCAGATCAATTCTTCGTTCAATTAATAGGAAAAATCGTTTGTATTACAAGTATAAATTGGAAAAAACTGAGCGATCGAAGAATAGATATACATCATATAAAAATACTTTGACAATGATTTTACGTTCTGAAAAGAAAAGATATTACTTTTAAGCAATTATCGAAATATAAGTTTGATATGAAAAATACTTGGAAAGTCCTAAAACAGGCCATGAATGTTCCGAGTAAACACTCTGACATTGATAAAATTAAGTTGAATGATGAACTGACTAATGATCCTCTTCATATTGCAAATATTTTTAATTCTTATTTTTCAAAAATAGGCGAAAATTATGCTCAAAACATTCCTGCAACAGATTCTCATTTTACTGAATTTTTAGGTCAGCATAATTCTGATTCCATTTTTTTTATACCAACTAACAGATTTGAAATTGCTGATATAATTTCTTCTTTTGAAAATAAACGAAGTTCTGGTTATGATGAGATAGATAATTTCATACTTAAGGGTGTTATTTCCTCGATTGCTGATCCACTTGCTCATATATTTAATCTGTCAATTTTTAATGGTGTGTTCCCTGATAAAATGAAATTAGCTAAAGTAATCCCAATATTTAAGGCAGGCGATAAGTTCGAAGTCAGCAATTATCGCCCAATTTCATTATTATCGTCATTGTCTAAGGTTTTAGAAAAACTCATTTACAAGAGAATGATCAATTTTTTGAAGGTACACGACGTTTTTACGAATTTTCAGTTTGGTTTTCGTGAGAAACATAGTACTACGCATGCTCTTTCGCATTTTGTTGGTAGAGTTGTTCACGCAATCGATAACCATTCTCATTTAGTTAGTATTTTCTTGGACTTCTCCAAGGCCTTCGACACTATCAATCATGATATTTTACTTTATAAGTTATCGCACTATGGAATACGTGGGAAGGCCTTGGAGTGGTTCAAGAGTTATTTAGTTGATAGAAAACAATTCGTTACAATTAAAAACAATGATTCCGTTGTCAGAGAAGTTAAATGTGGTGTCCCACAGGGAAGTCTCTTATGATTTTTGTCGCGTATCCGACGACCTCTCTTTTATTCATTTTGCAGATGACACTAATGTATTTTTTGCCCATAATGATATTGATTTTCTCGTTCATAAAATTAACATTGAATTGAAAAAAGTGACAAATTGGGTCAGGGCCAATAGGCTATCACTCAATGCTCAAAAAACAAAATATATGCTTTTTAGTAATATTGTTGATAGTTTAAGTACAAATATAGTATTAGATGACTCTCATCTACAAAGAGTCTCACAAATCAAATTTTTGGGTGTCATTGTGGATGAAAAACTTTCCTGGAAATCACATGTTGATAATGTCTGCAATATAATTTCACGTAATATAGGCATTGTAAATAGATTGAAATTTCATATTCCACAAAAATCATTACTTATGCTATATTCGTCGTTAATATTGCCTCATCTTAATTATGGAATATTAGTTTGGGGCAACACGCATCAGAATTTATTAGAGAGAGTGTTCCTCTTACAAAAGAAAGCTCTCCGTGTTATCTGTTATTCCCCTGTACGTTCTCATACAAATATGTTGTTTGAATTGAATTGAACAAACAAAAAGAAAACCAACCAACCAAACTTCATTCAGTATATTATGTACCTTTTTATAATTATATATCTTTAATCTCAATAGATATGATATCCTGCTGTGTTTAAAAATGCTATAAATTGCTTACCTAACAAATCATCAGTACTTGGAAGTCACCATCGCAAGGTTCTTCTGAAAGGTCATTATAAATTGCAACTACAGTGTATACATGTAATACATGTCGAACTTTTGCAAACAGGGCGCATTGGTATAGCAAGGCTTTAGAGAGTGTGATGGGTTTTCTGTGCCATTGCGCTCTCAAACCACGAAACCACGAAAGAATTTCATTTCGTTTTTCGACTAGTATTGCTCGTTTGCAACGTGTGTCTGAGTGTCTTTTTTTTTCTAAGGAAAGTTTCTACGATTTATTTTCCTACTTTTGTTATGGCAAAATGAAGAGGCTCAAATCAGACGGTCAAATCTATTCAATAGATCCAATGAGTGGTGCAAAATAAAAAAAAAAATGAACAACGAATTGTCACTTGTCAAATGAACCACATCGATCCGTACATTGAGTTATAAAAGTTGTTTTCCAAATGTCCCCGTTCGCATTCTATAATATGGAACAATTGGGTCTTTATGTTTCATTTGTTACTGAGTGAAGTGACAGCCTTTGAGTCTTCGAGAGGTATGTACTCTTCTTCTCCGCCCTGATCCAGGTTTGCCCAATGCTGGAGACGAGTCGTGCCAAACAAGACAAATATCAGTCCGCCAAAGACGTACACTCCGGCCAAGAACCACATAACTTTCTGCCAACCAGTGATGTCAGACTGTGTGAAAGAGAAAAAAAAAAAACAAAATAAAAAGAAATCGAGAAGGACGTAAGAGTGAGTAGAAACCACAAATGAGCGACGTCGGAGATACTGTAAAATCAAGGTTATATTCCATTCCCCGCCCACTCCCTCCAAAATTACCTCAGATTGATTACTACAGCACACTCTCATTGCAACGAGCATGGCTATAACGAAATTCCGGTTACAACGATATGAGTTGATTTAATATAATTTATTATGTACATGAGTGAGCTTATGATGTCATCACTCACAACTTTCCATTAATCATGCACACACACATAAAGAAAAAAATGACGAATGTTTCTGTTATTAACGTGCGAAACATGCTGGTATTTCTGGTCGAAAAACTTCAGAATAAAGATTGGATAAATACATCAGGATTTGAGACTTGGATGTAGGCCCTTATTGCGTATGAATGAAAAACTGGAAATTTAAAACTATTCGGCAAGTTGAGAGAGGATGACATCATCACTTCACTCTTTGCATATTCTATTCAAGAACTGTTTCTCGAAAAATCAGTGAAACTTCCAACTGTCATACCTTCCTGCTTGTTTTTCATCCGATTTTTATCAAATTATTGTTCACTGAATTTTACTCCTTCTTTTCAGACTAATTCTAAACTGCACTGGAATTCCCCTTGGATATGTGATGTGTGATACGTTTACCTGCACTTCAGTGAACAGTCCCACGATGTAAGGCCCGACAATCCCGCCGAGTGTTCCGGCGGTGTACATCATGCCCATAGCCGAACCCGCGTAGACTCCAGCTACGTCAAGCAGCGACACGTAGTGACCGGAAAAGGAAGCACCGATTCCGCCCATCGCCAGCGTGACGAACGCCACTGACATTGCGATGTTACACCGGGCATAACCAGTCAGTATGAGACAGAATGCTCCGGAGAAAAACCCTTTAAAAAGGAGAATGACAAGCAAAGATACGAAAAAACAAAACAAAACAAAACCCAGAGAGAGAGTGTATGATGATACTTGGCTGCAAGGTGAAACAAACTATTCACCCGTCATTACGTTACTGCAACATAAGGGTAACACTCATTGTAGTACTTGTGTAAGATATATCTTTGTGGAAAATAATTGAGCAAAGAAAATGGGATTCCATCGGCATTCGAACCCGAGACCTCCGGATTGCTAGCCCGGTGCTCTACCGACTGAGCTATAGAAAACCCTAGTTCAGTGTTCGTCCGAGAAACCCTAAATTATCAATGCTCGAATAATTTAGGGTTTGTGGGACGAACATTGAACTAGGGCTTCTATAGCTCAGTCAATAGAGCACCGGGCTATCAATCCGTAAATCTCGGGTTCGAATCTCGATGGAATCCCATTTTCTTTGCTCAGTTTTCCACTAACAAATAATATTTATTTTGGTCTGTTTTTCTATTTGCGTTTGTTAAGATATTTCTTATTAGATTTGCAAATAGAAGTTTTTGTTAGTCGATTTATTTATTCATTAATCTTATTCATTAATTTATTTACTTTGCTGTTTCTGTTGCTTTCTATTTGTTTTTCCAAATCCTCCTGCTTTTAACTGACATGGTATACAATTATCTATAATGTTAAGAAATGTGTCCATTATTAGGTACGTGTTTGCTTGTTAGTTTGATTATTTTTCCTGTCTTGTCATGTTTTGGACATGTATAATTTTACTCTTTTGTGTGTGTTTGAGTGTGTGTGTGTGTGTGTGTGTGTGTGTGTGTGTGTGTGTGTTTAAGCAGCATGAGCGTCGAAAGATGGACCTGTGTACTATACAAATAGCCATTATCAAACCATATTAAATCTAAGATGAATTTAGTTTTCTCAAGTGAATAGAATTCGATAAACTGGCACCAAAATGTCGCCTCCAGGGGCAGTTTTTGTGAAAACTGCTACTGAGCACTCATATCAGTATCTTTGAGTTTTTGTCCCTAACAATCTAATTTTATAGTCATATATTTTGACTGCGGATGTCTACGCCATAATACTATGCGCCTATGCCGACACAAAGTAAGAATTCTGGAGCTAAAGCATAAGCGTGGAGACTAAAAGCATATCAGTATCATAATTTTAATTAAACGCTGTTAAATCTTATTGAAAAATTCTCATTACATCTAAACCTTACATTTTGACGTATATTATCACTATTTATGAAAAGATACGATCAGCTGTGGTCTACCTATTGCTGACATCAGTTTTCGAATAGCCGTCTTGCCAATGACTTCACGCGCCAGAAGTCGGTCCGTCAGGTAGCTCCCTGTTACCATGGCGACGAATTGGAAAATAAATGGAAGCGCCGAGTACACACCCGTCTGTGCAGAGTGAACAGAAAACGAAAGATCAAGTGATCAAGATCAAGTACTAGATGTGCGATGCTGATCTATGTGCAAGTCCACTTTAAAAAAGAGTATAATCAGAAAGTAGGATAATATCAGAATGAAATCTTGTCACTATCGGATACAAAATCCCCCAAAAATTCTTAATTCACTTTCACATTTTTTTACATTTTTTTAAACACAAAAAAAGAGTAGGCCGCGACTATGTGTTTTCTGACTAAACTAAAATGAAATAATTATAAAAGTGAAGCACTGATATACACAAATGAGGATGATGAAAGTACCACACTGATTATGATATGACATTCATTATAGTCATCCGTATCACTGTCAACATTACTTTCAACATAAAGATCACCATCTTTTTGTATCATCTTATTCATTGTCAGGTCAAAAGGGTCACTCCTTCATGTGTACGTCATCACCTGTTCGATAGGTACCCTGATACCATCGCTGAAATAGAGCGGGAGATTGGCGAGGAGCGTGGACATACCGAGCATGTGGGCAGACTGCGTGAAGACCAGTACCCATATGGCGGGTGAGGTCAGCATTGCACCCCACGGTACTGACACTTTACTTTTCTATACCAAATAGAAAGCAGAGAGGAAAGTCAAGGCTTGTTTAAATCGAGTATAAATGCTGTATTCTATATGAAACTAAACAACAGGTCGACCTTAAAATTTGGCGGGTGGTAAATTTTCATCTTTACGATTGAAAGCTGGGACACTATGGCATATAATGGTACTGAGTTGACACATAGATAAATTTCCTTATATTTCTACTTTTTTTGACCGTTGTTATTGGACTTCATCATGGTATCTTGAAAAAAAAATAGTTAACATTAATAATTTATGCTGATTTTGCATTCATGCTTCCCAGACTATAAACTTTTAGATAATATAAAAAGTATACCTTCCTCGCTTAAGAACAACAGATAATTACACGAGTGTAAACTGAGAAAAGAGACTCTTGAAATTCAGATAATTATGGGCTTTTATACACAATATGTCTCATTGAAATTCTGCAGCGACATGTCTCAGAAACTTCTCAAGAAATATTCGTGTTTTGCTAATATGCTCAGTGTTTGAAATTGCACAGGACGTAAATGCATAAGCCGTTCATCCAAGTAGTCAAACTTAATCGAGTGAGTTGAAAATGATGTTCAGAAGGATGACAGCAATCCCCGGGTACACAAACGTTTTGAGTATACGTTGTCATATTGCCTGACAAATATTATGTTAATGCTATAGCATTCATAAAACTTCATCCTTGTTGTCGAATGAATGACATTAGTGAAATCTTCTAAACGATAGAATCTATACTAGTTTACCGTGACATGCAACAGGCAGGATAAAAATAGCGTCTTCTCATTTCTGTCAAATTATCCTGACCCCAATCCTATCCCTAACCACGTTATTGTTAATTATCAATTTTACCGAGCCTGAAAGACGGAGCCCTTCTTCCAAGTACTTTCTCTCTTCCACCGATATCCACGGGTGATCCGCAGGCGAGCTGTACCCAAGGAAAGACCAAGCAATGACCCATAATACCCCGCACGATCCTGCGGAAAAGGACAGAAACTTTTATAGTCTCTATCATTATTGCAATGCTTGCAAACATCTTAGGTAAATCAGAAATGTAAAACGAGTCTCCAAAAAGAGAAAGAAAATAAGACTGAAATCATGATCCCAAATGGTAACTAAGACGGGATAAAGTCTGTCTTATATTGAGAATTACGTAATTCTGGGACGAGTACTATACTAAGGATTTCTCTAGCTCAGTTGGTAGAGTCGGTCTCGGGTTCGAATCCCGACGGAATCCCATTTTCTTTGCTCATTTTGCACTCTTTTAATCGGGTTTTTCATTTATTCATCAGTTAGCGTAAAGTAATTTATGCAACTTGTTTGAGTATGGGACAGGCAACCCTGCTGGGAAGAACACAGAGTCTCACAGTGTGAGAAATACAATGTGAGATCTCTTCACACAGACAATTTGTGTGAACACAATGTGAGTCATTAATCTATTTACATTGTGAAAAAAAAACCCAAAACATTACTATGTGAATACTCTGTGAAAACTACACCATCAGAGTGTGAAATCATCTTTCACACTGTTGAATTCGAGCGTTTTCACCTAGCCGACTATGTGGAACACTTTTGGACAATGTGTTCTTTCCAGTAGGGAAAATAACACAAAAGATGTTATCAAGATTCCTCGGGGTATCTTGCCTTTCGAGTTGGATCACGCCCAACATATCTGACACTGACCTCATGGTCGACCAACACAAGTCAGATTGATCATACTGCGATCCGATACATTTCGGTTGATGGACGCGGAAGTAACAAACTTTGCTTCCGACAAGTGACCGACGAAAAAAGAAAAAACAAATTTCTGGGAAGGGGGTATTAGCCAGAATGGTTCAAATCACTACAGATGAATACTGACCGTAAATGTAGAAAGTAAAAGGCCATCCGCCGGCTATATCTAGGTTTATCAGAAAACCTGAAAGTGCGTTGCCGATGATTTTGCCAAAGTTAAAACCTATTACAAAGAAACAGAAATTAGATGAAAATAGAAACAGCGGAAAGCCCTGCGGAAAAAAAAAAAGCTGGGAGGAGTAGTGTCTTAAATAAGATTTCAAATTCTACTGCAAAGTGATTAGACAGACTCATTTTGTAGTCAACAGCCAAAGACAAATTTTCATTAGTCTTGCTTTGAAAGACCTAGTAGTAGACTGTATAACACTCTCATTGCACAAATACTGTGCAATATAATTATGCTGAGGTTATGCTCTGTCGCAATGAACATTTTCTCTTTTCTTCTGTACCTCTGTTATGTTATCTCTCCTTTTTTTCTCTCTTTCTTTCTATATGTAATATCTATTCTTATTCATATGTTTTATGTATATATATATATATATATATATTAGGTTTTAGGTTTTAATCTCATATATATATATATATATATATATTAGGTTTTAGGTTTTAATCTCATATATATACAGTATATACATAAATGTACTATACATATGCATTATGTGTATGTATAAGGTATGTATAGGGTTCATTATTATGTATATATAAAAAGGTTTTTCTTAATGGGATCTTATTCCTGGACAGCAGCCATTGGAATAAGTTGCACGGTAAAAGTGCTTGTACAAATCATAATAGATAGTGAACAACCTAGCCATGCCGCTGGATATTTTACATTACAGAAGGTATGGATATTAGACTCCTAAATATATATATTTTTTTATCTTAATGGAGCAATAACTGGTAACGGCTTGCATGCATTATTCCATGACAAAAGAGGCACAAAACACTGAACGGCATCCGGTATCCATAGAACTAAAAAACTGACATCACGAACAGAAAAGGGCATGACGAGTGTGGTATACCTGCGAATCCAGTTACACTCAAGATACTCCTTTCACTTGGATGCGCCCATTTTGACCACATTGCCTGCATTGATGGGAAGGACACACCCTGGAGAAAAGAGAGCGAGATTAGTAAGACACGGAAGAGGAGGGGAGGGGGTGGAAGAGGAACAAAAATAGACAGATATAAGATAGCATGTAAAAACAATATTTTATTGCAGAGACATGTTATCTGAAGTGTCAATCGAAAAAAAAACTCCTTTTTTCGTAGAAGATATTTACGATTAAAGCTTCTCGAAACCCATAAAATTGATTAAAAAGGGAACATTTGTTATTATAACTTCAAGAATACTTTCGTTATGCCACAAGTGAGGTATCAGTTTTTAGGTTATATTTATGTAATTATATCTAATTACAAAGTTTCTTTAGGATGTATGAAATTGACGCTTAGCTCATTAATTTCGATCAAACCCTACCGGAAAGAACACAGTGTCCCACAGTGTGTTCGCAGTGTGTTCACATAGTCGACTGTGATTATGAAAACGCTCGAATTTAACAGTGTGAAGATAATTTCACACTGTTGTGTGGTTTTCACAGAGTGTTCTCATAGTAGTGCTGTGTTTCACCCTAAATTGGTGACTCACATTGTGTTCACAGTGTAAAGAGATTTCCCACTGCGTTCACAATGTGAACACACTGTGTTTATCACACTGTGAAACACTGTGTTGTTTCCATCAAGAAACCTTTATACATAAATACATTAAAGCTTATATAAAAAGAAGGGCGAAAGAAATTCGCATTCACATCGAGAGAGATACACAGATACACATAAGTAAAGACACATTGACAAATAGACGGGAAGACATAAATTGTGAGAGAAAACAGGCCATCACGTTTGCATCGCACCAGTAAGACTGTTTCCGATGTTCGAATAAAAGAAGGGCTCACCTTCTTAACATCCCAGTAAAGTCGCGCTATGACGGGATTCGTCCTATTTGATATTTAAAAGACATTTCTAAGATGCAAAATTTCCTAGACAAAAAAACCCCAACAAAACACACTTTCATACCGATTGAATACCTAGTGAATTATGCATACTTAGGTGACTGGGCTTTTGCATTTACCACGTATTTCTAAGCTATTCTATTTTTGAACCCATGCCATTTGGGATGCTTCTTCTCCTCCTGCTGATCAGACCCACTAAGGGTTGTCGAACCCTTTCAGCTCTAAAGAGTATTTCAAACAACAACAACAACATAGAGCAACCAAACCTCGCCCAAGCCGCTGAGGAAGCGGGTCACGAAGTACCACTGGAAGTCTGTCATGGCTGCCACTGGACCTAGGAGAGTGCAGGCACTGGACAGAAGAAAACCGAAGCCCATAACCCACTTCATGCCGTACATGTCGGCGAGCCAGCCGCCAGGGATCTGGGTGAAGATGTATCCGTAGTAGAAAGCTGCGAATATCAGCTCCTGCCTGTGGGCGTCCCAAAGAAACTTGCCTTCTCCCTTTGTCATAGAGACAACACATGGGGGTCACATATACGAAGCAAGGGTTCATTACTTCACATTTTTTTTTTTCGTTGGGTTCCCATTTTTACATGTACATAGATTCAATATAGTACGGGTCAGAACTTACCCGGAAGGGTCCGTTTTAGTCACACTCCGTTCCGGGTAAAAAAATGACTTGGAATTCGGTCATGAAGACCCGGAATGGGGTCACCCTGACCCAAGTCATGACTCTGAATGGAGTATCTGTCCCCATTCCTTGTCATTTCTGACCCGCTGAACGGAGTGTGACCCCAATTAACCCTTTCCGGGTGAGTTCTGACAAAGCAATCACATTCTGGTACAGAACGAAGTTAAAGGAGACTTCGGGATGATTTTCAGACTTTTAAGTGTGAACACCTATACATTGGTTATACTGGTACAGAGTTTCAGATTATATAATGATTAGAATGAGGAATAAGAATTCTTTCTAAATTTATAACAAATTGCAATGAACAAGGATCATTACATGACACCCTCACCATAAGAATGCACAGGTTGGGACTCAAGGAAGCAGAACAAAAGAAGAAAGATTACATAAATTCTAACAGGTGAACGTGTTAAGCATGTGGAAATTGTTACATGTCTGAAATAATATGAGAGGCTCCTATATTGTCATCTTTGTTCAGTGCAATTTGTTTAGGGTTTTTTCAGAGTATTGAGTTCTCTGCTCAAGGACCATTATAAATTCTACAAATCTATACATGGAACCGTTGATTTACGTGTTCCATGATGTAAACTTATGAAAATCGTCTTGAAAGTCCCTTTAAGAACCAGAGAGGACTGAGTTTAGCTGATGAAATTAATTTATCACTTGAAATAATAGATACTTCGCTTGCCAGGTGATGTCATCATCAGAACCACTTATGGGTTTGTTTGACTCAGAAATGTGGCTAAGAATTTACGGATACTATCACTCTATACTTACTTCTGTGACTGACGTTGTGTTTGGAACAATATGCTGTTGACATGTCTCCAATGTCTCCATACTTCTATCCCAGGAAACCCATTGTGTGACGTAGGTGTCATTGACCATGGCTACCATGGCAACACTGACGTTCTGTCTCATGGTGCAAATCACTGCCATTCCGAGGAACACGAGGATGCCAAGCTGATGGCGGGTGTGAATTACTCCTGGAACTGTAAGAAACAGGATCCTATCAATGCAATCATAACAACAACAACAACAACAGCAACAACAACAATGCAATCATAACAACAACAACAACAACAACAACAACAAAACACCCACACACACACACACACACACATACAATCAAAGATTTTGCCGATGACACCATCTTCTAGTCATTGGGCCGGATGCATAAAAGCTAGCAATTGCTTGTGCTAGCCTTTTGCTTGAATCCGCATGCATAAAAACAAACAACTGCTTGTGAGCAGAAGCTTTTGCTAGCAAGCACAGGCAATTGCTGGCTGCCCGCAAGCAATTGCTAGAGGGTATCTCACTGAGCGGCGAACGTTTGCGAACGCAGCGAATTTGGGATTTCGCCAGGGTTCGTAAAGGGTTGCAAAAGGTTCGTTACCAGTTGCAAGAAAGTTCGCAAACAGTTTTTATTGTCGCAAGCAGTTTTTCTTGTCGCAAAGAAATTTTGAACATTTTTAAAATTTCTTTGCGAATTTGCATTGGCTAACAGTTGCAAACATTCGCAAAACACTCGTAGAATTCGCAAACGGTCGTAATACGGTGTCGCTAACATTTTTGTTTGATTCGCCATTTCTAGCGAACAAGTGACCAAATGGTTCCTATATAAAACTGACCCATTGAGAGAAATTTGTTATATAGCTTTAGTTCGTCATGCCGAAGAAGCAAGGTGTAAAAAGTCCATGCCCTGGACCCGGTTGAAGAACTCCCTCCAGTCCAGGAGGTTGCTACAGACCCCCCCCCCCCCCCCCCCCCCCTGGTGCTGCTGATGAACCCACTGAGGTTGAAGAGGATGAGGAGTCTTCTGTCTCATCACCCTCTGATGATGAGAGAAAACAGAAGAAGAAGTCCTGTGTTGCCTATACTTGGACACCAGAGGACAAAGAACTGTTGGCTGCATTTTTTTTTTTTTTGAGGAATACCACATGTTCTACAAATCATATCTAGAAGAGTTCAAGGACACAACTGCCAAAAGAGAGGTGGTGAAGCAGTTTGTCAAGGAGAAATTCGAAGACAAGGAAGCTTGATGTACTCTTCATGAAGTTCCTCGTAGATGGCCTGGCAAAACTCTGGCACAATGGTCGAAATGGTGTTGTGTGCAATACGAAATCCGTAGGACATGGACTTATAACTATCACCACTGGTCAAGTATCTCAATGCATTGGCCAGCTTCAGACCAGGCTGTGTCTTTCTTCTGGATGCGGGGGGTTAAAGGGATAGTACAGTATTGGTGGAGATGAGAATTGGGCTTTTAACTTTTTGTGAGATACCAAGAAAACACTTATGATATAGTATAGAGCATACCATTTTAAAAAGAATTCAAAACATCCAAAAACAAAGTAAAACAAAGCGATCGTAATACAGTGTGGGTCCCACACTTTATAAAAATTGCTCTTTTTAAGGATATCTCAACCATTTCAAAACCAATTTTCATCAAATAAACGTTGAATTCCTCATAGAATCACATGCTCTTTCGTATTTCATAAGAGGTTTCTTATTATCTCACCAAAAAAAAAAAAATGTCAGAAACCTGATATTAGGTCTCAACCAAAACTATACGATCCCTTTAACCTCTCAACAAGCTCCTGAAGGAGGCTAGGTTCCACTCTAAGAAAGTTCTTGAAGCTCTTGACATCTCCATCATGTAATTGCTGCAAAAGCTTTTCATATTGACCAAAGTCTGTCCTCTTCAACAACCACTCTCTGACCCAAACAGCCTTTTCTTCTTCCTTTCTTGTTTTTCTTCATCTTCTTTCTTTCTCTTAAGCAGCACGATAGATGTAGCAGCAGTCAGGCAAAGCAGCTCTTCAAGGATAGTAGCACGTTGAGCACCTTCTTTTGCTTGACTGGGACGTTCGCTTTTTTTCACGTACATTCATAGACGAAAGACCAAACTTGTGCAGAGTGGAATAAATCTACAAGAAATTCGTCTTGAGTTGTGTAAGAGGCTTTTTTTTTTGTCCAGTGGTTAGCACGCAAAATGAGATGAGAATCAGGTAGGATGTCTGACATCTGTAGAGAGCAAGGAGACCTCTCCACGTGCGACCTGGCAGATCCGGGCTACTACTAGGTGTTTCAAAAAACATTTTTCACTTTTGATCATTAATAGTTCAAAAACTATTCATCCGGTAAAACTGTCATTGATATGAGTAATAGCTGAATAGTGTACAATTTTGTTGGAGGTGATTTGAATGTGAAAGCATAAATCAATTTCATTAAATCTAAGATTGATTTTGAAGTAAGGTTTCAGATTTTGGTCAAATTTTAACCCTCTGTACAAAAATTGAACTTTGCACAGGGACCAATGATGTGTAAGAGAGTGTGCTGACAATTACCCTGGACAATGGACATGCCTGAACCACCTGTTGACTTTGGGTGCATTCGAGCGCTCTCCAATATCGAACTGTACCGTACCGAACCCGCGCCAGAGGAGCCTTCGAACGCTCCCAAAGTGTACCGTACCGTGCTGTACCGAGCCAAAAGTGGACCACTTCCCGATGTGCGCCAAAAGCGTACCAAAAGTTCGCTGTAAAGCATGCGCGCGTATCATGCGCATACATCACAATGCAAAAACATCATTCTCTTTGTTCGGGACAGCTGTAAGTAGTTCAAGCGCCAGGTGGATGACGCTCTTACTACAAACATGCGTGACCTTTTCTAAAAATAGGGAGCTTTAGATTTTAGAGGCGCGGACGTTCAAAGGGGAAAAAAAAAAAACATGTTCTGAGCGTGTGCGTGTGCGTCAACTTGACCCGCGCTTCTGCGCACGCTCAGACCATGTTTTTTTTTCCCTTTGAACGTCCGCGCGTCTCGACAGAGCGCTCGAACGCTCCAAAACTGGCACAGTTCGATACGGTACGCATTGGTTCAGTTCGCTTTGGTTCGCTTTAGAGCGCTCGAAATCACCCTAGGCGTCAGTCTCGCCCTCCCAGGCACATGAATGCTTAACCAATAATGCATGTGGATTGCCCCGGGCACTGCTAGTCTGAATTCATGCACGGTAAAGGGTAGAAAGCTAGCAGCATGCACATGGAAAAAATAAGCACATATTCCCATGTGCTTGCAAACACCACATTTCATTCCAGCTGGCAATCATTTTCAAATTTTGCTTCACATATCACTAAATTTGGGATATAAATAAGCATAAATGATCTAAAGTTTTTCATTTTGATACAACTGTCTACTAATAGTCTGACAAATTGACAAATTGGTCGCTTTTTCGATAAAAAGAGATCATTTTTGGTAAAGAGTTCAGCAGCATTTTTCATTGGGGCGATTTGTTTCACAGTAGATTTATTTAAGGCTCCATACACAAGTGTATACTCTAATTGATTTTCTTTGCTTCATGTCACCATGTTTGCGACAGAACCGAAGGTATTCATTGTAATTTCGTTTTTCAGAAGTAGGGAGAGCAATGTCGCGACTCAACGACAGTATCGGCAGGCGTTTGACTTTAAACAGACACTACCAGAGGCTGAATAAAGACTAGTTGTGATGGTGGAATTTCTCTTTAATAAATAATTAAGCATTCAAACCCTGGCCATTGTTCATGACCATTGTCATGGTGTTAACGACACACTCCCATACACACCCATTGACCACTGTGCAAAGTGAAAGTTTTGTACAGAGGGATGAAAATAGAGCAAAATCTGGAACTTAACTGTGAAATCAATCATTGATTTCATGAAACTGATTTATGCTTTCATATTTAAACAACCTTCAACAAAATTGTACACTATTCAGCTAACACTCATATCAATGACAGTGTTATTTGATATATAGTTTTTGAATTATTAAGAATCAAAAGTGGGAAATGTTTTTTGAAACACCTAGTATAAGCAGTGATGGGAATCATCCAGTGGGCCTGTGTGTGTGTGTGTGTGTGTGTGCGCGCGTGCGTGTGTGTGTGCGTGTGTGTGTGGGTGTATCTGTGTGTGTGTGCATTTATTAGGAGTGTCATTTCATAGCTCTTTTGCTATGTCAGGAAATGTTTTCGCACACACACGTCCTTTCAAATACATGCTGTCACACCCGCCTTTGTTTTTGTGTTCGCACGGGCGCCAGTGACGTCCCTTTTGTTGAAATTGTAGCAATTGTTTGTGCATGTGCAGAACAAGCCAAAGGTTATGCATATGGATTTAAGCAATTGCTTGAGCTAGACCTTTAACTAGACGAGCTTATGCTTGTGCTTGAAGCAGTTTTATGCATCCGGCCCATTGCTAAGGCACTAATGTGATAAACAAAAGACAAAGTACACGTAAATGCACCTTTCTGTAGACAGATCATAACTAGCTTGTTTCCATGTTAAATGATAAGGTTATCAAAAGATGTCGCAGAATCTTTGTTTGGTAAAGGTTTGGTGCCATTTCCAAGTAATCTGAAGAGAAATACTACAAAATTCAACACTGAATATAATCATGAGGAATATTTAGATATTCATTTGGTCATAAGTGATGCTGAAGATACTATAAATCACAAGTCAACATGCATTTCCATTTCATTGGTCCTTTAATCAACCCACAATACTGTACATGACGCAATTATATTATTACTACACGAAAAGGGGAGTGAGCGTTATTTTGGTCTCTGATATGAAAAAGATTGCATGAGTTTGCATGAAATCGCATGAGAAAGATTGCATGAGAAAATGTTCTCTTGCATTCGAAGATAGATGGGGACATTCACACATCGAAAGGATTAGGCCAAAAGGAATGCAAAAAAAGGATACACCGAGATCGGCCATATTATGATAACTCACTTTTCTTTTTACCAATGAGCTGTTCAGTCTCTCGTCCAGTCGCTTCGGGTAGAGACTCCGTCGACGACTTACTGAGATCCATCGCTTCCGACGTCGAATGATATTTCGACGGAACTGGCAGATGTCGAGGACGAGATCGAAGTCAAAGGATCGTATTTTTTCACTACTAATCGGATCTTTTGATAAAAAATGTAACTCACTTAAAACAGCCCTTATAAAGCAGGGATAAACACACACTTTAAATGTCTATCACGCTGTGGATAAATAACCCTTATTTTCACATAAACCACACTGTGTGACCGCGTTCCCTATGAGAGGAAAGGGAGCCAAAGGTCGGGAGTGGTCCATCAGCATAATTCCATGAAATGATTTTTTTTTTCTATTCCTTTGCTTCGATTATATGCCAATCGCTATTCCCCCGAATCCCGTGCAGAGCTATTTGGGGCAAAACCTGTGTGTAAAACGGTGATGAAAAGACATGTTTAAAAAAACACCACCACCAACAACAACAAGATTTAAAAAAAAATCCGTCACGAGCGCGAACACGGACAAGTGGAAAGAATTTCATAATGAGCAATCACAATGGTCATAACAACCCGCCACTACAAAATTCATTCAGGCACACCGCAGGCTGTGAGTCAAACAACCCATCAATGACCCCTGCTGCATACATGCAGGTCTGAATCACTGATCTTTACGGGAGCTATATCGACCTGGATATCTCAATGGCTCATTCTCGTTCAATTTATTGACAAACTAGCGAAGCCTCCAAGCCGCCATCTTACCACGCAAACTCTACGGGGGGACTTGCACGCGTTTTCCAGTAGAGACTGTCATCAAAACCACGTGATGTCATGAGCTACGTACGTCTATTTTTTTAGTGCAAAATAAAAACAACCAAAAAACAAACAAACAAACAAACAAACAAACAAACAAAAAACGGGAATACTGAAACTCTTATGACAAAACGTCCGGGTATGTCATTATAAACTACAGGGGAAAAAATCGCTCTCGTATAATTCTCCCTAACCCACTCGTTATATTTATACAGCCCCCATCCATTTCAAGCTGAATCCCTCACAATGGTGGTCTCCTGGATTCGATTATCTCTGTTATTTACTGAAGTATACTACTCAGTATACATCGTTATGCACGTTTCTGTTTATGTATACTGATCAATACTATTGCTTATGTGTATCTATTTGTGTAATGTTTTATCATTGTTTTAAATCACTGCACTTGTTATTCTTTGTCTTTGTATATTTGTAATTATTGTACATTCAGTTTATATTTGATTGAATACGGAAATGAATCAAATCAAATCAAAATAAAATGTTTACATTTCATTCGCATTTCCTTTATTTTCTTTTCTCTCGCTGTTTAAAGGGATCACAGATTGATATCTTACACCAGTTTACTCCTTTAAACCAATGTCAGAATTTGTCTCGTATCAGCCCCAACAGGCAGTCATCACTAAGCCAACATATATGGCTTTACTGGAATTCATTAACAATCTTAATACAGCTTTTGAGGCTGGTCATGTAGGTGTTGGGATTTCTTTAGATCTGTCGAAAGCCTTTGACACCCTGAATCATTCTATGTTGTTACAAAAATCATATTTTTATGGCATACGTGGAATTTCTTTGGAATGGATTAAGAGTTATTTAAGTAATAGACAACAATTTGTTTGTATTGATGGCAATAGCTCCACGTTCCTAAGAATTACCTCAGGTGTCCCCCAGGGATCTATTCTAGGCCCTTTATTATTTTTATTGTACATAATTAATGATATACAAAATGTTAGTAGTAATTTGAGTTCAGTTGTCTTTGCAGATGATACAAATGTATTTATATCTGGTAGAAACGCCACCCAAATAACATCTATCATAACAACTGAAATACCCAAACTTGAACAATGGTTTTTATCAAATAAGCTGTTGGTTAATATGAAGAAAACAAACTGTATAGTATTTAAACAGAAAAATAAGAGAATAGCAGATGATATAGCTGATGTTGTTATAAATAATCAAAAGGTAGTACGAGTGTCTTGTACATCATTTCTTGGTGTTATGTTAGATGAACATCTTAATTGGGCGCCCCACATAGATGATGTTTTGCATAAAATATCCTATGCAACAGGTGTGATTTATAGGATAAGACATTTGTTATCGTTGAGGATTTTATTGTATATTTATAACGCCACTATATTGCCACATTTAACATATTGTGCAATGATCTGGGGCCAATGTGCAAAATCTCTTTTAAATCGTGTGTTCACACTTCAGAAAAGGTCATTGCGTGCAATAACAAAGTCTCACCCTTCAACACCTTCCCAACCTCTGTTCAAAAAGCTCCAGCTTCTTACTGTATTTGATATAATAATATGTAAATTACAAACAGCCTCATTTATGTATATGTATACTCCTAAGTTGTTACCCTCTGTCTTTGATGATATGTTCAAATATACAAGAGATATTCATTTATATAACACTAGACAAACTGGTAACTTATATTTACCTCTTCTGAGATATGTTACATCGCAAAGATCTGTTAAATATCAAGGAGTACATGTTTGGAATTCTGTGCCTGAAGAAATGAAGTTATGTCCTTCCCTTGCCTCTTTTAAACGTAGATATAAAATATATTTGTTGAATAATTATAATTGAAGTTTCTGCAGAAATTTAATCTGACAACGTTCATATGATGTCTGCAATGTGTATTTTTTTTCTACATATTTTCACTCGTAGTTTGCCTGTCTTTATTTTTTATTTTTCTTGTTTTTTAATCGTCTTTTTCCCCTCCATTTAAGTGTATCTTATAATGTACAAAAAAATCTCAAGTGGGAGTCCAGCCGTAGAAAGGCCAATGGCCTTTGCTGGCTCCTCCATTTTCTCTCTTAGAATTTCCTCTTTGTTTTTTCTAATTTTTTTTTCTCTCTTCATTGTGCTTGTTTTTCTGGTACATGTATACTATTACCGAATGTACTAATGTTATTATCTTCACCTTGTTCTTTGTCACATGTATTTTAATGAGAATTTGGAAATAAATGTAAAAGAAAAAGCGTCTCAAAAATTTCCTGAGCTTTTCATTCTAGCAGAACCTTCGTCACGTCAAAGGCAAATAACAAACACAGAAAGTAAACAATAACCCCTATAGGTACTATGAACGTCAGGCACACAACAAAACAAAATGCACCAACAAGGGAGGAAGGGGGGGGGGAGGTTTTACAGAGACACATAACCATGAACCATGCCAAGTTTCAGGGGACCGGTAGGTGCCAGTATAGCAGGTAGCCAATTAATCAGATAGTAAGATGGATAAAAAGAGTGAGAAGGCACAAATGAATGGTACTGGAAGGCCAGATATGACTTCAATACATTACGGGTACGCAACCTGTGAAGCTTTCTGTTTTCCTGATATCTATTAGCGAATTTGTTTGTTTGTTTGTTTGTTTGTTTGTTTTGTGCCCTACAGGCCTATACGTACAGTATCTTAAAGCTTGAATTAAAAAATGTATATGGACTTCTGTTCATGCCTTTTGGTCTGTACATAGCAAAATCACTAGCTGCTTTGTAAAATATGCAGCATATAATTCTGTAACATTTTGTTTTATTTTTAATGAACCCTTTTAAGGCCTCCAGACCCTCTTTATTCGTATTCCCGCTCTGCAATCATTCTCCTGGAACGCTTGAACTGATTGCAATAGACACGGTTATGCGCCTTACTATTCATTTACATTACCAACCGCACTTTAATACTCATAACAGCCAGTGTAGGTCACGTAAAATTTCAGGCAAATGTTTCCGACATGCCGTACCAATGAATGGTTAGACACGTATATTTTGTCATAATATACATGCAGACATGAAGTGACTAATTAATCAACTATTCGATGACTTTTAGTGAACCTAATGATACACCATAACACTGACCAGGCTATGATATAATCCACTTTTCAATAATACCTAACAAGCCTAAGGTCGATCGGAAAAAATCTAATTGGCTTATAAACTTAAAATCTTATTTCACCGATCTACCCCCTGTTTTAGACTATCGTGCCCCCCCCCCCCCCCAGTCAAAATGTTGGTTTATTTGCATAAGACGAGGAATCGATTGAAATGTATCTATAGTAGGCCTATTCACACCATTAGCTATTGGTATGCACGGGATTTGAAATCTATTATAATTATGAGGTTAGTATTTCAAAAATGAAGTGGAAGTTGCATGGAGTTGAACTCACATTCTTAGTTAAGACGGGAAACCAACATGCTTGGTACTGATATTTAGATTCATACTCGTGAGCTCTTCTCCCTTTTCCACACATTTTAATGGCAACTTTGTTTTTGTTTTCTCTTATTCTATGTGTTGGTATTTTTTAAAGGTAGGGGATACCTTTTACAGACCTCCCAAAATGCAGCAAAACATTAAATATGAACCTCGGGGGACTTGCTTAGGCCACTGCTTAGAAATTTGGAAGTCAACAGTTATCTAAAATTTGAATAATGCACAAAACTCAACTACTCAGTAGTTCTGTGTGTCAGCCACACTTAAGCCTTTTTGTTGCATTCTTCTGTATTTGTGATCTATAAACACAAATCTAAAAGTACAAGAGCTGATGTAATAACATATAGAGTGTGTGGCAAGAATGTATATAGAAATGTTTGTAAGTTTTGATGAACTTTCTTCACAAAATATACATGATGGACACATATGCAGTACATGGGTCTGCAAAGGTAGCCTATAGTAATGTACTGGAATTTACGGTGAGCCCCGAAAACAATTCAATTCAAAATCTAACCGTCAAAAAAATGTACTAAATGTTACCTTCCACTTTCAATACTTTATGGGAGTTTCTAAAATGATACCCTCTTCAACATACCACTGTATTTATACAACTCTTCATTTAAGGCGTGCAAATGGGATTCCCTACCTTTAAGAAGCCGCAATAAAGATTAGATGGCCGATTCAGAGGGCGGTCTCTTTCATTGTGAGCATTATGTCATGACTGGTAGATTTCAAACACAAACATATGTTACGAGTAAGTAATTTTGTAGATAAAACAGATCAAAGCTCTGACAATTTCAAGTGTAGGGGCATATTATGTGAATGAATGTCGCCCTCTCTAGCTAGGAACTTTACAACCATTCGTGGTGTGGAAGTTGCTAAATTATATCGAGAACAAATTATTACAAGGAATGATTTCGCAAATTTCATTTGGCATAAGAAGACCGTATTTTCTTGATGTTTCCAATCTAAGATAAAGTATGTTGTACAGCTAATTTTGTTTTGCCTTCTGGACTATCAATAGATCCCATTCTAGTATAGGCGCACTTTCAATGTTGTCGAGTTTCGTTTTTTTACAATATTTTTAGTTTCATAATATCGTCGTACTTGTGTGACACATTATGACATGCGTTAAACCATTTAATGTAAATTCCATCCATTGAGAGTCTTCAAAAAGTACTCAAGATTTTTTTTTTTCAAAACATGGCTGTATCAAATCTTGGATAGGCTTGTATTTTCTTTTGAAAAGAATGCAGAATTCAACTTAATATGATTCTGATCCTATAGCAACTAAGTAACATAAAAGCTTGGTATACTATTGTTTAGTCTCAGCACTTAAAATTATTATCACAACAAAAAATGTGTTCACGCCTAATACTCTGGTTAAAAAAAAAAACCCCACCTATTCAGCTTTAACATGAATTGGTGACTCTTTTTACGTCGAAAGAAGCGGGATTTAATACAGAATGGTCTCCGATCTTTCATAACAATTACAGTTTAAGATAAAATTTTCGACTGGTTGTTGCTTGTTTATTATCATAATTTCGTATTTTATTTTGGTAAACAATATAAAAGATAATACAATCTAATAAAGAATAAGCAGACATGAACAAACATAATATGCAAATTTGTACCAAAATGTATTTATCATAGACAAACACGTAAGAAAACAAGCACATCACATGTACAACATGTAGTCAAGAACAAAATTAATAGACTCAAAATAAGCATGAGTTATGAGTGTACATAGCATCTGCCAAGTGCTTTGAGACTTGGAGCCTTTATAGTACAATGCATCATGACATGATACGGTTTAACCCGATAGATACTAGTAGAGACGTAACTTTATGGATAGAAATTACCACAAAATTACAATCTGTGCCTTGATGATGACTCTTTTCGCTTCTACGCCCCCCTCTCCCCCCCCCCCCCTCTCTCTCTTTGGTCTCTTTGTTAAGACCCAACAGTTTTAGACTGAGGCTAGTATAAGTGCCAATAACAGTGCCTCTTTTATATGTGGTATTCCAGTATACTGAATGTTGAATATTGAATGTGATTTCGAGGGTTCCTTTGTTCTCACCATATTTCATTCTCGGACACCGAACCTTCGGAACAACGAATATTGTTTCCATTTCAGAATAACGAACCTTCGAAATAACGCCACAAATAGTAGGATTAAAGGACAAGTCCACCTTTAAAGACATGTGTATCGAATGAATGCAGCATTATTGGTAGAACCAGGGAGGTGTCTCACCTCCCTGGTAGAACACATTAGTGAGAGTTTGAGGAAAATCGGACGATCCGTAATTCTTTAAGTTTCTGCTTAGTCACTGCTGCATGAGAAGACCACTATACCTTGTGATGTCATATACGTGTACAACGATATAAAGAAAATATAAAGAAAAATCAACATATCTTCCCTTATCTTGCATAATGAAAGAAAATTTGACTTGCTTCTTTCAGAAGGTATGGGAATAATGATACCCTGAACATTATGTACATTAGTGACAAGTTGAGGAAATGTGCACTTTTAACCAAAAATTAAGATTTGGGAAATTCTGTTTACATTTTCTTTAGATCGTTGTATGCATGTGACATCATACACTGTAGCTGTCTTCTCATCCAGCTGTGACTGGGCAGATCGATACTTTAAAAATCGATAACTTTGGAACGGATTGTCCAATTTTTCTCCAACTTTTACTGATGCCTTCTTCAAATATTGCTGCTTTCATTCAATCCTCGTGTATATGAAGGTGGACTTGTCCTTTAACGAATCCAATTTTATTCTTGGATTAACATACATCCAGGTGTAGAAAATCTTGTCAGCTTAGAATAACAAACCTTTGGAACAACAAACGATATTTCATTTTTGAAATAACATTCCTTCCAAATAACGAATATCACCCAAACCCAAGGCTTCTGCCACTGTGATTTTTATAGTTACCAATAATAAGGTAGCTCTCTATACTCTTTACTTGTCTTTCCCTCATCTGATTAAATACGATATCCTGATTCAGCAAAGCCCTGTCACAGGTGAATTATCTGTTCCTTACACTGCCAATGTAAACATCTTGTATAGATTCGTTAGAAACTCAAAGCGATTTAGAATGATAAGATGAAAAAGTTATAAACATGATGTTGGTTTACCAAAGGTTTGTTTTGTTTGATAGATACTTTATTTTCTGCAAATCAATAAATCAATCAGCAAATCAATATACATAAGGCACATAATCATGAACATGTGGGAAATATACAAAATGAATTCAAAACAGAGTTGTTTGACTTGCGTAAACAAAGATGTAAAAGGTAATTAATGATACAATATACAGTATGCATGTCTGTGCAGCGGGGATTACAACAGCAAGTAAGATAATTATGGAGCGATTATGCAGAGGGCCGCCATTGTAAGCATAGCTTGAAAAAATGGCCTGCCAGAGGAAAAAGTAGGAACGTATACTAGTTTCGTAATAATACAATACAATACAATACAATACAATACAATACAATACAATACAATACAATACAATACAATACAATACAATACAATACAAATTCTGCAGCGAAGATAGCAGGGGAAAATAAACTCTGATGTGTGATGGTGGTGGATGTGCGTGCAAGTGCTAGAAAGTGCACAAGGGCAGATATGCTGGATAATGTAGAATAATCGAATTGGTTTGCTGGAAGAGAGAACGATATGCGATGTTGCTATTTGGGAGATCAACATTAATCATATGAATTATTTGTTTTTGATTTGTATTTGAAGTAAACTGTAATAAAATGTGCTTCTTTAAGTTTGCTTTAAATGAAAACAAGGAGGCACACTGTTTCAACTCCTCAGGAAGAGGTTTATTTTCAGCCACGAGAAATAAATTTTACATTAGTAGGATAAAGCAAGTGTTGCCTTCCGAATGCGTAAGAGTTGCCTGCATCTGGACTTTCATTCGCAAAATAAGAAATCTGACCAACCTATGAATTATAGTCTTTGAACTGGTCCAAGGGCTGAGATTTATGAGTGATTTAACGCTTTCTACGCGAAAGATTTACACAGAGTGTACAATGCTGTTTGGTTTTCTGGGCCAATTGGCAGTCAAAGTACCCAAAGATTCCCCCCCCCCCCCCCCGGACTGGTGTTGCTTGTTTGTTCTTTGTTTGTTTGTTTGTTTGACTTTTTTTGGGGGGGTGTTTCTGGGATTTGATTTCATTTCTTCATCAGGACATAGGCCTAATGAAGAAGCTTGGGATGAACGGTTCTGTTCTTTTATATTCAGTGTAACATTTTAACCTAAACAACGAGGACTTGTCAAAATATCCATATATGCCCGTATCGCGTCGGAAAGGTTGTTTCCTTTGGTCCTGCTCACAGCCTTTGGAAGCAGTGTCCTCAGGTTTCACTTGTTACCATGGTTACAGTAGAGTCAGTCTTGGATTCGTCGAGAACGCCATACTTCTGTTTGCCACCCTCATCTCGGCTTGCCCAAGGCTGCAGACGAGTCGTGCCAAACAAGACAAATATCAGTCCGCCAAAGGCGTACACTCCAGCCAAGAACCACATCACTTTTTGCCAACCAGTGATGTCAGACTTTGGGACAGAGAGAAAAAAAAAATAATGGGAATGAAAGAGGGACAGAAGTGAAGGTGACGGAAATCGGAAAAGAGAGAGATCGAAATAATCAAGGACATTAAATGTCCCTTAACGTGAAACAAATTTGTTCCTCTCAAAATGACCTTCAACCACTCTGTTCAACGAATACTAAAAGTTGTTGCATGTTGTTTTTCTTTCTAATGTTTAAACAATAATTGATAAAAGCTTGCATGACATCGATATTACACAACCCCTAAAAACGGAGATCGTATTGTTATCATTTTCCCGATGATGATAAAGATAACAAAAACGGAATAATAATGTCTTATCACTACCAAGGTGTGGATCCCAGAATTCTATAAAGGAAAGGCGCCTTTACAAAATAAAGAGGGGGGGGGGGGGTTCGCACCCCCCGGCCATTTTGTCTGTCTATTTCTTTATTTATTCTTTATTTCTCTATTTTTTTTTCTAGTGCTCAAATTGTCTATACTTTATCACAGTGTCGTTTTTATTTGTTTTTTGTTTTTTTATCATCGTTGCTATCATCTTACAGTTTGCAAGGGTATTCTTACAGTGTGCTTAGTTGGAATTACTTTTATTCGAGAAGAACACTAGCCATCAACGAATAATTGTTTGAGTGGTCCCCGGAATAAAATCGAAGTTCTCTTTGTATACCTGGCACAATGTGATCATAAGTGGACAACGCCATCTGCTGGTAACCAACTTGCTTGCTACTGGTAGCAAGGGGTCTTTTAGTATACGTTTCTCTTTGAATACTCACTTTAAACTTCTTTGACTTTCCTCACTCTAAAAGCATTTATGAACAAATTCTTCCGGATATTTCGAATAGGCCCTATATCTACAAATTATCACGTTGTATAATTTAGATATGGGCAAGAATCACTTTACCACCTTTCGAAAGTAATAACTTTAGGTCTATGTATTATGGACAGAGTCTATAACTCCAAACATCTCTTATTACATCTCCCGGCTGGAATGATCGCGCAACCATTATAATGCACTCAATATTATGTGAGGGTAGCGCAAAATGATGACGAGAAATGATGCGACGTCCCTTGCTGCGGGGTCCGGAGCCCGAGAGCGGCCCTGAACCTCCAGGGATATCGATGCTGTCTGATGTTGCCTTATTTTTCATATCTATATACACTACATTTGGATAGGGGAGACTAAATTTTAGGCGGAAGACTCACAACTAGAGCAGGAGACGGAGAGCGGGAGATTTTGCGAAATTGGTCTCAAAGCGGGATATAATCTCTCCCCAGAAAGCAGGAGATAGAGTCGGAGTCTTCATAATGTCGGGGCCTATGTTTACCTGCACTTCTGTGAACACTCCTACAATGTAAGGCCCGACAATCCCGCCGAGTGTTCCGGCGGTGTTCATCATGCCCATAGCCGAGCCCGCATAGACTCCGGCTAAGTCAAGCAGCGACATGAAATGGCCGGGAAAGGCGACCCCAATTCCGCCCATTGACAGCGTGACGAACGCAACGGACATTGCGATGTTACACCTGGCAAAACTGGTCAATATGAGAAAGAAAGCTCCGGAGAAGAACCCTGAAAAAAAGGAATGACAAAGAAATGACAAAAATACGAGAAAAAAAAAAAAAGAGCAGCAATTATAAAGAGTGCATGATACTATAGAAACAACAAGCTATGTACCCGTCTTGACGCTGTACAGTAACAAGTGGATCCCTTATTATTTTATGTATTATTGTGAAACATATACCTTAATGAACATTACTAATACTACAGTACTCGATTCTGAAGTATCCAGTTGGGTGGGGAGCGGGTTGGGCTTTTTCCCGACTCAGGAACGACAGTGCCCTTCGACGATCACATAACGTTCTTGGGATTACCAATTCGGCTGTCGCTCTATTGCTTACGACTGAAAGTGTTAGCATTGCGTCGAGAGGGCCTATGAAAGAATCCGAGGACCTCAGGGAAAACAACTAAATTTAGACATAATGCAATCACAGTAGGCCTAATCATCATCATCATCATCAACATCATCATCATCATCATCATCATCATCATCATCATCATCATCATCATCTTCAATGCAGTACTGCTATCATTATCATTGATATCACTTTCAAAATGTGTTGAGCAGATACGGGATAAAATGAAATGATTGTTCATATTTTGATAGACCCATGCATCAGTATTCTGATTAAAATTCCAGCAACACAAAATATCTGCCGAGTAACTCAATTACCTAAAGCCTACATTTTGACATAGGCATCAATAATTATTTATGAAGAGATATGATCAGCCATGGTCTACCTATTGTTGACATCAGTTTTCGAATTGCCGTCTTGCTCATGACTTCCCGCGCCAGAAGTTGGTCAGTGAGGTAGCTCGCTGCTATCATGACGACGAACTGGAGAATAAATGGAAGCGCAGAGTACAAACCTGCCTGTGCAGAGTGAACCCAAAGCGAAAGATGCGTGATTACTGTAATGAGCGACGCTGCAAAGAGTATGATCAGAAAGGAAGACAACTTCAGAAAGAAATCTTACCACTATCGGATACTAAATCCTAAATCCTTTCAGTGCCTTTATTCACTTTAACATCTTGTATTTTGCTTCTGGAAAAAAATGAATCTGTTGCAACTATGTTTTGTCTAACTAAACTTAAGTGAAATTAAAATGAAGTAGAGATATTATTATTAATAATAATAATAATAATAATAATAATAATAATAATAATAATAATAATAATAATAATAATAATAATAATAATAATAAGGTCTTATTTACCCAGGGTAGCCTCTTCAGTGCTGCCACTGCTCTACCAGAGGGCCCTGCTATTATTATTACCTTAGCGTTGCCAGGTACCCATTTATACACCTGGGTCGAGAGGGACATTGTGGGTAAAAACATCTTGTCCAAGGATGTAAGCTCTGGGCGGGATTCGAACTCGCGGTCCTCCGTTCGGGAGTCGGGAGTCTTATCCACTATGCCACAGCATTAATAATGATGATGATAACAGTAACGCTCTGATTATCATTAACCGTGCATTATAGATTTCGGTATCACTATAAACATGACTTACAACGTGAAGATTATCGCCATCATCTATGATCTTATTCATTATCACTATCAGTAGGATATCTCCACCACTATGTAATGTCATCACCTGTTCAATAGGTACCCTGATACCATCGCTGAAATAGAGCAGTAGATTGGCGAGGAGCGTGGTCATACCGACCATGTCGGCAATCTGCGTGAATACCAGTACCCATATGGCCGGTGAGGTCAGCATTGCACGCCACGGTACTGACACTTTACTTTTCTACACCAAACGGAAAGCAGAGAGGAAAGTCAAGGCTTGTTTAAATGTTTCACATCGAGTATAAATGCTGTATTCTATATGAAACTAAACAACAGGTCGACCTTAAAATTTGGCGGGTGGTAAATTAATAGCAATTTTCATCTTTACAATTGAAAGCTGGGACACTATGGCATAATGATACTGGGTTGACACATAGATAAATTTCCTTATACAAGGATGTACTAGGTGCTTCAAAAAACATTTCCCACTTTTGATTCTTAATAATTCATAAACTATAATCGTATATCAGATAACACTGTCATTGATATGAGTAATAGGTGAATAGTGTACAATTTGTTTGGAGGTGGTTTAAATATGAAAGCATAAATCAGTTTCATGAAATCCATGATTAATTTCACTGTTAGGTTCCAGATTTTGCTCTATTTTCAACCCTCTGTACAAAATTTTTACTTTGCACAGGGGACAATGAGTGTGTATGGGAGTGTGTGGTTAACACCCCGACAATGGTCCTAAACAATCAGTCACACCGCAACGCTGCTGTTAATGAGCTCAAATCAAAAAAGTATCCTACGCGCAGGTTTTTGCGCATGTCCTTCTCAGCACCCGAGATTTTGCGAGATAATTCAGAGACAAAGTGCATGGTCTACGAGATTCACTTATTGACGACATGAAGATCTACTTTCCGTGACTAATTGACATGGGTTGTGAATATTTGAAATAAATCACACCTTTTAATGCTTACATTATATAGAATGAGCTTATGATACCATTATTCATATCTCTGCATTATATCGATATTTTCCAAACGACCCTGAGACAAATTAGAACAAGGCTTTCTATTTATTGCCAACCCGACCCGTTCATAGGTTGAATCACCACATGAATGATAGTCAACGTTTTAGATATACTTGTTATAATAGCACAGTAAGAACTGAATTGGTCCCTCGCTTAGAAAACAATAAAAATTAAAAGTCTCGTCGAGTAAAAATCATAGTGTGGCAATTTGAGATACATGAATGATCATGCGCTCCCAGGGTATCATTAGATAAATTACTCAGTGATGTATACAGTGGATTGATAAGGAATAATTATTCTAATACCAAATAGAGAGCCCCAAAGAACTCATGTGCGCAAACTTAGTGCTAGATCTTTTATTATTGATTTGTATGCTATTTATTAATGCACGCTACTCTTTCTAGTTGTGCAAACAAAGTTCAAGACAAAGTTGAGCTGTCGATCAGAATGGAGTGTGTTGTTCTTGTTGTTTACATTTATTAAAACTGAAATCTCGTCAAAAATTAACTGTACAACGCAAAGATTTATTCGCCAACCTGACCCGTTCATAGGATCAGTACACATAAAGTCATTATGTTTTCATAAAATGATATTTCCTCTTTCATTTTATACCTCTTCCATTTTGGTCCACCTTAATTTTGTTGGTCTAGTGTATATACCCCTTAAGAAAAATGAAAAATATGCAAATTTTGTGTTTAATAATTTCCTTGTTCAGTATATTTTATATGTCATAACCTTTTAAGTGGTCAAATTTCATCAAAGTGCAACTCTTCATCTTTTTATCGATGTATAAATCGTGAAGATTGATAATGTCGTTTAGATTTACAGACACACTAAAAATGTGGTCTCCCAGTTTAGTCAAGGCGCAGGGACCCAGAAAAAATGACTTCGTTCAACCCACCCCGTAGAAAAGGTAGTATGTGATTCCAAATTGTGGTATCAATAAAATTTTACAAGCCACTTTAGTTGCGACAAGACCCTATTGTTCGAAAAAGAGTCTGCGCACGCCAAGATTACTACATGCACCACTAGCACTGCTACAGGCGCCAGTGCCAGTGGTGCGTGTAGTAGTCTTAGCGCACGCAGACTTTTTCTTCGACAAACAAGGGTTTTTGCCTGCAACCTAACTTTTCATGCCAAGCTGGGGCGGTGTAGTATAGTTTCTAGACGTTTTTATTTCATCTTAATTTTTCCGAGTTCCAGCAAGCTGAGTAAGGGCGCATACCCAGTGATTGAGACGCCCGAACCGTTTTTTTTTTTTTTTTTTTTTCGGTTTTTTTTTTTTTTTCGGGCGTCGCAATCACTGGGTATGGGCCAGCGGGCTTCTGCGCATACACAAGCTGGAAGAGAGAAATAAAGACGAAATAAAAACGGCTAGAAACTAGACTAGGGCCGGTGACGCTTGTCGCTATAAAAATAATGACAAAATAATCACAGTTTTTGCATTTACTTCATGAAAAATTTATCAAAACTCCATTAAACCCTATATGTACATGTTGCTAGAGATGTCAGCAATACAATGGGATACATTGTAAGGTAATATTGTGCATGGTTACCATGGTAACCAGATGCCTACAGGTGATTGGTAACCCCAAAATGCCTACTGCTGCAAACTTTGTTATTTTTGTTCATATTTTTAGATAGATGCAATGAAAAAAAAGCAAACATTTTTTACTGATTATTGTTAAAAAAATTCTACTGTTGCCATGGCAACCAGTATAATAATAATAATAATAATAATAATAATAATAATGATAATAATAGTGGCTACTTGTATAGCGCACAGGTCCACTTTTCAGTGCTCAAAAATGAAAAAAATATCATATATTTACATGCATATACATATTCAAACATTTCAACAAAGAAGAAAATGGTAAACAAAAGCAAATATATACCAAATAAAGAATACAACATATATCAATCAAAAATACAATATTGACCCAATATTAATAACATACAGCAATTACAGTCCTCAGTATGAAAGGAACAGATAAGTTTTAAGTTTGGATTTGAATGACTCTGTAGATGACAGTTCCCTTAACTGAAGAGGTAACTGATTCCACAATTTTGGTCCCATAACAGAAAAAGCACACCATGTTTTACTCTGGGTGTTTGGAGTAAGAATGCATCTGATGATGAACGTAGCCTTCGTGTCGGATTGTATTTTTGAACAGAATTACTTATGTATATTGGGGGAAAAGAATGAACTGAATGATGTACTAATAACAGAATCTTGAAAATAATCCTTTTTTCTACAGGTAACCAATGTAAGGAACGGAGAACTGGTGACATGGAATCAAACTTATTAGTAAAAGTTAACAATCGGGCAGCAGAATTTTGCAACCGTTGAAGTTTTGTGACATCTTTTTTTGAAAGATTACACAACAATGAATTCGAAAAATCCAACCGAGAAGAAATCAAAGCATGAATAAGTATCTCAGCTGCAGATTTAGACAAATATTTCCTTATGAAACTTAAATCACGCAACTGATATCGAACATTCCGCTGAATATGAGTTACATGACTTCGAAATGACATTTCCTGATCAAATATGACACCTAAATTACGGGCTGTTTTCGACGGAGTAATGCAAGTGCTACCGATGTTGACATGACATGACTGATAATCAACTTTGTTTAACATAATTATGCTTTGATCCCAATAACAGAAACTCAGATTTATCATCATTTATTTTAAGGCCATTGGATGTAAGCCAAATTTTCAGGTCTTGCAAACATGCTTCAAGTTTTACAATGGCGGATGACAATGAAGACAGAGTGGGTTTAAAGGACAAATAAAGTTGTATATCATCAATGATAACTAATACAATGCTTGCGAAATACTTCACTAATTGGTTGCATATACAGAGAAAAAAGCAGGGGGTCTCCAACAGAACCTTGAGGTACACCAAACTTTGTCATAGTCTTACAAGAGGTAGAATCACCAATTCTGACATAATGAGATCGATCACATAAGTAGGATATAAACCAATCAAGAACAGTTCCTTTGATGCCAAAATATCTCAATCGTTGAATCAGAATAGCATGATCGACTGTGTCAAAAGCTGAGCTCATATCAAGCATGATATGAGCAGTGATGTTACCACTATCTAATTCTCTGAACACAATATCTGATAAGTTGACTAACAGTGTTTCTACACTATGACCAGGCTTGTACGCAGATTGAAATGAATCAAGCAATTCATTATCTTGCAGATACATTGTCAGTTGTGAGAAAACAACCTTTTCAAGCAATTTACTTAAATAAGGTAAATTTGAAATTGGACGGTAATTTTTTAAGCACTCCTGATCTAAGCCTGCTTTTTTCAAAGTTTTCAAAGTTTTTACACACATGTGGAACTACACCTAATCTCAGGCTAGCATTTATGATTCTTGTGATAACGGGTGCTAAAACTCTGCCACACTTCTTAACCAAATCTGTTGGGATTGGATCAAGTTCACATGACTTGTTAGGTGAGTTCTTAATAAGCTTTTCTATCTCATTAACAATGACAGACTGAAACTCACTCAATTCTGACTTGACGTCACATACAATGTCATTTGGCTGTTCACAACGAGTTGGGAAACTCCGTTGGATTGCTACAATTTTATCAATTAAATACTGAAGTATTATCCAGTCAGGATTCAGCTGTCAATAACTTAAAAACTAAAGCCCATAATTTCAGAAAGCTCGATAAGCATGTCCTTCTGCATAAGTGTACCGCATATGGGAAGAAAATATTGAAGCATTCTCAAGTTACAGCAAAATTTGTAAACAAATGCATATAAAAAACATTTTGAGTATTTAACGGCCATTAAAAGGAAGATATCATTTTCGAATAGTAAAATGCATGAAAAAGTTGCATCCGTCGTACTTCCAACATAGATTTGACTTCAAAGTACACGCAAATGTGGTTTTTAGCAATGTATGGACACATATATGTGAATACGGAGAGCAATTAAGCCAGTGATATTCTAATGTTAGCTCTTTTGAGTATTTACAGAGCGATGGTTATTTTGAAACAACCTTGGAAAAGAGCACAGGAAAGGTCCCCGCAGACAGCCCGCACATGACAGTAGCTAGTATGAATCTCGCCCGTAGTTACCCGGAGTTGCGCACGCAAGTCCCATTTACCCGCAGTCAAGTTTAGGCTCTGTTATTAGAATAATAAAATTGGTTTACTGAAAGAGGGGACGATATGCGTTGTTGCTATCAGGAGACCAACATTAATTGTATAATTTGTTTGTTTTTAGTTCGTATTTGAAGTATACTGTAATAAAATATACTTCTTTAAGTTTGCTTTAAACTTGGTCAAGGAATCCTTGGTCAAGGAATCCTTATAAAAAAAAATCGATTTGCATAGATTCACGGGCAACTTACGTACTTCAAGCGGATCAAATACTTGCGACTTGCGGCAGCTACGGGCATCCTACTGGTGTTCTGCGTGGACCTCTGCAGGCAATCTCCGCGACTCACTCGGAAAATGTTTTGGTCATGCTCAAAACTTGGCTGCGGGTAAATGTATCGGATTAGCGTCCGCACCTCCGGGCAACTACGGTCGAGATACCAGATAAGTACTGCGAGGTGCGGGCCAACTGCGGGGAGCTCTGGGTAGCTATTTTTTTCCCCCGCAAGTCAACCCGCAAGGCTTCCCCAGACACGGTTTGACAAGGCCATGAGCATGCTCAAAACCTGTTCCGGGTGAGTCGCGGGGGTTTGCCCGCAGAGGTACACGCATAACACAAGTAAGAGGCCCTTAGTGGCAGCCTCGCAGGCGAATCCCACGCAGGTACTTCGCAGTCCCCGTATGTCGCTCGTAACTGAAAACGGGTCCGTTTCGAAGCTTTCACGCAGGTCACACGGAATACACTCAAGTAACAGGTAAGTAGCACGCGTCTAGCAGGTAAGACGCAAGTACGGAACTCGCCAACACCCTTGTCCGCCCGCAGAAAATTCTCCTGCTTGCTGGAAAATCCCTACTCGTTACAACCCAGAAAGCTGTGACAGCTCCGTTAGTTTGCAGGCACAAACCTTTTTTTGGTCGAAAAAAGCCTGGGTCAAGACTACTACACTCGCCACTGGCACTGTGCGTCCCATAGAGCTTCCTGCAAGAGTGCACGTGGTGCGGGTAGTAGTCTTGGGTCCGCAGACCTTTTTATGTTTGTTCCAACAAATAATGGTGAAAAGTGGCCTGTAAAATTTTATTGATACCACAATTTGGAGTCACATACTACCTGGGGTGTTCATGGAGGTCCCCTCTACCACCCTGTGTGGTCAAACATTTTCTGCGGGGTGGGTTGAACGAACTCCTTAATTAAGCCCCTTACAGGAATTAGCGCCTTGACTAGTACTGCTGCCATTGCTTTTCTACACAATCAATGTCTCCCTATGAAAAAAAACAAACACTGGATCCAGAGTTGTATGTTTCTGTGTAATAATTATACAAACATGTGTATATAATAAGTGTGTGTGTATATATATATGTGCAATATTAACATAGCATAAGGCCAGGGAACATAGTATAATACTCTCCACAGAGGAAGAGGGAAAACAAAATTAGAGAATATATTAATTTCATGTCAGCCAAGGCCCCGTTAACTTTTCTATATAATAGATACAAAATGTGATGTGTTATTTCAACAGTAGCAGTGAAAATTTCTGTCAGGCATAAAGTAATGCACTTACGAAGCATGCACTGACAGCTATGTAACATGATAAAACAACCATCATCATAAACTAATCATCGTATACATCGACAACAATTTACTGTGTAATGATTGCTATGTAAGTTGAACAAAAGATTTGTAGATGTCGCATGTCTTAGGATGTGAAATCCCCTATGGCTGTTTTACCCCTTTCGTGGTATAAAATTACGGTGAAATGTACAAAGCAATATACTTGTGATAAATTTCGGTTCGGTAACTTGAAACGAAAGAAACAGAAAGTTTCTATGCGAGACGTATTCGCATTTTTTTTTTTAATGCCTGGCTTGAGGGGTGTGGCAACACTCCATTTACAATGACATTTTTTTTTTTTTGGAGGGGGGGGGGGGGGGGTTTACAGACATAGACACAGACTAGGACGTAGACACACAGGCGTATACACACACGCCTCCACACACACAAACGCAGACACCCCCCAGGTTATCTGAAATAAAATCATCAATGTAATTCAAGCGCATGATGACTTATGTTGACTCATAATACTCTGAACATCGCTAAAAATGTCGTTACGACTTTTGTAGTCAGAACCCACTTTGATATAATATAACAGATTGAGTTGAAGAGTTACTTTAACTAAGATGTAGGGCTGTATATATATGTTACTTGTATACAGTAAATGCCAAATGCGCACGATACATTATTATTACAGAAATTCCATACTAAGCTACACATACACAAGGGATCGTATAGTTTTAATTGAGAACCAATTTCAGGTTTCTAACATTTTTTGATGAGAAAATGAGAAACCTCTTATTAAATGTGAAAGAACATGTAAGAGGAATTCTGCATTTATTTGATGAAGATTGGCTTTGAAATGGCCGAGATATGTCAAAGACATAGCGATTATAACAAGAGGTGGGACCCAACTTTTATTGCGATCGCTTTGTTTTACTTTGTTTTTGGACGCCTCAGCCATTCCATAACCGATTTTCATCAAATAAACTTTGAATTCCTCTTAGAACGGTATGCTCTCTACTATATTTTTGTAAGTGGTTTCTTAATATTTCGCAAAATGTTAAAAGCCCAAATCCTCATTTCCACCAATATTTCACTCCTTTAATACGCAGGCCGTCCAGGTTCCCGTACGCAACGGGTTAAACTCCTCCTTCGGTGTCTCCTACAAATGCTTTAATGTGGAAATCCAGTGCAGTTGAAGATTATTCTGGAAAGAAGGAGTACAAATTTACAATTTTCTTAACACAAATAAAAAATGAAAATTTGATACAAAATAGAATGAAAAATGAGAATATGACATTCTGAAGTTTCGCTAATTTTTCAGGAAACAATATGAATATGCAAATATGCAAATTTATTTTCTTACAATTTCTCAAACAGTTGGTACATTCAGGTATGGGTTTCTTCAATTTGTCTCTCTCTATAAATGAAATTTGTTAGCAATATTTCTCCCTCTACGGAGCGGAAGATATCGTAGACGAAGTCGTTCTCCCTTGCATTTGAGATCGATAGTGACCCTCGCATACCGTCGGTTTCGAAGGTGTTACAGAAGCTCTCCGCCTCCGACTGAGTCAGGCGTTCTCCGAAATATCGGTAGCAGCTTCCTTCGTACTCGCGAGCCACAACGCTGGACATGTCTGACAAGCGGAGGCCGACGTTGCCGTGGCAAAGCCAACGAGGATTGCGCCGATTTTAAAGACCGGCGTTACTTCACATTAGAAAGGAGTGTTAAGAACAATGCAGCAGTTATTTCTTTAGAAAAGCTAAAATTTCAAAGAAAAAACCCTCCTGTTATTGCAGTGATTCTTACTATACTACTATTTGCATACATGTATTCATACTGACTGTTCCTGTTAAGAACTGTTTCTGAAAATTAGCGAAATTTCAAAGCGCCATAACCTCCTTTTTCATCTGATTTTGATCAAATGTTAATTGTTGTGGTAAAATAAAAAGGACTCCTTATTTTTAATCGAACTTTAAATTCAACTGCACTGGAATTCCCCTTTAACCATTTCAGGAAGTGCATACATTTCAAATTTTTGTCCAAGCATCGTCGCAGTCACCCTTTGTGTTACAATCGGTAGTGATTAACCTCCCGGATATCAACTGGGATCAACATAGTGTTGCAAACTCCAACTGTGTAGGTGTTCATTAACTGTTACTTGATGTTCTGCTATATAGAAAAATCCCTAACCCAGGTAGTTAGAAATAATATACGTCCTATCTCACCAAACATACCGGACTTTCCCTTCACATCCTACCCAAACTTGGTGTCCAACGTCTGTATTCCTCTTGGAATATCAGATCACAGCTTTTCTCATTCCATGTCAGCATCAACCCAAGAATATGCTATAAGCCTCCCTTGAAAATTAACAATTCTAATGAGGTGACCGTCAGAAACTGAAAGAAGCATTGGACAATTTTTTTTTTTCATTGGAATTTATCTCCTCTTCACCAGAGAACACCATAGGAGATGAAAACTGGTCCAAAATTACTTTCTTACTCAACAAATGCTAGGGGAAATTCATCCCATTGGACATGTCAATTCAATTCAATTCAATTCAATTTATTTCCCATCTTTCAAAAAACCAACAAGAATAGACAATTATGTATAAAATGTACTGAACAGAACACAGAAAAATACACAAAACAAAGCATAAGCAGTACAAGGACAGTTACAGTGAAGTATAAGCACAGTAAAAACAGTAAGAACTGCAGCAGAATGTGTGGGAATGGTAAAAGGCCATTGGCCTGTCAAAGGTCAAACCCTTGATGGATTGCATCTCACAAATTTGCATTTTAAAGATTGTATTTCTTAAGTTACAGAACATAAACGGAGATAAGAAGAAAGACAGTAAAGAACATGGCAAGCATAAGATAAAGAGAAGCAATGACAAGATTTACAGGTAATAAACTCAGAAGACAAATACAAACAAGCTAATGAGCTACAACAATAACAAACAATACATGAACAAACAATGTCTAAATCAAGATGCAACCTACCATAATTATATCTCGACCAAACTTAAACGCTGTATGAGGAAGCGAGACAGCCTATTAGAGAAGGCTCATGAACAAGCGCGCCGGAACACTTCTGGTTTTGGGGGGGGGGGGCAAAATGTCAACGGGGGCACAATTTTATGTGCGATGTGAGATCCTCGGCGCGGGAGCGGAGCGAGTGAGCGGGGGGGGGGGGGGGTGGGTGGAAAGGGGGATTCCCCCCCCCCCCCCAACTGTAGGGAGCTTTTGTAAAACAGGGTACAAAAGTCGCGTTTATAGACCATTTAAAAGCAAATTTCTAAGGAATTAAACATAGTGAAAAATAATCAGTGCGAAGGACTATGATTATTACATACGGGAGTACATAATAATGTGATGGTGTGAGATCCTCGGCGAGGGAGCGAAGCGACCGAGCGGGGGGAGGGTGTGGGAGGGGGGATACCCCCTCCCACGGTAGGGACTTTTTGTAAAAACAGAGTATAAAAGTTGCGTTTATAGAGAATTTAAAGTAAATTTCTAGGGAATTAACATATTGAAAAAATCAGTTGGAAGGACTATGATCATAACATACGGGAGTACATTAATAATGTGATGGTGCGAGATCCTCGGCGAGGGTGTGGGAGGAGGGGGGATACCCCCTCCCACGGTAGGGACTTTTTGTGAAAACAGAGTATAAAAGTCGCGTTTATAGAACATTTCAAAGCAAATTTCTAGGGAATTAACATATTGAAAAAAAAATCATTTGGAAGGACTATGATCTTAACATACGGGGTATATTATGTGATGGTGTGAGATCCTCGTCGAGGGAGCGAAGCGACCGAGCGGGGGAGGATGTGGGAGGAGGATACCCCCTCCCACGGTAGGGTCTTTTTGTAAAAACAGAGTATAAAAATCGCTTTTATAGAGCATTTTAAATTAAATTCTGAGGAATTAAACATAGTAAAAGAAATAACTGCGAAGGACTATGATAACTTATGAAAACTTTTCATTTTACTATAAGTACGGGCAGAACGAGCGAGCCACTTTCACTTTGCAATTTATCTGAAATGTACTCATTAAAAGCTTAAACGTGATCGCATCGTTCGAACAATGAAAAATATTCTTATACTGCTAGAAAACAAAGAAGAAAATGAAAAATGTAAGGTTTACTAAAGGTATGTTTCAGCGGGCACACTCGAGGACACGAGGCTACCATCTATACACTAAATTTACTCATAAGTTCCTATTAGCGTATAGATACAATACTGTATGTTGTTAGTGTATTATAATTTTCGCCCCGTTAGGGGCGAAAATTTTTGCATTTTCAGGTATGAAATTACTACATTTAGACAAGAAATATGCCTTTATTGTTCATTTTGGTCTTTAAATCAGTGATTAATTATTTGTTACAGGGGGCACATTTTGTTTGGGGGGGGGGGGGCAAGTGCCACCCCTGCCCCCCCCCCCCCCCCCCCCCCGCTTCCGGCGCCCTTGCTCATGAACAACCTAGCACTTCCAGATGGCAGATATAATGGCAGTATAGAAACAAAGTTGCCAATCTGGTCCATTAAGCCCACCATGAATATGTACGCAACGTCATTGGAATTACCCAAGACCTTTTTGTCGTATGTTAAGCACCGACGTTCTGAGAACTTATAGGTATCCCATTGCTACATCAAGATGACAAGCTTTACAAGACAGACATTCGTGATAGATAAGGCTGGATGTCTCAACAAGTACTTCAGTACAGTCTTCACTGATACCAGCAATTAACGACCAAATTCCATCGGCAGATATTTCCCGTTCAGTGACATCTGACATCCTCACATCCATCGGCCTGGTGTGGAAGAGCAGTTGCTTCAACTGAATCCAGGCAAAGCCAGTGGCCCTGATGAATTGTCCCCAAGACTTTTAGAACTGGTAACACACAAGATTGTCCCAGCTTTGTCATTTCTTTTTCAAGAGAGTTTAAGCACTGGGCACGTCCCTCCTGAACGAAACATACTCATCCGGTGTCTCGTACTCAAAGGAGAATTCCAGTTCACTTAAAGAGAACCAATACTGTCAGATAAACTTTCTCTTATTCAAGTGCTTGACATATTTGATTTATTCATTGCGAATTCGAGCTAAATTAGACAAGTGATAAGGAAACTACAGCTATTTGAATAAATGAATCGTAGAGGGCGACAAAGTAACTCGGGGCGGAACTTGTGGACAACTCTCCATTCATTTTCCACACAAAATTACAGTATTTCAAAGTTTTCTCTTGTTTCTAAACTTGTTTCACCTTCAAAATACGTGCTTGCAAAATGCATTCCTTCGTGCCATATTTGGATTTCAAAGAGATTGCGCTCATTTTTTTGAGAAAAGTTGAAAAATGTGGAATTTTATGAACATTAAACCTTGTAGACATGTCCACAAATATGTCACAAGCTGTTTGCCTCCCTCTACTGACTGTTGAACTTTGCAAAGCTGTGATTTCCTTTCAATATTCCTTGTCCGATTTGGCTCAAACTTACAGTGACTGATTCGAATATATGAAGCATTAATTTGAACATTTAAAAAGTAACTTCACTGAAGGTATTGGTTCCCTTTAAAAGTTAGTTTGCAAAGAGGAGTACAATTTCCTTAGTAAAACAATGAAAATTTGGTCAAAATCGGATAAAAAGTATGGAAGTTGTGACATTTGGAGTTTTCGCTAATTTTTCAAGAAACAGTTCTTGAACATGCAACAGTCAGTATGAATATGCGAATATTAAAGAGATTGTGTCATTCCCTGAAAACCTGCTTTTATGTTTTTATGTGTGTGAGGATGAAGTCGGACTCTAAGACTCAGTGAGAGAATGAAGGAGGCATGACTGCTTTGCTCTGGAGTCAAAACGCATGTGTGCTTTATTCATTGTTCTCCAGTATATCAATCCAACCCATGTACATTTGATGTATCACTGTACACTATATTTACAAAACATGACCCGGTGACTTTCCGGTGTTGTTTACAATATATTGCTGATAAATGACGGGGAGAGCGGAAAGGAAGTAGGAACAGAAAGTAGCTGTCGGTGTATCAAAGATCATGATGAGAGAAAGAAACCAGAGAACGATAAGAACTTGACAGTGGAAGGGTGACGGTGAGATGGCTGACTATGGAATGAATGAAACATGCTGTTTACTGCTACACCATAGATAGTCACAATATGTCTCGTGCAGACACAATATCCCTTCCCTTCTTGGAAAAGAAACACATCACTAATGTTGTCTGTGAGTGAAAGGATAGCCAAGAGTTAAGGAAGAGCAATAGACATAGGAATATACGGAGTACAGTTACGAGTGATTTTCAAGCAAAATACGGTCATGATAAACTGGAACAAATTATGTTTTGCATGTCAAACTTCAGTGAAATATGAATCCATGCACTGTTGTTATGTACTTGCATGTAACGATATTTAACATATCAACTCGTGAAGGTAGAAATTAATACATCAAAATGTACTTTATGATCTTGATATGTGTACTCTGCAAGCTTGAATTTTGGTTTACCAACAAAGTTGTATCGCAAACATGAATATACATCGTATTTTAACCATAGAAACAGGAGATAGGTTATGGAGAGTAAAAGGAAGATAGAATTAAGGCAAATCTGATGTCTGTTATTCACCATGAATACAAATATTTTTTTTTTACACATTTGTGAATACTTCTGATAATACGACAATACACGAATGAAATGTCATACTAGCAATGTAATGTGAATTTCATTACAAGTATATAAACAGGGTTCATAATGAGTTGTCTTAACTTAGTCTGCAAATACACATCTTATAAACATGGATAAACATGGTAAAGGGTTACATTTTGATCACACATCATGATCGAACAGTCAGACTTCTTTTGGAATCCTCTTCTTTTTTTTTTTTTTTTTTTGAGTTCTCTGTTGAAAAGAGTCGGGCATTCATATATTTACAGTTATTTAGTTATTTACAGTTCGTGTGGCACTGATAGTTTTCCACTGAGTGTTCCTTTACATTTTTTTTTTTCAGTCTACTTTACAGTTAACGAGTCAGGAATTCACTATAGTTCACATGAGTGTTCACATGATAACACCTGACCTGAAATATGTAAGTCTGTCTGGTGCCGTGGTGGTCGCGATTGTCTGTGCGATCGTCGAAGCTCTACTCCGTTCTGCTGCGGAGCGGTATGACGATCACGCTGCGTGTCATCGTGAAGGTCGAAGTCGGTGTGGACGTCGCGTTCTCGCGAATCTGGCTTTGGTGGAGCGGGGATTTGTCGTATTTGCGACATGTATCTCATCGCTGTCTCGTTTCCCCTGCGAAGTTTTACGCTTCCACCTTTTCTCGCGATAACTACCCACGGTTTGGGGTCGAATCGCGAGGAGAATTTGTCTCGCCTTCTCTGCGTGATGATAACATGATCCCCCGGGTTGACATTCCGTGGTCGCGAGCGTTTCTTGTTGTCGTGATACGCCTTCATGTTCGCTTTGTATCGCTGATCGTGTCGTCTCGCACTGGCGTACGCTCTGCGAGTTGGCGTTGGCGTTGACGGCAACTTCGTGCGAAGCTCTCGATTGTATAGGAGCTTTGCCGGTGTCGCCAGTGTTGCCGGATGAGGCGTCGAGCGATAGATGAGCAGAAAAGCTAGCATAGCTCGATGCCAATCACGGTTGCTATTTCTCGCTGTTCTGATCGCTTTCATGAGAGTAGCGTTGAATCTCTCAACTTCCGCGTTTGCTTCTGGATGGTAGGTTGTGACGCGGCGGTGTTCGACAGCGATCGCTTTCATGTATTCCGCGAACTCCTGCGAAATAAACTGCGGTCCGTTGTCCGTCACGATTTCGTCTGGAAATCCATGCTGCGCGAAGATTTTATCTAGTCGCGACGTGATCACTTGCGATGTCGTTGATCTGAGGATTTCAACTTCTGGCCACCGCGTAGCTGCATCTACGATGACTAGAAGCGTTTCTCCAGTCGGTAGAGGTCCACACAAGTCGATGTGGAGTCTGCTCCACGGAGCGCGAGGCATGGGCGATGGCTGGAGAGGCACAGAGGGAGGAGCTGGCATCTCAGCTTGGCAGGTTGAGCAGTTTCGAACTAGTGTCTCTGCATCGACATCGATTCTCGGCCACCAAACTTTTGTGCGTAGGGCCTGCTTCAGTCTCACAATGCCCTGATGCGGCTCGTGTGCGATGTCGAGCGTTTGCTTTCGCAGCACAGTAGGGATGACGATGCGAGTTCAGCGAAGAAGAAGACCATTCTTCGTCGATAACTCGTCGCGAACTCGTTGATACGCGGATAATCGCGGGTTGTCGGGCCACTTGCCTGTATTCACCGCATCGATCACCTGTTGGATTTCGGAGTCGGCTAGGGAGGCTGCGGTGATTTGTTGTCGCGAAAGTGCTCGTGGTATTGCGTGCGTCAGAATTGCGTCAATGTACTCTTCTGCGATATTTCGATCGCGATGAGGTTGATCAATCGGTAGACGTGACAAAACATCAGCTGGATTTGTCTTCCCTGGCATATGCCTAATCGTGAAGCGATATTGCTGTAGGCGTAGGGCCCATCGTTCAATGCGTGCGTGTGGTCGACCGTGCGGTCCGTAGATGTATAGGAGCGGCTTGTGGTCGGTGTGGAGAACAAACTCAGTTCCGTACAAGTAGAGATGAAATCTCTCACAACCCCACACGACAGCTAACGCTTCTCGTTCGATTTGCGAATACCGACGTTCCACATCAGAGAGCGTGCGACTAGCATACGCGACTGGGCGTGTTTTCCCGTTGATCGTCTGCGTGAGAACAGCACCAAGACCGACGGGGCTGGCATCGACTCGTAGCTCGGTCGGTGCTCCCGTGACGAAATGTGCCATGACTTCCTCGCTCGTCAGGGCATGTCGAAGTCGGTCGAATGATTGCTGCTGCTCAGGACCCCAAATCCATGGCTGGTCCGCGCGAGTGAGTCGGCGAAGGGGCTCGGCAATGGTGGCAAGATTTGGGATCAGTCGCGCACAATAATTCACTAATCCCAAGAACGAGCGAACTTCTGAGGAGTTTGTCGGCTGTCGAGCTTCTTTGATGGCCGCTATTCGAGCGTCATCGGCTGCGATGCCGTCTCTCGAAATCACGAAGCCGAAGAATTTGATTTTCGGCACCCGGAAGATGCACTTCTCCGGATTCACGGTGAGGTGACGGTCGCTGAGTCGTCTCAGCACGGCGTGGAGGCGGGCATCGTGCTCGGCGATGTCCCTCCCGAACACCACGATGTCGTCCGAGATGTTCTTTACGCGTTCCAGTCCTTCCAATGCGGTCTGTATGGCATACTGATATGCCTCGCTTGCTGATGACAATCCGAAAATCAGTCTCTTATAACGCATCACACCACGATGCGTCACGAATATCGTTATATCTCGTGAGGTCTCTTCGAGTTCAATTTGGTGGTACCCCCACTTTAGATCCAGCTTAGAGAATACCGCGGCACCGTTGAGTGCGGTAAGGGTCTCGTCTAGGGTGGGGATCGGGTGGCGCTCTCTTTTCACCGCTAGATTGGCTTTTCGCATATCTACACAGACTCGTATGTCCCCATTTGGCTTTGGAACTACCACAAGCGGGCTCGCCCACGATGTCGGGCCTGACACAGGCTCGATGATGTCCATGTCGATTAGCTCTTGAAGTTTTTTGTCCACCTTTTCACGGAGTTGAAACGGTATCCGACGGGCTGGCTGAGCAATAGGGGCTATGTCCGGATCAACATGTACACGCACCTTGTATTCCGTGAGCTTGCCGAAACCGGCAAAAACTTCTGGATATTGACGCTGGAGGTCATCGACGTGGTGGCTGGCAAGATGAGCGTCAATGTGAACGGCGCTGGCGTTGTGATTTGTCTCTTGTACACTCTCGTCTGCGACTCGAATTAGCTGTAGCGCTGCGGCTGTGTCTCGCCCAAGAAGACATCCACTGCTTCCGTGCACGACAACGAATCGTGCTGTCGTGGAAAGTTGAGTCGAGCACGAAGTCCTAGCGCTGAATTCCCCAATCACTGGCAATGGGGTTGTAGCACCGTACGTAAACAGGCGAATATGAGTGGGGGTCAATCGCAGATCAGTCGTTGATGCGCGGCCTCTCATCCACTCATATGTGCGGGCGTCTATTATATTTACCGACGCTCCGGTGTCGACCAGCATGTCGATTTCGATGTCCGCTATTTTGACGCGGGTCTTGTTTCGCGACTGCCCAATGGTGAAGAGACGGTGGGTTTCCGTGGCAGGCGTTTCACCAGTCTCACTGCCGTTGTCGTGGTGGCTGGCGATCTCGTCGTCGAATGGCTGGAAATTACTGAGTTCTTCAGCCACTGAATTCAGGCCTTTCGAGCTGCTGCTGCGACAAACTCGAGAATATTGTCCGATTTTATGACACTTTCTGCACTCCTGTCCTCTAGCTGGGCACTGTTGATCTGGAGGTTGATGTCCGTTGATCCCACAGTTAGAACACGGTCCAAAGTTAGATTGGCGCGAGTGCTGTGGCGCGTATAATCTTCTTCCTCCTCCTTTGCGGTGTCGACCGCGATTTGAGAACCACCGACCACGCCTGTCATTAGGCGCTCGATAGCCCTGTCTAGCAGTCACTTCGTCTACGTGTTCAGTGGAGGGGGTCGAGTTCTTCATCTCCATCGCCGAGGCTTGGCGATCGGCTGCTTCCGCAGCACGAGCGATATATAGAGAGAAGACCAGTCAGCTTAAGGTCCGGCTCTCTCAGCAGGCGACGGCGTAGCGACTTGGAGTTGCATTTGTCAATGAACTGATCTCGAATGTGGTCGTCCTCGTTCCCATCCTCGTCGCCATTTTTATGTTTTTATGTGTGTGAGGATGAAGTCGGACTCTAAGACTCAGTGAGAGAATGAAGGAGGCATGACTGCTTTGCTCTGGAGTCAAAACGCAAGTGTGCTTTATTCATTGTTCTCCAGTATATCAATCCAACCCATGTACATTTGATGTATCACTGTACACTATATTTACAAAACATGACCCGGTGACTTTCCGGTGTTGTTTACAATATATTGCTGATATGGTGCGATGAGGTGATGATAAATGACGGGGAGAGCGGAAAGGAAGTAGGAACAGAAAGTAGCTGTCGGTGTATCAAAGATCATGATGAGAGAAAGAAACCAGAGAACGATAAGAACTTGACAGTGGAAGGGTGGCGGTGAGATGGCTGACTATGGAATGAATGAAACATGCTGTTTACTGCTACACCATAGATAGTCACAATATGTCTCGTGCAGACACAATACCTGCCACACAATATGGACATATTTTTCTTTACATTTCCTGTGTTTCATTCAAAGGAATTTACGTTCCATTCTCAAATCCTGATGTATCTAACTGATCACTATTCTGAAGTTACTCGACCAGGAATAGCACGATATATCAATACACCTCAATAACAGAAACATTTTCGACTGACTGCTGTAAGTTTGTTTGGTCTAATTTCGTATTTCATTTTGATAAACCATACGTTCAATATGTTACAGTAAACACATGTAAACAAACACGTACAATTTTATAGAATGTATTTCTTACTGACAAGCAAGCAGGGAAACAAGTACAACATAAATAACATTGGTTGAGTTCAAGTTCGGTGCTAGTGCCAGTGCTAGTGCTCGTGCTAGCTCCCAAATAACTGCCTTAAATCGAGCTCCAACGCCAGCGGTCAGACTGAGGAAGCGATACCGATCAAATTTATCGATCATAACACGAGGGGCTAGCTGCATCGCACCATCGCGAAGTCCGCAGGAAGTGCGCGACGAAAAAAAAAAAGTTACGGCCATTGTTATTGAAGTCAAAAATTAAAATGCCACAAATTTCATCCCTTCTCCAAAATACGATCTTAATTTTGCCCCCAGGCTCAGATTTATGTAGCCTGTGTCCCTGCCATGTCTAGAGTGTTCATGGTGTTCGTGTAGGTTACGTGAGCGACCATTGCATTAGCATTTTATATTTTGCACGTAATGAGCATCTACTTTACATGGACATTAATGTGGGTCTCGCACAGCAATATTAACACCAGCACCGAACTTGAAATGACGAAGATGATAATCCCTAGGGGCTAGTGTTGGCAGATTGGGAAAAAGTACGTAAATCGCCAACACAAACGGTGGAGCGCGGTTCAGGAGACGAAATTCAACACCAGGCCCAGCGCCAACTATGGACAATACGTCATAATTTTGAGGTCAACCTCCCACCACCAACTGATTTCAAGTTCAGTTTTATCGCCGAAAGTACGGGTGCTATAGTGCTGAGATAGTACTAGCTCTAGCACCGAACTTAAAATCCTCCATTGTTCCAGAGAAAAGACTGTAAAGCACGAATACTTAACATTGATGCTTTGAGTCTCGAATTCTTAGTATTACGACATGACATGGTTTAAACTGACAGAGAATGACGTGCAGCATAATTTCCACATAAAAACATCAAGAAAATCACAGGACTGTAGAAAAGTATTATAAACATCTTTTTGATAATTTCAGTAACTCCAAAACACCAATGACATAATATATAATGACGTAACTTAATGGCTAACATAAATCTATGACTTAAATATTACAAATCATTTCCACGCTTGATGCTAACCTCATGCGTTTCTACTGGTTAACAAACAATCAAAAAGAAAGCCAACCAAACAAACTTCAAAGGTCCAGTTATGTACCTCTTTTTTATATATATATGTATCTATTTTTAATCTCATTAGATATGATATCCTGATGTGTTCGAAAATTCTATAAATTGCTTACCAAAGAAATTATCTGTACTTGGAAATTATCATTGCAAGCTTCTTCTGAAAGGTCATTATAAATTGAAAATATACGCAAACAATCTAATTTCTTTTTTTTTTGTGACTAGTATTGCTCGTTTGTACCGTGTGTGTGTAATTTTTTTTTCAAGAAAAGTTGCTACGATTTGTTTTCCTACTTTTGTTACGCCAAATTGAAGAGGCTCGGACGGTCAAATCTATTCCATAGATCCAATAAGTGGTGCAAAATATAAACCTGAACAACGAATTGTCACTTGTCAAAAAACCACATTGATCCGTACATTGAGTTATAAACGTTGTTTTCCAAATGTCCCCGTTCGCATTCTATAATATGGAATAATAATTGTGTTTTTATGTTTCACTTGTTACTGAGTGTAGTGTCGGCTTTTGAGTCTTCGAGAGGTATGTACTCTTCTTCTCCGCCCTCATCCATTCTTGCCCAAGTTTGCAGACGAGTCGTGCCAAACAGGACAAATATCAGTCCGCTACAGACGAACACTCCGGCCCAGAACCACATCACTTTTTGCCAACCAGTGATATCAGACTGTGTGAAAGAGAAAAAAAAAAAAACACGAAATGAAAGAGTCGAGACAGACGGAAAAGTAATAACAAACAAACAAACAAACCAGAAACCTCAAAGGAGAAAGGTCGGAGAACTATAATATAGTTCTCCGACCTTTCTCCTTTCAGGTTTCTGGTTTGTTTGGTGGAATAATCAAGGTCACCCCCCTCCCGTTCCCCTTCCCCCCCCCCCCCCCGACCTCCCAAAAAATGACCTCCCGATTGTTTACTACAGCGCACTCCCGTTTCAACGAACACGTTTACAACGAAATTCCGGTTACAGCGAAATAAGAATACACCCCGTAGGATTATCTTCTCTAAGATCTTTTGTAAGTTATTTATTTGTTCGGTTATAACAAAATTTTGATATAATGAAAGAAAACGGCAGGTTCCGAGGACTTCGTTATAACGGGAGTCCACTGTAGTAATATACTTTGAAATGTTGTAGTAAAAAGACATTATTATACTACCTGAAGTCATAATATTTTATATGTGTGTGTGTGTGTGTGTGTGTGTGTGTGTGTTGGATGATTGATATGTATGTTTATGACGCCGATACAAAACAACCCTCAACGAATATACATGTACCTTCTTGAAGGAAGGGGATTCTTTTTTTTTTCATTATTATGATGATGATGATTGTTATTATTACTGCTACTACTACCATTACTACTACTACTACTACTACTACTACTATTACTACTACTACTACTACTACTACTACTACTACTATTACTACTACTACTACTACTACTACTACTACTATTACTACTACTTCTACTACAGTACTCTCCGCATAATCGGGTAGGCTCGGGCAGAGCGTTTCTTACCCGATTAAGCGGAGTACCCGATTAACAGAAGAACACGTCTCATTCACAATTGACACACACAATGTGTATGTACATGCATTGTACACTGCACCAAACACCTACACTGTATGCTGAACACGCATGCTTGCACTGCACATTATACATACATTACACTTCCTCCGTCACGAACAATAATTTACCCTTTTTTATGGACAAATATATGTCTTTAGAAAACTTTGATGTTTGACTGTAGACTCTGGCGCGCTAACATGAAGGCGTTTTCCGAAATGAACATGTCTCTTTGCGTGCACTAGTCACGTAGAACGTCGAGTTACTTTTCGAGAATTGACTGGGGAAGAGCAAAATATGTTGCATGGGCTGATTTTCTTTGCAAATTTCTCGTATTGTGAATGTTGTTGCGGAGCAAGGGAGGAGCGCAAGTGTGTTCAACTCCTGCCTGTCTATATATAAGAGTGCCAGCTACATGTGTAATGTTCGTTTACGTGTGGCAAGTCGGTACAGGTACATGTGTTTTCATGTTTTATCACTCCCCAAATGATCGGTCTTCTTTGCAAATTAGGCAGAGAATGCGATTAGCCATGGAAAATTTGACATTCATGATTCTTAAAGTGTTATGTAAGTGATAAAATGCGGGTAGAAATTAGATTAGAAGAAAATTATTTACCCATTTATGCGGAGAGGCAACCCGATTATCAGATAATTTTAATGTGCATTGGAACTGATTTTGACATTACTACCCAATTAAACGGAGTACCCGTTTAAGCGATACCCGATAACGCGGAGAGTACTGTACTATTTTTATTTTTATCAATATTACTACTATCTATCGTGGTCTACGCAATGAAATCGCCGCTCTCTTTACCTGGCACAATGTGACCATAAATCTATTATTATGTTGGTTGCAAAGATCCATGGTTTAAATACGTTTCTCTACTCGGCTAATTGAATACGCATTTTGTATTACTCCAAATTTCTTCACTCAAAAGTATGTCTGCGTGAAAGCATTCTTCTGGATATTTCAACTACCTGCGAGTAATCACTGTACCACGTATTACGCTACATAGATGCCGGAAATAATCACATTTCCACCTTTTGAGAATGCAAGCTTAAAGAGATTCAGTCCAGTAATAAGTTTGTCTGATAAGGAAGGGTAAAATCTTTTTGGGAATAAAATTTGCTTTTTAATTAGCGGATAAATATTAAGGAAGTTATGAAATGATGAAGTTTCTCTAATTTTTGCAGAACAGTTCTCATGCAGTTGATCTGAATATGAAAACGAGTAAGCTCATGATGTCATCACTTTACAATATTATTTTCCATCGATCGTGCACACACACACACACACACCCGCACACACACAAAAAAAAATGACGGAAATTGAATGTTTATGTTATCAAAGTATGAAACATGATGCTATTCCTGATGAAAAGCTTTAGAATAGAGATCGGATATAGATGTATACGAATTTGAGACTTGGGCTTAGGCCCTTATTGCATTTGAATTAAAAAAAAAATGGAAATTTCAAACTATTTGGCAAATTGAGAGAGGATGACATCACCACTTTACTATTTGCATATTCTGTTCAAGAACTGTTTCCTGAAAATCAGTGAAACTTCGAAATATATCATAACTTCCTTATCTTTCATCAGATTTATCAAATGTCCATTGTTGTGCTACGAGAATCTTACTCCTTCTGTTCAGACTAATTTTCAACTGCACTGGAATTCCCCTTAAATACGTGTTGCGTTCCCATTTACCTGCACTTCAGTGAACACTCCTACGATGTAAGGCCCGACAATCCCGCCGAGCGTTCCGGCGGTGTTCACTATGCCCATAGCCGAGCCCGCGTAGACTCCGGCTACGTCAAGCAGCGACACGAAGTGACCAGCAAAGGAAGTACCGATTCCGCCCATTGCCAGCATGACGAAGACCACTGACATTGCGATGTTACACCTGGCAAAACCGGTCAGTACGAGACAGAAAGCTCCGGAGAAGAACCCTGAAAAAGAAAAAAAAATAATAAAGAGAATGACAAGCCAAAATATTAACATACATACACACACATACACACACACACAAACACACACACACAAATGATATTAGGTGAAACAAACTGTATGCTTGACGCTACTGCAACATAAGGGGGAAGACAGTAATTGTAGTCATTGGTAGTACTCTTGTAAAATATCACATCTCATTAGACTTTTGAATAGTAGGTTGTTGTTTTTTTCAGTCGATTTCTGTCAGGTGACTTCATTTATTCGGATGTTTTTGTGGTGTTGTTTATTTGTTTGTTTGTTTAAAAAAATCCTGCTTTAAAAGGATAGTATAGCATTGGCGGAGATGAGGATTGGGCTTTTAACTATAAAGAAACCGCCCTTAAAATAGTAAAGAGCATACCATTCTAAGAGGAATTCAAACGTTATTTAAAAAAAAGTTGGTTATGGAATGGCTGAGACATCAAAACACAAAGTAAAACAAAGCATTCGTAATAAAAATGGGTCAATGCACTTTTTATTAGGTTGCTCTGTTTTGGATATCTCGGCCATTTCCAAACCGATCCACCGGCGGCGGAACGTTTTCAAAAGTGGGGGGGGGGGGGGGGGGGGGGGGAGGGCACTTCCGTATTTCATGAGCTAACAAGCAAAAAAAAAAAAAAACAACAACAACCTTCAGCGCACCTTCTGGTGCCACCTCTGGCGCCACTTCCGGGTTTCTTCAGCCGACAAGCAAAAAAAAAAAAAAAACCAAACAAACAAACAAACAAACAAAACAAATAACAAAACAGGTCTTCAGCGCAAAAACAAAGCCATATACCGCGCTCACACTTCAAGGTTTCTGTCTATTTCTTTCTAGTGCCACTTCCGGTTCCGCCAGCCTGCGATTTTCATCAAATAAACGTTGATTTCCTATTGGAATTACATCCTCTTTCTCATTTCATATGAGGTTTCTCATTATCTCACCAAAAAATGTTAGAAACCTGAAGCTAGGTCTCAACCAAAACAATACAAGCCCTTTATGTGACATGGTGTACAACAGGGTCACTTATCAATGCCGCCGGGGTAAAAAACAAAACAAAATAAAACAAAACAAAACAAATCATCAAACAAACAAATAAATGAAAATACAGCAGAAGCCGTTGCCTAAGGCCGTTTTGCCCTAGCAATTAATCACAAGAGGATCGAGCCAGCAAAATGTTGTCACAGGAGACCGAGTTGCAAGCCATCAGCGAGGGGTAAGCGGCAGCGAGAGGACCAGCCTCTTTCACCAGTCTTCTGCGACCAGGTTCCGACCGCCTGTAACTTTTTTTTTTTTTTTTTTTTTTTTGGGGGGGGGGGGGGGGGGGAGTGGTGATGTGGCACGTTCGATCGCTTGGTGTCTTGCGAGCACTGCGGTCGTTGAAGGTGGTCGCACGAACCCGAGGCGGTCGTGACAGGTCGCATCCGAACACTGTTTACTTTGAACATGCTCAAAATCCAGACATGACAAGATGCGACCGATCAGTTCATACGATCAGTTTTGCGGTTGTCGGTTTCACGACTTGATGAGAGAGGTCGTAAGATTCGATAGTCGCATTTGGCCGACTGATGGTCGTGCAACTCTCGACCTATAGACATTATTGATAGAGACCAGTCTTGCGTACGATGGGTGCGATTGTGCTTTTAAGACCTTGAGCATACATGGCATAATGTTGAGACTGTTACAAGGCCAATTGTAGCACACCTTACAACGTTGTACTACTGTTGCACGACTGTATGTGCCTGTATATTATTTATGCCTGCATGGAGAAGAATGGATACTGCTGCTGTTCTTCAAAATCCTCTCATAGGGTGGTCAGGTTCAAGCGCGCCGGAACACTTTTGATTTCGGGGGGGGGGGGGGCAAAATGTCTACGGGGGCACATTGTATAGATGATGACTGGCAGGGTTAGGGTTAGGGTTAGGGTTAGTATATTATTACACCCGAAGGGTTTGAAATGCTATTGAGGGAGGTTATAAGTCCCGAGACAAAGTCGAGGGACTTATAGCCTCCCGAAATAGCATTTTAAACCCTGAGGGTGGAACGTTTGGTACATGTTCCCGACAACAAAAGTCATCATCTGTTATATTATATGGGTTAGTCAAATACGTCTGTACGTCAAGGTCAACCACCAGCACAACGCACTCGATCGCTCGAGCAGATCCAAATTCACTGTGCGCGGGTCCTTCTGTCATTATTTTGTTGCCTGAAAATGTTTTCCCATGGGATAACATTACAAAAATGTTCTCCCATGGGCGAACATAACGAATGTTCCTCCATCACGTGACTGTGTTTAGCCAATCACTAACCGGTATTTGACTAACCCATTTAATATTAATTTTTATGTGACGGTGTGAGATCCTCGGCGAGGGAGCGAAGCGACCGCGGGGGGGGGGGGGGGGAGGGTGAGGGGGAATACCCCCTCCCACGGTACGGACTTTTTTTTTTGTAAAAACAGAGTATAAAGTCGCGTTTATAGAGCATTAAAAACAAATTTCTAGGGAATCAAACATAGTAAAACAAAATTACTGCGAAGGACTATGATTATAACTTACGTGGGCACATGTACGTGACGGTGTCAGATCCTTGGCGAGGGTGTGGATTTTTAAATGGAGGGTGTGGGTCGGTAACAACCCTGGTTATTACTGAAGTTGTATGCCCTGCACCCTCTTCTTGAATAGATCTAGAGAGGAGCAGTTGACAGCATCCGGAGGAAGGCTGTTTCACAATCGAGTGGCATCCGGGAAGAACGATGACTGGTAACATACAAGCTGTAATGTTCTTGTGTGAGGGACAACAAGTTTCAGGGTATGTTCACGATGCAGGTACGGAGATTGTGCAGGTATACTGTGTAAGTCTGTGGGATGTCCACTAGGGAGTTCATGACCCTGTACATCATTGCTGCCTTCAGCTGGGCTCTGCGTTCCTCTAAGTGTTTGCCAATGCAGCTCGTGAATCATTGGCGTAACGCTACTTGTCCATCGATAGTCGGAGAGGACAAAACGTGCAAAACGTCGCTGGACTTTCTCTAGTTTGGTGATGTTCTCCTGTGTAGAGTGGTCCCAGAGAGTGCAGGCATATTCCAGGGCAGGGCGAAACAGAGTTGTATAACACTGGATTTTTGCTTTCCTTGGGCAGGCATTGATGTTCCTTCTGAGGAAAGCTGATGTTGAATTTGCTTTCTTGCTTAAGGTATCAACATGATGGTTCCAACTGAGGTTTTTAGTTAGGTGGACTCCAAAGTACTTCGCAGTATCCACCCTCAAAAGTGTCTGCCCTTGGAGGTAGTAGGACTGGTGATAGGTTTCTGTTTCTTGGTTACAGTGAGGACCCGACACTTTGGGGGATTAAAGTTCATGATCCAATCCTGTTCCCACTGCTGAAAAACATCAATTCAGTCCTGCTGTAGTGCAAAAGAATCCTGTTCTGAGGTGATTTTGCGATATAGCAATCAGTCATCCGCGAACAGACGTACTCTCGTATAAGAAGTCAAGTACTCTGGCAAATCACTGATGTAAAGAAGAAACATCAATGGTCCTAGGACACTGCCTTGTGGCACCACAGATGTAACGTCAGTGATTTTCGAGGATGACCCTTCAAGGATCACCTGTTGAGTACGGTTCTGCAGGAATTCAATTGTATAGTCATAATATATTTTGATAGCGGATGACTATGCCAAAATACCATGCGCCTATGCCGACATCAAGTAACTATTCCGGGACCAAAGCATAAGCGTGGATACTAAAAGCATATCAGAACTATAATCTAACTTGAATCTTACACACTAAAAAAATAAAGGTTCAAATTTGCACCCTATTTGTCCCTATTGCAGCACCCTGGGGTGCACAATTGCACCTTTTATTATGCATTAAATCTCTTAATATTTATATTCGTACCTACAAAGATGCAGCCATATCCATCAGAGTTTAAGTTTGATCTTACGAGTGAAACCTTGGTACTCGTAGTCCAAATTTTCAATTCACAATGGGAAATGTTTATGGTGCATGTTTGCACCAATGATTCGCACAAAACTGAGGGTGCAAATTCGCACCCCTGCAGGCTAAAGAGTCGGCGTATTGCACCTCTAAGGGTGCAAACTGCTTATTGGGTGCAAGGTCGCACCCCATAGGGTGGTTGTATAGCGACAATTTGGGGGTTCAAATTTGTACCCGTAATTCTTAGTGTGTACTGACAAATTCATAAACAAAAACATACATTTTGACGCATTATCACTTATTAAGAGATACGATCAGCTGTGGTCTACCTATGGCTGACATCAGTTTTCGAATCGTCGTCTTCTCCATGATTTCCCGCGCCAGAAGTCGGTCCGTCAGGTAGCTCCCTGATATAATGGCGACGAACTGGAGAGTAAATGGAAGCGCCGAGTACACACCCGTCTGTGCAGAGTGAACCGCAAACGAAAGATTACGTAATTACTACATGTGCGGCGCTGCTTTATGTGCAAGTCCACTTGAAAAAGACTATAATCAGAAAGAAATCTTATCACTATCGGATACAAAGTCCAAAAATTCTTAATTCACTTTCACATTTTTGTATTTTGTTTTTAGCCAAAAATAAAATGAATAAGTGTCAAATAGTTTTTTTTTTCTAACTAAACTAAAGTGTAAGTCAAGCACTGATATAAAAAAATGACTATGAAAGTACCACATTGATTAACATTAGACATGCATTATAGTCATCCGTATCACTATCAACATTACCTTCAACATGAATATCATCATCATTTTTTTATTATCTTATTCATTATCGGGTCAATAGGGTCATTCATTCCTTATGTCATCACCTGTTCAATAGGCACCCTGATACCATCGCTGAAATAGAGCGGTAGATTGGCGAGGAGCGTGGACATACCGAGCACGTAGGCAAAGTGCGTGAAGACCAGCACCCATATGGCAGGTGAGGTCAGCATTGCACCCCACGGTACTGACACGTTACTTTTCTAACCAAATAGAAAGAGAGAGAGGAAAGTCAAGGCGTGTTTAAATGTCTAAAATCGAGTACAAATGCTATACTCTATGAAACTAAACAACAGGTCGACCTTAAATTTGGCGGATAATAAATTTTCACCTTAATTGAAAGATGGGATAATATGACATGTAATGGCACTGAGTTGACACATAATTTCCTTACATTTATTCTACTATTTTTACTGTTGCCATCATCATGGTATCCTGAAAAAAAAAAATCCGTTAACATTAATATGCTGATTCTGCATTCCTGTTTCCCAGACTACTAACTTTTAAATGAACAATACGTATACTTGCCTCGCTTAAAGCCATAATTTACCACTTGCAGATGAAACAAAAACCCAGCATTACTGCTTTAGAATGGTTCTAAAATATGAGCTAGGGATAGAAACAACCACTATAAAATTTGAATCCATATAATCGATGTTGGGTATTGTTAAATACACAAAATGTGAACAATAGTTATAATAACAAATGTATCCAGACTAAAAAGTCTACAGTTATGGTTTCCTGAGAAAAATGCTGATATCTCCTTATATTTTAGGCTTTATTGCGATTATTTTTTAATGGTAGGATGTTTTGTGATATAACAGACCTAAACATATACATCAGATGTGATATCTTGAACATTTTCCACAAATTCTACAGCAACATGCCTCAGAAACTTCTCAAGAAATGTTCGTGTTTTGCTCATATTATGCTCAGACTTTGAAATTGCACAGGACGTAAATGAACAAACCGCTCAACCAAGTACTCGAACTTTAATAATCGACTGAGTTGGCTAATGATGTTTAAAGGATGACAAAAATCCCCGGGTACACAAACGTTTTGAATATCACGTTGTCACAACATATTGCCTGACAAGTATTATGCTAATGCTGTGTAGCTTTCATGACTCTCCATCACCTGTTGCCGACTGAGTGACATTATTGAAAACTTTTACACGATAGAATCTATACAACTCTATACCATTGCAGCATGTAGGATAAAAATGGCGGATTCTTGTTTCTGTCAAATTATCCTGTCCCCGATACTAACCCTAACCATGTCAATGATTAATTTTACCGAGCCTGAAAAACGGAGCCCTTCTTTCAAGTACGTTCTCTCCTCCACCGATATCCACGGGTGATCCGCGGGCGAGCTGTACCCAAGGAAAGACCAAGCGATGACCCATAATACCCCGCACGATCCTGCGGGGAAGGACAGAAACCTGTACAGTCCCAATCATTATTGCAATGCTTGCAAACATCTTAGGTAGATCGGAAGTGTAAAACGAGTCTCCGAAAAGACAAACAAAATAGGACTGAAATAATGACCACAAATAATAACTGAGACGGGAGAATAAGTCTCTCTTATATTGACAATGAAGGGTTTCTGGGACGAATACTGTACTATGTGGCTTTCTAAAGGCCAGTCGGTAGAGCACCGGGCTAGCAATCCGAAGATCTCGGGTTCGAATCCCGATGGGAGCCCATTTTCTTTGCTCATTTTCCACTTTTTTTTTTTTAAATCAGGTTTTTTTATTGATTCATCTGGTAGCCTATAGTAAATTATGCAACTTGTTTGCGTCGGGGCAGGCAAAATAACACAACAGATATCAAGACTTCTCGGACGGTCTTGCCTCTTGAGTCATTGGATCACGCCCGACATGTCTGACACTGACCTCGTAGTCGACCAACACAAGTCGGATTCATCGGACATCGATCCGATACACTTCTGTGGGTGGCCGGAAAAAGCAAACTATGCTTCCGACGAGAGACCAATGAGAAAAAAAAAATCGGTGGGACGGCCGGGGATATTATCCAGAATGACTCAATGTAATCATTGCAGATCAATACTGACCGTAAATGTAGAAAGTAAAAGGCCATCCGCCGGCTATATCTAGGTTGATCAGAAAACCTGTGAGTGCGTTGCCGATGATTTTGCCTAAGTTGAAACCTAGCACAAAGAGACAAAAACTTCGATGAAAATTAAATTAAAAAAAAGATTGAAAAGTGCCGGAAAAGCAAAAAGCTACAGTGTTTCTGTATTATCGAAAATGAAAATAGATCTTAAATTCTATTCTATATGGCAAAGTGATTAGGCAGGAGACTCATCGTGCAGTCAACAGCCAGACACAAATTTTTATGAGTCGTATTTTTGTAATGAGATACCATACTATACTACTCTAATTATTGCACCTACTGTGTCATACTGAATATGCTCTGTTGCAATGAACACTTTCTCTTTCCTTCTCTTATATCTCTCTTATATATTAGCTTTCCTTTTTTCTCTCCCCTTTCTCTCTTTTTCTATGTATATTCATATGCAATATACACACAAACTCACATATATATATATGATATATATATATATATATATATGATATATATATATATATATATATATATATATATATATATATATATATATATAATGTTTTCTATGTAACCTATGTACGGCTTAATGTCTCTCCCTCTCTATTTCACTCTCTATGCCTGATACTAGTGCATCTCACGTAGCTTCCACTACATTTCTGGAGGGGTTATATCATTACAAGGTTTTTTGTTTTGTTTTGTGTGTGTGTGTGTGTGTGTGCGTTTGGTCTTATGCCAGAAGAACGGCCATTAGCTTACAATATGTTGGGTGGTAAAAGCGCTTGGTTTTGTTCCAACATGTTATTTAGAAACAGTGGATGGAATAAAACGTGAATATTAGATATCATGGTTTTTCAAGGAGGTCTAAAAGTTAGCACCTGTTATAATTTGGATCTGATAATGGAACAATAATATTGTTAATTGTTGTTAACTGTGTTTGTCTGTCTTTTTTTCTTTTAAACTTTGTTATATGTATGACCCTTGTTTCAATTTCTGTTACATTATACGTTGTATCTACGGACCTGCGAAAGAACAGTCCCCAGACTGAAGTGTGTGCCGCACTTAAATCAAGGGATGAAATGAAATGAAACGGCTTGCATAATATGACGAAAGCGGCACAAAACACTGAACGGCATCCGGGTATCCATAGAACTCAAAAACTGACACAACGAACAGAAAAGAGCATGACGAGTGTGATATACCTGCGACTCCAGTAACACTCAAGATACTCCTTTCACTTGGATGCGCCCATTTTGACCACAGTGCCTGCATCGATGGGAAAGACACACCCTGCAGAAAAGAGAGCGAGATTAGTAAGAAACGAAGGAGGGGGGGGGGGGTGGAAGAGGAACGAAGATATAGACAGATATAAGATAGAATGTAAAAAAAAAAAACTACGTTTTTTGTATGTAATATACATACATAATAATATGTGACCCTGCATCACAAAACCAACAAAAATTCGCCAGACATGGATCTTTAGTTAAGGGCAGATTCTGAAAGAGCAGACTCTAAGCTTTAAATTGGTGTATAACTCAATTCAAATTGACTTCCTTAACCTATCTAAATACTATAAAAAAAGCATACACTCTGGAAAAGTGTGAACTGAGAAAAGAGGCTCTGAAGTACAGGGTCTATTCAAGCGCTTAATCTTTACCAAGCCGTGATAGCTGTGCGATGAAAGGGACAAAACACAGGATGTAAGCCACCGGAGCAACAGCAATGAAAGGATTATCAAATTAAGCTGATATTGAGCACGTTCTATGAATACATTCTGTCCATGAATAACGCCAACTTTCAAAGCAGTAGCATCATCCTTTCAAAAGTTATTAGACTTGAAAGTGACGAGTATGCAAAGGTATTCATGAAACGAAAAGTGACATACTTGATCATACCTGATCATTCTACTCTCCCCCCAAAATGGTTGTAGAAAATCTGCTAAAAACACTTTTTCATTCATGTTATGATCCCAAAATAAAGGATAATGTAGAAGAAGGATAGCTCTTTCAGAAAATATGAAAAACCTAAGATTGACTCGGTTTGACCAATTTCAACTTTTTTAAGTCCTCACGTAAACTCAAGGGGTGCGACATTTTGTTGGTTTTTGTGATGCATGGTCACATATATATGTACATAACTATATACAATATATTTATGACGTGTCAATCGAAAAAACTAATAAAAATTACTCTTTTCTCGTTGTAAGGTGAGATCTTTGCGATTTAAGCTGCTCAAAAACGTATAGAAATTGATAATAAAAAAAGGGAATACAGCTGTATTTGTAACCATAACTTCAAGAATATCCTTGTTATGCCACAAGTGAGGTATCGCTTGTTAGATTTTATTTTGCTCTATTTGATGATGAAGTTTCTTTAGGATGTACGAAATTGGCGCTTGGCTCATTAATTAGAAAGGTTTAAAAGACAAATTCGATCAACAAATATAAACTCATCTTTTTGATAGATATGTTCAAATGATGAGCAATTAAGAGTTTATACATATTAGTATGCATTTGTTTCTGTATCATTGTGTCTCAATGCTCATTGTTTTTAGTACATTATGATATTATGATTTCTGATCTTGCCTTTGGTACTATTTTTATATGCGCTACATTTTTTTTTTTTAATCCTTGCATCTATATCTGTGTATGATAACGCATCTCTATTTTCTCACATTTTTCTTTTACCTTTCATATGTTGGTTTCGATTACTTTTTTCTTCTCTTTTCTGTTTGCGTTACACTGTGTAAACCTACCTGCAATATTTCAATATTCTGAACAAAGCGTGAAAGTGTACTTTTTACTCGTTGCCATATCACTTTTTGGCCATTATTTTTGTACATTCTGGTAACATAATTTATTTTGTTTTTGCATATGGTAATCTCCTGCTGTTTTTACTTTTAATTTGTTAATTTTTGTATCTCTTTTACTTATGTAGATATCACATCTTGCTTGTTTCTATGTGTTCGTTTGCTTTCTTTTTTGTTGCTGTTGTATTATGTGATTTTTACTCGCAATATGTACTATTTGTAACAGGGCTCACTTGAAAAGCAGGCCCTTGGGCCCTGAACGTGACTACCCTGTTCTTTTTTTTTTTAATAAAACTGAATAAATAAATAAATAAATAAATAAATAAATAAAATTGCGATCAAACCCTGTCGGAAAGAACACAGTGTCCCATAGTGTGTTCACAGTGTGTTCACATTGTCGAATTTATGAAAACGCTCGAATTTAACAGTGTGGAGATAATTTCACACTGTGGTGTGTTTTTCACAGAGTGTTCACATAGTAGTACTCTGTTCCACACTGTGAATTGGTGACTCACATTGTGTTCACACTGTTAAAACGCTCGAATTCAATGTGAAGACATTCCACACTGTGTTCACAACGTGTTCACACTGTGTACACCCTGTGTTTCTCACACTGTGGAATACTGTGTTCTTTCCAGCAGGGAACTCTTATACATAAATACATTAAAGCTTACATAAAAAGAAGGGAGAAAAAGATTCGCATTCACATCGAGAGAGATGCACATAAGTATAGACAGACTGACAAATAGACGGTGAGACAAACAATGTGAGAGTGAGGGTATTAACAGGCCAACACGATTGCATTGTACCATAATATCATAGGGAGTTTTCGCTACACGACAGGAAGACCGAACTCAGTACGCGGAAGCAATCAGCTGTGACAGTCCCCGCACTCGTTCGCTTTCCCGTTAGGGCGGAGGCGTGGGGACAAGATCGCTGATTGGCTGGCTTGCTGGCTGGCTCAATCCTGCGCAGCATCGGGACCGAACGCTATTTTGGCCGAGTACCATACTTGTTTTACGCGTTTCTCGAATTTGATCACGCGCAAAAGCAAATTTTGCACACGGCACGCTCAACTACCGGCCGCGTCGTGCGTGCGAAAGCTCGCTAAGGATTAAGAGCGCAGACTGCAATTCCGACGTGCGAATTTAAAGAAGGGCGCGTCCTCCTTATCCTCGTAAAGTCGCGCTTTACCGGGATTCGTCTCGCTTGATATCTAAAAGACACTTAAGGCAGACGATCGTCATCCCTAATGGTACGTAAACTCCGAACGACCGAAGTTTGTGCATGCAGTTGCGCAATGCCAGACTCGGTGCTATACTATATCCATACACGTGTGGGACAATAGCTGCCACTGAGACACGTATGTGTATGTGCGTGTGTGTGTTCGCTTCATACACAAACATTGTGACCGCGAGCTGCAGTGATTGGAGGAGAGAGGCCAGAAGACGCGTGGCTCTCTTGGCCTCTCTTCATGTGCATGCGCATTGAGAATGTGCGTCCATTCGGAAGCTCTCGTGGCTCGCTCGGACAGCCATTTTGGGTCAGGAGATTTGTAGCACAGAACTCTTGTAGTCTAGAGTGTTGTTCGCTGACCCATTGAGCCAGCGCTATTCTCATTCGGGGTCACTACATTTGATACAGAATGGGGGAGGCAGCGTGTTGCGTTCGTCTCCGTGCCGCACAAACCACTCGCCACGATTGTTTGCCTTTAAGATGCAAAATTATACACCTAGACAAAAAACAAACAAGCAAACAGACAAACAAACGAAACATAAAAACACACACACACTTTAATACCCGTTCTGCATACTTAGGTGACTGAGCCTTTACATTCACCATGCACTCCTTAGCTATTCTATTTTTGAACTCATGTCATTTGGGATGCTTAAATTTTCTCTGATCAGACCCACTAGGGATTGTCGAACCGTTTCAGCTCTTAACGGTATTTCAACAACGACGACAACAACGAACAACCAAACCAGCAAGCAAACTTACAAAACAACAACAACAACAACAACAACAACAACAACAACAACACGACCAGTGATGACCAACCTCGCCCAAGCCGCTGAAGAAGCGGGTCACGAAGTACCACCGGAAGTCTGCCATGGCTGCCACTGGACCTAGGAGAGTGCAGACACTGGACAGAAGAAAACCGAAGCCCAAGACCCACTTCATGCCGTACTTGTCGGCGAGCCAGCCGCCGGGGATCTGGGTAAAGATGTATCCGTAGTTGAAGGCTGCGAATATCAGCTCCTGCGTGTGTGCGTCCCAAAGAAACTTGCCGTCTCCATTTGTCTATATACAGCACATGGGTGTCACATATACGAGGTAACAGTTCATTACTTTACATTTCCTTTTAGTTACGTTCCCGTTTTTACATCTACATAAATTGAAGGTGTACAGGTTCATGGATCACACGTTCATAGTGCTTCTGAGAAGTATCAGCAAAGCAAACACATCCTGGTACAGAACCAGACAGGACTGAGTTTAGCTGATGAAGTCGATGTATCGCTTGAAATAATAAATTTAATTCAATTCAATTCAATTCAGTTCAAATTCATTTCTTCTTTTTTTTTTCACAATGAAATAATATATAAACATAAATCCCACTTTCTTCAGTGACAAATATTATGCATGTAGATTTGTACAAAGATAATAATTAAAAACTTACAGCAGGGATACATTACAATGGTTGCTAAAGTAACGAAAATGAAATAATTGTCAATATGCATTGTGCGAAAAAACAACAACAGAGGGACCCACTAAAAAGACAGAGCTTGTAGAATGTGAGCCCCTCTTAGGTAAAAAGATTTAGTGCAAAGATTGATTGAAAACAGCAACTAAGCGACACAGAAGGTTTGGAGAAATATTTGGCTTGTCAGTAATGTAATCCTCAGAACCACATTTGGGTTTGTTTGACTCATAAATGTGCCTAAGAATTTACGGATACTACCACTCTTACTTCTGTGATTGACGTTTTGTTTGGATCAACATTCTGTTGACATGTCTGGAATATCTCCTCGCTGCCATTCCAGGAAACCCGTTGGGTGACGTAGGTTTCATTCACCATGGCTACCATGGTAACGCTGACGTTCTGTCTCATGGCGCAAATCACTGCCATTCCGAGGAACACAAGGATGCCGAGCTGATGGCGGGTGTGGATTACTCCTGGAACTGCAAGAAACAGGGTCCTACCAATGCAATCGTAACAAAACATACACACACACACATACACACACACAATCAAAGATTTTGCCGATGACACCATCTACCAGTCATTGCTAAGGCACTAATGTAATTAACAAAAGACATAGTACATAACTGTAATGCACCTTTCCGTAGACAGATCATAACTAGCTTGTTTCCCTGTTATGCTGTATAATAAGGTTATCAAAAGACATCGCACAATCTTTGTTTGGGTAATTTTTGGTGGTATTTCCAAGTAATCTGAAGAGAAATACTACAAAAGTTATCATTAAATGTAATTATGAGGGTTATTCAGATATTTATTCTGTCATACATGTAGGTGATGTTGAAGATATTATAAATCACCACAAGTCAACATGCATTTCCATTGCATTGGTCCTTTAATCAACCCACAATACTGTACATAGCGCATTATCCATTAATGCAGGTTGTAAACGGAAAAGGGAGTGTACATTATTTTGGTCTCTTGCATGAGAAAATGTTCTCTTGCATTAATTAGAAAGATAGATGGGACGTTCAAACATCGAAAGGATTTGGCCAAAAGGAATGCAAAGAAAGCATACACCGAGATCGGCTATATAATAACTCACTTTTATTTTTACCAATGAGATGTTCGGTCTCTCGTCCAGTCGCTTCTGGGAGAGACTCCTTCGACGACTTTCTGAGATCCATTGTTTCCGACGTCGAATACTATTTCCACGGCACTGGTAGATGTCGAGGACGAGATCGTAGTCAAAGCATCGTATTTCTTCACTTCTACTTCCAGTTATGATAAAAATGTCCCCCACTAAATCAACCCTTGTGGAACAAACACACAGTCGAACTCTGTATCACGCTGTGGGGATTCGGTGAAATGTCCCAGTATCACATAGTTACAGTGTGGATTTGAGAAATGTTTACATAAACCACACTGCATGACTGTGTGTTTGTTCCCCATAAAAGGAAAAGGAGTCAAATGTTGGGAATGGTCCATTATCATAATTGCAAGAAATTGTTTTTTTCTATTCCTCTGTTTCAATTTCATACCAATCGGGATTCATAGTATACGTATCCTGTGCAGAGATATCAAGGGCAAAACCAGCATGAAGAACAGTGATAGAAAAAGCGTGTTTCGGAAAAAAAAAAACCCAAAAATACCTTTTTCATTCCGTCACGGTGCAATCACGGACAAGTGGAAATTTCATCGTAGACAATAATAATGGCTCACAACAGCCGCCATAATATTCATTAAAGCATAACGCAAGCTGTCTGTCAAACAACTGTCAGGATGGAAAATGTATTTCCTTAGGTTTACAGATATGTATTATGATTAATAATAGCCACCATAATATTCATTCAGGCATAACGCAAGCTGTCTGCCAAACAACTGTGAGGATGGAAAATGTATTTCCTTAGGTTACAGATATGTATCAAATATAATGATATATCACAGCAGTTGTATTTTTTTTTTTTATTACAGTAGAACAGTATGATAGTCTTAGATTAGTGGAAATAGCCAAGATATGGTGGGCCTTGAAATAATTTCTTTAATTTGCTTTACAGTAATGAAAAATATATGAAATAATTTTGAACTTGAAGTTTGAATTTTATTTGTGCAGCTCAAATATGGATAAAGATCATAAATGTAAAGACTGCATAACATATTTATTTATTTATTTTATTCATTTATTATTTATTCAGTTTTCTTTACCCAGGGTAGCCCCATCAGTGGTTTACACACTGTTATCCTAGGGGGCCCTGCAACAGAACGACAAAATATAACAGTTGAACAAACACAAAATAACAAATCAAGGACATTCCTTTTTACATCATAACATCAACACAATATCAATACTCTATATAAATGAAGAAATGCAGAATTAATCCTTGTCGATGATAATACACAAACTCATATTATTTGAGAAAAAATACCTTAACATTAAACAGGAATATCAAAAATACCCGAATTCTACCCCAAGTGAGATATGTATGCTCTTACGAACGCTTGAAGAGAGGTGGCGTTTCGGACTTCAGCGGGGAGCTGATTCCAAATACATGATGCATAGTGTGAAAACGATTTTTTTCCTGCTTGAGTTTTAACTTGTGGAATTATGAGACCATTATTACTTGTGTTTCGCGTACGATATGAATGTATATTACCAAGGGGCGTAATGAGTTCTTGCACATATTCGGGCATGTTGCCATGAAGTGTCTTAAAGACTGCTTTACAAGTGTTCAAACGCCACCTCTCTTCAAGCGTCATCCAACGTAACCTTCCAAGCACCTGGTTGGTTGGCGCTGTGTGATCCACCCTCCTTACCACTCTAGCCCTTTTCTTGTGTTATTTGATAAGCACATCTTTAAGGGTTTGTGAGCAGTTTGACCATGCACAAGAACATTAATCAAAATACGGTAGGATTAATGAGTTTGCCAGGATTTTAGCGCTACTTTCGGTAAGGTACTTCCGCAGGCGTCTCAGCAATACTAATCGTGTGGCAATTTTTTTACAACATTCTTCAACTTGCTTTTGCCATCTCATTGATTCATCCATCCAAACTCCTAGGTACTTATATTCCCTCACTCTATCCAATTCATTACCATCAATTTCAAGTTTCAGCCGATCAGCAGATAGCATGCAGTTTTCTTGATGTTCCTATCACCATGAACTGAGTTTTCTTAACATTCAACGTCAAACAATTTTGTCTCAGCCACCAGTTTACATTGTACAATTCAGTATTCAGCACGGTTTCAATCTCCTGGGCATCATTTCCACTGTAAAACAGAACTGTGTCATCTGCATATAACATTACTTCACACGTGTTTACTGAATTGGGGAGATCATTTAACATAACTGAAAACAGAAGTGGCCCAAGTATCGAACCTTGGGGGACACCCACACATACACTAGTACTTTCCGACAAAACCCCCTTTAATGAGGTGCGCTGTGTACGCCCACTGAGATGTATTATGAATGGAACCATCTCAATGCATTTCCCCTGACACCGTACATACATAGCTTTCCCAGTTAAAGTTCATGGTCTACTGAGTCAAAGGCTTTCTTCAAGTCCAAATACACCACTCCAGTTAGTTTACCACGATCCGTGTGCCTGTACAAAAAATCACTGAAGTATGTAAGTACTGTATCAGTCGAGTGGTTTTTTTCTGAATCCAGATTGTTCTTTCACAAGAAGGTTGTTTTCAGTAAAAAAAAGTTGTGCAGCTGGTTGTGGACTAGCCTTTCAAAAATCTTCATGACTGCCGATATTACGGAGATACGGTGATAATTGTTCGGATCGTGTTTCTCTCTGCCCTTGTGGATTGGGGTGACCTTAGCCTCCTTCCACTCGTTAGGAATAACTCCAGTTACAAGAGAGAGGTTAAGAAATCTCGTCAAGAGTACATGAATAACTGGTGCTGCTATTTTCAACAATCTCAAGTCTATCCCATCGATTCCAGAGGCTTTCTTTATATCAAGCTTATTCATGAGTTCTAACACATCATGCAACTCTATATCATCAAAGTTAAAGACACTCCCACGGTGGATTTTGACTGTACCGGTATCGCCTCTCCTCTGTACATTATGACCACACATTGACATAACACCAAAAGAAGCAAATATTCTATTCAGTTCATTTACCATTTGAATGGAATCATACACATGTTCTCCTTTAATCCTGAGACTTTCCACAGATGACCTACTCTTGATTCCAGTAAGACCCGTTAAAATCTTCCATAACTGAGCAGAGTTCCTCCTATTTGCAACAATGTTAAACACATAATAATCTTTCTTCAATGTAAACCGAAAGTTATTTACATGATTTCTGCATACACGATAAGCTTTCCAATCTGCAGTCAGACCACTACGTTCCGCTTTACGCTTCAGTCTGTCACGCTGATGTGACAATGACACATATTCATTGTTCACCCACTGTGTTTTCTTCCCTCTCATTCTCATTGTGACAACAGGAGCATGTTTGTTACAGATTGCCAAGAACGTTCGTTTCCATAGGTTCCATTGACTGTCTATGTCTAGCTGTGTTTCAGAACAGTTACGTAATAATTGGGAATTTTCAAGATCATGCAAAAAAGATTGTGCATCAAATCGTTTGAAACAACGAAAAGTAACCATTTTCGACTGCATTTTGGGCCGATAGAGCTTCCGTACAACATACACCAAATTGTGATCACTGATAGTCTCAGATATGACCTTATGCTCACTAACATTGTTTGGTGTGTTTGTTAGTACCATGTCAATCAAACTCTTGGTTGTCTCTGTGACCCTAGTGGGTTCTTCAATGACCTGTTTCAATCCATGGGTTCGACATAACTTCAAAACAAACTGACATTTTGTTTTACAAAGCATGTCATAGTTCATATCCCCTGAGATATACAGTTCTTTTCCTACGCTTGACGCTCTCGATATCGAGTCTTCAATCAACATTTGATAACGTACATCCGAACTAGGGGGGCGGTAATAATCACCGACAAGGACGGTTGAAGAGTTGGGGAGTTTGATTTCAACCCATATAGCCTCTAGTCCATCAATTTCTAAGTCTAATCGGCGCTGATACACAAAAGTGTTTGAAATATACAGTGCCACGCCCCCTCTATGTCGATTGCGGTCACGCCTCTCTACTATGAAGCCATCGAAACAAATCTCTGCATCAGTTACATTGTCATCTAAGAGTGTTTCTGACAAAGTAATAACATCAAATGGCTTATCAAATAACTTCTCTGACAAAAGATCATATTTGCCTAATAAGCTATGCACATTCAGATGCGCAAACTTTAACCCATTCAAGATAAAGAGTCACCGATTGTCTTGTTGTTGTTGTTGTTATTTGAATTTATTTGGCGTTTATCATTCCTCGAGGAATATTTACGCCAAATCTATATTCATAAAATTTCTATTGGCTGTAGTCTCTTTCGGAGTCTACAATTTGCTGGGAGTAGATGATTCTCTTTGCACCTCCTCTCTTGGATCGCCTTGTTTTCCTCCGGCGGGCGATTCCCAAGTCGACAATCGTTTGCCATACGGACTGTGGAAGCCTCTGATGTACATAATTATGCAGGGGTGTGCGTGCAGATGTTGGTCCTTCCATACGACAAGTCAGCTCTGTGTAGATAGGTGTCTGATGTAAGACTACCACTGGCTGCAGCTCCTTCTCCCTCTATCGGGCCTGGATTTGGGTTGATATCGCCGGCTTCTAGAAGAAGAGACTGGAAGGACGCGTTAGAGTTGGGATAGTAGCATATCCGTACTCCACTGTACTTGTGAAATGTCCATCCAGTGATTTTTGGTGGACTGGCTGGTTGCAGTGTGCATGAGGTACATGCTTGTCTGTGGTTGTAGCATGTCCCCACACTGCATAAAAGTGCAAGGAAGAAAAATGCACACAAGCTGCCGGGGTCCATTGTGATTGACAGGTGCTATTGTTCACAACAAAAGAATGTCCATTATACTGGTTCAAGGATGAGTAGCCGTGGTATCCTGTCCATGCAATGTGTGGTAGATCATGGCCACTACAGTGCTCAGCTCAGGCGAAGACAGTCAAAACATATTCCCAAATGTTTGGTGTGAAGGTAGAGGCTAGATGTCACCAAAAGTATCCAGGAATGTCCTCGAGTTTAGACAAATCACTCACACCAGTCAGAACATGAGGAAACACCACCAAACAGGAATATAGAAGCACAGTACAGGAGCAGGGTGCGGGGAGCTGCACTCAGTGCGGTGCACCCTTTTTGAATATATTATAATTATACCACAAAAATTATAATTATACCACAAAAAGAATACTATAGATCGATAAGTTAAACAGAGTAAGAAAATATTACTTACAGTCATGAAATAGACAAACTGTGGTTACGCTGTCATTGTGCAGCGATATTCATGACTTCCTGGGTTATGTTAAGGAGATTGTTATAATAAAGCAATGCCTATTACATTTCCCAAAAAAACAAACAAAAACATTAGGACATTCGGACACCCCTCCGACACCCAAATACAATTAAAAAAAATAGAATATTTTAAAATTATATTAAAAAAAATAGTATATATATATAAAAAAAAAATAAGACTATAGGGAAATACTAAATTCGTTCTCATTTTATATAGTTTATCGCTGTCCCACACCTTCCCGGCCAGAAAAGTGAAAAAAAGAAATGCTGTCACCTCATCCCCAACCCAAAAATTGCCTTCCGAGTTTTGAAAAATATACATTCAAAGAGTATAAGGAAAAAATGTTCAGCATCAATGGTCAAGCGATGTCATGCGTATATGGGTGCCACCTAAAATGACCATAAATCTTCTGCTGCAGGCGCTACTGTGGCAATGAAAATGCCTTCAGCGTGTATGAGCACGTGTTTAAAGAGTTCACACCAGCGTGGATCTAAGATATTAGTATGGGTATGTCAATTTCAGCGGTGAGGCGGGCTTAGCCGAGAGAGAGACGGAGAGAAAATACATACGAGGGAGGTACCCTCCCCAAATGTTATCTGTCTTTGTTCATTTTTCACTGCAGTCATTTTCTTCCATCAGTCTTAACTACAAAGTCCATACCACTATTCTTTGTCCCAGAATAAGTTTGGCATGCTTTATGCATTAGCGAATAATTTCTACACGCCGTAAATAATTTGTCAATCGTTAGTTGATTTTAGCACAAACGAACTGCCATATGCACACCACTAAACGTAATACAAACAAACACCAACAAACACTCAAACAAATCCTCATAATGCAAATAAACCAACTCAACACTTTTTTGTGCGTTTTCCTTGATATTTATTGATTTCATTCAAATCATTCCTAAATCGACCCATTCTGGATATAACATGAACAAAAAAGTTACAAATGGCAATTCAAAACACAAACAAATCCATTTGTCATTTTATACTACAAATAATCTCACTTCAGCATAGATAACTCGATTATAGACCAACCCTACTAACAATTTCTTCACGAGAAAGTTTAGACATGTAGGGCCCTACCAAACCAAATCCTACAAGCTTTGCTTTTTAGTGGGTTCCTCATATTACACGTTAATTATATGTCCTTATACATTTGTGCATTATTGGTTCAAACTGACCATTGTGTGAAAAAAAACTTTTCTGCTTCAAATCAAATGGAATATAAAACTTGTACGAAATGTGGAATATGGAACGTGAATAAAAAAAAAAAAAACCTATATCCCTTGAATATATTGGTTTGGATCATGTAACACCTCCTTACTTATAAGGGCATATACATACAAATCTAGAATGAAATCAGTCATAAAAAACCCGACCACCCCCCCCCCCCCCCAACCGAAACAAATCTAGGGCCTATCTATCCTAAATATTTAATCCTACCAAAATCTGTCATACCATTTATAACTACATGTATCTTTCTTCAAATCCAATCCCCAACCCACCAACCCCTGATTGACCAAAGAATTAATCATCCCACACCCACATTCACCAACCCACATACATACACACACACCCACACACGCACACATACACACACACACACGCACACACGCACACACCCACACACGAAGGTTCGATATTCGGAAGGTTCGTTTTTTTCCGAAGCTTCATTTATCCGAAACACACAATTCCCTGTACCTAGAGGTTCCGTTGATCCAAAAATGAAATTCGGAATAACGAACCTTCGAATAAAGAACCTTCGGACTAAAGAGTCTTCAGAATAACGAATTTTTGCAATAACGAATTGTAACCCCCTCCCCACATACACACCCACACACACACACCCAAACCGATACCACATTCCTTCCTGATGAAACGACTTCCCAATGTTGATAAATAAGACATAATGGACCGTACGCAGAAAAGCAGCATCCGCCCGCACGCAAGTACCACTCTGAATTTATAAACAAATCCGCCAAACCAACTCATCAAAGTCAAAGCTGCTGATAAAATCAATATCAACGTTTATGCCAGCAACAGCTTACTAGATATCCCAACCCACGCGCAGCTAAAAAACACATACGCAAAAAGCTGACATAATAAACACATTCTTCCATCATACACACACATACACACACACACACACGCACAAACGGACACTAAATTGTCATGTGCGCGCGCACATACACAATTCCTTGAAACCTCACCATGACTTTTTACACGGCATGTTTGCATGGATGTAGCCATGTTAGTTATGTGTTAGTATTTCAATGACTATGTCCAGAACGATATTACCCTGCAAAATGTGCTTCGAGGGCGGGCGACAATCCGTGCCGTCAACGCCCGTCACGGATTGTCGCCCCGAGCAGGAGGCGACAATCCGTGTAGGGGCGACAATCCGTGTCGCAACAAGGTATATCGACCTGGATATCTCAAGGGCCCATTCACGTTGTATACAAATTGATAAACAATAATGAAGCCGCCGCCCTGCCATCTTTGTAGGCATACTATGTGTAATTTGGACGCATTTTCCAGCAGAGACTGTCACCCAAATCTATGATGTGTGTGCTCTTTACCCAAATGTTAGGCAATTTTCGTTGTAAGATGGTGGCGCGGTGGCTTCAAAAGCGATAGGTCTATGAAATATCCAGATACAATACTTGTACTTCCTATTATAATCATACTTCTTATGCAGAGATCAGTGGTCTGAATAAATAAATGAATGAAAATGAACTCGTCCTTGTTTACAAAATATATTATTGTGTCTTGAGTTTTTCGTCCGTGTGTAAGTCAGCAAAATTGTAAAAAACAAACAAACAAACAAACAATAAAAACAGGAATACTGTAACTCTTATAACAAAACGCCCGGGTGTGCCATCATAACGGACAGTAAAGAAAAATAAGTCGCTCTAGTAAAATTCCCCCTCATCCACTCGTTATCTGTTGTGTATTCAATTCGTATTCCTTGTAATTTTTCTCTCACTGTTTAAACGGATCGATCCCATGCAGTTTGATATTTTACACTAGTTTACTCCTTTTAACCAATATCAGAATTTGTCTCGTATTACAATAGCTCCAGCAGGCGGACACCGCTGTGCGTACGTCTCAAAGTGTTAACGGATACAGAAAAAATGCTGAAAACTGCTCACATGACCAAAGCAAGCCAGTGAAGTAAGAGCGGGGTCATCCCACGAGACCGACACCCACGAGTCATACAGCTCACGAGTTCGACATTGAAAACAGGTCCATGAGTCATACAGCTCATGAATCATACAGCCCATGAGTTCGACATGCAGATACAACACGGGGCTTAATGTGTCGGTCTCGTGGGCCTTGGTTGAATAGTGTCGAACTCATGGGCTGTATGATTCGTGGGTGTCGGTGTCGTGACGTGCACCCGCTCTATTACCCATGCTCTAGGTATACAGCATTGTATATACGGTGGTAAACATTTTAATGCTTCGAAAACGTTATCGAGGAAATACATGTCATCTGCATATATATATGCGATAAGAACAACGTTATGCACGACACAGGATTTGGTTTAATTCAGTCAAATTAGTCAAAAATGTCATGAGCTTTCTATTCTAGCAGAACCTTCGTCAGAGGCAAATAACAAAGAAAGAAAGCAAACATACACCTATACGTACTATGAACCTCGGGGACACAACAAAACAAATGCACCAACAAGGGGGGGGGGGGGTTAACACAGACACATAACCATGATCCATGAGAAGAAGAAGAGCCCGATGTCAGTAGCGGGTAGCCAATCAGGTATGGAAGAGGGATAAAAAGAGTGAGAAGGCACAAATGAATGGTACTGGAAGGCCGGATATGACTTCAATGCACAATACATTATTATGGGTACGCAACCTGTGAAGCTTCCTGTTTTCCTGATATCTATTAGGGTGTTTGTATGTTTGTTTGTTTGCTTGTTTATTTGTTTGTTTGTTTTGTTCCCTATACGCCTATCTGTACACAGGATCCCTGTAATTATAATTTACAAGATATGTTGACTTCTGTTGATGCCTTTTGGTTTGTACATGGCAAAATCACTAGATACTTCGTAAAAATATGCATGACATAATTCTTTAACATTTTTCTTTATTTGTTATACTTCCGCTGTGAGATCATCCTCCTGGATCACTTGAACTGAAAAATAGACACAATTATGTGTCTTACCATTCATTGTCATTGCCACCTACACTTTCTTATGACAGCCAGTATAGGTCATGTAATTTTTCATGCAAATGTTTCCGACAAATTCTTACCGTACCAATGAATGGTACAACACATATATTTCGTCATAATATACATGCAGACTAGAGTAACTAATTAATCAACTATTCGATGAATTTTAGTGAACCTATAATGATACACAATAATACTGACCAGGCTATGAAATATTCCACTTTTCAATAACTTTTTGACTTCTTAACTTCAAATCTTATTTCAGCGATCTACCTCCTGTTTTAGTCTATCGTGTCCACCCTCCCCCCCCCCAAAAAAAGGTAAAAATTTTAGTTTATTTGCATAAGACGAGGAATTGATTGAAATGTATCTATATTTCTTACATTGTAGGCCTATACAGACCATTAGTTACTGTGATCCATGGGATTTGAAATCTATTATAATAATGCGCTTAGTATTTCAAAAATAAAGTGAAAGTTGCATGGAGATGAACTGACACTCTTAGTTAAGACGGACAAACCAACATGCTCTTCATTGGTATTTATATTCATACTCCTGAGCTCTTCTCCCTTTTCCATATATCTTAATGACAATTTTGTTTTTGTTTTCTTTTATTCTACGTGTTGATATTTTCTAGGAAGCGACAATAAAGTTCAGATTGCCAATTCAGAGGGCGGTCTCTTACATTGTGAGCATTATATCATTTTATCTGGTATATCTTAAACACGAACAGATGTTACTAAAAAAGTAATTTTGTAGATAGAACAGATCAAAGCTATGACAATTTCAAGTGTAGGGGCCTATATGTGAATAAATGTCGCCCTCTCTAGCTATGAGCTTTACAACCATTCGTGGTGTGGAAGCTGCCAAATTATATCGAGAACAAAATTACAAAATTATTACAAGGAAATGATTTCGCGAATTTCATTTTGCATAAGAAGACCGTATTTTCTTGATGTTTCCGATGGAAGACAAGGTATGTTGTACAGCTATTTTAGTTTTTCATGCCTTCTTGACTATCAATTGATAGCATACAGTTGCACCTTCGATGTTGTCGAATTTCGTTTTTACAATATTTCTAGTTTCATAATATCGTCGTCCTTGTGTGACACATTATGACATGCTTTAAACCATTCAATGTAATTTCCGTCCATTGACGGTCTTCAAAAAGTACTCAAGATCTTTTTCTTTCAATACATGTCTGTATCAAATCATGGATAGGCTTGTATTTTCTTTTGAAAAGAATGCAGAAATCAACTTAATACGATTCTGATCCTATAGCAACTAAGTGACATACAGGCTTGGTATACTTTTGTTTGGTTTCAGCACTTATGATTATAATTACAACGCCTAATACTCTGGTTAAAAAAAAAAAACACACACACATTTTACAACCTATTCATCTTTGACATGAAATGGTGACTCTTTTCACGTCGAAAGAAGCTGGATTTAATATAGAATGGTCTCCGATCTTTGATAGCAAATACAGTTTACGATACATCTTTCGACTGCTTGTTGCTTGTTTACTAGTATATTTTCGTATTTTATTTTGGAAACCATATACACAATAATACAATCTCATAGAGAATAAGCAGACATGAATAAACACGTGCAAATTTTTACCAAATATGTATTTATTATAGACAAGCACGTAAGAACACAAGCGCGTATAAAAAAAAAGTAATCAAGAAAAATAAACTGAAAAGCAGTAAGAGTTACGAGTGTACATAGCATCAATGCTTTGAGTCTCGAATCCTTATCGTAATGCATCATGGCATGACATAGTTTGATCCAATAGATACAAACAAGGCCCTCTATGCTAATATGTGTATATATCAGTAGTTTTCGTTTTGTCTTAATTGTTTTGATTTGTTTTGATTTGTTTTGTTCTTTTTTTTTGTATTGTGTCATAATTGTTGTTGTTTACTAGGGAGAAGCCTTGACAGGTCAATGGCCTTTGCTTCTTCCTCCACACCCTGTATTGCATATGATTGACATGTTGTCCTGTATTGTTCATTCTTTTTTTAACCAGTTGTACAAGTTGTGGAAATAAAAAATGGAATGAAATGAAAGGCGATGGTTTAGCAAAGGTTAATTTTTCAGCCACGAGAAATAGATTTTACATTTTGCAGTCGAATCCATGATAAGATAACAGCGTTGCCTTCCGAATGCATTAACGTTTCCTGCGTCAGGTATTTTATTCGCACAATAAAACCGTCTGACCAATTTATAGTTTTTGAACAGGTCCAAGGGCTGAGATTTATGTGTGATGTAACCCTTCCTAGGTGAAAGACTTTGCATAGAATGTACAACGCTGTGGGGTTTTCTGCGCCAATGGACATATACAGCTCTATTCTATTAAATTCAGTGTAACATTTTAATCCTAAACAACAAGGACTTGTCAAAAAATCCACATATGTCCGTATTGTGTCGGAAAGGCTGTTTTCTTTTTGTCCTGCTCGCAGTCTTTGGAAGCCGTGTCTTCAGGTTTCACTTGTTACCATGATTACAGTAGAGTCAGCCTTGGATTCGTCTAGAACGCCATATTTTTGTTTGCCGCCCTCATCCATTCTTGCCCAAGGCTGCCGACGAGTCGTGCCAAACAGGACAAATATCAGTCCGCCAAAGGCGTACACTCCGGCCAAGAACCACATCACTTTCTGCCAACCAGTGATGTCAGACTTTGGGACAGAGAGAAAAAAATATAATCGGAATGAATGAGGGAATGAAGTGAAGGAGACTGGAAACCGGAAAAGAGAGAGATCAAAGAAATATGATAATATAATAAAGGATATTAAATGTCCTTGAACATGAAACAAATTTGTTCCTCCCAAAATTACCTTAAATTGCTTCTGTGGTATATATAATGGTAGGTAGAAAGGTCAACGGATACCAAAAGTGGTTGCATGCTATTTTTCTTTGCAATGTTTGGACAATAATTCATAAGTAGTTGCATGGCACCGACATAACACCTCCCCTAAAAACGGAGACCGTTTTATTATCATCACTTTTCCTATGTACGGTTTTTCTATGTATGGGCAACTTCAAAAAGCCACACTGATAGTATATTACGTCTACAAAAGAAAGCTATACGTACATGCACCAACTCAGGTTATCGAGACCATTCGGATCCTTTATTCGCAGAATTAAACACACTTAAAGTAAATGATATTATTATTTTTTTTTTTTTGCAAAATTCACTCTTTATGTTTCGCTTACATAATGGTCAGTTGCCATCTTCTTTTTTCTTCTCACTATTTCAATTAAACAAGGACATACATTCTTATCCCACAAGACAATCTGACAAATTTCATTTATATAATCCCAAAACAGTGATGGCTCTGAAATCTGTCAGACACACCGGACCCAATGTTTGGAATTCTCTTCCTTCTGAAATTCGAAGTTTAAAGTCCCTGTACTCTTTTAGGAAAGCTGTAAAAACAATGTTGCTTTCTGGTTATCAGTAATTCCTTTGTCATTGTCAATGTATTATACACGAAATTCTTTCGCATAGATATCTAATAATTTACGCAATCATGTAACCGACCATGACCTGTATTAACTGTTCACAGAGTTGTTTTGTTTTGTTTTGTTTTTTAATGATCGTTGTTATTATCTAACAGTTTGCAAGGGTATTCTTACATTGTGGTTAGTCGGAATTACGTTTAGTTGAGAAGAACACTAGCCAGCCGCTGCAACGAATGGTTGTTTGAGTGGTCCCCGAAATGGAATCGCCGTTCTCTTTACCTGGCACAATGTGATCATAAGTGGACAACGCCATCTGCTGGTAACCAACTTGCTTGCGACTGGTAGCAAAGTCCGTGGGTCTTTAAAAGCGTTTCTCGTTGAATACTCATTTTAAACTTCTTTGAATTTCTTCATTTTTCACCTACACAATGATGTAATATCACGTTGCATATATCTTAGACGTCGGCAAGAACCACTTTTCCCCCTTTCGATAGTACTAGCTTTATGTATTATGGACAGAGACTATAACTCGAAGCATCTCTTAAATCTCCCGGCCGGAATGTTCGCGCGACTGTAAATGCTCAGTGATATTATGTAAGGGTTAAAGGTAGCGCAAAATGGGAAATCGAGTTGTAGTCTCTGTATGAAGGGGCCTATACGTCTACCTGCACTTCTGTGAACACTCCTACGATGTAGGGCCCAACAATCGCGCCAAGCGTTCCGGCGGTGCTCATCATGCCCATAGCCGAACCCGCGTAGACGCCAGCTACGTCAAGCAGCGACACGGAGTGACCGGCAAAGGAAGCACCGATTCCGCCCATTGACAGCGTGCCGAACGCTACGGACATACCAATGTTACAGCTGGCAAATCCGGTCAGTATGAAAAAGAAAGATCCGGAGAAAAACCCTGTAAGATAAAGAAGAATAAAGAGGAAATCTGCACACAAAAAGAAGCAACTATATGAGTGTCTTCGGATCACCAAATTATACTCCGTCTTGACATCATTTGAACGGGGGGGGGGGGGGGGTGAAAGCCGTTATCAAGCTTGTAAAACATCATACTTTACTTGTAAGCACGAGTGTCTATAAAAGTCAATTTCTAAGCTGTACGGCTCTCTTTGCCGACGACTGACAATGCAAACAGCAATAAACCCTTAGAAAAAAGAGAGAAGGATTTATACCAGAATTCTCAGGAAAAGAAATGAAGAGACTTCAGAGGCTACTTGTTTCAGACTTTGATGCAACCATAACGATCCCCATCATGGATGTTGTTTCTCTGTCTATTATAATAAATGCTATCTGGCAAGGGAATATACCTGCACGCTAAGGGAATTATGGAGAAACCTTTAAAATTTCGAATGAAAATAGTCCTCTTTCCTGAGCAGAAATGGGTTAAAACCTGGCCGAAAAGAATGGCGGCTTCAGGAAAACGTCTATATGTTATCATCTTGCTACCATTAAAGGACTCTTACCGCTATCACTGAGTTGTGACTTTGCCACAATAATATGGACGAAGAATGATATCAAGGTATTACCAAAGATCCTACACTAGGATTTTGGGTATTACGACAAAAGCGTGGAGACTGTCCCGGGGAGACTGGCTGGGCAATACTGAAAACTCCTTATTCCTTTCCAGTCGCTTCTGAAAGCCGAGAATCCTTCGACGACTTTATGAGATCCATTGTTTCCGATATCAAATGATATTTCGACGGCACTGGTGGATGTCGAGGACGAGATCAAAGTTAAAACATCATATTTCTTCACCACTTCATCCATCTATGATACAAATGTAACCCACTCAAACAACCCTTGTGGAACAAAATCAGTCAAACAGTGTGTCCCGCTATGGGGATTCCGTGAAATGACCCAGTATAACATAGTTACACTGTGGATTTGAGAAACTTTCACACTGTCATAAACCACACTGCGTGACCGTGTGTTTGCTCCCTATTAAGGGAAAATGAGCCAAAAGTTTGGAATGGTCCAGTATTATAATTGCATGAAATGATATTTTTTTTTCTATTCCCCTGCTTCACAGCATACCAATCGCGATTCATAAAAATCCTGTGTAGAGCTATTAAGGGCAAACCTCGTGCGCAGAGTCGTGATAGTAATGGAAAGACATGTTTTGAAAAAAAAAAATTCATCATTCCGTCATAGCGCGATCACAGACAATTGGAAATATTCATTGTGAACAATCGTAATGGCTCACAACATAATATTCATTCAGGTAAAGCACAAGCTTTCTGTCAAACAACCAATCAATGACCCATGTCTGAATCACTTATATCGACCTGGATATCTGAAGGACCCATTCACGCTATACAAAAATTGATAAACAAGTGAAGCTGCCGCGCCGCCATCTTACCAGGCACACTCTACGGCAATTTGGACGCATTTTCCAGCAGAGACTGTGATATGTCACCAAAATCACATGATGTCTTGCGCTCTTTAAGGCCGTGTCACACCTTTCCGGGCAAGCTAACCGGTCTTGTTGCGAGGAGGGCTTTTCCGCACGCAGGAAAATTTTCCGCCGGCGGACAAGAATGTTTGCGAGTTTCTCACCTGTTTCTTACCTGCTAGACACGTACTACTTACCTTCTACTTGCGTGTGTTCCGTGTGACCTGCGTGAGAGCTTTGAAACCGATCCGTTTTCTGTTACGAGCGACTTACAGGTGCTGAGATGTACCTGCGTTGGAGTTGCCTGCGAGATGCTGCTGGTAAGGGTCTTATACTGGTGTTCTGCGTGTACCTCTGCGAACGAACCCCTATGACTCACTCGGAACAAGTTTTGAGCATGCTCAAGGCCTTGTCATACCACATCTGGGGAAGTTTTGCGGCCTGACTTGCGGGGAAACGAATTTGCTACCCGGAGCTCTCCGTAGTTGGTCCGCACCTGACAAGTCCGATTTAACCGCAGCCAAGTTTTGAGCATGACCAAAATTTTTATCGGGTGAGTCGCGGGAATGCCCGGAGAGGTCCATGCAGAACGCCAGTAGGAGGCCCTTAGCGGCAGCACCTCGCAGGCAACTCCCACGCAGGTACTTCGCAGTCCCGTATGCAGCCAAGATAATGACATTCTGTGGGACTTCGGCCATTCCTTCAGAGGAATTCCTTCGCTGAGTTGTCAGCCCCCACGCGATTGGTACAAAGGTCACACAGTATACTCGCAAGTAGAATTTAAGTAGAACGCGTCCAGCAAGTAAGACACACGCACTGACTCGCTCAAATTCTTTTCCGCCCTCAGGAATGTCCGGTATACTGGAAAATCCCAACACTCAACAAGCCCGCGTAACTTGTCCGGAAAGGTGTGACAGGGCCTAAACATAGTTCCGGGTAAAAAGATTTACGTGCGCACCTCCGGGCGACTACGGATGAGATACGTGCTAGGTACTGTCATGTGCGGGTCATCAGCGGGGACTTCCGGGTAGTAAAAACTGTTCTTCGCAAGTCGTACGCAAGGCTTGCCCGGAAAGGTGTGACACGGCCTTTACCCAATTAATGTTGTGCGATTTGCGTCGTAAGATGATGGCACGGTGGCTTCAAAAGCGATAGACCTGTGAAATATCCAGATACAATACCAGTAGGCCCACTTCCTATAGATCTAATCATACTTGACAGAGATCAGTGGTCTGAATAAATAAATGAATGAAAATGAAGTGGTCCTTGTTTACAAGATACATGTATAACGTGTCCTAAGTTTTTCGTAAGTGTGTAGTCATCGATTGACCCACTGCTGAATAAAAACAACCAAAAACCAAACAAGCAAACAAACAAAAACAGGAATACAGGAAGTATTACAACAAAACGTCTGGGTGGGACATCTTAACGGACAGTAAATAAGAATAAGTCGCTGCAGTAAAATTCTCCCTCACCCACTCGTTAGCATTTGTATAATTTCATTCATATTCCTAAATTGTAATACATTTTTTTCTCTCGCTGTTTAGACGGATCCCAGTTTGATATTTTACACTAGTTTACTCTTTTAAACCAATGCTAGAATTTGTCTCGTATCAGCTCCAGTAGGCAGACAACATAGTGCTTTTCAAAGTGTTAACGGATACAGAATAATGCTGAAAACTGCTCATAATCTGACCAAAGCAAGCCAGGAAAGTAAAAACTGAGTCAGAGGTTTCTTGAGCTTATTCTAGCAGAACCTTCGTCAGAGGCAAATAACAAAGACAGAGAACAAACATACATCTACGTACTATGAACTTCAGGTACACAACTAATCAAAATGCACCTACAAGGGAAGGGGGGGGGGGGGGAGAGGTTTACAGAGACACATAACCATGAACCATGAGAAGATTCAGGGGACTGGTAGGGTGTCAGTAGCGGGTAGCCAATCAGGTATACGGAAGAGGGGATAAGAAAATAGTGAGAAGGCACAAATTAATGATACTGGAAGGCCAGATATAACTTCAATACATTATGGGTACGCAACCTGTGAAGCTTCCTGTTTTCCTGATATCTATAAGTTTGTTTGTTTGTTTGTTTGTTTTGTGCCCTATAGGCCTATCTGTACAGTATAATAAAGGGTCCCTGCAATTGAAAATATATGTTGACTTCTGTTGCTGCCTTTTGGTTTGTACATAACAAAATCACTAGATACTTAATTTTTATGAACCCTTTTAAGGCCTCCAGACCCTCTTTATTCGTATTCCCGCTCTGAAATCATCCTCCTGGAACGCTTGAACTGAACAATAGACACGGTTATGCGCCTTACTATTCATTCACATTACTACCTGCACTTACTCATAACAGCCAATATATAGGTCACGTAATTTTTCATACAAACGTTTCCGACAAATTCTTAACGTACCTATGAATGGTCAGGCACATATTTCGTCTTGACATACATGCAAATAAGAAGTATCTAATTACTCAACTATTCAATGGCTTTTAATGAGCCTAATGATACACCATATTAATGCCCCCAGGCTATGCTATAATCCACTTTTCAATAATACCTAAGGTCAATTTGCAAAGTCATGTTGACTTGTATCAACTTGAAATCTTATTTTATCGATCTACCTCCTGTTTTGGTCTATCGTGTCCATTCCCCCCCCCCCCCCAAAAAAAAGTCAAAATGTTGATTTAGTTGCATAAGACGAGGATTTGATTGAAATGTATCTATATTTCTTACATTGTATAGGCCTATACAAATATTATTATGATGCATGGGATTTGAAATCTATTATGATTATGAGGTTATAGTAATTACAAAATTATGAAGTAGAAGCTGAATGGAGTTGAACTGACACTTTTAGTTAAAAATTACAAACCAACGTGCTTAGCATTAGTATTTAGATCCATACTCGTGAGCTCTTCTTCCTTTCCCACATATTTTAATAGTAACTTTGTTTTCGTTTTCACTATTTTATTCTATGTGTTGATATTTTTCTAAGAAGCCACAATAAAGATCAGATGGCCGATTCAGAGGGCGGTCTTTTCCATTGCGAGCATTATATCATTTTATCTGGTACATTTTAAACACGAACAGAGGTTACTAATAAAGTAATTTTGTAGATACAACAGATCGAAGCTTTGAAGATTTCAAGTGTAGGCCATCATATGAATAAATGTCGCCCTCTCTAGCTAGGAACTTCACAACCATTCGTGGTGTGGAAACAGCCAAATCATATCGAAAACAAATAATTGCAAGGAATAATTGCGCAAATTTCATTTTGCATATTAAAGAAGACCGTATTTTCTTATCGTGTTTCTGATGTAAGATCAAGCATGTTGTACAATAATTATTATTTTCAGTTTCCCTTTCCTTCTGGACTAAATTCGAACTTGAACTTGAACTTAAACTTCTGGACTAAATTCGAACTAGAACTTGAACTTGAACTTGACTATCAATACAGGCGCGGTGGAGCACCCCAATTATCTCGCAGAAATCCATCGGCAGCCGAGCCTCATTTGCATAAAGTAAACAATATGTACTCGCGTAGTTGAGAAAAAGTAAACAACTTCTCAAGCTAATAACAATTTAAGGAAACCTATTTTCGGATTGAAATCGAGTTAGTTTGAATTTGAAAACATGTCCGAATATGCACATATAACATATTAAAGGATTTGGCAATGATAAAATGTGAAATTTTAGCGAAAACCTGGCGAGCAAAAATACCAAAAATATGCCTCGAAAATCATCCTAAAATTCAGGAAGTGTGATTGCGGAACCAAAGCGCCATTCGAACAAAGTACACCGAAATTTATTTATCTGCTTGTATTTTAAATTTCATACAGTAATATTCCCGGCCATGGTTGTGTCGGAAAAAAACAGAAGGTGATGTCAAACATGACACGAACGCAAAGCGTACAGGTCGGTCCCATGTATATATAATCGCGTCACTGTAGCGTTGCATGTCACAGCACACACAACGCATTGCTGCATGCAGCGTGCGCGGCAGCAGCTCAGCAGTCACCGCCGTGCGACACTCAGCAAAATTGACTGCGTCACATGCAAACCAACAATGAGCACGAAATCCTGAATCTCACGTACCACGCATGCCCAATATTACGGGAAAAGAAATGACGTCATTTTCAATTGTTTCGCTGACTTCAATTTTCTATTCCAAACCCTGTAGAAATAAGTTGATTTCTCAAAAAGTACAGGTGGAACCACGCGAAAACTTTCACCATATATGGATTAAGGCCTGATGAACTTATGTTGCCAATTTCGGACACATTGGAGCCCGGCCATAGTCCAGTCGGAAAAAACAGAGAGCATGTTTTGCGAGAGGTGATTTTCAAAACGCTTTAATATCTCAAGTTCTAGTGCAGCAAATGTCATAATTTTTTCATTAAAAGGAAGGTTTTTAAAAACTTAGATAGTGTGGGAAGTTTGAGTTTACTAGCGGAACGCATAGCGGCACAAGGAGAAGGTAAAGATTTGACTTTTTCATGCACACAGTTTCGGGCAGCCGTGGATGCCCGTTGGAAATTCAAATAGAACGGGGCGATAATGAGATGCAAATTGGGGTGCTCCACAGCGCCTGAATAGGTCGCATATACAGTGATATAGGTGCACTTTCGATGTTGTTGAATTTCGTTTTCACATTTTAAGTTTCATTTAACATCGTCGTACTAGTGTGACACATTATGACATGTTTTCGCTTTGATGTAATTTCTGTCCATTCAGAGTCTTCAAAAAGTACTCAAGATTTTTTTTTTTTTCAGAACATGGCTGTATCAAATCATGGATAGGCTTGCATTTTCTCTTGAAGAGAATGCAGAAATCAAATTAATATAATTCTGATCATAATAGCAACTAAGTGACTTATGTTTGATTTTTTGTTTGACTTGTATTTGGTTTCGACACTTATATTCCAAAACAAAAAAGAAAAGAAAAATGTGTTCACGCCTTACTCAGGTTAAAACAGGCATTTTACCCCTATTCAGCTTTTACATAAGTCGGTGACTCTTTTTGCGTCGAAAGAAACGTGATTGAATACATAACGGTCTCCGATCTTTGATAGCAATTACAGCTTACGATACATCTTTCGCCTGCTTGTTGCTTATTAGTGTATTTTCGTATTTTATTTTGGTAAACCACGCACAAAATAACACAATCTCATAAAGAAGAAGAAGAAATGAACAAACATGTGCAAATTTTTACCAATGTATTTATCATAGACAACCACGTAAGATAACAAGCACACATGTTTAACAAAATACTCAAGGAAAGTGGACTGACTTTTGGTCTCGAATCCTTAGTACAATGTATCATAACATGATATGGTTTAATCTGATAGATAAAGACGTAATGTTATGTATAGATATTGCCATAAAATTACAATTTTTTTTGTGCCTCGTTGGTGATTCTTTTGGCTTCTTTTTATATTTTTGTTAAGACCCAACAGTTCTTAGACTGCACGAGACTGGTTTAAGTACCAGCAACAGTGCCTCTTGTATTCGAGTATACTGCATATCATATTAAATGAGATTTCGAAGGTTCGTTTGTCCTCACTTTATTTCATTCTTGGACTATCGAACCTTCCAAACAACAAACATTGTTTCCATTTCAGAATAACGAATCTTCGAAATAACGTCAAGAATGGTTAGCGAATCCTATATCATTTTTCTATTAACAGACATCTGAGTGTAGCAAATCTTATGCGTATTGGAATAATAAACCTTCGGAATAACTAAACCTAATTCATTTTTGGGTTAACATTCCTTCCGAATAATGAAAATCACTCAAACCCGATGCTTCTGCGGCTGTGACTGGTATGATTGGTACAAGTACCAATAATAAGGTATCTCTTTTGTACTTGTCTTTCGCCATGTTCGCTTATCGTATTAAATACGATATCCCAATTCTGTAAACATGGTAATGGCCTGTCAAAGGCGAATTATCTGTTCTTGATATTGTCATCGTAAACATCTTTTATACATAGTCAATTTCGTACAAAAGTCATAACGAAATAGGTAGTACTAGAAGTCATAAAGAAGGCGATGATTTAGCAGAGGTTAAGTTTTCAGCCACGAGAAATAGGTTTTATATTTGCAGTCGAATCCAGGATAAAATAAGTGTTGCCTTCCGAATGCATTAACGTTGCCTGCGTCAGGTATTTCATTCGCATAATAAAAGAGTCTGACCAACATATAGTCTTTTGAACAAGTCCAAGGGCTGAGATTTATGTGTGATTCAGCCCTTCCTACACGAAAGACTTTGCACAGTGTAACATTTTTAACCTAAACAATGAGGACATAATTATGCCCGTATTGTGTCGGAAAGGCTGGTTTGCTTTGGTCCTGCTCGCAGTCTTTGGAAGCCGTATCTTCAGGTTTCACTTGTTACCATGGTTACAGTAGAATCAGCCTTGGATTCGTCTAGAACGCCATATTTTTGTTTGCCGCCCTCATCCATTCTTGCCCAAGGCTGCAGACGAGTCGTGCCAAACAGGACAAACATCAGTCCGCCAAAGGCGTACACTCCGGCCAAGAACCACATAACTTTCTGCCAACCAGTGATGTCGGACTTTGGGAAAGAGAGAGAAAAAAATGAGAGAGGGAAAGAATTGAAAGTGACTGGAAACCGGAAAGGAGAGAGTACAGAGAACTATTACTATAACCAAGGACATTAACATGTCCCTAAAAATGACCTTAAATTGCTTTTGTAGTCAAGTGGCAGTAGAAAAGGCAACGACTATTAAAAGTAGATACTTGTTTTGTTGTTGTTGTTGTTGTTAACAATAATTTGACGCTACTTGATAAGTAGTTTCATGACGCCGATATAACACCGCTCCTAAAAAACGGAGACCGTTTCATTAACATCACTTTCCCTATGATGATAACGATAACAATAACGGCAATTATAACAAATCATTACTATCGTTGTTGTTACTACTTATAGTGCTCCTATCTATACAATCCAAGCTATCAGAGTGAATTTTGATCATCATTACTACTATCTCACGGTTTGCAATGGTACTCTTACAGTGTGGTTGGTTGGAATTACTTTTAGTTGAGAAGACCACTAATCGTCAACGAATGCATGTTTGACTACGTTTGAGTGGTCTCCGGAATGGGATCGCCGTTCCCTTTACCTGGCACAATAATGTTATCATGAATGGACAGCGCAATCTAATAGTAAATAAGTTCATTTATGGTCAGGATTATTGATAAATACAGATAAAGAAGTCTCTAGATAAGTGCATCAGAGAGGCCATCTGGATAAAGAGAACCCCTCACGACATGAACTGGGATGGGGGGGGGGGGGGGTTATATTCCAACTGTCTGACATTTACGATGGCGCTATCACCCAGATGTCACACCTGATGGGTGATTGCTGATTGGCGCCAAAACGTCAGTTCTGTTAGCCATCGTTTGAGAAAGATGACAGCCCGTTGTCGAAACTGTCACAGGTGAATACAACAGATGGATGTTTTTAGAAAACTCATTATCTATACCATCTACTTTTAAGCAACTACTTTCAGCTGGTTGCACAAGCCGTGGGTTTTTAAATGCGTTCCTCGTTGAATAAGCACTTTGAATTTCTTCACTCAAAAGCTATTGAAAACATTCTTTCGGATGTTTCAAATACTGTACCTACAAAATGATGTAATACATTATTACTTTACAAATTTTAGATGCCGGCAAGAATCACGTTTCCACCTTTCGAGAAAACTAGCTTTATGTATTCTCTATAAAGACTCAAGCTAGAAGCGTATCTTAAATCTCCCGGCTGGAGCCCCTACATCAAAGTGGAGACTGACCATGCTGATCGCGTGAATATGCGCACAATACCATGTGTGGGTAGCGCAAATGTGATGACCGCGAAATGCGAAGTCTCTTGCAGCCGGGGTCAAGCCCTATGAAGCGACCCTGAACCTCTAGGGATATTGATGCTCTGTGCTGCTAAATTGGGCTGTTGAAGGCTAAATTTAGGCGGGAGACACACAACTAGAGCGGGAGAAATTTTAATTCAAGACGGAGAGCGGGAGATTGCGCGAAATTGACCCTCAAGTTGGAGATCTCTCCGCCGAAAGCGGGAGATCAGGGCCCCGTTTCATAAAACTTGTTATCAATAACAAGTTACAATAGTTGTTATAAGCTACTGAAATCATTGCATCTGATTGTCTGAGAGCAAATTTGTCATAGAAATGTGACAGTTATTACTGATAACAAGCTTTATGAAACAGGACCCTGGTCGGAGTCTCTATAATGTATAGGGGCCTACATTTACCTGCACTTCTGTGAACACTCCTACGACGTATGGCCCAACAATTCCACCGAGTGTTCCGGCGGTGTTCATCATGCCCATTGCCGAGCCCGCGTAGACTCCAGCTACGTCAAGCAGCGACACAAAGTGACCAGCAAAGGAAGACCCGATTCCGCCCATTGCCAACGTGACAAATGCTACGGACATACCGATGTTACAGCTGGCAAATCCAGTCAGTATGAGAAAGAAAGCTCCTGAGAAGAACCCTGGAAAATTATGAAGAATAGAGAGGAAATGTGCAAGCAAAACGAAGCAAGTAATAGAACGTCTTTAGATCACCAATTTATACTCCATCTTGGCAACACTTTAAGCGGATTTTTTTTTCTTTTTGTTTTTCTAGGGGCGGAGGGGGGGGGGGGGTGGGTGGGGGTGGAAGCGCTTATCGTGCTTGTAATGAACAAAATACTTTACTCGTAAACAGGAATATCTAAAGTCGATTTCTACCCGATGCGGCTTTCTTCGCCTACGACTGACACTGACGGTGCAAACAGCGTGAAGGCCTTTGAAAAAAAGCAAAGAAAAGAAGTCATACCAGCTATGACCTCAAGAACAGAAATGACTACAGCGGCAAGGTCCTACTTGATTTAGACTTCGCAATTACAATGATCCTCTTCAACGATGGTGTCATTATCGATATCATTATCATTGATGTTAATTTTGATATACGTGTCGGACAGATACGTGCTGAGAACCAATCTGAAAGGAACACTCTTTTGAAAGACTATCCCGATGCTATACTGTTTAGGAATTCTGTAGCACCATCTGGCAAGTGAATCCATTACCTGCACGCTAAGGGAACTGAATATGGAAAAGAAGAACCTTTCAAATTTAGGATAGATTTAGTTTTCTTTCCCGAGTAGAAGTGGGTTAAAAACTGATCAAAAAGAATGGTGTCTTCAGAAAAACGTCATTATCATCTTGCTGGCTCGGAGAGACTGGCTGGTCAATATTGAAAACTCTTGTATTATTTGTATTATACCAAAGGGAAATCAGAACTATATCTTACCGACAAGCATTCCTCATTATCTCAAGCCTATGTCTCAACGTATTGTTACTAAGAAGAGATAGGATCAGCTATAGTCTACCTATTGCTGACATCAGTTTGCGAATAGCCGTCTTGCCGATGACTTCCCGTGCCAGAAGTCGGTCCGTCAGGTAGCTCGCTGCTATCATGACGACGAACTGGAGAATGAATGGAAGCGCAGAGTACACACCCGCCTGCGGAGAGAGAACCGTAAAGGATAAATTTGTGATTACTGTAGAAGTGTGTCGCTGGTTCATTCTTGAGTCTACTTTAAAATCATATTATCAAACAAACAGTATGATAGAAGAAGCTTCATCAATATGGGGAAACAAAATGCGACAATTCTTTTATTCACTTTCACCGGGTTCGCGTTGTATTTTGCTGGCCAAAGTGACTGAGTCGCCACTGTGCACTGTCAAGATTTAACAATAAGTGAAACAATGACAATAAACAAATGTGACACATGATTACCATGACACATGCTTCATAGTCATGATTACCATGACACACGCTTCATAGTCATCACTTCCAACATCGCTTTCAATTAATATGAAGCTTATCAAGGAATTTATACATCATTATATTGATTATATGATCTTGTTCATTATGGCCATCAATAAGGTTACTTCGTTATGGGGTAATGCCATCACCTGTTCGATAGGCACTCTGATACCGTCGCTGAAGTAGAGCGGCAGATTGACGAGGAGAGTAAACATGCCACACGTGTGAGCAAAGTGTGTGAACACCAGGACCCACATGGTGGGCGAAGTCAGCATCTTGCCCCACGGAACCGACACTTTGCCTTTCTAACCAAATTGAAACGTAGAGTATTTTCAACACTTGTGTAAATACAGTAAGTAGGCCTACGAATTCGATATTTTGTAAAATTATAGTTAAGGTCGTCTAGAAAAAAAAAATAATAAAGTAGCGGATAATAAATTTCCTAGCATCTGAATTAAAACTTGGGAAATCACGGTGTAGGAAAACTGAGGGGACACAACTTTTGCTTGTAATTAAATTTTCTTCATTATAAAGGGATTTAAGCAAGGTTGAATAGTACATGATTGTATTAACTTCTCTCTTTATGTAAATCCTCCCATGAAATTCCTCCCAAAACGAAGAGTATAGGTTCTATTCTATTTCATAATTCTTGCGTCGAGTTGTTTTTATTGTAACTGTTTTTCCCCTCGTCGACGAAAACACGCATCGATTATTCAGTGTTTTTAATCATACCAGTGATTAAAACCATGGCCACATAATCTCTAGTTGGGATTTGTATGCTCATGAATTATGGCTCTTTATCTATGATAATTATGTGATATGATATCTAAATATTTGTAAACAAATGCTATCTTATCCTATTTTTCAAACAACCAAAATTAATTGAAAAACATCCGAGACTTTTACCAGGGTTGCATGTTGACCAGCCACATCTTAATTAACGAGGCTACTTCTTCTTGGTTTTTGTCAAATTATTTTGATTCTGACCTTATTCCTGACCATGTCATTGATTTACCGAGCCTGACAGGCGGAGCCCTTCCTCCAAGTATGTTCTCTCTTCCACCGATATCCACGGGTGATCGCCGGGCGAGCTGTACCCCAGAAAGCACCACGCGATGACCCACACAACCCCGAACGATCCTGCAGGTGATGACAGAAACTTTTTTTAAAATACCAATAATTTTGCCTTACAGTGTTGGAAACATGACATGGTAAATTTAAAGATTTATTTTTCCCCCACTTATACATCCCTTATTTCTTCTTCTACCTACATCCCTCCGTTTCCATCGTAATTATCATGTCTTGTTATTTCTTAGTTCATAAAAGATGTCGTATATTGTTTGCCTTCGGCGAATGATTTTTTTTGTTGTTGTTGTGTATAATATGCATGTAAAAGAAAAATCGTTATTAAAGCTGAAGTAATGTTAACTCAATTCAATATTGAATTCCATACTTTGCCACGTTGTCAAATTGTCAAGCTGTCAAGTTGTCAAAGATTTAGATTGTCCCCCTCGTCACTTTAACAAAGATATCCTGGAGAGATGCTAAGTCTGAGTCATCATTTTATTGACCATTAGTGGGGCTTTAAACAATAAGAAATAAACATGTTTTCCGAGATAACTTCTCATGACACAATCTATAGAATCTTTTATCCACACCCTAAATTCAGTGAAATCCACGGATGGTCTACGTTCATGTCTCACTGTGAACATGGAAATCCAAATTCGTATGTCGTGTAATAGAACGTCAATTTCTGCTCATTACGAAAGGAGTGGACGTTCTGTGGACGTCCAAACAAAAAATCAAAACCGCCTAGAACGTTTTAAAAATATCTTAACAAGGCTTTACGGCCCTTTCCGGAACGGTAAGAGAACTTTTAATATCCGTCTAACAAAATTGGACTAATTCCACGTAGCCACTAAAGAAGCCATAATTACTGACCGTAAATGTAGAAAGTTAACGGCCATCCCCCGACTATGTCTAGGTTGATCAGAAAACCGGAAAGTGCATTGCCGACAATGTTGCCAAAGTTGAAACCTGGTACAAAGAAAACGCTCATATCGTGAAAACCGGAAATGAGTAGACATCACATGAACTACAGCAAAGGAGCTATCTCGATAAGAGGGGCAGTGTCTCTGTAAATTTGAATAGATATCTTCAATTCTACAGCAAATAATGACAGTATTGAATATAAGACGTGGAGGAACTATTACACAAATAACATATTTTTATGAGTGCAATGGAACATTGGAGCCACAATTTCACGAATGATGACCGTAACAGTTAAATGGGACGAATGACCAATAGCAAATAACCAATCAAATGACAAGGATCTAAATTATCTTGGTGTTTACAAATTACTTTATAAAACGCCTGAGGAGATGTGTGTAGATGGATAGTGGGTGACATAGGCACAGATAGAGTGGACGTAGTTTAGTAGAGGTTCTGCTGTTTCCATTCGAGATATGACAATAAAACAGCAAATGGCGGGCATAATCATTATAGAAGTAACCAAAACCAATGGACGGCATCTGGGTATAATTGGAACTCGCAAACTGATACGACAGTGATAGTCTGGGTGCCAGAGGCTGAACCTTGTTTTACCGTCCACCCAATGTTTTTTTATGGTTCTACCCTATTTCGGGGGTGCTGAATCCGAATCTGGATGATGCAACTCTTGCATCCTTGAGGATTTTGAGATATTCAAGATGGCCGCCAAAATGGCCGTCCGAACTGGAAATTCCCACGTATTTCCTTCTAAATGGTGAGATATTGAAAACAATTCATGGTTTTACCCTATTTCGAGGGTGCTGAATCCGAATCTGGATGATGCAACTCTTGCATCCTTGAGGGTTTTGAGATATTCAAGATGGCCGCCAAAATGGCCGCCAAAACCGAAAATTCCCACGTATTTCCTTCTAAATGGTGTGAAATTGAAAACAATTGATAATTCTATCCTATTTGGAAGGTGCTGAATCCGAATATGGATGATGCAACTCATGCATCCATGAAGTTTTTGAGATATTCAAGATGGCCGCCAAAATGGCCGCGCCAATTAAAACCGGAAATTCCCATGTATTTCCTTCTAAATGGTGAGAAATTGAAAACAATTGATGGTTTTGCCCTATTTCGAGGGTGCTGAATCCGAAACTGGATGATGCAACTCTTGCATCCATGAAGTTTTTGAGATATTCAAGATGGCCGCCAAAATGGCCGCTAATTAAAACCGGAAATTCCCACGTATTTCCTTCTAAATGGTGAGATATGGAAAACAATTGATGGTTTTGCCCTATTTCGAGGGTGCTGAATCCGAATCTGGATGATGCAACTCTTGCATCCATGAAGTTTTCGAGATATTCAAGATGGCCGCCAAAATGGCCGCCAATCAAAACCGGAATTTCCCACGTATTTCCTTCTAAATGGTGAGATATGGAAAATAATTGATGGTTTTGCCCTATTTCGAGGATGCTGAATCCGAATCTGGATGATGCAACTCTTGCTTCCTTGAGGATTTTGAGATATTCAACATGGCCGCCAAAATGGCCGCCAAAACCGAAAATTCCCTCGTATTTCCTTCTAAATGGTGAGAAATTGAAAACAATTGATGGTTTTGCCCTATTTCGAGGGTGCTGAATGAGAATCTGGATGATGCATATCCTGCATTGTTGAAGATTTTGAAATATTCAATATGGCCGCCAGAATGGCCACCCAAAACGGAAGTTCCCATTATATATTATATTGAAAGCCATTGGTGGTTTTTATCTTATTTTGAGTGTGCTGAATCCGAAGCTCAGGATACAACTCTTGCATCCTTAAGGGTTTTGAGATGATAAAGATGGTCGCCAAAAATGACCGCCAAAAACGGAAATTCATATGTAGACCCCCTATTTCCTTCTAAATGGTGTAAAATATAAAACAGTTGGTGGTTTTACACTATTTTGAGTTTGCTGAATTTGAAGCTCCAGGATACAGCTCTTGCTTCCTTGAGGGTTTTGAGATAATAAAGATGGCCGCCAGAATGGCCCCTAAATGGCCGTTAAAAACGAAACTTCCCATGTAAGCCCTCTGTTTCCTTCTAAATGGTGTAAAATTGAAAACAATTGGCGGTTTTACTCTATTTCGAGGGTGCTGAGTCCGAACCTGGTTGATACAACTTTCGTATTCTTTTTAAGGGTTTTTGAGATGTCCAAGATGACCGCCAATATAACTGTCAAAAATTGGAAAATTTTAGACCCTATTCAGCACCCTCGAAACTTGGTTGTTGAAATTCATCCATTCTTTAGGGTTTTTAGACGACCAAGATGACAGCCAAAGTAAGAATTCCAATGTTAATATATTTTTTCTTAATGGTAAAAGTTTTAAAATAAATTGATGGTCTTACCCTATTACGAGGGTGCTGAAGGTCTTTGAAGGTTTTGGGACATCTAAAATGTCCTGTATGAACGGAAACTCCTTAACATTTTCTTATACTTAAATTATTACCTTCCATGTTATCGTTTGTTTTTTTACTCATTTTTTTCGCGTTACCTGTGATATGACCGTCCCCTCGTGTGTGTTTGTAATATATTATATATACGTATACATATTATACATATACACATATGTTACATCATAATTGAAAAAAAAAATTGAAGCATAACTATAAAAATGTCCCACTCGTGTCTTCAACAATGTCATCAAGACCATCAATATAAGCCAAATAACCAATTTGAGTGTTCATGAATGAAGAGATTAAAACTGCTCATGGATTAAGACAGGTAATATTGGGTAATTTCAGTACACTTCTCTACATCACTATCACAATATGATATGTTTTCCATATTTCACCATTAAGAAGGAAATACGTGGGAAATTCCGGTTTTATTTGGCGGCCATTTTGGCGGCCATCTTGAATATCTCAAAAACTTCATGGATGCAAGAGTTGCATCATCCAGATTCGGATTCAGCACCCTCGAAATAGGGCAAAACCATCAATTGTTTTCCATATCTCACCATTTAGAAGGAAATACGTGGGAATTACCGTTTTTAATTGGCAGCCATTTTGGCGGCCATCTTGAATATCTCAAAAACTTCATGGATGCAAGAGTTGCATCATCCAGTTTCGGATTCAGCACCCTCGAAATAAGGTAAAACCATCAATTATTTTCAATTTCTCACCATTTAGAAGGAAATACATAGGAATTTCTGGTTTTAATTGGTGCGGCCATTTTGGCGGCCATCTTGAATATCTCAAAAACTTCATGGATGCATGAGTTGCATCATCCATATTCGGATTCAGCACCTTCCAAATAGGATAGAAATATCAATTATTTTCAATTTCACACCATTTAGAAGGAAATACGTAGGAATTTCCGGTTTTGGCGGCCATTTTGGCGGCCATCTTGAATATCTCAAAACCCTCAAGGATGCGAGAGTTGCATCATCCAGATTCGGATTCAGCACCCTCGAAATAGGGTAAAACCGTCAATTGTTTTCAATCTATCACAATTTAGAAGGAAATACGTGGGAATTTCCAGTTCGGGCGGCCATTTTGGCGGCCATCTTGAATATCTCAAAACCCTCAAGGATGCGAGAGTTGCATCATCCAGATTCGGATTCAGCACCCCCGAAATAGGGTAAAACCATCAAAAAACATTGGGTGGACGGTAAAACAAGGTTAGGCCCAAAAAGTCGCTTTGGCACCCAGACTATGAGCAGAATCTAGAACGAGATGAGTATGGTGATACCTGCGAATCCAATTACACTCAAGCTACTCCTTTCACTTGGATGCGCCCACTTGGACCACATAGCCAGCATCGCTGGAAACGACACGCCCTGCAGAAAAAAAAAGGTTTACATTAAATGGACATTCCAGACGATTTTCATACTTTCACATCATATAGTACATAAATCGACAACTCCATGTATGGATTTGTGGAATTTATTGTGGTTCTTGAGCAGATAAACAATACTTTGAAAAACCTTAAACAAATTACACTGAACAAGGATGATGACATAGGAGCTTCACATATTTCAGAAATGTAGCAGTGTAATTCCATTACAACACTACTTGCTTGCGAGTTCACCTGTGTATAATCTATGCATGCCCTGCTTCCTTGAGCCCCAACTCATGCATTCTTATGGTGACACTGCCATGTCATCATCTTTGCTCATTGCAATTTGTTCTAAATTTTGAAAATATTTTATTCTTCATCCTAATTATCACAAATTCTGAAACTCTGTCCTCGGTATAACTAATTCATAGTTGTTCAAATGTAAAAATCAGAAAAATAAAGCACATCAAGGCTATCATCTACAACATCAAAACTGACATGATTAGAAGATATTCCCTGAGTGATCTTCAACGTATGATTTCGTGTAGAATGCGTCTGTCAAACATATATATAAGATACAATCGCTGCACGTACATGTACTCAAAGTAGTCAAGTGACTGGGGCTTCAAGTCTACAATGTAATGTGAGGCTATTGAATATGAGCGAAATTCTGTTCGGAATCCACTCGGGACGTTCGAACCTATTCGGGTTTGTAGAACCCTCGTTAAAATAACAACAACAACAAACAACATTAACAACGACGACAACAACAACAACAACAAACGACCAATGATGACCAACCTCGCCCAAGCCGCTGAAGAAGCGGGTCACGAAGTACCAACGGAAGTCTGCCATGGCTGCCACTGGACCTAGAAGAGTGCAGACACTGGACAGAAGAAAACCGGAGCCCAAGACCCACTTCATGCCGTACTTGTCGGCGAGCCAGCCGCCAGGGATCTGGGTAAAGATGTATCCGTAGAAGAAGGCTGCAAATAATAGCTCCTGGGTGTGGGCGTCCCAGAGAAACTCGCCGTCTTCCTAGAGATGCAACAGAGAAGGTGTCACATGCGAGTAAAACAATGCGAGATACAGAAACACGAAATGAAAGCACACAAATAAACACCCTTATACAATACTAAGTTAAAGAACAACAACGAGGGTCAATATCAGAGCTGACGAATTCGATATGTAGGTGAAAAATAAGAGTGTAGATACATGGCTGTTAAATCAAATCATCTCATTATCAGAAGCGTAATAACATCGTGTGACCGAGAACTTACGAATACGCAATTGCGCTCTTACTTCTGCGGTTGACGTGTTATTAGGATCAGCATTCTGTTGACATGTCTGAAATGTCTCTACGCTGCCGTTCCAGGAAACCTGATGAGTGACGTAGGTGTCATTCACCATGGCTACCATGGCAACGCTGACATTTTGTCTCATGGCGCAAACAGCGGTCATTCCGACGAACACAATGATGCCAAGTTGGTGGCGGGTGTGGATTATTCCTTGAACTGCAAAGAACAACAACAAAGACAAACATACAAACAAATTAACAAAAAAGGGTCCTGTGAGTGTAACTTTAAATTGACTGTACAACACTGCAAAGCGATCTGGATGTGCAGAGGAAATGAAGGTGTTTAAGTGCGAAACTAGAAGAGTTTGTATGTGTTTTTCGTTTGCAAATAGCCTCAAAGGAGAGGAGCTTCTGTCGGTCCATTCTTGACAATGTTATTATACGTGCTGTTTTGTTGTTGTTATTTCACACACAATGATGTAGTTTTTAAGTACAGCTGTACTTACTGATTTGTATCTACACCATATGGACTCCAACGCAGGGCGGTGAGTTGGCTCAGTCGGTAATGCGTCCGCCTTTGACCCAAGCGACCCGGATTCGATACCCGAGTCTGGACTGAGCAATATTGTATGTAATCATACCGTAACCTCTAGCAAAAGGCAAAACACTATGTCCCTCGGATAGGACTTAAAATGGAGGTCCCGTGTGTGAGAGTGTCACAACTCATGCACGTAATTCATTCACCGCAAAGAGCAGGGTGATTAACCCGGTGAAGTGGTCCCACCTAACATCCAACTGACCCCATGGAAGACTAGCTTAATGTAGCAGAATATTGGCTATCCAGATGGAAAAAAAAACACACAAAAACGCATGACTCATAATCATTACATCTCCTTCATGATGCCACGCAACCTGACACTTTCTACTCCAGGAGATAAAGGCGAGACTGCAATCCAGACTTTTGATTCACTTCAGAGTCAGCTAATGGCCTCCCCCTTTTTACATCTCGAAACATTTCGAAATCGATGGTATCTACCCGGAGATCTTTAAGAACACTGGCCGCAATAGACGCATTTCCGTGACATCCCTTTTCTCCTGTGACCCATTTCCAAAAGCCTGGAGAGAGTTTAAGATCATCGCACTCCTGAGGTCGGGGAAAGCTTCTTCAGACTGTGCCAGCTACAGATCTATCTCACTGTTATTTAAAACTTTCAAATTGTTTGAACTATTCCTACTTGCCAGGTTCTGGCTCCTTTGATGGAGCCCATCCTGCCGAGAGAAGAGGCAGGTTTAAGACCGGTAGGAGCTGTGCCAACGAAGTTCTAGCCCTAACCAGTAACATCGAGGATGGCTTCCGACCAGGCCTGAAAACAGGTCTTGCCTTCATAGACCATAGACCAGTATCCCCCAGTATACTGTATTAACTTAACTCCAACTCTCAACAATATGTGAGTGACATGTCTTGAAATCATCCAAGAAATTTGCTAATGCAGATGAACTCGCTCTCACATATCAGGGAAGATCCGTGGATGACACCCGCCAAGTCCTGACCCGAGACCTCAAGACAACGGAGGAGTACTTTAAGTTTCTGGAGACTTCGTCGCAACCCTTTAAAGACTACAGTTACTGTCTTCTGTGTAAGTAACCATCTTACCAACGCTAAACTCAAGGTAGCCTTCTGTGACAACTCTGTCAAGCACAGGGTGTTTCCGAAATACCTTAGGACAATTAAGGAGAGTTGCATATAAAAAGAAATTACGAGTCGACATTATCAGAAAAATCAATTTGGGTATAAAAGCCAGTAATCCCTGTATTGCAACAGTAGCCCTCATTTGTAGACTCGACTGAAGAATACTGCTCATCTTCGTGGGCCAAGAGCTGCCACACGGAACGTTTATATACGGTCCTGAACTCGGCCATGCGGGCAATCTCAGGAACATTCAGGTCCACCCTCTCCACTGGCTTCCTGTTTTGTCACACACCCCCTCCCTACTAATAACAGAAAAGATGGCAATGATCGCCAGTGCCATCAATGCAGACCCAGACCTTCCAATCCACGATGACCTGAACAATCTCCCATCAATGGTCTGATGCCGTCTCCGATACCACTCAAGTTACATGCGACACCATCACCGACCCGACAGCAGAGCTAGGGGGGCTTCGACCTCCCTCGGAAAGAGTGACTCGCCCTGAACCGCAACCGAATCATCCATGACACAAACATGCCACCGTCCACACCAATGGGAATACTTGGATAGTCCGGCATGTGATTGCAGCCATCCCGACCAAATCTTGGGTCACATCGTGGACGACTACCACCTTCGCAATTTTTCCGAAGGGTTTGCAGAAATTGCTCATCCAAGTGATGCTGCCCTGGACATGATCAGCAACTTGGACACTAACTTACAACTCTCCTTTGTACGCGGCATACGACCGAAGAAGACTTTGTGATTTGGATGAAATGTTGACCTATCTACATTCTATATTCATGAGTAGAAGAACTTTGTGGAATTAGAATGTTATCTCGAAAGAGGAGGAAATTATACACTTTATGACAACAAAGGAATGATTTTAAAAGATAAAAGAATTGTTAAAGTAAATTTTAATTTAAATAAAAATATTGTGCATGCGTATGTCCTTTCGCATGTCACGTGAACTTTCTCTTGGAATATACAAAGAACATGCAGCATAAAAGAAGGACTTCTTTTCGTCATGCTTGTAGTGAACACAGAAATGGAGTGAGGAAAGATGTACATACTTGGGTGAGAGAGAGAGAGAAAAAAAAAGATTGATGAACAGAGAGAAGGGGAGGGTGTGTGTATGTGTGCGTGCGTGTGTGTGTACGTACTTTGCAAACATGGAGATGATACTGTCAGTGACACAAGGACAGTCGAGATATTATTGATCTTGTTGATTACTCGACGGGATGAAAGAGGTAAGTTTAAGGTCAACGAGGAAGTGTTTCTGCCTCTGAATGTTTTATGTTTTTGTCTATGTGAGGGTTATGTGCAAGATCAGCTCAAGTATTCAATGTTGTTAAATTGCTTAGCATATGTTATCTCTCTCTCTCTCTCTCTCTTTACAAGGGGTGGGAACCTTTACCCTCAGAGCTCGCGGAGTTAACGGGAGGATTACGGATTCGCGTGACAATACAAGTAATGACGTACTTGTCTATTACAGATAAAAGTCGTGTGTGTGTGTGTGTGTGTGTGTGTGTGTGTGTGTGAGAGGGTGTATGGATGTGTGCTAATGCATGCAGAAAAAGAACTAAACTGTCTGCAAACTATCCTGTTCTATAGTTCCGTCCGAGAGGGTTTGCATTGTGGAACAAGAAATGTACATCCATCAAAAATTGCTATAAACTCACCAACCGCAGATATACTCCCACATATTATTAATTTCTTTAAGATTGTCATTGTACAACGCCTATACTACACCAGGGGAACCAATCTAGCGCTGAAGCTAATCCATCCCTGCATAATCTTGAGAAGCTGCCAACAAATCAATTAATCAAGCATCAAGCATTGAGAAGGAAATGACCACTTTGAACAACTGGCGTCACCTCATCAAATATGAGCATGACGTTACCATATGACAACAGCTAAGGAGAATGCGCCTACAAATCCACAGCAGTAAGTTTGTCATCCAGTACATTTGTTTGTTTTTGTTTGTCTGTTTGTTTGTTTATTCAGTTTTTAAGTAGGTGATAGGATTGCAGTAATTGATGCGTTAAAAGAAGACGGTGCCCAAATTATGTGGATTAAGTGAATGCAGCGATATTAGAACTCATTAGTGAAGTTTGAGAAAATTAGACATTCCGATCAAAAGTTATACATTTCTAAAGTTTTGGTGCCCCCATCGCTGCTGAGAAGGCTACAATTGTTCGCAACGCCACTGTGTACGGAACAACGATAATTAGAAATCCACAAAATGTATTCTTTACGAAAAGAACACATTCCCTCGCGTTGTTACTGATATATTAATTTTTAGTCAAGAGTAATATCATTCTCCCAGCTGTCTGAAACAAGAAAGTCAAGTGCTCTTTCATTGTGTCACAAAAATGAAAATATTGAATTCTCGTCGCATTTTCTTACTATTTTCTTCATACAATGTTTCATTCATTAAGTATTTTTCATAATCATAACATAATTATCGCTTCCAAGTAAAATGTTTAGCCGCATGTTCCTTCTGAGAATATACCCTCTATCTATTGGAATCCATAATGGATGTTGCAATGCTAATACTTCTCTATATTTTCTTGCGTCCTCTGAAAAAAAAAGAGTAGATGCATGGAATTTAAATATCGTAAATTCGTTGTAGTTGACCTGTAGAGTTCTTCATGTATCAAAATACATAAAAGCCTATTATATACGCGTGTGGCGTATATCTTTAAAGGAGAAAAATACATATAATATGTATATATTTATAGTATATATGTACATGTTATATAAAAATATATGTTATATCTATATTACATATCGTATATGTTCATAATACATATACATATACATATATTCTGCATCATTGGCTGTGCGGTAAAATCAGGTATCAAACGATATCATGGTGCAATCGGTACTTCTATAGCACAAAAAAAAAAACATATATGTTATAGATCAATGGGAAAGGATTATGCGAAAATCAAAACTGAGAAAGCATATACCAAGCTCGTCTCAAGATAACTCACTTTTCTTTTCACCAATAAGAGGATCAGTCTCTCGCCCAGTCACCTCGGAATGCAGCGACTCTTTCGATGACTTTCTGAGGCCCATCGTGTTCGACATCGAAGGATATCTCGAAGGAACTGATGTCGAGGACGACGTCAGGGAGTCGGGCGAAGTCAAAGTTTCGTAGTTCTTCACCATTTTTCTTTTCTGAGATATAACCTATACGTCATATCCAAAATAAGGAATGTCCACCTGTAAAGTCACGACAAATGCTTCGTATGCTTGCTATTCCAGAGATAATTATGGCTAAACGCGATTGTAGTTATATCCATGACACAGAGGCATGGACGTGTGATGTCAGGACCCTCGTGAACTTGTAGCATTTATATAGTTGATGCAGTGGTTGCACTATTAGAGCATGCCTGAAGATATAAGGCCAGATTTTGTGCATGATCATAAATACATAATATATACCATCGTCTGTGAGAGGTGTTAAGTCTACCTTGTCATGCTTGTAAACCTAGATAGGGGTCGACATCGGTGACCTTCGTTCCTGGCTCACAAATTTGTTTCGATTTGGAGTTTGATAAAAGATAATCAGATAGGGCGAAGAAGATAATACGTACGAAGAACGTATCAATGAGAGAAGATGAGTAGAGGAGATAAAGCAATGATGGAAAGATTTCAGTTTCATTGTCATTACCTTGTTAACCTCTCAAGGTTCTCTGATAAGAGACTGTATAAACATAAGATATTTAGGTGAATAGAAACAACGTTGAGCTCTGGAGTGAGTTAACAATTAAATTCCAGGTTTTCCTCATACAAAAATTTATTTCAGTGTATATGATGGCCAACAGATTCAAACTCTTCACCGAATGCTGAGTACAGAAGTACGCAAAATGCATGCCAGTAAAAAGCAAGAGACAAATTTCATAAACCAGTTTTATTGTTGTTGTCGACAGATCTATCGAAATGAAACAAAGACACGCATACCATGGTTACGATTTAAACTGTTGAATTCTTAATGGCTACCAGAAATGCAGAAATATCGTCAACAATTCAACATGCTTTCTTTTGTTTAATTTCAGTCTGTCGACAACAATAATATGAACGTTGTAAATTACAAGTGAAATACGTGCAATGTTAAGAAAAACTCTTTTCCCTTTTATAATGACAATAAAACGCTAAGGCCACATGTAATTATTTCAACTCATTCTTCACAAACATTGCACCTCATCTGGCTTCAAAAATAAAAGATAATAATTTTTATGTCATTCACAAATTGATTAAATTTCTGCCACTAATATTCTTGAAACATTCTTTAATACTGTAAACTCTGAAATAGACAAAATCTGTCAATGGCTTATGTACAACGAATATTGTACCCAAACATCTCTCGAACAAATATGTTTTTAATAAACATATTGAATAAAAACCACAAGAAATAATACTACTTAAAATAATTCCTCTGATGGGCTGTCTCTAATTGATTTCAGAGCTTTTAACTTCTATAGGAGCCTAAATCTTCACCAGCTTAATTTGAAATGATATTATTCACAATGCCCACACGCTTGTCTCACTATCGACGAATTTTATTACGATTGTAATTCGTGTCTCAGTAATCTCGTACTGTGTTATAACCCTGCCTTAATTTTACTTTATATTACAACTCCGAATTTGCTAGAAATAAACATGCAAGAGATAAAAGTATCTAGAATGATATTTACACATGCATGGTGAAATGGGCAATGTAATGCAATAAACATTTGAGCTTACACTAACATTTCTGTAACGTTATATTGCATTGTTTTGTCTATCAAACAAAACAAATTGTTGCCAGCTCACCGCTTATCTATTCAGTAAGATGGATACAATTCCATTTTGTTGTTGTTTTGTGAGAGATAAGATGCGCAGCCTTTGGACTTCGAACGTACCTCCATTCGTGTTGTGTCTGTGTGGTGAACTTTAATTTATGTTCCACTTAAATGTATATATGTAGGGAGCATATTATCCAGTGCCACGTAGGAATAACCAGAGTACTCCAGTGACAACATAATATCATCTTTAACAGAAACGTCGCTTGAAACTTGCCTATCTTACACTAGGCCATAATATTATGATATTATGTGTGGTTGAGGTTCACATACATTATTCAGATTTCGAACCATCATGACTATGAGTTGGAAGTGTACGATTTTGACGTTGCTCAGCTATTGCGCAATTTTACAAGGTGAGTAGATTTCCCACTCTTTTCCTTCCTCTTGTTTATTCTACCGCGAGCAGATACTAAGAGAGTATCAAAGTTGCCATAACATTGCATCTATAGATTAAAAGTACTTCAAGATTATCATATATATGGCCGTTCTTGTTATCTTAGTCTTATTTATAATGCAGCTTATAACATGCTATAATGCCCTCCTATAGGCAAACATAGGCACACCGCGTATCACATAAAACGCCTCTTTACAAGCATTGTAAATGCAACTTCTGCTACGCATGGAATTGAATATGGGAGGTTAGACTTTGTATTCCCTACCGATGAATTTATGGCGAGAATATTTAAGGCGAAAAAAAAATATATATAGATGATGTATAATATGAATACATTCACGTATAAATAAATAAATAAATAAATAAATAAATATATATATATATATACAATGTAATACATAATTATAATAATCATGTATATCATCACATATATGAATAGAGAGAGGGAAAGATACAAATGTAGATAGACAGACAAACAAATAAATAAATAAAGAGAGAAAAATACTCAGTTAAGTTTAGTTGAGCTCAAGTACTTCCAGGTCTTAGGTTAACTTAATTCAGAGAGATCTTGTCTTTCCCGTCTTTTCTTTTCTTGCACACAAAGCGTAGATCTTACGGATATTACTAGAAAAGAGATTGACTGCTATTTTGTCATCTCTGTCTTCAATGAAGGATGACTGAATGAGAGAAGATCGAATTATGAAAATTTAGAGGGTTTTGGTGTTGTTGTTGTTTTTTTTTTTTGGGGGGGTGGTTTTTTGTGCTTTGTTTTGTTTTGTTTTGTTTTGTTTTGTTTTTTTGCCGGGGGAAGGGGCACTGATGATGCAACAGAAAGTCCTAATTGCTGTATATTCTTGCAGGGGCTATCATAGGACCAGTCATCGAGCAGTGCGGGGACTCCCCGCTTCCTCCAGCTGCGGTCTGCTCTCTCAAAGCGTCCCGACGAAAATCCAAGGTGGATTTAGATTGCCGCCTAGGTGGATTCACGGGGAATGCTACCCTAATTTGGAGTTCGTCCGAGAAGCCCACCATACCTAGTCATCGACACACGAACCAGCTCCCTGATGGCTCCGTCGTGCTCGTAGCTACCATAAGCGTGGACGCCAAGGAGGAGTTCGAACAGACATTAACCTGCTCCGCAGAAGGTGACGATATTGCGGGATACCCCTCTGCGACAGTCACGATCCTTGCAATGAAAGGTGCGTAATCAATCCGATGAAGTGTCTTGGAGCTAAGCAATGAGGGAGCTTTAGATTTGCGGCGCGGACGTTTAAGACGACGCTTGAGCTGGACGTTCTCCTCTTCCCTGCTTTAGATAACGCTGAGACGCAACCTATAAAAAATTAAAATGGCGCCCACATAATTATGATCGGTGCATGAAGTATAGCTCTCTACGTCGTGTATTGAACGGACGTAAAAATACCACAGAACGCGTAGTGAAAACTCAGACGACGCGAACTGCTAATAAATCGACTTTGATACGCGATTCTACGAATGCTCCGAATAGTTTTTTTTTCCCTCTCTGAACGTCCCCGTCGCGAAAATCTAAAGCTCCCTAATATACCCAATGCGTAACGGATGAGGAATTTGTTTCAGCGTTGCGTTTTAGGATCTGTTCATATGAGGTTGAAAAAAACGTCAAAAAGAGTCTCAGAACAGACCGCGCTAAGTTCACTGGACTCAGTTTCAGCGCGGAAAAACTGTTTTGGTTTATCCCTGTTATTGTACGTTTGCAAATATTAAGAGAAACTCCAATTACCATAGTATACAAGTGCATACTGGAATTGTTTTCCTAATGAAAAAAAAAAAGTTCTTTTAAAGACTTTGTAAACCTTGCATTGCAGCTAGTGTCAATACTCATGTCACGTTACGTCATGTCACGTCACGTATGGCGCCTCCCTTACTTCTCTTCCTCCTCTCTCTCGGCACAGGAAAGACACTGATGGAATAAACAGATACGCATATATATATATATATATATATATATATATATATATATATATATGCCATGATAGATAAAGATTCGGAACAGGAGGTAAAAAGGGCAATCTATTGTGTGTTTTTTTTTTTCATCCCAATATCACGGGTTTGTGCATTTGTTGTATGTGCTTTGTTAAAACATCCATCTGTAGCAGTGTTTTAATATTCTCTCTCCCTCTCAGTTCTTTGGCTTCCATTAATGAGTCACAAATTGCTATTTTTCCTGGATATTCGTACAATTTTCGTCTTCTACTCGAAGTGAGCAGATTTTCGTCCTTAACAAACTGAAATGTTGCATGTGAATTTGTTATTATTATTTTTTTTTTTATAAAAGTTGAAATGATAGCAACTCTTTGTGGAATAGGAACTTCCCACAGCAACAGTCAATCAGGAAGCTGGATTCTTGTCATTACCATGGCAATTGCCATTCCAGCAAGAGTTGCTATTATAATCACCTTTTTTTAATGAAATGGGGTACAGGAGGACTAATTTAATGCTAAAATCTCTCTAATGATGGTGTGTTTGGGTTATGTGCAAGGCAGCAATAGATATCATTTATGAGATATCCATGGTAAAAAAAAAAAGGTTAAAGAAATGCAATTCCACAGAGGCTAAAACTTTTCGAAATTGTATCTGCTCGCAGATCTGAAACCCTAGAAAAGCTACGAATCCTCATGTCTGTTTGAATAATCACAGCATTGACGAAAATACCTATTCTCATGATTCTCATATAATGTACAAGACGCCTGTGCGTTTATCAGAGGTCGTAAGTTCGTATCCTGCTCGAGCATGTACGCCCACGATTTCTGTTGTCATGGCTACTGCTAAAGTACTGATCATTTTCGGTTCTTATTTAGGTGGATGTATAGGGCAACTTGTCAATCAGTTGCAATTATTATTATTATTATTATTATTATTATTATTATTATTATTATTATTATCATCATTATTTATTCGGCAATTCAACATACAATACAAGCGGACATAAAATAAAAAGAACTGGAAGAAAGTATTCCATCAATATGTATATAAATATATATATATATATATATATATATATGTATATACTTATACATAGATACCTATATATATACATACATATATATATGTATATATATATATATATATATATATATATATAAATATATAGACGATGAAGACAAACAAGTTGACATAATGCATTAGAATCCAACTTCATTTATTTGTAAACCAAATTTTCGACCCTTGCACGGATCTTCCTCAGGGTAACAGTGATATTTGTATTTGAAGCTCAGCACAGATAAATAATAATAATAACAAAGAAACGCGCCTGGTTGTCAGCTTAGAGTTTGAGCTAGGTTAGCAACCAACACGCACGGTTGTTAGCTTAAAATTTGCGCTATCTTCATGAGTGCAAAATCCTTAAACTCAATTATGACGTAACAATGCATCATAAAATGCATAAGAAGTAAGACATAGACATTTTCAAATCAAACTGATCGTTTACCAGCCGCGCAAAATACATACCAACACGCACGGTTGTTAGCTCATAATTTGCGCTATCTTCATAAGTGCAAAATCCTTAAACTCAATTATGACGTAACAATGTATCATAAAATGCATCATAAAATGCATAAGAAGTAAGACATAGACATTTTCAAATCAAACTGATCGTTTACCAGCCGCGCAAAATACATACCAACACGCACGGTTGTTAGCTCAAAATTTGCGCTATCTTCATGAGTGCAAAATCCTTAAACTCAATTATGACGTAACAATGTATCATAAAATGCATAAGAAGTAAGACATAGACATTTTAAAATCAAACTGATCGTTTACCATGATGCAGCCGCGCAAAATACATACCAACACGCACGGTTGTTAGCTCAAAATTTGCGTTTTCTTCATGAGTGCAAAATCTTTAAATTCACAATTATGACGTAACAATGTATCATAAAATGCATAAGAAGTATAGTAAGACATAGACATTTTCAAATCAAACTGATCGTTTACCAGCCGCGCAAAACATATAGCAACCCGAAGAGAGCATAACGATTAAAATATGCAGATAAAACATTCTAAAGGCATGTTTGAGTAATAGCCGGTAAACTTTATCGAATTGGGCCTAAATTGAGGCGCAGAGACAAAGAGATATACTACTTATAGAAACTATATTTGCCAAGCCATGACAGGTCTCTGTTCAGCCCAGTCTGAAAACTCTTGCTACGAATTATAGCGCGCAGTTCAGCCAATTTTCTCTCATCCGCGGATTTATACCCGCCTCCGAAGAGGCAGATCTTAAGATCACTTAAGGAATGGTCGGTTTGGCTGAAATGCTCGGCTACTGGGAAACCGGTTCGGCGTTGCCTGATTGTACATCTGTGGTTATTGAATCGCATTCTGAAACTTGTACTTGTTTCACCAATATAGGCTACTCCAGGGCATTTGTTACAAAGAAAACAATACAAAACGTTACTTGAATCACAGTTGTGAGCAGGAGGATAGATGGTATAATCAGATGAGAGCTGTACGGAGTTATCCGTTATTATGTGAGTGCATATCTGACAGCGCGTTTTGCCACATTGTTTGTTACCTCTAGGTTGAGGTGGGCCGGGTAGCTGATTCCTCACCAGTAATCTTTTCAGACTGGGCGGCTGCCTCTGTGCATGTAGGGGGGCCCTAGGCATGATTTTAGCAAGTTTTTCGTCGACCGTGATTGTGGGCCACTCTTTCTTTTGGGGAAAGAGTGACCGTGACGTCAAGGAAGTGGACTTTCTCTTGTGAACTTTCCATGGTGAATTTGATGTTACCATCGTGTGAATCAAACCTTTCATGAAAGGATTTGAGGTCATTGGTATCATGTGGCCATATCATGAAAATACCATCTATGTACCGGAGGTACAAACTGGGTTGAAGATGGGATTTTGAGAGAAAGTCCTCCTCCAACTCGGCCATGAAGATGTTTGCGTAAGCGGGAGCCATTTTTGTACCCATTGCAGTACCTTTGCTTTGAAGAAAATATTCACCATCAAACTTGAAATAGTTGTGTTTGAGGATGAATTCTGCCAATGTCGCTAAGTCGTCAATTTCAGCATGAGAATATTCCGAATGACGACGCAAGAAGGATTGCAAAGCCTGAACACCTTCCTCATGAGGTATGTTGGTATATAAGCTTTTCACATCCATAGTCACAAGAGTGCATCCCTTCGTAATTTCGGTAGAGTTTATCTTGTTCAAGAAGTCTGTGGTGTCTTTAACATAACTTCTGATATTAGGTAAGCATGTCTGAAGTTTTTTGTCGACATACTCTGACATACACTCCGTAAGGCATTTTACACTTGAAATAATGGGTCTGCCAGGAGGAATAATGTGGTGCTCTTTTGCTTTTGATACCACTTCTTGCGCATCATTCTCATTACAGTCAGTCACACTAGCTACCAATTTAGGAAGTTTGTGAATTTTAGGAAGCATGTAAAATTCACTTACCTTGGGTACTGCTGGCACAAGGCTATGGCTATCACTTAAACTACTCAGATTATCTACACAGTCCATATATATATATATATATATATATATATATATATATATATAGTAATTTATATAAATTACTAAATAATTTCCAATATAACTAATGATGCAACAAATGTTTATTATTTGTCGGTTGTTTGAAGCTGGTCTATCGACGGGTGTATGGGTCTTCATTGCCTTGCTCGCCGTCATCATCGTCGTCGCCATCTCGATGGTCGTCACGCTGGTGGTGCTCAGAATTCGCAGCAAGCTCCGCCGACCACGAGCCAGGAGTCACGAAGCCATACCGCTGGGTGAGTTGCACGCGGGAAGATGTGCTACATTCACCAATGCCACAATTACATTGTTAATTTCATAAAATGAGTTTCGCACTTATCTCTTCTTCCCAGCTGGAGTTAAATTACATAGATAACATGAGAGATAGATATTACATCTCGAACGTTAGTTTAGTTGTTTATGATATTGTGGCTGATAAAAAATCATCGCACTTTGCCCTGAACACAAACTAATAACATTATACTACATCGCTCTTTGAAACGTACATTTTTTTTTTCTGTTCCAAAATGAATATCAAGTTGGACCCCATCACACCCATATAGTGGCATTTCCTTTGTATTTGTGGAGTCAAATTATTTGCACAAATACTGTCTCATCATCTGCATATACATACTTATGCATATATTATATATATGCAGTATAACTAATCATTCACTTCAGGAATCAAATGTCGATCTTATACCTCGCACAAGAAAGTTAAAATCAATCACAAATATTGGACTAAGGAGCAGGTACGCATGATAACTTTGTCATGGTTACAGTTAGTCGGAAGATAATGTTCGGTTTAACCCCATCCATAATTTTCTTAATCAAGATCGATTCCTTCCTTGATACAAGAGAAATAAGCGCTGAAAAGGTACGATTTCAGAGAATGCCCACTACCAAATACCAGCAGTTTCTCCTCACTTGTTGGACTAGAAATGTTGATTCTTCCCTAACAGACTCTTTCTGTTTTTCTTCTTAAGTTGGTATTGATCAAAGGCGACAGTCAATTAGAAAAGACATGCAGGATTACGACGGTGGCAACGTCAACATCAAGATTTATGGTCGTGGAGGTTCCGGGAAATCGGCATTGATTAACTCGATGAACTTCGCGTTATCAGGTATTAGTGTGCCATTTGAATTACCTATATCTTAGCGCCTAACTAGATACTAAGCCTTATTGCCACTGCTGTGAATGTGACCACTGAACTATTTATAAGAATTTCACCCATCCGAGAATGAAATGTAAATTTCTCAGTCATTTAATATGAAGGTAAGGTTCACTTCCCAGATAGTACGAGCTTAACGAAACTCGAATATGCCAATGAAATAACACGACTGCATCATTAGTTGCATAAAAATTTACCTTCATGTATGGGATTTCAAGGGAAATTATAAAGTGTGAATGATGATAGATAGCAGATAAATTTGCCCATGAATTTATAAGAACAAAATATCCTGGGGAAAAGAATAATCGATTGAATTGTTTCGATCACAGCAAGCTCGAAGCATTGTTTGAATTAAGATCGAAGATAGTCATATTCAACATAACAGATATTCTCTGAAATCAATTTAGATACTCGTTTCCCCCAAAAAGATTGTATCTGCACTATTCATGCTGTTACCGAAGTTATCGCTGATATCAATTTGAATACCACTGAGAAATCTTGTATTTTTCTACCTTGACATGTTTGAATGATTTAAAGTTGTCTTGTGCTTTTGTGCTGTTATGTCAGTTAATAAAATGTGATTGAACGGAAAGTAAGATGTATAATTCTGAGTTGTATAACTATGTCTTCATTGCGTTAGTTTCCCATTGCACTTCTGAAAATTGCAGAAAACAAATCGAACCAAAACATTCAAATCAAAGATGAGTTTTAATCATAATGCGACTGTCTTCATCGTCATTTAAACGCGTTTTCCACACTTCAGGAAAAATATTTTCGTATCGTCAACGTACCTTGGTGAGCATAATTTACACCCACTTGTCAAATCTAACCACTCAGTCATTATGCATTAAGCAAGGTTTCGTTGCAAGTATTTGTCTTAATTGTTTTGCAAGACTATGAGAGCACTTATTTTCACCTGTATTTTGAAGTAATTATCCTCAGACTCGGTTCAAAACATTTTTCTGGTTTCAAATTTCTATCAGGTGTCTACAGTAATCTGGCAAATGAAGGAGATAGTCGTCCTGAACAAGATGCCGCCGAAGAACCACGCCACAGCAAAGTCACAGAATACATCACGCTTATTGAGCATCGTGCGATGGCGGACTACTCAGACTTGGATTTGACTGGCAATACGGCAAATGGTAGATTCGTAGTTATTCAAAGAAAAATAAACAAAAATGATACGCAAAATAAAAGATTAATAGAGGAAGGGGAGTACGTCGGTAAAATATCATAGTTATCAAAACTGTATGGACTTTACTTACAGATATATGTAAGTCACAGAACTGGGAGTGAAATGTTACAAAATAAAATGGCAAATTGACAGCAACATTTTGCTTCTCTCAACATTTTGCAACAGCAACAGCAACATTTTGCTTCTCTCAGATCATACTTATCAGAGGAGTGGTCACGTGACGTACAATGGCAACTATTGTGATAATAGAATAAATGGTAAAGTAATACTTATTGATCATGTATTGTTCTTATCATTCCTTCGCACATGTTTTCTTATTCATCAATTTACATGACAAAAGTCTATAAACAAGAAATGAATTTGATTTGTTGATTATGTTTCATAACTTATCGTCTAGGCGGTGTTGGTGCCCTGCGTACACATCAAGATGAGACAAACGTAGTGATCCTTGTCTGCGATTACCGGTAAGTCCAACCCTTTAATCAGTTTGACCCCTTTCAGCAAATTTTAACTATTGATTGCATGAGTGCTACTTCATATTGATTTACACTGTAGTTTATGTGTTCACCGTCAATCATAAAAGATTTGAAAGTGGATATGATATCATACAACTTTTCATGATCCTCGATTTTGTAAAGTTTTTATCTCGCTATTATAGTTAAGTAAAGTCACGATATTACTGTCAATGCAGGTCCACGATAAAAAGATGTAATTTATCTGTTTTCCGTCACTCCCAACAGATTTGAAAATAGATACGATAATTATACAACCTTTCATGATTCTGGATTTTGCAGAGTTTTTATCTTGCTAGTTAAGTAGTTAAGTGAAGTCCCCATATTACTATCGATGCAGGTCCACATTCAAAGATGAGGATCAGGCACTTTCTATTCGAAAAGTGGTGGACAAACTGCGTGAAATTTACGGTAAGCTTGGAACTCATTTATCTTCATCGCAACGGATATCACGTCTTGACACCACTTCAATTATTTTTATATAAAGCTTTATTGCTGTATTTATTATGTTACCCTTAGATTTATCACAAATTTTTACCGATTTGTAGTGATAAATCCTAAGGACAACATCCAACAAAAAAGACATGCAAACAAACTCGCACACCCTCACACACATACACAATGGAACACATACTTTAGTGATTGTCCTGTGACGTTTGTTCATTGATTGCTTGAGAATTATCAGTGATTGTCAAGACGTGAAACAAATCAATAAGATCTTCTTTTTTTTTTGCAGCTTCTTTGCCTCAAGTGGTTGCAACTTGATGAAAGCATTGAATATAGAATGCACGAATAGACCTTTCAAAAAGATTGTTTTGGCTTTAAAATCCACGCATATTAATTGGCTACATTGACAGTATAGTCTTTGCATTTTGCATCAAATTATGTCAATTGCCACATGGTGTTGTGATTGTTTTTTTTTTTTTTGTCCTTAATTCTTCAGTGTGCCTTCCGATGATTGTGCTAACTCACAAAGATGTTTGCCAAGACACAGCGAATCTCAAATCCGACCTCAAATTGGCAACGGGAGGACAGCTCTGGGAATTCGAGAATTACACAGAATTAGCCCACACGGAAGACGTCGAGAGGGACCTTCAATTCTTACAGCTCCTTTCGGCGTCTGTGGAGTCCTTTGAACAGACACGGGTCCAACACTAGATTTTAGGACCATTCATCTAAGGACCAGATTTTACAAGTTTATTATCACTGAAGGATACCGACTTTTTCAGTTCTGCTGATGAGCATGACACACATTAAGGAGCTCTGCACACATATCTCTTAACAACATGATATGTACTATACGTTTAATTTATTTCATCACCACCAGCCTGTTGCATTTTGTTTCATTTTTCTTGTTGTTGTTATTTCTAAATGGGTAAAAGACACAAAAACACTAAAAGATCGCGTTGGCTCTGCAGTAAACAACTGACACCGACTGATGGGCATGACTTATCTTAGAATAAACACAAGTGGTATCGTGCACTGCAGTGAGAGGCACGCACAGTAATTCATAGGGGAATTACATAATGTTGCTTTCCACGAATGATTTATCAATTTTCATCTTTCTCCCTGGAATATTTCATTCAGACCTGTTCTTGTTATCAAATATATAATACCCTTTTGCGCGTCCTACTCCGGTAGTTCACTAATATTTGAGAGAAATGAAATTATTGAAATTTTGTGTTCAAACCGAATTAAGAGCTGCTTTAGATACCACAGAGTTGTCGAATTGTCGTATACTCTCTAAACTTTTCCATTTCGTAACTTTATGATTTATGATTTTTCCCAAATCTTGTCAGATTTACGTTTCTTCTTTTCTGTCTTCATGCAAAGCCACACAATATCAGGATGGAATTTCCCTGTAAAAAATGTGTGTATAGAATTTGTAAGCACCACACATTATGTTAAAGGAGACCTCCGGATGATTTTCAGATTTTTACATTTGAACAACTATGAATTAGTTATACTGAGGACAGAGTTTCAGAATTTATGATAATTTGGATGAAGAATAAGAATATTTTCAAAATTTATAACAAATCGAAATGAACAAGGATGATGACATGGCAGAGTCACTATAAGAATGCATGAGTTGGGGCTCAAGGAAGCAGAACAAAAGAAGGAGGCATGCATAGATTATACACAGGTGAACTCGCAAGCAAGCGGTATTGTAATGGAATTACACTGCTACATTTCTGAAATGTGAACCTCCTATGTCATCATCCTTGTTCAGTGTAATTTGTTTAAGGTTTTTCAAAGTATTGTTTCTCTGCTCAAGAACCACAATAAATTCCACAAATCTATACATGGGGTTGTCGATTTATGTACTACATGATATGAATTTATGAAAATCGTCTGGAATGTCCCTTTAATGCCTTCATGTTGCCTGGCCTTGATCAGGCTATAACCAAGGTATCTTCCTCCATGCAGCTGTGAAAAATGATGCCATTCTCTCTAAAAAGTTCTTTAAACATTTTTGGGTGATTCCTGGTGAAGAAAATCAAAATGTAGAGCCTACATGTATACAGTATACGCATGGTTAGACTTCCTCGTTTGTTTCATCTTTCAGTGCAGTCTGGTGTTGCTATTGGACCTCACAAGATAGTGCTGTACGTTTATTTATTTTTTCTTTTGAAACTCTCTGTAATCTATGTTATGCTATCAACGAGCCGTTTTGAAATGACGACGCACTATGCGGCTCATTATTTACCTCAATGAAATTTGGATGTTCTGTGATCCCTGTACTTAATCGCATATGTTGCTTCAAAGAATTAATTGTTTTGCCGTCGAGTGGGATATTTCAGGAACCCAGATGCATACATGAAAATTAATGAAAATCAATATCCATGATTACTTGATACTTTCCTTTTGTGCGTGTGTGTGGGGGGGGGGGTTGACTTTCCTGTTCCTAAAATTATGAACAAGGAGTACAGAACGAGATCAAACGATTACTTCTAGAACTTCGGATGAAATATTTGAAAATTTGTCAATTTCAAAAGTGTATTAAGTCTATGGGATGGAGATGAACGAAACAGGGGGAAATTGTGGGAGGAGGTACCCCCAACGATTCTATGACATTCGCTCCTGCGACAATAGTTCCCATGAAATAATTATTTGCACGCCAAGCCAAAAATAATATCTACCGGCAAACATAACCCTAACCCTAATCCTAGTCCTGACATGAAACTAAACCAAAACCCTATCACAACCCAAACCCTAATCTTAACCCTAACCCCACGACTCCCCCGGAGATAATAAGACCGGCGCAATCGTCGCAGGAACAAATGTTGTGTCCCCCCACCCCCAACCCTGCACGCCATAGTGCTTTTGCATTTTCAGAATAGAAATTTAACCATTTGGTGCACGCTTTAGGCTATAAAAAACGATAAGAAATGAATAAATGGCTCCTCAAAAAATCCAAAAAACAACAACAACAAACCATCACTTTTGAATATCTGGAAGAAGCGCCAGCATATAATATAATTGACCTTCCATTAGATGTAAGTCAGACGTGTGGAGTATGAAAAGAATGAAGTGCGGCCATTTATCAAGATCACGCAATGTAACTCATTCATCTGAGTAAAATGAAAGGCCCCGTAGCATAAGCTCATAATAATAATAATAATAATAAAAAAGAGTTTGAGCAAACTTGGCCTTCGATTACCTCTTTGAATCCGGATGGCTGAGCAGAAATGAGAGGAAAACATTTCGTCTAAACTGAGAGACGGCAAAGAAAATGCAGCTCATTCATCTGAAAAAGAGTCACATTGAAATGCGTCTTTAATAGCAGGATATTTACTTATTATACAATGCTGCTTCTTGCGCCTTTCATTTACTCCTTAAGTCGTGGTTGCCGATCATAAATGAAAATAAAGAAATATTCCTTTATCACGGGCATGATATTTGCAAAGAAAGGCCAAGTCATTCGTCTGAATATACTATAAAAGGGCCTTGGCACAATTAATGTCAATTGTGTGCATAGCTGGTTAAGTTGCGCCTTCATTAGCTACTAGTATATGAGTCAGAACTGCTGGGCGAAATGGAAAAGAGAGAGAGAGAGAGAGAAATGTAGCAAGAACAAGAAAAGAAATCCAACTCATTCAGCACAACATACTGAAATGCTCTCAGCGAGATGTGTATCCTTGTACAATGTACATAGTTGCTATTTGTGCTTTCCATTAACTCTTTAATTCAGGGTTGCCAAGCACAAGTTAAACGCGAAGCATGTTGCATTCAAAAGAAAATATGGAGAAGATAATACAGCCCATATATCTGACAAATATTTATACCGAAAGGCGTCTGTGCAGGATATGCTTAAACTTGTACACTGCTTCTAGTTGTGTCTTCTATCATCTCTTTCAGGTAAGTAGGGTACGTCGCCGAGTTTGTAATCATCTCCGACATGCAGATCAAAACACGCCGGACGCACACCATGATTAATTGCTTCTCGATTCCTGCCAAATGTACTTGAGAATAAACAAATGCAGGACGTACACGTAAACCATGACCGCAGCAAAAGCCCATGAAGGCATGACGTGTTTCCAAGAGATGAATGAAATATTACTGCTCTCTCTTGATCTCCTTGTAATGGGTATGAACACTGTACCGTATCATACATGGCTAGTGCTTTTTGCGATTGTCTTTGCACTGTATCGAAGAGGGGAAGCTGTGTAAAAATTAAAAAAAAAGACAACAGTATACGAACGTACATTTTCACACCTGTGAAGATTTAGTGTAAGGGTTTCAGCGAGTGTATATTCTTGGAGTTTATCATTGCACATGCACCCAATTATTTTTCTTTAATTGTTTGTTTATTTGTTTGTTTGTTTGAATGACCGATTGACTGACTGATGATTACATGCCTGGTTGGTCGATTGAGCCCTTGACAGTGTAAAGACTTCATTTTGTAAACAGAGCTGACTTTTTAAATATCGATATTATCTTGATTTATCGGTGTCAAATTATAATCTGTTTAAATCAAAGATTCACATCTGTATCGTGACGTAAACATACACCATTTTCATCCCCATTCAAGCTGCAATGAATACTGAAAGAGTGTCTTGTTACTGTGTCTGTAGAGATATTTTTTTTTTTTCAGAGACAGGTTCCATGACTGGTTCCATGACATTTGCTCCTGCGACAATTGATCATGATTTATCCCATGAAATATCTGCACGCTGAGCCAAACATAAATTCTACCAACAAATATAACCCTAACCCTAACCCTAACCCTAGTCCACACATCAAACTAAACCTAAAACTCATCACAATCCTATAGCCCTAACCCCAAGTCCTTGGAGAAAATAACACCGGAGCAATTGAAGAGTTTGTTTGCAAAAACCGATAAGTCCATATTTGCCAAATGGAGATATTTGCGATTAAAGGTCAAGAAAAATAAAGAGAATAATAAGAAATCTTTTGCTTCTTTTGACCATAACTTCAAAAATATACCTTTATATGTAGTGACCAATATATCATTTGAAAGGTATTATTTTGTACTTTGTGACAAAGACCATAGCTCAAAATCTTTAAAAATGGACTTATCGGTTTTTGCAAACAAACTCTTCAATTGTCGTCGGAGCAAATGTCCCGTCATCTTTTGACAGAGATGACATACCAACTTTTAACTTTCTATTCAACATATGACAAGGTTGTGTTAGGAGAAAGCCGGCGTTATACTCCAAATATTAAAAGAAAAATTTTTTAAAAGACTTTATTTTCTTCTCCTTTTCAAAATGTACAACGCATTGAGTTAATGGTGCGTAATGGCAAACATGTGGGTTTTAATAACGGAACATTATCTTGAACAAACTGCACTCGACCTTAACAACTCTGCGGTGCTCAAGTATAGTGATTAGAAGCAATAAGGAAAGACGTCAGATGTGACATATGATGAAATGGTGTAGAGGGTTGTCATAGCAACTCTCTCTGAATCAGTAGCTTGTAACTGTGTTGTCATGTAATTCTTACCAAGGCTGACGAGATAGCGCGAGCTAAGCGGAAATTAGATCTCTCAATCTTCCAATTGTATGGCGTCCGAATTCAAATCTCGTCTAAACAGCCATAAAAGTTGTGGATGAGCGCCGGAAAATGTTAATGGAGAGCATTTACGTCGCTATTTGTTGTCATCTACTTCCCAACGTCGTAACAAACAACCATAAAACCAAGATAAAGTATCAAACCAAACTTATTAAAAGGACTCTCTTATGTCGCTTTGATATAACTCTGTACTTACATGGAGATTACGAAGCGACATTAGTGAGCGAGCAGACAGGATCATCACGATGCAATATTGTAAAGCCACTTTTGAATTCATGTTTCTTCCCTTTCTTCCTCCGACATGTATTGAACAGCTTTCTTTTGCAAATGCACACACACACACACACACACGCACACACACGGGCGTGCACACACACACACACACACACACACACACACACACACACACGAAAATTAAAACGAAGACAAAACGCCAAGATCTGCCCTGACTAAATATGAATATACCAACGAACTGTTTGACATCTTCAGGGGATATTGATATCTTCAGGGATCTATGATATCATTTTGACAGACAAAATGTTTGTCCTCCATGCTTCAGCTTCTCTTCCACGTCTGATAGCAGGACAATCACCATTTGACCGTGACAGCTCCTCCCGAACTTTCAATTCACCATTGTGACGGTTTATATCCGGAGAGACGTTTCATAGCAACAGCACAGTAGACACATACGTGAACAAGCGTTCATATTTTTATGCCACATGAAGCGCAACATTTTATTAACGTGTGGTCACTCTGTTTTACACTGTTTTGTTTCTCCCGGCACTGTAGAATGTGTAACAAGAAAAAGCAAAGCAAAGAAAAAAAAAAGTGGAACGAGTTGTACCCTGTTACCACCATGAAAAGAAAAGATCCTGAAAACCGATCAGCCATCATTATTATTCATAGACCAGCATGACTCTAAACATCTTAAGTGGAAAAAAAAATGTGGAGCTTATTCCGACTTTTTTTTTCAGTAAAGAAGATGATTTCGAGGAAGAAAAGTGATAACGCTTGCACTTTAAATCTTGATTTACGACTGAAACAGTTGTTTAATGCTGATTACATTGTTTCATTTCCTTCTAAACCCTTATTTCAAGATGTGATTACCATCAAACATAAAATGTGCACACAATTATTATCTAAAGATATTCCTTTATTCTAGTTGATAAGACAGCAGATTCCCAGTTGGAGGACCTGTGTTAGATTTCCTCAGCTCAGTGCTTACGTCTTGGGACGAGAAGTGGCAACACTGAATCGGGTACCCCAGATTATAAGAAGACCATACTATTATTATCATCATCATAATTTATATTATTATTTTTACTATCATTGTAATTATTATTATTATTATTATTATTATTATTATTATTATTATTATTATTATTATTATCATTACTACTACTATTAAACACGTGCAGCTGTTCACACTTCGGCACTATCTAGAGGATTTGGGGGCATGCATCAGTGTTAAACTTTTTTTTATATATATCTCTTACTCTGACAACTCTGACGTGAACTGTACGTGGTATGGACAAGCACATTGGTAACAATACAAAGAATGAGCTAAATGTTATTTTCTAGACGCCGTATTTACGCAACGTATCAAATTACTCTGAACAACGTCATGGTAAAGCCAAACTACACTAATCGAATACATCACGTATTCGTGCAAAAGAGATGAACTTTTAATATGCTTCAAAATTATGATTCAAATGCATACACGTGACCTAGTAGACTGCAACCCACGTGGTCTCCCACTCAAAAAATTGTTCAAACAATTACAAGACTAAGAATGACCTATTCACAAATAATTAAGCTTGCTTGCAAAAATTGATGATAAAGATGAAGCCCTCAATAAAATGTAATGGACACTTTAATAGATTTCAGCGACAGATACAGGTATGACGTCAAAATAATGTCGACGCTTGCCCGATGTAGGAACTAGAAATAAATTTACACATACGTGTACATATACACATAATTATACATCTACATAGAGGATTTAAAAAAAAATGGATTGATAAAATGTAAGGAGTGACAAATGGAGGGACTCTTAGTTGTGATAATGCTAGGCTTCATGTTACAATCACTTTTTATTGAATTTAGGGAATATATAGAATTCCAACTGATCGACGACTGAAAAGAAATAGCGTACTTCATTAAACACACTGTCATCAGAAAGATCAGTGTTTTCTACCAATCACAAGATCTCAAACAAGTCCTTCTCGTGATAAACACTCGAAAAAAAAATAGGTTTAACTTTGCACCTTTACGTGTGACACACTGGGGGAACCTTTACGGGTGGAATTGTCCACCTTTCAGATCAGAGAGGTGCAAAATTGCACCTTTAACGGTGCTCATTCGTCTGACAATTGCAAAGTTGTACCCGTAAAGGTACTACAATATTGTGTCACATGTAAAGGTGCAAAGTTGAACCTATTCATCTGAGAGAATGCATTATTATAGATATTGAATGAAGAGGAACATGTCTTGACTACGTTCTATTGAACGGGTTAAGAGTAACAAACCAAGCTGGAAAAGGGGTGATGTTAATCACAAGGTTAAAAAAGGGGCCTGATTCTACAGACTGACTGTTTGCATGACTGTCGAAGGAGACTTCGATGGGATGCTTTTCCTTGAAGAAAACGATTGCTTGCGCTGCGTGCACCACAGGTCGAACACTCTCTTGTTGGCACAGAAAGCGAAAAAGATGTAGACCCCCTGCAGAGAGTTCAGAATGATGAAGACGTACCAGAGGGCGTCCTGTTGACAGAAAGCCGCCACGTACCCAATCAGCCAGGTGAAACCCATAATTGTCGAAATCTTTGAAATTAATACCAAACAAAGAAAATTTAGATGACTCATGAACACTCTTAATCGATGAATTTTAAAAGAGTATTTTGGTAAACAACTGCTCTGAATGAATGGAATAAATTAATTTCCACCCTTGTCATCAAGTTGTTAAATTTTGATTTACTTCTTGATTCATTCTGTGTCAGAAGAATAGAAGAGGAGTCGGTGTAAATCAAATACAACTTGACAGGCTTGCAAATACAGGACAAGGGCTTCGTTTCATTGACCTAAAGCATGTAAAGACAGACTCGGTAGAAAATATTGACGACACAATATTCACTTGGAGAGCATACTAAGATACGAATTCTGGGATGATTTTGTTTTCTCCAGAAAATAAATACTTTATTGTTCTTCAAATGTATATGTGTGTGTTATCATTTAAGGAAAAATCTTACTCCTGCTAGGTCTTTATCTTTTCCGTTTTAAGTTTCATCGATGTCAGTACTCATATTTCGCCACATAGGGAAATTGTCTTTTGTACCTACTCAAGTGTCGCAGCCGTCATTCTTATTTGCACAGTAAGTTATTCTTGAAAATTGTCCCAATGAAGAATCTGGCGCATACTGCAAAAATAACTTCATGTTCACAAATAAATTATAAACACTCCATTTCAGTAATGAAAGATGTAATCGCATTTACTACATTTATTCTTGTTGCATTGATTCAATTATAACTTGGACTGGGGGAAATAAAAAAAAAAACATCTTATTGGCAAACCTACAAACACATTCAGGAAGAAAGCTGACATTTCTTTTCGTCAAGTTACGTGTTATCTTCCCACGCAAGATTTTGGACATTTTTGTGATTGACAGTGAGATGGTGCATTCCCTTTACCTTGATATAGATGCGCAGATTTTCTGCGTTGTTGGTCTCTGTCTTTGCTCCTTCCCGAAGTTCTTTTCTCTTCCGAGTACTAAGGTGAATTCCAAGGACAGTTTTGGCAAAGAAGATGACGTTCAGCGTCAAGGCTACGGCCACGGGACCGCCGAAAGCTACCAGATTCGCGTAACCATCTCCGATCCAACAGGACAGCTCATCGCCATACCGAATAAGGTCTGAGTTCACGCCAAAACTTACAGCAACACCAACTCCCACTATCAAAAGTGGCAAGCCAAAGGCCACTAGAAGGTACTTCCTCAAGATCGCGCTGCTCTTGCCGGAAATGCTGATGGACGAATGCGCTCCAAATGTCCTACCGAGATCAAGGGCGAGCGACGTCGATATTGAGAACACCGACAACCAGAAGAAGTGTGATACCGCAGCGACAATCGAGCACGTCAATGGATGTGCAGTGGCGAACCCGCCGAGCATCAACAAGGCTTGAGCAATGAGAAGGCAAGCGCAGAGAATCATGATAAGTTTGCTGCTGACTAATTTCCGCAGTGAAACGAAAGTGAAGTACGTAATGAGGGTGAAAGTGAGAGCGGTCACTGACAGCAACGTTCCACCATAACTCAGATAAACATGTATTGGGGAATACTGAAAGAATGACCAAGTTGTTGTCACGTTAATTGTGCCATTTTGTGTCAAAAAGTGACATACACTAACGAGATCTCCAGTATAGAAATAATTTTCTGGTGGTATAACATCACCGGTCGGCTTGTATTTCAAGCTGTTCCCGTCAAATCGTTCAAACAGGTCGATACTCAACAATAGACGGGGACAGGTGGGAGTAGTAACTGTCTGATTACAATTGATTCTCGTAACTTCTTTCACGAAGTTGACAGTGCTTTGCATGCCACTGTAAGTTGTTCCTAAAACCATAAAGTTGTCTTCCCCACTCCGACCAATGCTCTCCCAAAAAGCGTCAACTTCTGTTCGCAGCTCCGATGACTCCATGGATCGATTGCAAATTGCCTGATTGCCTGAAAAATTGCAATGCCCGAATATCGACACGGAAGAGAGTCCGCATCCTGGGTCAAGATGGTTAGTCAAGTATTCGTCAAAGTGGACCACTACGCTCGGATAGTCGATCTGAGCAACTATACTTAAACTTGATCTGTTGGTTCCAATAGTGTAGTTGTCTCGACATTTCATGGTATGTCTTGTAAAGCCTGTGATACTGTTCAGTATTTGCAATGTGCAGTTGTGAAAGTGTCCGTCCAACATGCCTGAACAAGTATCGCTCTCCGACACAAATACTATCGTAGTCGTTGAGCTGTTGGTGGACTCCAGTATCTCGCAAATCACATCACCGACATTGTCTTCCCATACACATTCGTTTTCATATAGCATAGAACCTTGGGGGCACGTTAGTGTCAGGCAATTACCGGTGAAAGGGTCAAATGCCCTACCAGAAATGCATGTAATTGCTTCTGCTGTCATAGTCTCGTAGTTCGTCGAAAGCCTGACTCCGCTGCCGGAAGAAAAATCGAACAAAACTGAAATCGGCTGAGCATCTAGAGAACCCCAACAGGGACATTTGAAGTAGTTATGACGGGAAGGAATACCTGAAGATGAGCAAAAATAGTGTCCAACGTTTTCATAGATTACCAGATTGTTTTCGTATAGTAGTGAATCGAGAGTATTGCAAGCCTGAACAATTAAAGTATCTATATCAGGAAAACACGCCTCAGCAGTTTGAGACATGTAACTGGAGCACTTTGTCAGAATGAGCTCATCGAATCCATTGTGTGGGGGGAAAACGGACAAGATGCAGCCTGACTCGCTAACGGCTTTTTGAATCGAGAACTTTTGTTCCTCTAAGATGTTGCTATCACATCTGAACAGCGTAACGTTCCAGGGTGTGACGTCATCAGCCGTAACACCATTGCAAACGGCACAGAAGATGTTCTTAAAACTGCCAACGCGTTCTTGGCTGACGGGCAAGTCTGTCATGGATAACTCTGCGGTTGACACGTTTTCGCATTTCCATCGAATGTCGTCGTCGGTCCAGTCTGTAGGACAGGTCGCAATGAGAAGGTAGTTTCGCTTCTCCTCGTACGTTAGAGTCATCATAAATTTCACTTCGGAGCAGCGAAAACTGCTTCGTCGGTACCGATGAGAAGTGATGCAACTACCGTCCTCCAGAGACCCGTATGTGTCTGGGGGACAGCAATCTCCGAACACGACGCAGGCGGCATCGCATTTACAGGATGGCGTAGGCGGTGTAGGCTTTGGACAGAGAGGATCACTGCAGTTCTCATTCGGACACAGTGGGATTGACATGTCGTTGTAAGAGACGTTATGGCAGTCTACGTTTTTCGGAAAGATGCGGGTTTGAAAAGCAGAGGAAAATGACGATATAAGAACGTCAAAATAAAGGCAGTGTTTACGGAGGATGAAACATATGAAACATATAACATTCATCAATACTTATCAGAATGGGTGTTTATCTAATTTATTTTGTTTTCAATTCAATTCGATTCAAATCAATTCCATATTCATCAAGTAAAAAATAATAAGCAAAAAAAAAAAATGCAATCGAGCAATTACAATATCGAATGGAACTAAAACGCAAGATGATATGGGTATCCCTGACTTTACATCTTTAAAGACATCTGTGTGAAGGAGTAGAAATAAAATTGTAAACATAGACAAAAAAAAACAGAAACAAGGCGATCGAACAGAGAATGTAGGCGCCATTTGAATGAGACCCCCCTCCCCCATGGTACTTTTTAAGTTCAACGTTTCCATGGAAGAGTGATGGTACCTCTTTCCAAAGACTTGTGTGAAAAAACAACAACTCATTACTTAATCTAATGTCTTTGATATGATTTGACAGCAGCTGGTTGGGCAAAGACAATAGTTGATATTTCCGTTACCCGAAATGTCACTACTATTACTCGTCATTTTGATTCAGCTTAATTGGAAAAAATGAAATGGACCTTCCCTTTAGTTATGGAAATTTAGAAGTTTGAGTTGGACATGTATTTTGTATCACTTCTTCACGTTTTGTATATGAGTGATGGGAAATGATGAAATCAAAGGAGTGAAGAGTGCCAATAGGTTATGCTGAAGAAACATTCAAGAAATGGAGATTTGAAGATTAGACGACCCGTCGCTACGAAGCAACTGATGAATGTTATTTATTAATGAACTGTTATATATGCTTCCCTTCCCTTTCTTATTCTTTTTTTTTCTTTCTTCTCTCTACCGCTGATCCTCCCTTTATATACACATATATATTTTTTTCCTGGCAAGTTGACGTACAACTACAATGATTATACTTGTTATCATTATTTTATCTCAGAATTTGGGAAGTGATTATGTGCAATATTGGTGGATTTAGAAAGAAATTTATATGATATGATGATATAATCACTGATATTGTTTCTGTATGTGTTGATTTGTTTGCTATGTTGTATTCAGGGCGAGTTGGTTTGGGTTTCAGTTTATTACGGGCTGACATGGGGAGGGGGGCTGAGATTGGGACGTAACAACAGGGAAGGTTTCTGGAGTTTTTAACATCATGCCAATAGAGTCGGTTTTTGTGCCACGTTTTTATACAATTGTTCTTTTCAGTTTAACTTTTGTATAGATGTCCGGTTATTTATCTATCTGTCAAGTACTATTCCGTGTTGTTCTTTCTCTATGTATATACTGTATTTGTTATGCATTGTAATTTATATGTGAAAATCCCGCGATGAGTTTCCTGTAATGTTTTTTATTGGACGAATAAAAATGAATTAAATTTAATTGAATTAAAGCAAAAGCCTTTTACATTCATATTACAAGCTCACCACATCCGTGATTCTCAATCGTCGACGCACCGCTGACACTCGATGTTGCCTGTAACGGTGGATTGGTTGTGGATGCGCAAACAGTAATCACCGCCCACGCCAATACCATCATTACGCTGGTCCACATGGTGACGTTATTTTATCTAAATCACGATACATTTTCACACACACACACACACATACACACACACAAAAAAAAAAACATTGCACAAACAATGATTAGTCTGCATCGAGGAAGTAGTAATAATTTCCCACTAAAGAAGAAGGGGAAAAAAATCACATTTCTAGCGCGATGACGGGCATCAGAGCAAAAATCGAATGAAAACTTAGGTGTGCTTGCCAAGCTTGTTATGAAAAACAGTCCGACGTTCATGTCATCCGCTCATCTCTTATGGAAAGAATACAATTTGTCCACAGTGTGTTCACAGTGTGTTCACATAGTCGACTATGTAAAAAAAAAGCGCGAATTTAACAGTGTGAAGATGATTTCACACTGTGGTGTGGTTTTCAGAGAGCGTTCACATAGGCCATGGGCTAGTAGGGGTCAACGTGCACCCCCCCCCCTCTCCCCCTCTGCACCTAACATTCATCATTCATTGTTGTTTCCATGAAATGCTTTGCTTCACACTGTGAATTGATGACTCACATTGTGTCAACACTGTTAAAACCCTCGCAATTTCAGTGTGAAAGGATTTCACACTGTGTTTCTCGCAGTGATTTCGATGATATTGTATTCATTTCAGCACTAATTCAATTCACATGTATAACTAAAAGAAATGAAGTGTCGATAAGAGACAGTAATGATTTTGATTTGTATCAATAGAGAACGATACATTTAAGGATGAAGCTAGGAAACGAAAGTTGGGAAATAATTTTACGCAGAATAGAACGTACGTAGGTACTGGCTAAAATTCGAAAAGCCAAAAGTGTAACCTCGCAAACAGGTGGAAAAGTTGCAACTTGTAAGTGTTTTTAGACACAGACAACAAACTTGATTATAATTGGCAATGATAATACAGGGAGCTATCAAAGTGCAATAATGTAGCGAGAGCAGGTGATTAGCTTCGTGGGGAATTCAAAGGGTGTAGGGTCCTTCGTTGAAGTAACTTGCATACATAATTTTTGCATCGTACACGGCTACTACACGCATATCATGCTTAAATCCGACATTAATAAGGTCCATTCACTGGAATCTGCTCAGTTATTTCTCAGCATTGATTTATTTCAATACTGGATATCTCTAAGCGCACGCGATATGTCACGGGTAAGCTTTATTATCAGATTTCAAATGATATACCGTCGTAAATACGACATTATCTTTTTTCATACCCCCCCCCAAAAAAAAACAACAACAACAAAAAACAACCAAACAAAAAACAACTTGCCCCCCAAATAAGATATTTGCATTTATTTTTTTTTTTTGGGGGGGGGGGGGCAAAACGAGTTCCTCCCCCCAAGTTCCAACTGCAACAAATAATTAATCAATTATTTAAAGACCAAAATGAACAATAAAGCCACTTTTCTTGTCTAAAAGTTGTAAATTTCATAACTGAAAATGCAAAATTTTCGCCCCTAACGGGGCGAAAGTCGTAAATCATTATTGATATACTTTATAATACCTGCACACTAATATTTACTTATGAGTAGATTTAGTGTATCAATAGACGGTAGCCTCGCGTCCTCAAGTGTGCCCCCTGAAACATACCTTTCAAACCTTACATTTTTCCTTTCTTCTATGCTTTTTAGCGCATAGGAATGATTTTTATTGCGATCACGTTTAAGCTTTTAGTGAATTCATTTCAGACGAATAGCAAAGTGAAAGTGGTGCGCTCGCTGTTCCGTACAAATAGTAAAATGAACAATTTTGTATACATTATGATGATAGTCCTTCGCAGTGATGTTTTACTACGTTTAATTCCCTAGAAATTTGAATTAAAATGTTCTGTAAACGCGACTTTTACACTTTTTTTTTCTACAAAAAGTGCCTACCGTGATACCCCCTTCCCACACTCTCGCCGAGGATCTCACACCGTCACATAATGTACCCCCGTATGTTATAATCGTAGTCCTTCACACTATTTCTTTTTTCGCCATGTTTAATTCCCTAGAAATTTGCTTTTAAATGCTCTATAAACGCGACTTTTGTACTCTGTTTTTACATAAAGTCCCTACCGTGGGGGGCGGGGGGGGGGGGGGGTATCCCCCCTCCCACACTCTGCCCATGCTCGGTCGCTTCGCTCCCTCCCCTAGGGTTTTTTTTTTTCACTATGTTTAATTTCCTAGAATTTTGCTTTTAAATTCTCTATAAAGGGGACTTTTGTATTCTGTTTTTATAAAAAGTCCCTACCGTGAGAGGGGGGTATTATATTATTATATTATATATTATATATTATTATTATTATCACTATCATTATTATCATTATTATTATTATTATTATTATTATTATTATTATTATTATCATTATTCTTATCATTACCACTATTTTTATTGTTATTATCATTATTATTACTTTTATCATAAAACATTGAAAATTCGCAACTCTCGTCCCGGCCACCACATTTCTGTATGAGGGATAGTCTGTTGTTGTATATTATCACATCATAATCTTTTACCTGCACCCTTTAGTTGCATTTGCAAAGTTGGTTATCTTCTTAATTGCCACATTAAAAATAATTCTTAAATTCGCAACACATTTAGAAGATTAACCGTCAATTAGGTGCAGATATAATTACCTAATGAACAGTTCTCATATAATATTTCCGCCTAAAACAGTAAAACACACGAAATCATACTCGAGATGCCAATTTAAGAATGACGAAACGATTACTTCTGTAGCAAAATGTCCTCCTCCACTTCATGGGTTAAAGGCACACTATCTTTACGGAAATATGAGTGCTGGCGCTTAAAAACCGATAAATTAATATGACAATCAGATATAAATGACGTTTTTGTATCCTCGCTTCGATTATTCCGTTAACCATGCAGCCCAAATCAGTCTATCACAGTTTAGTTCGGAAAGAGCTGCTTTACAGGATTATCTCGTCAAGGTTCAAGAATAATCATGTGTATAATGCGTATGCTCGCGTATGTGTATAAGGTTACACTATATAGAGTGGTGTGCATGCGTACGTGCGTTTAATACGGATCCGTAGTTTTCAAATTAAGACGTCGAGTGAAACTATTGCTTCACGTGTTTATGTCAACATCTTTATGTTGCATATTGTATTATAATGTGTCGTTGCATTGACACACGCAGGTTGATGGGGGGGGGGGGGGGATCGCAAAGAGCGCGCGCCCCCTCTTTATTTTTATTTATTTTTTTATTTTAGTTAAAAAAGGAATTAAAAGAAAAAGGGGGTCCGTGCACCCCTTTCATTTTGTAAAGACGCCTCCCCTTTACGGAATACCTGGATCCGCCCCTGGTTTGTCACCAATAGACTATAATGTAGGCACTGATTTACGTGCTAACAGGGAGGTGCTCCTTGGTGCGAATAACAATGCTCTATGTAGTTTCACATAGCAAGCTTTTGATGAAGAGCTTAAACCGATAAACAAGAGCAGTCACATTAATAAACCGAAACTAAAACAGCATTATTGTGATCATCCTGTAATTCATCATGAGATCATGGACATAAACTTGTCACAAAGTTGCCAGAGAAACTAAACGTGAAGTGTAAACCCACACAGATTGGATGGAGAATGTTACTTCAGTTCAGTTTTGCTTTTGTCATTTGTTTCTGTTTTTATTTGTGCCATTTGATTTCTGCACAGCACAAGAGTGCTCAGTGGCGTACCGTGTGTCAAGACATGGGGGGCCAGGGGCACCTCATGGAAAAGTAATTTACAGGGTGTGTATGCGCTGTCAGTCTGCAAACTTAATGGGGACTGCAATACATAACGGAATGTGATACATTCCACAGCGCAGTCATTGAGCAACATTGTAAGTTTTCCGTACATGGATTATGGAATGACGGTGTGAAACGACAAATTACTGGCATCAACATCAGGATAACAATTAAATGCGAGCGAGCGAAGCAAGCGAGCTTGAAAATGTTTACATTTTACAGTCCAAAAACTGCCGTTTGTAACTATATCTTTTCGCTTTGGAAATTAAGGGGGGGGGGCGCACAGGGCGCAACTGCTGGCAATTACTGGCAGCAACATCAAGAGAATGTAAGAGGTAAAAATGTCAGAATTAAAAATGTTTTACCTCTGACATTTTTACCTCGTTTTTACCTCTGACATTTTTACTTCTGACATTTTATCCTCTGACATTTTTACCTCTGACATTTTTACCTCTGACATTTTTACTTCTGACATGTTTGCCTCTGACATTTTTACCTCAGACATTTTTACCTGGCACCAAATCCTCAACAAATATTCTGTCTTCATAAAATGAATAATCTATCTATTAAATCCCATAGACCAATATATTTTTGAGGGATGGGGGTGTTTTGTAATTGTGTTTGTTTCGGAATGGCATTGAAAGGGATTGCTTTTGTCCAATCAAATCACTTACAAAAATATAACTTCCATAAGATTCTATTAACACATACACGTAACAATACAAAGAATGAAAATAATTGAGGGGGTGACTTCACATTCTCTTGTGAAAACACTGACATTTTCACACACTAAGGTTTGCCACTTTATGTCTCCTCCACTAAAACTTACCTCACTTGTCATTCTTGTAGTTTGATTGGTATCCATTCGTCAAAGCAGCTTGAACAATGAGTTTATTGTTCCACTATCACCCATAACAGAAAGGCATACTTTTATGAAATTTAAGTCTAAGCCAATTAAGGTGCAACAGACAAATCACTCACACACGATGTTAACACATGAATATTCATGAATTATATGAAATCATAGATTTACTATTACTTCTCACTATTTTCATAATCTTAAAGGGATGGTATAGTATTGGTGGAGATGAGGATTGGGGAATGAATTTTTTGTGAAATACCAAGAAACCACTTTTGGTATAGTATGGAGCACACCATTCTAATAGGAATTGAAAGTTTATTTGACAAAATCGGTTTTGGAATGGTAAAGACATTCAGAAACAAAGTAAAATAAAGCGATTGAAATAAAAGGTGGGTTCCACCTTTTCTTAGGATCGCTGTGTTCTGGATATCTCAGCCATTTCAAAACCAATTTGTCATCAAATAGACGTTGAATTCCTCTGGGAATTAAATGTTCTTTCAGATGTCATAAGTGGTTTCTCATTATCTCACCAAAAATATTAGAAACATGAAGTTTGGTCTCAACGAAAACTACACGATCCCTTTAAATGCTCTCACACCCATGTCTGAAAATGGAAATACATTTTGATCATCGGATGTCACTTAGACACAATGTAAATTATGACCAAAACAAGTGTTAGATTTATAGAGGAAGCCAACTCCTAAAAAAAAAAAAAAAAAAAAAAAAAAAGATACTAAATGTTAGTAAGACCGGCCCACATAAACATTCCTATCTATAGTGCTGCAGTCATGCCCCTCCTCAACCCTGTGTTTGTACAAGTCTGTCGGTTTACTGCGCCAACTTTTTTAGTCAACACTCAACCAAAGCACTCAAAGGATTAACATCCTTCTATCAAGCTCACGCCTATCTGAAAAGCATGGCAACAATTGATGGTATATTTCGCTAGATCATAATAATTGTAGTAACCTTCTGCATTTGTCAAAATTCCGCAAAGTTCTGGAACGTAATAAGACGCGATCGTAGAAACTGAAGCTACTTACCGGATACGACTAGGGAGTACGTGCTGTAAGGACCGGGCCTGAAGTAGAAGGTGAGAACTGCTCGAAAAGGGGGTCCACGATTGGAAATAATGCTTTCGCTGATGCTGGCTGCCTCCCGCACGTGTGTGTGGCTCCGTCGAGACTCGCTTTCTTATATACCGCTTCGAGCAGCCAAGGTGCTTCTTAAAACTCTTCAGAATTCAACCAATCGCTGTCCCTGACACGTTGTGAAAGAAGGCATATCTCTTAACATTGTTCAGCCTGACACAGAGAAGACATCCATCATCCTTGCTGTCAGCAGAAAGACGCGACACACGGAAGAGAACTCGTAACCTATGTCCAAAGCGGATAATTATTTCTAGAGAGAGCCACAACAATGACTTTCTGCTATTGTTGCAGATGCTCACTTTTTTTTTTCTTCGTGGCATTTGAATGATGGCTTTCGGATATTGCTTCTTAAATACTATACTTGAGATATCATGTGCGTTACCATTAATTCATCGAAGCTCAATGATATAGCCTTTATAACAACGTTTAATATTTGTCTTACATTATTTGGCTCGACATCACAATACGGTTTTACCACATAGGACAGTTTTGTAAACTTTTGGCTACAATAAATCATGCAAGTGACTGAAATAGATATTTACAACGACACAAATTCTGATGACCGTTCACAATGTATTTGAAACAGCTGATGATACCAAAGGTATCATTGACAGTAATCATTGTCAACGGTGAAACCATGGATGAATCTGCATATTTGTTTGCATATTATGTATGCATTAATTGATTAAATTTATGACACGAGATCATTCAGCTTTGCTTAAGTTTTCTTTGACGTTCCCCGTAGTCATGCAGATATTTTGTTTTTAGAACCGGGCTGTTCAAGTCTACATATATGATTAGTTTTTGTTTCAAGGTGGAGTTACAAGATCTTTATCCGTGTGGGGGGGGGGGGGGAGTGGAAATATGTTTATTCAATGTTATGACTTGAATGAATTTGATTTGACTTGATTTGATTTGATTTGATTTCATTTCATTTCATTTATGCACGTCAACATACTTCAGTCCGAAGACTGTTCTTCCGCAGGTCCGTGCGGATAAAATACAACATAGATATACAGAAATGAAAAACAAAACTCCTTCACAAAAAACAACAAAAACAACAAAAACAGAAAAACATGGTGATGAAACTACGGCGCACATTTAGACAGAAAAAAAAAACATGATCAATCAAAGATAACCATGCACAATTACTCTAAAAGTACATCGGCGTAGTTTAAAATGAAAGAGACGAAAACAGAGGAGAGTTCAGGTGAGAGAGAGACAGAAAGAGAGAGGAAGAGAGAGAGAGAGAGTAGATAACGAGAGAGAAGCGCATGCAAAGCGAAAAAAAAAACTGAGAAAAGTTGCCTATTAACAGTTTCTAAAGCTTACAATTTTTAAGCTAAAGCTAAGCTAAAGCTTACATTTTTAAAGCTTACAAACGTTGGTTTTTGTTTATGTGATCATGATTATTTGATCATGAGTTTGAAATGTCTTCATATAAAAAGAACAGCATAAATATCATGAAAAAATACCTTCAAATCTATGTAAATAAATTAAAAGTATCATATATGTATATATATATACATATATATATATATGTATATATATATATATATATATATATATATATATATATGTATATATATATATATATATATATATATATATATGCGTGTTGTGTTGTCGACTATTTGTGTGGAAGAGTGTGAAAGAAGGAGAGGGAGAGAGAGAGATGTGAAGAAGAAGGTTACATAAAACTGTTGATATCATATATTGTTCCCTTAGGTCCATGTACGGTTTATACTTGAATAAACTTGAAAAATGCAGAAATTTTAGTTACAATGAAAATCAAATGAACCTGTCAAAGATTCTGCTCATATGATATGATTCCACTTTACGAGTTTCTTTGAACCATCGGAGAAGTGCTATATTCGCTTCATTATTTCTTATCTTTATTTTAGAACTGTGAGAATTATTTGAATTATTTCAGTGACATTAATTTATTTTAAAGAAAGCTTCATTAATAGCTACAATGAAACTCTATCGACAAATTCCAGCATCATTCTCCGTTTTCTCGTCATAATTATTGCTCTGAACTACCGGAATAGTGCAATATACATGTACGTTTTTCTCTTTTCTTTTTTGTCCTTTAATAATAGAGAGTTATTTGTTTGTGCGTGAAAAAAGTCACTTCTAACCCATCATGCAGGTGATATTTTTAAGAGACATTTATGTTCTCTCAGATGGCCAATGCGTCTACAATTGAGTACTAATGTTACCGCCTAAACGGAAGTGATGGTAGTAGACGTTTGTTGGAAATAGCATCTTTATTTGGGGTCTGTAGCATTTTAATGTGAACGATCGAGACAGAAACCCGGCAACAGGCATGAAGTTGGTTACCCTCATTCATCGGGGTCACGAAGAATTCGGCTAAGTTAATGAAATAAGGGGAAATATCATTTTTTCTTTTGCTTGATTTTTGTTTTGGTATATCTAGTGTATTGTATCAAAAACGCCATCTCTTTCTATTTCTGGCCTTCTCTGTAAAACATACACTTGATGATTAATCATACATTTTGCGCTTACATTATCTACGTTCTGATAAGCCTAGGGCATTAAGGGACTAGTTTGCCATCATTTAGGCTTTAAAGTGTTCTTTTTTAAAGGGGGGTTTGTTTATCTTAAGGCTAGTTTTTTTTTTTTCTATTCTAGTTCTACAAGCAAAATAGTATATTTTATATATTTCATCATGTTCATGGAGAGCTTATAAGAGTGTGGAGAACTTAAAGATATGGAAACAACACATTTAATGTTCGGGTTTCTTTTTTTTTTTAATTTGTCGCGTCTGTTGAGACTGTCAATGTACATCCATACGTATACACGTCGGCCTATAATAGCTTACACACTATAATCTAGCGTTGGCTAAAACCCGTTCATTTATATAAACGCAGACAGATTTTCAACTCCTCCAAGGAGATTATGTTTTTGCCGGCGGTTGATGGTTTGTCTGTGTGCAAAATAACCCCGAAAGTTGGGAAAGGATTCGGATGAGACTTAAAGGAAAGGTTGACAATGACACAAGGAACAGATAATGACAATTTGGTAGTGATCCGGGAGTTTTATGAATTTTTGAAGGATTTTTAAAATCTTTTTGCAGATAGGGCCAATGAACTTGGAAGTTCGAGCTGCGCGTATCGGATGTTTACATAGGCGCACTAAGATGCGTACACTGCTAAGGCGAGGCGCCGCGCATCTTGAAGCTGATGACGTAAAACTAAAGGTTTCAAAATGGAAAATTGGGCGATTTTTAGCACACAGGCATGTATGAGTGGAAATCACTGGTCTCTACGGAAGAACAAAATCAGTGGTGGAAATGAGCTGCTCGGCGGAGGTCGGCGCTCTCAGAGTGCTTTTCTCATTTTTTTTTTTTTCTGCTGGAAACCAAGGACTTCGTCAGTGCAACTCGGCATTGATCGTCCATGACAGCATTAGTAAATAAACCCGCAGATTGCTCCGCATGGACAATTACGACTCTGGTTCACTTATCAGCTGTTATCAAACTTTATCGCATCATCATTGCATTTCCAAATTCTACATTTTCATATTCTACTGTCCATTTGAAATGAAGAGGACAGTCTCTTGGTATATTTGCTTAGGTTGGAAGCAGGTGCGCGCATAAATGCCCGGGCCAGGTAAGGTTGTTTAGAACCAGTTTCCATGGCGATGAATGGTTATGACATCACACTTTGGTGCTCTATGTATAGGGAGAAGAATTTCTAAGAATGGGGCGTGGCCAGTAGAATTGACTTTTATTCCAAGATTTCGGGAAGGATTTAATGTAAATATTAACTCTTTTATACATGTTTAGAGTGGCCAGGGTTGATTCAAGCATACATAATATACCATCGATGATTTGAACCATGTCTCATGTTTATATTTCACGTTTCTTGTTACCCCGCCTCGCACGTCACTTTCCTTTGTAATGCTTTGGAGTCAGTTCGTTGTCAGAAACAAGTCGTCTGTTTCTTTGTTTGAATATGCCAGCTTAACACGTTCGGAAGGATTGAATGAAAGAGAAAATAATCATCATGGCACTTCGGCAAACATGAAAAGAAAAAAACAGAACTAAATTAAACTTTATTCCACGGCGTTGAAGACTCTTTTTTTATGTTGCTCACGGATGTGCAGAACAGCTTTGGTGAAGCAAATTGCCGTGATTGAATAAAAGAAAAAACCTGAAACTGAATAGATTAATCATGAGGAGAATTGTATTGAAGAAATCTCGTCCTTCTACTCAAATACACCACACCGTGTGTGATTGACATTTGAGAGAGTAAATGATGACGATAACCGTTACTGGTGTTATTCAAAAGTATCACTTTTAATGAACTCGAAAATTTTTGATCATAGGTTTTTAATCAACTCTGACATTGCTGCCATAAAGTGAGCTGCTATCGTCTTTGATTACCTATGTACATTGTACATGTCATAGCAGAAAATTCAAGTTTTCAATTTTTGGATCAGTATTCAGACGTATATCAGTATATCGACGCAAGAGCATCGATATTATAAGCATGCAATTCCGAATAGCCTGTATGATGAACATTGCCAACAGGTAGGCATTTGTTTGTAAGATACATTTACGATATGTTTGATGGCAATTAAGAGAAATCGATAATCGTGGTGTCGGTATTTAATTTCTTGGCGAGCATTGAATTTAAGGTAGTAGGGCCTATGTAGAAAATCGAGTTCATCGTGAAAATCCACCCTCCCCCCATTTTACTGTAATTGACATGGTACAAAGTCAAAGAAATAAAAGAGAGACTAAAAAAGAAAATAATTTGGCATGTTTTATGATAATTTAACAGAGACAACAATCGCAAATCACGTACTGGCTTATTAGAACAGTTGATAAAGACGCCATTGTCTCAAAGATCTCTCAAATCTTAGCTTAACTAGATATAACCTCTTTTCGAGATGAAATAAAAAAAAATGATCAATAAGTTGCCTTCATATCAATGTATTGTAAGTTTGAAATAACCTAGCAGGTGCTCTAGACTACGACGTGGATATAACAGTGTGTAATCGAAAGCAACAAAATACATCTCTATAATCGATAATGTACCAACAGTAGCTAAATGATGTGTATGCTGATTAAATTCGTCATTTAAGGAGATGTTTTGTATGTGTGTGTGTGGGTGTGTGTATGTGTTTGAGTTTTTATTTCAGATCATGTATATGATTTTTTCGGTATAAGAATTAAAAGTCAATTTTTGATATCACAAACTCAGTTTCTTCTATTAAGAATTAACACTTGTTACAAATTTGTCATAAAGGCTAGAATTCGCGAAAAGAGGTGAGTTTAATGATTGTGCGTGTGCGTGCCCGCGCGTATGTGATTGTAGGTATTATGTCTATGTGCAACTTCTTTATATGTTTTTAACTTTCCGGATTCTTGAAGGGCCTACATATAGCGTGCTACGTCTGTAGTAGGTTACAAACATTTCCAAGCGTGCGCACGTGCGCACGCATGCACACACACACACACACACACACACACACATGTGCATGTATACTAGTAAACAGCATGGAAACCCTACAATATTATTTTCCTTTCTTCCGAGTCCCAAATTATTTCACAAATGGGTCCTTTCCAATAACGTTTTCTTTCAAAGTGGGGAAAAATATCTTTAATACAACTACCCTTGTATCCTTTATTCCGCATTTTCTGTTTTGTTTTAAGCTAGAATCCTTTCATCATTAATGATTTGTTATTTTCCAAGCTTGCATGTGATTAGTCGGAGACTTGTCGTGTGATATGTAAAACGTGGATGAATAAATGAATGCGAAATGCGAGGACAATAAATTATTTAAGTTAGCCATTTGGGAGTGGTATTAAAAGTGGCTCCCTCCTCATTATACCCCACCGTGCTGTTACCATGACAACTTCATTGCCAAAGCGAGCTCGTCTCTATCAAATTACCAAGCCTCCACTTGTCTTGTTTGTCTCCAACGTCCCCGTCTTTCATTCCTCTGGTACACCGCTGTTCTCATCACCCTTATAATCAATCACCGTATATTGCATTCACTCCTTTGAGCGTGGCCTAAAAACACAACTGCCACCCCATATACCCTCCACGGAAAGTATAATAGTGTTGGTTGGACGGAGTTTTTGGGGAGGTATAGACCCTGGTAGCAAAATTGTCGAACAAAATTGTTGATTGTTGATGGTCATATGCAGACATGAAATAATAATAATAATGATAATATTCATATATATATATATATATATATATATATATATATATATATATATATATATATATATATATACATACATATACATACATACATGGAACCCAGAAGCAAGCCATGATAATTAATTTTGTAGAGAAAAAATATAAATTCATTGCAAAATTAAGGCGGTATTGCTATATGAAATATGAAGTTAAACTATGACGTTGTGTTACCACTTGATTCGCAACAATGAAATGGATGCGTTGGTGAAGCAGTAAAGAGAAACTAAGGAAAATACTTCCAGATGACGTTCCTAATGTCACAGCTCTTGGAACTACTAGTAAAATTTTACTGGAATGACACTAGAAAATGAGGTGTTGACGTTTTACCCTCAACACTTATTCAATGGGTCTAAAGAATCATTTCAAGTTCAAGTGCAAATTTATTTCGTTTTTGCACAGTGATATAGAATATAAACATACACTTCATTTTCTTCTGCAAGTGAGAGAAATAATGCATGTAAATTGTTATTATGTACAGAGGAAACAACAATGACTGAAATCGTACAGTAACGATGCATTGCACTCGGTTTTGAGCTAATGAAAGTGGAATATAAAATTGTCAATAGGCCTCTTATGTACTGTGTGAAACACAGAGGGACCCACTGAAAAGACAATGCTTGTAGAGTGTTATGGGCCCCTCTTGGAAAAAAAAATTGATGCAAAAAAAAAAACAGATTAAAAACAACAACAGAAACAACACAAGAGGTTTGGTAGCCCAATAATCAACGTTCATATAAATTTGGAGACGGATTTACTTTTTTTCTACTGTTATTCTAAAATACATTCAAATGAAATATCATTTCCTGTAAAGGGCAAATTGTTGAGTATACGAATTCCGTGGGTGACTTTTGACTGTGAGTTTCAGTTACGGGTTGATTCAATGCTTACTGAATTTAAACATCAGGTCTCCTCTATCGAAAATTTATTTCAAAGCCCCCTTTCAACAGAGCCTTTCAAATTTACGGTGACGATATCCTGGCATATATATATTTTTTTCACCCTGCTTATTAAAACGATCCCCGCAAAATATTGCTCGGACATTGTAGCGGTAACTTGTTCAAAATTCTACGATAAAGTGGGCCTAATTTAAATACCCCGACATTACCCCGACATTAGCCCATTTCCCGAGGGGAGGAAATTTGTTCTCCGGACGTTGTCCCGAAATTGCCGGAGTATAGTTAAAGGACAAGTTCACCTTCATAGACATGTGGGTTGAGTGAATGCAGCAATATTAGTAGAGCACATCACTGAGAGTTTGAGGAAAATCGGACAATCCGTTCAAAAGTTATGAATTTTTGAAGTTTCTGCTCAGTCACGGGTGGATGAGAAGACTACTACAGCTTGTGATGACACATGAGTACAACGATATAAAGAAAGTATAAAGAAAATTCAACATATTGTCACTTTTCTCGCATATCAAAAGAACACTCGACTTCTCTCTTTCAGAAGGCAAGGGGAATAATATTTCCCTTAACATAGGTCGTAACGAGTCGATTAAAATGTGCACGTTATTAAAAAAAAAAAAACAAAGTTTTGTGAAATTCTCTTTTTATTTTCCTTATACCGTTGTACGCATGCGACATCATACACTGTAGTAGTCGCCCATTCAGCAGTGATTGCGCAGATGCTTTAAAAATTCATAACTTCTGAACGGATTGTCGGATTTTCCCAAAACTTTCACTGATGTGTTCTACTAATATTGTTGCATTCACTCAATCCATAGTATGAAGGTGGACTTGTCCTTTAAGTTTTGTTAAGACAGGGCTTCAGACAGCTATCGTTCAAGATGCAAGGGTTGCAGGGTGCAGAACTTAGATCGTGCTCCTATATAACCTACCGTTTCTGCTCTTTCTCGCCGAAGCAAGCAAGGGACAAAAAAAATACACAAATATTTTCCATTTGTCATTGTTTGTGCAGTCAATAGAGAGTTTTAGTGGTGTTGCTATATATATATATATATAAATATATATATATATATATATATATATATATATATATATATATATATATATATATAGCGAAAACGGGTTCGAATCCCGATGAAAACCCATTTTCTTTGCTCAAAGTTTTCGCTATTTATTATTACAATTGTTTCTGGTCTATATATATATATATATATATATATATAATTATAATGTAGTTGGGATCGGATTTGTTTAAAGTGGCGTACAATCTCTTAGAAGACTAAAAACGAAGGCCTTGTTAAAACGAAGGCCTAAATTGTCTGTCGGTATGACCTTGCAGCATTCCCTTAATAAGATTAGGCGCTTGCTCAGATTAGGCTTATGCGAGAGACACTAAAGATTAATGATAAATAATCCAGGGGATAGTGATCGATGTAAACGGCAACTGTTAAATTGTTTCAGCAAGCACTTGTCAGTGACGAACTCATTTCAAATTGCCGAGCGATATTGTCCAAATGGTAGTCAGAAATTTAAAAAAAAAAGGTGGGGCGTTCGATTAGTGTGCACCACTCGAGCATGACGCGATATTCTCTTCACAATTAGAGAGAGGGAGGGAGAGAGGGAGAGAGAGAGAGTCGTTTCATCGACAAGGGACATAAATGACGTTGCAGCAGACAGTGTGAGACAAAAACATAATAGTTGCAGTCATACTCTCAGTACAGTTTTGTCTTTGTGGAACTGGCTTTTGTCTACAATCTTCTGAAGAGGTGTCCATCCACTACGACCCGTTGGTGTAACTCAAATCGCTCCTTGAAATACATTGGGACATCTTGAAGGAGGAATAGTTCGGAAAGTACTATATTTACCACTAACTCTCTTCACGGGGTAAAGCCTTTTGAACGGTTTACCATCCTGCCTGCATGCATTGAATCCCATCCACTTATTTTGCCATGACCAGTCACTGGCTCTAACCACATATTAGGCAGTTTTAATTCATATACATATATAATGTATCTTGCTCAACTGGTTTATTGCTGATGACCTCAAACTGACGAGCGACTCCATTTCAGGCACTAGGTGACACCGTTATAATCATGGTAAGTTCATGTTTGAAAGCGTGTGCTCTAATAATTTACAACAATAATTCTCATGTTTTTGTGTGTGTTTGTATATTATGCTTACGGTCGCACGCAGGAAGTTTTCCACAGGGGAATTACAGGAAACCTCCTACGCCCCATCAATAAACATCTTTGATAATCAGTTCTTTATCTACACGTTACACATTGTCTTATTTCTTAAAACCTCTTGTATTTTTCACAGAAATAGGGAATACATGGGCAAGAACTTATACTTCTCCCTCTTCCTCGTCTACTAAGAGGCGGATGATGCATGAATATTTTTGTAGGCATATCCATGGGCATAATGTGTTTTGTTTAGGAACAATTATTAGACTTGTTTGTTTTGTTTATTTTAATAAGTTCCTCCGTATAATAGTAAGGTCTAAACAGATATCTGTCTTGTACTTCATTATTAATTCCCCATACCTGATTTATCCCTGGATCTGCGGCTGAACAAGCTTGCTTTTACGTAGGCCCCATCATTATTTCTCGTAATATGGCCATATCCCAACTCTAAACAGACTTTGTCTTTATACAGGCTGCTGTACTTTCCAATGAAGTTTCAGCTAATTCATACTTTGTATAATTTTAGTATTGCATAATCATATTTCTTTTGTTCTGTGTTATTTTCGTGAGAAATCTGAAAATGAAATGAAATTGAAATGTCCTTAAACTGGGTACACACAATCAAAAATCTATTTGAAGTACCCACACTTTTCACCACATCCAGGTTAGTCCTGATAAAGACATGTAAAACAAAGAAATATCTTAACAATGTGAGCATCAAATCACTTAATAAGTAAAATAAGAAAGTAATTCCATACTATCAAGTGATGGTGCTTTAAATGGAGCGCATGTAGTTTCGGTTGAGACCTAATGCCAGGTTTCTAATATTTTTGGTGAGATAATGAGAAACCTCTTATGAAATATGAAAGAGCATGTAGTTTCAAGAAGGATTCAATATTTATTTGATGAAAATTGGTTCTGAAATGGTTGAGATATCCAAAACAGAGCAATCTTGATAAAAGATGGGACCCACCTTTTGTTAAGATCGCTTTGTTTTACTTTTGTTTTTGGATGCCTCAGCCATTCCAAAACCGATTTCCATCTAATAAACTTTGAATTCCTCTTAGAATGTAAAGCGTTGTATTATTTCATAAGCGGTTTCTTGATATATGGCAAAAAACGTTAATAGCCCAATTCTCATCTCCACCAATACTATACCTCCCTTCAAGTCAATGCGCGTTAGAATAAGTGCCGCTAATAAAGTATATGCTACACCGTCCTTGACTTCATTTAAGGTCAGGTAGTTCAGGTAGTTCATGCTTTTATTACAACCAACAACGCACGTACAAATCTGCTATGAAAAAGACTACAAAACAGCGTTGTCATCAAGTGTTCATTCAACGTTAAAATATTTGGATTGCACAGTATATATTTGTGACACTTTGCATATCATTTCATCTCTTGATATGACTCAATATCACACTTGGTATTCGCACTTCATTTCAAAATACGACTCTTTCAAGATCAGAGAGTTATAATTCAATTCATTCCAGGAAATATTCCATCTCATTTTCCAACGCAATAACTGTCAATATGAAGTAGCACAGCATTTTTATCATTAGTACAGTGAAAGGAAGAAGAATTGATCTTGATTCCGTTCTCATTTACATTCAGACCTCTATGATGATTAATCACACGTAGTTTCATTTCGATGGCACAGTATATATGATACGAATTTTCTATTAAAGTGCTATGCTTATCGCTTTTTCTTTTATTGGATGCAACTTGACATCATACTGTTTAAGTTTCAAGTTTCAAGTTTATTTCATATTTCCACTTTCTCAGTGATGGGATTACAAAGTGATTGACAATAAAACAAAAGTACAAAACATACACAACCATATCTTGTGTTTGAGAAAAAAAAAAAAACAAACAAACATTACACACAAATATAAATGGTCGTTTTCATCTGAGGCTATTACAAATAGATGTCAGAAATATGATGGGGCCTACATAAAAGCAATGATGCTTGTAAAAACTGTAGGTTCCCGAATTTATAGGCGTGAAATTATACGGAGAACGGACATGTTTATCTCGACCAACTTAAATTGTACCAGTGCAAAATCAGTATCAAAAAACGAACTATCGAACCACATGAATACTTTAGTATCGCTTAAACGAGACTGTACATATTTCGCCGTGTTTACACACACATACACACACAAAAGTGCTATAACGGTATCGTCAAATAACTTGGAGCTGCAGACAAAGACAAGTATGTATACATTTACGTAAGGATTACTAAACCAATTAAAGGACGATTTATAGAGAACTGACTTGACAACTTTGTGAGAAAAGGTACTTCTATAAGGTAAATACAAAGCTACACAAGACTAGTATGCACCGTAATAATTTTGACTGTAGTGCCTTGCCAGATTGTTATATTTAACCCAACTGCGGTTCAATTAGTGAGGCGTTACAAAACAGTGTGTGTCAGCATTTCTTATATAAGATTATTACTTTGTTGTGGCTTACCTAAATTGTTAGAATACACTCTTCATTGAAAAATGTTTTTGATTAATTCAAGTGTTGGTAGTAGCAGACAACGATTATGTGTTCTCTCTTTCACAGACTTTTTGGTGGTTTTTAATTCCTTTATCAAATTTTATCCATGACGTCTTCTAAGCAACATGATTCATTTTACTATAAAATTCAAATGCTCATGGCAGCGGAATATACTGGTTTTCTATACAGTACCTAGCTGTTATACTCATCATAGCTAAATCTTTCACTATAGTTTACAATGGTATAGCTGTAGGACCTACAGATAGAAATACATGTAATTGCATTCCTTATCTAATTTAGTGAGTAGGGGCCGCAGGTTGGCAACGAACGTACGTACGCATGGAAGCTTGCTTCATATTAAAAGCTATTCAAGTATACAGTCATGTATCCATTAACTGAAGTATTTCCCATTATGCACATGTCATTCTGAATTCTTATCATGCTCTACAATCACGCACACAACCTATAAAATCATCATTCGCTCTCTTCACGGTGCCTTTTATAGCCACAATCACTGTTATTGCTCTGATGTCGTGTATCTGTGAAAGTGTGGTGATATAATTATTTATCGGCCAACAATACAGACAACGTGGAACTTAATCGTTGATCTTTTGCCTTTTTTTTTTTTACCTCAAACATGTTCTCAAGACAAGACAAATAGGAATATCATTGTTTTGTTTGATGCCTCCCTAGTGGAAAGAACACAGTGTCCCACAGTGTGTTCACAGTGTGTTCACATAGTTGACTTTGTGAAAACGCTCGAATTTAAGAGCGTGGAGATGACTTCACACTGTGGTGAGGTTTTCCACAGGGTATTCACATAGTAATGTTCTGTCTCACACTGTGAATTAATGATTCACAATGTGTTCACACTGTTAAAACGCTCGAATTTAACAGTGTGAAGAGATTTCACAATGTGTTCACAATGTGTTCACAGTGTGTTTCAGTGTGCTTGACATTGTGGGACACTGTGTTCTTTCTAGCAGGGTTAACTCCCCCCCCCCCCCCCCCTCAGTCAATCACTTATCTAAATATAGAAATAAAGAGGAATTAACACATGTTATTGTAGTTAATACAGAATATTTAAGAATAATCTTAATCTTGTCAAGTCTGCACTTTTTGTTTTGAAGTTTTTTTAACAACAAGCAAACATACAATTCGAGAAAAAAAATCGAAAGAAAGGACTAAGGTTAATCGTCGACAATGATGTAAAGAAAAACGAAAACGGCTTGACATGGAGTTATGAGACAATTTCATAATCATGTACGAATCCTGGGAGTATATGGGAATTGAAAAGGCAATTTAACGCAAAAGCTAAACAATATCACAATATTTCTCACATGGCTGGATATAGTTAACCTAATTAGGGCTATTATAGTTCGAAGAATTACGTTGGGTTTGCAGAAATAGCGTGTTTGAGGTCTTCATCGAAATTCATCATCATCATCATTACTGAAATTGCTCATTGTTAGCATTGATCTGACCTCTTCGTGTGATGACGTTGCAATTTCCTAATTAGGCTAATCATCACAGAGAGAGAGAAAGAGACAGGTCATTGCTTTCATCTCTTCCTCCCCTGCACCCCCCCCCCCCTCCCCCCCCCCCCACCTCCCTCTCTCTTCGTCGCAGATGGATTCATACCACTGGCTGCGAATCAGCGAGCTCATAGCGGTCTGTCTACATATTACAGTCACTGCCAAGGCGTGTAAGTATCGCTAACCGATCACCTGTAGCTGGCATCTCCACGCTCCTCACGCCTCTTATCGCGCGCCATTTGAGCTTTACGACCAGTCGCAATCGGGGCCACTGGGGACATGCCTGCGAGTTTTACTACACCTAGAAAATTTCCATGGAAATGTCTAATAAGGGATGTAGACGTGAGAGTATACCTTGTTCAATTATCATTTTGTTATGATCATGTTTATTAGTAGTAAATGCCACAGCTGTCCGTACATTTAACAGTAATTTGTGGGCCTATACCACTGCGGGTAGTAGGCCCTACAATGTAAGGCTGTAGGGAATAGAAGGTCATTGTAAGCCCACAAATTGGTCTTGTTTCTTCTACAAAATAATTGTCATTTATTGTTTCTGTCCATCTGCTTAGCATCATCGTGTGGTATATGAATAGTAAATCTGTTTAAGATGTTCCATGCAAAACTTGGCAGAATCAAAAACTCGGGCTTAAATGTTAAAGGTTCATGTGTTTTCACAAGACATGACCTTTAGTGCTTTAAAAGACTTAAAGGGACTGTACAGTACTGGTTGAGGCTTATTTGATGAAGATCGGTGTTGAAATGACTGAGATATCTAAAGACATTGTAAAACAAAGATATCCTAATAAAAGTTGTGGCCTGTCAATTTCATTAGGGTCACTTTTTGGATATCTCAGTCATTTCAAGACCAATTTTCATCAATTAAACATTGAATCCTTCTTGAAATTACATGCTCTTTCATATTTCATAAGAGGTTTTTCATTATCTCACCCAAGAAATGTTATAAACCTGAATCCTCACCTCAACCAGAACTGTACAGTCCCTTTAAGGCTGAGGACAGCATTACCAATGAGAACAGAAGTCTCGATTTTACTATCGCTCACCGGAGTGCCCAATTTTAACAATGTCCGACAACTGTCTGGTGCACACAAAACTCCCACCAAAACATGACGCGAAACACTGAGAACACCATTACCACAAAACAACGTCTGATTTTTGAATTGCAGTTTTACAACGGCCCGTGATCGTCTGCTCACGGTGTCCAGAGAAACGGATTCGCCTGAAAATCATTTCTGCACTTCCATTGCGCGAGCGCAATAGGTGGCGCTAAACTATTCAGGGAACTACCTTGATGATAATACAACATGATTTTAGGCTGAGCACCGGTTATTTACCTTTGGTTACTTTAAAGCTTATTCCTAATCATCTTTAACTCATATACAACTACCCCCTCCCCCGTAATATTTTGTAGATGGAAAAACAAAGTATAACGCTACATTGCAAAATTATTGATAATTATAGTAAGTCGTGATGTTAATGTCAGATTTGGAAGTGTAAACAGACCTATGACACACTTCCTTCTCATAATAATAATTTCATAACATTTTGCGGCATTCCTGCTATTTTGACGGATGCTGGACGTCATAATGTAACAGCGGCCTCATCGTGCAGAGACGGTTACAACTTAAACTATGTGCTACCGATGTCTGTGCGCTGTGAGACACAGATTTTGAACGGCGCAGAAGTGCAGCTAATCCCGAAGGTAGTACCCCAGAGTGTCGGCTTATCGACTTGCAAAAGACGTGGACATGACGGCACTCCTTCCGGGTACAGAATATGCCGTGTTCCAGGTGAATTGCTTAGGGCCTACTTCCTATGATTATGTAAACTGCCGATGTCATCTGCATAGTTTGCGTGATACTGCATAAATTACAAAGAATCCCCCAATCCTGCCACTGTCTTATACGATGAAAACAAAGTAATATCAGCACTAGCTACCTTTCCAGTGCGTTTTCAGGGCCTCTAACAAGTCCAAACGCTGGGTAATAATCAATAATGGTATATCATGTAATGAGAGATTCCAGTTTAATCATGGTTTCTGAGGTGACTGGCATGATAGCGCTACTTTCTGAGAGAACTTCGGTGACTGACATAGCACTATCAACAGAGGGGGCTTAATGCGAACCTCATAAAATAGTGCTATGCCAGACAAGTCACTTCTTAATCCATAATTTCAGCTGGTGCCACCTCCAAAAGAGGGTATAGCATATTTGATTAACATCCTGCAAGAGAGAAAAAAAAAATACCTTAGATCTTGATAAAAATGATGAATGTGATATCGTGATATAAAAACGTAATTGTATCAACTTACCATCACATGTTTGCATATTTGGAAGGTCACTGTGATATCGCATAGTGCACAGTGAGTGTACAAAGTGCAAGTCATACATGTACATAACTGTGAGTTTAATAAAAAAAAAAAAAATCGACTCTCGCGAAAGTCGCATTTTCTTTTTTCTTTTCAGTTCCTAGAGCTTCGGCTCGTGCGAGGTTTGCTGTACCTAGGTACATTTGCCATAGCCTGTAGCTTGTCACTACAATGCATTTTCATACTCATTGTTGCCTCTCTGTACTACTCCCTCTGAGGAATGTTTCATTTCAGTGTTGCCATGGGAACTATTATCATGTTTTCGTTGTTTGTTTGTTTTTTTTTGTGCTTGTGTTTGTGATGTAATGTATTTTTGTAAGGCAGCTCACCACAAGCTTTGCTTTTTTGAGGTTCTGCCTTCCTGTACAATAATTTCATGCATGTGATTTCCTACATGAAAAAAGATGGAAAAAATGTTATACAAACTTGAAGTCCGGCGCAGATGCTCACCGCCGGCTCAGCTTCGTAGCTTCGGCTAGTCACTTTTGTGAGATAGTGAGAGCTAGATATCTCATAATCGTAAAGAGAAAAGAAAAAAAAATGTCGTCAAAACATTGGTTAAGAAAAAATGTACCGAGGTCTAAGGTCACGTCATATCCATTTTTTTTTTTTCCTGGTTAAACTATTCTGAGTCGCATTCCAGTTCCAGAATTTCATAATGTCGTCGTTGTCAGATTCGGTGATCAATCATTTATTTTAACCCATTGAACATCTCATTGATAAATACTAATTTAATCAATATTCCTGTATTTTTATCAATTTCCCAAAATGATGTAGATTGCCTGAAGGGACCATGTGAAGACCGTGTGTGCGAAGAAACAGTGACCGGTTACATCTGCCATAGCGTTGAAGCGGACGGTATTGACTTTTTTTTAATGTAAATACCGTATTTAATCTATGTCTATTATTGTCACTATTGACATTCTATCAACAGCACCTGTAAGACATCGACCATATGGATATCATTCGGATTACGAAAAAAAATGAAGTAGATGAGTGATTGCAACCAATACATTACACGGTGCTTTCTTTTTAAGTGTGTCTATGCATGCGAGTGTATGTCTTTGTGTCCAAAACCCCTATAACATATTATTTTGTCTGACAGCTGTCTGAAATGTCTCTTGAAGCTATCATAGAAAATGATGCCTATTGGAATTATTGTTCTTATGCTCAATGCATTTTCATATTCCGAATTAACGTGATAGACAAGCTCCACTATTCCGAACTTTCTTTTCTTCACCTTGTTATACAGTCTTAAACGGAGATAACGATCTCTGCATCAATCATGACGCTGTGGATGAGGTTTCGGGGACTTGAAAATGTGAAGTATTTTGGATTTCAGGTGCTGAGTTGGCATCGAGACTTCATGATTAACCATTTTAAACATTTAACCATTACATCTATGAACGGCGATGATCATGAGAAATTTCCAGCCTGCTAGTACAGGAAGCAAAAAGTCGAGAGTTATCACCAAAATAATGCATTTTATATCATTTTTCATTTGATTTATTCTTTGTTGTGCATCCATGATGATTTGTGAACATGATTATGCCGTTGTGCCCTTTGTCTTTTGATTACTTTCTCGGTAATGCAACAGCCATTTATCTGTTTATATAAAACAAGACATGAAATAGCTTAGGAAGCAGTGATTAAAAAAAAATCCGAGGCTATACCTCCACTATAGAATAAATAAATAACAGTGTTCCCACGAGTGCACGCACGAGCTCAACATCCACGAGTTATACAACCCATGAGTTATACAGCCCAAGAGTCATACAGCCCACGAGCTAGACACTATTGCCCGATTCACGAAGGTGGTACAAATGAAACCATGGTTTAAACCATGATCGACAAAAAAACATGGAGCGCCAAGTGTCGCACGGAACATTTCGTTACGAAATCAGTCATTTCGTCGATGAAATGATTATTTTGTAACGAAATGACAAACATTTTGTCACTAAATAAACATTTCGTCCACGAAATGATAATTTCGTTGACGAAACGGTCATTTTCGTAACGAAATGTTCCGTGCGACACTTGGCGCTCCATGTTTTTTGTCCATGGTTTAAACCATGGTTTCATTTGTACCACCTTCGTGAATTCGGGCCCTTGAGTAAACAAGGCCCATGAGCTAGACATCAATCAAAATAGGCCCACGAGACCGAAATCACATCACAGGGCCTAATGTACGTAGTTCCGGCTCATCGGCCTTCTTGCCCATAGTGTCGGTCTCATTGGCCTTATTTGCGTATAGTGTCGAGCTCACGGGCCTTAATTTTGCCTATTAGGCCTATAGTTTCAAGCTGGTTGGCCTTTTCTGCCTAGTGTCAAGCTCGTGGCCTGTGTGACTCATGGACCTTTTTTGTGCGTCGGGTACGTGGGGTGTGTGACTCATATGTGTTAGGTCGCGTGATGACCCCGTTCCTACACCCTCAACAATCATAAGGCTCTTTACTATATTAACTACCGCATAAGACAAAAGGTGTGTGGAAATTTTACCTTTATATTTCACTTAATTTATCGCTATATCAATGTAGGCAGAATTATGTGCTTGGCACTGTATCATTGCGCTTTCAACAAATCATTATGACCGCGTGATTTTCTGAGGAAGTTTTGTAACAGCAGCATTGCTTGTGTATAGAAATGTCTGGCCTGGACAAATTTGGCCCTAGTTTCAAAGGGGCATCTGTTGTACTCTGTTCATTCATTTTATTCAATTCAAATGATTTTATTTCCACATAAAGTAATACAAACCAATCTACATAACGCTTACATAAGTACATAATATTTTATGGAACTTTAATTCACATAAGTTTCAACAAAGGGATAATATCAAAATGTTTTAAGATAAATAAACAAGTAAGCGATGCAATACCATACAGTTTTGTAACTCTATATGGAAAAGAGGAATTTACAAGAGAAGCATAGCTTGTAGATTTTGTGAAATACTCCCATTTTACTCTCGTTGCAGATAATTCCTCACCGGCTCCTAAAACACACACAACCCGGATGCACACGGCCACAGCAAACACTCAAAACCTGGTAACAACGCGAGCAGACACCGCGTCGTCGGGGGCTGATGCCCGTGATGTGGCGTCACAAACAAAAACAGCGATATTTAGCACCAATGTCGATACATCCTTCTCCACTCAAACAGTACCATCACTCGTAACTACTCGGGCAATGTCAGAGCCAGAAGATGATACGACAGGACAAGGTGGATCATTTTCTGATATTTTACTCTCCTTCAATTTTATAGAGCCCCTTTTCTTTCTGTTTTAGTTAATCACTTTGGAGGCATCTATTTCATTCTGTTCAAGCATGTTATCATTTCACTCTTGTTGCAGATGAAACCCCGCAGGCTCCTGAAACGCTCCGATCCCAAATGTACACCACAGCAAGCACTCAAAACCTGGTAACAACGCGAGCAGACACCGCGTCGTCGGGGCCTGATGCCCGTGATGTGGCGTCACAAACAAAAACAGCGATATTTAGCACCAATGTCGATACATCCTTCTCCACTCAAACAGTACCATCACTCGTAACTACTCGGGCAATGTCAGAGCCAGAAGATGATACGACAGGACAAGGTGGATCATTTTCTGATATTTTACTCTCCTTCAATTTTATAGAGCCCCTTTTCTTTCTGTTTTAGTTAATCACTTTGGAGGCATCTATTTCATTCTGTTCAAGCATGTTATCATTTCACTCTTGTTGCAGATGAAACCCCGCAGGCTCCTGAAACGCTCCGATCCCAAATGTACACCACAGCAAGCACTCAAAACCTGGTAACAACGCAACCAGGCGCCGCGTCGGCGGGCGCTGATGGTCGTGATGTGACGTCACCAAATGAACTAGCGACACTCAACACCAATGACGTGACGCCCTCCTCCGCTGAAATGATAACATCGCTGGTAGGCACGGCTGCATCAGGGCCTGAAGATATAGGAAAACAAGAAGGTAGAGTACTTTATTTTATTTCACTTCCGTTCAGTTGTACAGACGAATCACTTTTCTGCCTTACTTTTTGCACATTCATGTACAATAGAAATCTCTTTAGTCGTCCATTCGAAACTCTTGCCAACACATTGGCAATAATCTGTTGTCACGGGCATTTTCGGTTGACGGTCCAATGACATTTAATTAAACCAAGAAGGAGAGATGGACCTGAAAGAAATCGACAACATTAATTTGATTCAGTATTATTATGATTTTTTATTGGACTCACACACAGTAATATCTGGCAAAATTATCATTGATACTGTGGCAACGGGAAGGCGCTGAAATATCTTAAGGAAAATAGAGGGACAGTCAAAGTTCTCCAATATCAATTTCCATTGAGGAGAGATCAGGTGGTCACTTGGATTTGACATGAAGGGACGATGCTATTTTCGGTTGATATCGATGGTATTAGTGAACTGTAGGATACCTTTTTCGAGACAAAGTATGTACGTTTTTACCCATTGCATGACGAGTTGTATGAGTAATTGCAAAGGTCATTAAATTAGGGAGGGACCGAAACGGTCCTGCAACAACATGTTTCACTTACACGAGCAAACTCTGAAGTCAGGTAGAGACTGCATCAAAACAAAAACAACAACAACGACGACGACGACAACAAGAAAAAAAAAACAAACAAAAGGAAACAGAAATTGAGCATAATAAATAAAAATTTGAAGTATGGTAAAAGGAATGCAAACATAATAAGTATTATAAGCTTTCTATACACCGCACACAGTTACACAAATTTTCTATCGTGAAATCCACGCAGATAACTATTACATCAACTGCACGAAGGTGGATTTCAGCAACGCTCGCAGGATGTGCAAAAACCAAGCCAATATGATGCTGCCATGGGCATTCGGCGATACGTACGTCGAGTCCCTGGTCGACGCAGTCATAGCGGAGTGCGGCAACGACAGTTCCATCTGGCTCAACTGCCTGTGCTGCTGGCCGCCGGGCCAAACGTCGTGGAATTCGAGCGACCGATCGTCGGCGGGAGACTGGCGATGTGGTTTTCCCGTCAATAGCGTCAGCTACAATTTGCAGGCGCTCTATGAAGATGGAACCCCAGGTAAGCATTCTTTCACTTATAATTAAAAAGACCTCATTCCATATTTCACACTTTGAGGGGCAAGTTAGGGCAAAGAAACATTATTATTATCTTTGTAACCAAACCCATAATGAGCCAATAATTTCATCTCAGTCTTTTTATTTTTGCAAAATAATGTGCATCTGTAGGTTTCATCCATATTGTGTTGGCCACGTAGTACAAAGGTGCACGTCACGAGGCCGACACCCACGAGTCATACGGCCCACGAGTCATACAGCTCACCAGTCATACGGCCTATGAGTTATACAGCTCACGAGTCACACAGCCCATTAGTTCAACAATAAGCTAACAAGGCCCAAGAGACCGACACACTGTGCTCTATCTGTCGAACTCATGGGCTTTATTTGCCCAGTGTCGAACTCATGGGCTGTATGACTTGTGAGCTGTATAACTCATGGACCTGTTTTCAATGTCGAACTCGTGGGCTGTACGACTCGTAGGTGTCGGTCTTGTGGGATGACCCCGAAATTTTACTCTCATTGATTGGAAGCCAGATGGTGATATAAATTGATTTGATTATAATCATAATAATATATGCGTAGCAATCACAAGGGCAAAGAAACAATTATCCTTGTTACCGAACCCATAGTGAGCCAGCAAAAACGTTAATTTCATCTCAGTCTTTTTTATTTTGCAAATCTAAATCTGTAGGTTTCCATCCATAATGTGTTGGCAACGAGGTAGAAATTTTACTCCCATTGATTCGAAGCCAGATACAGTGATATAGATTCATGTGATTAAAAATCATACGCGAAACGATAATGTGAAAGCTGGTGAGGGAGGGACGATTACGACATAAAGAATGAAAACGAAGATGATAATAAGAATGGATTTAGTTCTGAGAGGTACATTTTGAGTATTGATCTCACAGTTACACGTTCCTACATATCAAACTATAGAAAGAAGAAAAGATTTTATAAGGTTGGTTCACTATGTACTTTTATAATGTTGGTTCATTATGTAGGCCTGCAGTATGTACTGCTGTGCTTGTATACTGTTGGTGATCAACTATTACCTGTTAAATCAAAGGATTCGAAGAGAACATTAATGCAGCTGTTAAGCTTTCCGACATTTTCCCGCTATTAGATACCCTATTATGTCTACGCTACCTCTTCGAATCAGTTTCCGGTTCAGTAAGTTTCATTTCTCCACTTGTACATAACAGAAAATAAGTATAACAATATCAAACATATCATTTACAAGTCATGATAATACAAACAATATTTCACATTAGAAGTATATAATCATGTGAAATAACATATGAATTTCATTACAGATCTTTAAGTATACAGGTGGTGGAGACCGTTATCAATAAGCAAATCGCTTGACTTGATCAACGGCCTCTGAACATTGGCATGCTTTGTAACAATTTTTAACTAAAGGAACGGAACACACGCACGTAGAACAAATCATGTAAATCTTTAAAGTATTTTAAATGTCATTTGGCCAAAAAGGACAACACAAGAGGCGTTTTCACATCAACCCGATGTTTCGAAATAGCGCGCTATTTTCTGACTTGGGAAATTAACCCGATCACGAAATAGCGCGCTATTTGATAATGCGAATACAAATTAGCGCGCTAATTGATCAAGAAAATTTCTCGAGTCCAACTCGGGAAATTTCCGAAATAGCAGGATAATTAATGCGAACTAGCGCGCTATTTGATAATGTTCGGGCTGATGTGAACAGGAAATGAAATAGCGTGCTAGTTTGTGATCGCGAAAAATATCTCGAGCTTTGATTTTTATCGGGCTGACGTGAAAACGCCATAATGTGAAAATACGGGAAAAAAGACGATAAAAAAAAAAACGAGAATAAGGGACACGAATCTTGACAACGTGAGAGGACAGGTTTACATGATCGTCAAATAATCACTTTATTTGGGATACACCAGTTTTCATGACAACATCTTGAGCTATTTTTTTTTGAAAATGTGGAAAAAATTGTGGCATTTTAGCATTTTCACTTGCCCCTTTTTACCTACAGATTTATTGTGCAGTATAATGCACCCATGTATATACAGTATATTATACCATCTAAGGTTAAACTAAATGTATACATTGTGCCATTTCCAAGGTATGTAGTACCCGACCACTGACGCCTCACCTTTTACCTCATTACAAAAAAAAAAACAAAAAACAAAAAAAAACAAAAAAAACACCAAACAAACAAAACAAACAAAAGATTCATTGTCAGCCTAGGCAATGTACTAAAATGTAACTTTCATAAAAATAGTCCTAGGTATTGCTTGTTAGTTTGTTTATGTGTTTATTAACTTTTTTTTTTGTTTTTTGTTTGTTTGTTTGTCTCATTCAAGATTGGCGTCAGGACAATGAGCAACGACTGGGCAATTTAGTGGTTACAAAGGACGAAGACAGCAATAGAATCATATTATCCTCTCACGTGGGCAGCTGGACAGGCGCACGTGTTGTTTGCACGCCCTCTTCCGACAGGTCGCGTGTGAGTGAGGGTCTCGGTCAAGTCTAGACCATAATCAATATCCAAAATTTGTGGTTATCGTTCCTGGCTCGCCTCGGTATATATTTTATGTGACTCGAGTTTTCATGGAGCGTATTATTTTAACCCTTTATGTGCTTTGAGTGTCGATTGGCCCAGAAAACGCTATAAAAATATTATAGAATGGTATACACAATCATGTACTGTCGAGAATTCTTGGCACAGACAGGGTTAGATAGCCCATCCCAAACATTTTTGTGATCTGATGATACATGAACAGCATTGTAGTTTACAGAGCTTGAAATTGTGTGCAGCTGTATTTCCAATTAATGTTATTTTTGTGGGTTTTTTTTCTTCGCCATTCATACCTTTTTATTCCCGCTTTGTTTAACTTGATAATGTCAAGAAGATGCATTGGTCTCTAAATCACTCGTTTACCAAAGTTTTTGTATACCTTCGTGCAATAATGTTTGCTTTAGAAATTATAGCTTCTAAAGCTAAACTGGGGCAAGAGTTTCGAGCTGAAATTCAACCGCAATTTCAAGTATAGAACATGTATAAAAAATTATGATTTCAAACACAAACCACATCAGCAGCAGCAGCAGAACAACAGCAACAACAACAAAACTGTTATTAGATACTCATGTATTCCAACTTTGTATCTACTGTTGTTATACAGTAAGGATGTAAGGATAGTGGTAATGAATTTAAGTTCAGTACAGGGCCGGCGCCACGTTTTTAAAAGTGAGGGGACCCAGTATATTTCTGTTGCCACTTCCAGGTTTAATCAGCTTACAGGCAAAAAAAAAACAAGCAAACAAAAAACAAAAAGGGGGGGGGGGAAGCTTTGTATATGCAGCAAAAAGTGGGGGTCCTGAGCTCCCCCTCCCACCCCGGTTCCGCCGGCCATGCGGTAATATTTTAAATGCAATAACATTGGGAATGCGATATATGCGTACATATTCAATGCTTAATGTTTTCGAAAATATGATATCAGTGTTATTATATGCAAATTTTGCAGAATTGATATAACATTATGACAGGAAAGAACCATTGTATTGTATTGATAATTATATTTCAGGCTCCTTTAGTTTTGTATCACAATTAAATGTGTCAATTGGCGTGCGTCTTTGTATATGAGTGAGGGTTTTTTTTAATGTCCACAAACAATAATTACTCCTGAGATGCGCCATGATTCGCAAGAGATTTGACTAAACAAGGGAAGGAAATGTAGTATTCAACCAGCCACCTGAGTTAACGCGTAACTTTATATAAACAATTCTGTCTTTCAACATGGGTGAAGAAAATCATTGATAAATTATTGTTCGGACTTTTTCCTTTTAGTACTTTTATTTGTATCACAATATCTTGTTGTTGCTTATAATACGTGCATTGTTTTGACAGGTATAGATACAGCACAGTCTTCTCCCAGTACAATGTACACTGCAAAAACATCGGTGTTAGATTTAACACCACGGGTGTTAAATCTAACACCGATCAAACTTCAATAAAGGACCACACCCACAGGAGTTAAAAATGCACTGTGATGGTGTTGAAAAGTGTTCACCTGACATTTCGTGGTGTTAATTTGACACTGTACCTGGTGTTATTTTGACACTGTACTGGTGTTAATTCAAAAATGACACCACATGGTGTTGATTTGATATTTGCTGGTGTTAATATCAATGGTTTAACACCCGTCCAGCTTCAATAAGAGACCACACCAGCTGGTGTTACTTTGGTGTAAATTCATTTTCACATTTTTTTTTCAAAAATCTAGTATTTTAATGTAAAATTCTTGATCGTCTTGTTTAAATTAAAAATCAACAAGAAGTACAGTTACTAAGAAACTCTTCAAAAAACAGTTTAAAATTTGGAAATGACACCCGGAGGTGCATAACACCATAAATGAGCACCGAAAATTTAACACCAGCTCGGTGTTCACTATTAAACACCGGACTTTTTGCAGTGTATCTATATCTCATCGAATGATTTAATATCATTACGCCCAGTAAAGAAAAATAAACTTTATAAATGAAATGAAATAATGCAGCAGCATTGCAGAAGTCTGTTTTCCTAGAAAAATAGGTATCATTAATTGTGGCACCACTGATGATAACCAAAGTAAATAAAATGAATGTACTACTGTGTATGAGAACACCGCATATCCGCTTTGAGTCACTATAATGTCACGTATGTCACTGTCCGTTCTTCTTCGTTACATGAACTGTACATAGATATGAAATCTGATACAATGTAGTAGTACTTTCACTCAATCTTCCTTACGTGTGTGTGTGTGTGTGTGTGTGTGTGTGTGTGTGTGTGTGTGTGTGTGTGCGTGTATGTGTGTGTGTGTGTACGTGTGTAAATGTCATGTGCGCATACTGACATACAGCTGTATATGCATTTATGATATCCGAGAGATACAGTTCCCTTCCCAAACGTATGCGGCGCCTCATTGTGGGTAGCATATTGAAAGAAATTAGACTTGAGGTGGACGTTGCTCTTGATCTTGTTCTTCCTTTTAATCAGTGGAGCTTTCGGCCTGTCATCCTAATGTGTCATGATATAATGCAATATCTTAATACCAATCTTCTGAAACATTTCCGTTATATACACAAATCAATCATTCAATTTAATACAAAAACACAAGCTAACATCATCTCATCAACAGAAATATATCATTAATCAAAATTCAAAATAGTTCAATATAATTCAAAATAATTCAATATAATTCAAAATAGATTCAAACTGCTGAAATATAATAATCATATTTTATCATCATTCTCCACATGATAATTACAAACAAAATACACTCTTAAAAAGAAATGGGTAAATCAACGTTTAAAAGGGGCAAGGAGTGACAGCGTTTTTAAAATGTTGTATTCACCCTTTTATCATGCTGAATCAAACAGTTAGATGTGCTAGATACAGCAAGAAAAGGGGTGAATACAACATTTTTAAAACACTGTCACTCCTCGCCCCTTTTAAAACGCTGATTTACCCTTTTCTTTTTAGGAGTGTAACATTATATATATGTATAAACATGTACATGTATATGTTGAATTTTAGAATTCAAATGTCTAACCAGGCTTGTCTAAAAGGCATACAGGCGCAACTGATACCTTCTTCAAACAACACGAAAACGTCAGGATATCCACTGTATGCGTTATATCAAACGAGCCCTGGCACTGGCAGTAGGACCTACTTTTAGATTTCATTTAAAAAATGCATAAGGTGAGCCAACAATAAACCTCAAAAGATGGCAGAACCAATAATCATTTTATGATTCATAGGAAATATATATGCAGAAAGATTCGTGATATTGAGTGCAAAAATTCGTACGAATTTCCTCACAGAATGTTTCTCTTTTAAAATTGTCTTATATATTATATTAGTGGTCATGACTGATTGATAGCAGTCAATATTCAGCAGTCTGTTCAGCAAGTGTTACATAATATAGGGGCCTTTTGTAAATGCGATTTCATCAAAATAAGTGCATGACATGTCACACCCCGTGAATTCATACCGCCAAAATAATGTCAATAATTGCACACATTTCAGCAGCGTTTTATAGCAGCCATCTTGGTTGTCACAGGTCCTATTATTGAGAGTCATTGGAACAGCTTTCTCTATCATAATCTAAAATATTTGCCATTTGGTATACTTTTGATATTCCAATTATCAGACATTCTGTTTGACAGAGGGACACCACCAATCGAAACCATGTCAACCTTTGCTGCAGTACGCGTGCTATCAGCACCCTAAATACATTCAGTTATCCTCTGTATGTTTATATCTCAGGTCGAAAATACAAGACAGCCGGTCTGAAAACCTTTATTGGTTTATGTTGGTTCTATTCGTATCTACAGGATTCTATTTGGAACCAATAAAATGCAAAAAACAAACTTGGGCATAATGTGTGTCATGCATATCCACAAGAATCAACAGAAAACCTATTGTCGGTCTAGCAACAACTTCCGTTCACCCTGTACTGTCCAATATTGTATTCTATTGATGGCGGCCGTGCTGTGTGTGTGTGTGTGTGTGTGTGTGTGTGCGTGTGTGTGTGCGTGTGTGTGTGTGTGTGTGTGTGTGTGTGTGTGTGTGTGAGTGTGTGTGTGTGTGTGTGTGTGTGTGTGTGTGTGTGTGTGTGTGTGTGTTTAATCCTCGCTATGAATCAAGAGAGAATCCTGTTGTTCCTTTTAGATTTAGGGTTGTTCCATTCATAGAAGCTAATTTGCCGGTTAAAGGTATTAGCCCACATTTGTAAACCTGCAGCAATTGGTCTCATAATTGGCATGGAGTTTGGGTATGATTGCAGTAACACCTGTGCAAAATGTCGTTCCAATTAGTCCATTACTTTCATAAAAATAAATGAAAATGCGCCGTAATCCGTATGCATGCGTATAACGCTCGCTAGCTCCGGTTCACGTACGTGTTACATGTACAATGTACGTAGCTATAGCCCGCGCTCGTAATTCGATTTTGGGTCGGGTTGACCCGGTTTGAAAATTGATTTTAAAACGATGATTTTCTCTCTTTTATCGAATGGTATAGACAAAGAGCGACAGGTGAGGTATGTTACTGTTATAACTTGTACTTGAAGTCATATTGGACCTGTTTTATGCAGTTTTGATTTTCGTGGGTTTGCAAATGTGGGCTAGTACCTTTAACAGCTCGTTATTCCGAAGGCTCGTTATTCCGAAGGCTCTTCAGTCCGAAGATTCCTTATTCCGAAGGTTCGTTTTTTCGAATTTCATTTTCGGATGAAGAAATCTTCGGAATAATGAACCTTCGGAATAACGCCACAAATGTTCGGATTAACGAACCCTTTTTCATTTTCGGATTAACGAACCTCTAGGTAAAGGGAATTTGCGTGTTTCGGATTAACGAACCTTCGGAATAACGAACTTCGGAATATCGAACCTTCGGAATAACGAACAGCACCCAATTTGCCTATACGTGTACAGAACCATTATCATATTTCCAGTTTTTATACAAAAATGATGAATGTGGCATGTTTCGTTTCCTAAGGCGGATAAGCTGCTAAAACAAATAGAGCCATAGACACGAATGTTCGAAATTCGTTTTCACACTTTGATATTCGTGACAAATAAATCAAGTGATTAACTTCGACAATGAAGAAAATGTACAGTAAATTCACAGTGTGAAACTCGGTTACTGGGGTGACTTATTGTTTTTATAGGCTAAGTCTCTCGTCCTTTTTTGTACATGCTATATCCTATGTTGTATTGACAAAGAGCAGATCTACGAAGTTGTAAGGATGTTTAGGGACTGTACAGTACTTGTTGAAGTAAGGGATTCATGTTTTAAACATATCTATTATAAAGTGAGATAATGAGAAACCTCTTATGAAATTTGAAAGAGCATGTAATTTTAAGAAGGATTCAATGTTTGTTTGATGAAAATTGGTTTTGAAATGGCTGAGATATCCAAAAAAAGTGATAATGATAAAAGGCGACAGGCCACAACTTTATTAGGATCTCTTTGTTTCACCTTGTTTTTGGATATCTCAGCCATTTGAAAACCGATTTTAATCAAATAAACTTTTGATACCCTTTAGAATTGCATGCTTTTTGACATCTCATAGAGTAGTTTCTGAATATCTCGCAAAACGTTAAAAGCTAAATCCTCACCTCGACCAGAACTGTACACACCCTTTATAGGTGGCTATAATTTGTGCATTGAATTGTCTCTGGGTTTCAAGTGGCTCATTACAAGTTTGATGGGTCCTTCTGGACTTCTCTGTGAGTTAGTGTCCGTTACTCGTTTTTTGCCCGTCAAGATTTGTGGATTATTGTTCAACAGAACAATTTTCTAATGAGCCCTAATGGGTTCTATTGAAACTTCTTTATACAGAAATATTCTTTGATAAAATTTGATTTGATTTATTTATTCTCTGTTATTGACACATCACTTACCTTATTCTTTTTTCAGCAATATCATCAAACATAATACATCTCATGTACTAGTACTGAAAATTGTTGAAATTGTAGAAAAGTACTGGTACTTTTCTTCGATTTCAACAATTTTCATTACTAGATACGTTGCTAGATACAATATCAACATGTGTGACATATAATTAGGCCAACAATAAGCTAAGAACTTGACTCTTTCGCCATCAATGACAAGCACATTATTACAATCAAAACAAGAATTCAAGGGTGTCAAACATGACGCTCGTGGAATAGAGGGATAAGGAAGAGAGAGACAGAGATTTTTTTTTTTTTTTTTTTTTTTTTTGGGGGGGGGGGGGGGAGGTACATTATAGTTACGATATTCCACGTTGAAACCATAGGCCCATGGCTTTTATAGCCTAATAGTTCTACCGGGCTTTTTCGAACTTGGATGACAGGCATGTTCTGTTTCCTTGGCCAGTTTGGATAGTGTAAGTATACCATTTTCATACTGGACTGAAAGATGAAATGTGGATAGAAGTATATGATTTCATTCCGGGTACAGTTCCCCTGTTATTACCATTTGTTGACAATAGGCGCTGAAATAAAGATCTTAACCCTATAAAGCCCAAGGGGGGGGGGGGGGGCACATTGTGCCCCCCTACCATATTTTCGTTTGCCATTCCTACACCCTTTACCCAATTTCAACCAAATTTGGTGACTTTTCCTAAAATCTTATTGCGAACATTTTGATACATAATTTAGCTATGTCTGATATTGCTGGTTGCCATGGCAACCGTAAACCGACAACCATGCTCGTCAGATTTTGCATGATTTTCTGTTTCGATTTCACTTATGGGGGTTTTCTTGGCTCTAATTCGCTGAAGGACCAAAATGTGAAGTAGTTATGGTTGTGAATTATCCTGAAATGGTCTTCTTATTATTTCCTTTATTTTTATATGACATAGGCATTACACAATAGATATAATAGAAATAATCGAAAATACAGCATTTTTCAAAGACTAACCTTTTATTTTGCGTTATCTTCACACAAGCTTTGCCTGTAATATTATTTGTTCATCATATGATCAATCTGCAAACTCAAAATTCAATATTTTGAAAATATGAAATGTGATACCAATATATATACCCATTCCAAGCAATACGTCATAGGTTTCATTATATTTCTTTATATTGTAATGAATAGCGCCCCCACATGTTGACCTTGAGAAATTTCACCCATAACTAATAGTCAAGGTTGACTTGCTTTTCCTTTGTGGTAAATATGAAAATGATTGATATAAAGTAAAAACATATATACTGGGGATAAAGAAATAAAGAAGAAAAAACATGATTTTAGCATATTTCCTATGTATTTCTTTATATTTTGGTAAATAGCGCCCTCAGTGGATGTCCTTGAGAAATTTCAAAAGTTGGGTCTTGTACTGTATGAGTTGCTCTACCCATGTGCCAAATATGACGGTCATACATCATATAATAAAGAAGTTATATAGGGGGGGGGGGCACAATGTGCCCCCCCCCCCCCCCCCCCCCCTTGGGCCTGGAAGGGGTCAAAATAGCTTGGGCTTTATAGGGTTAAAGAAGGAATCCATCCCCAAAATAAATACACTTAAAAAAATGAGAAATATTCCTTATAGAATGATACAAAAATGACAAAAATCGGATAAAAAGGAAGATGTGACATTTTGAAATTCCACATTTTTTTTTTCAGAAAACACTTCTCGACCATCACTCCTTTTGAATATCTTAATGAGTTAATGATGTTTATAAGGCCTACCTCACAATTTTTCATGCATGTTAAAAATTAAATTTAGAAAATGTGTTATTTTTAGCCAATACAAGTAAAAGCATGTTCCAATACTAAGATTTATGAAAGGTGACATTTGTTCTTTTTTTACTTTGGGTGGTTTTACGGCAAGTTAATATATTCATACAGCTGAAATATGAGATTGTTTTCATTTCCGTATTTGATTTTTATTTGAATTGATTTTGATTTTATTTCTGCATTTCTTTTTCATATACATAAATGAAATACAAAGTCACTTGAACGAACTAATTGAGCAGAGCATAATTTGAACCTGACAGTAAAAACAAATAAATGATTAATTCAAATATCCAACATTTGTTTTTTCTGACACAATGCAAAGTGAAAATAGACAAACTATTTTAAGCATACATTTATGCAAAAATAAGTTACAGTATATTGTTCAAAGACAAATCAGGCAACTCTTGATGGGTACAGAAATTCAGGAGACCATCATCATAAGCAAACGCTTGACGAGGACAATGGCAGTGTCTATATAAAGCAATACAACATTGTAAGAATGTAATAATATACAAGTCACTACTTGATTACTGATCGAGTGGCGATAAAGAGAATAAGAATGCAAATGAATAAGAATGCAAATGCCATTGCTGTATACTTTCGTCGGAAATGAAATGAAATGAAATGAAATGAAGAAAATGTAAGAGCATGACATCGTCAATTTGCTGATTTGAATATTCACGATCAGGACTGGTCTAAAAATGTTTTCCGAAAAAAAAAAATACTGAATTTCAAAATGTCATATCTCTCTCATTTCTTATCCGATTTTTTTTTTTTTTTTTTTTTTTGGTCATTTTTTTGTATCGTTCTGTAGCGAATATTTGTTTTTCCTCTCTCTTTTGAAGTTTATTCATTTTCGGGGTGAATTTCCTAAAAAAATAAGGTCCGATATCAAAAACCATAAAAGAATGAAGAGTTCAAAAACGAAGTTATTATCATTAAAAACATTGATATTGAACAGGAATACTAAGCTTTAGTTGCCACTAACTCCCAGGTTGCTTCGGAATCATTCTGCTCAATTGTCATTCCAAGTGAAAAAGAAAGCATCGGATACGTGTACTCAGTACATACTAGTATTGTATTGTGTCACGTGTATCATGCACTCACACCCTCACTCGGTCACCTGACACACCGAGGCCGCCGTGGTACGTCTACACAACCATTGCATTGTTTGGAACGTCGTCCCTGACTTGTATGCTCCACGGGGGCGTATTTTTCAGTTATTTTTCGTGGCGACTTGCGTAGATATCATCAGAACTCGAAACTCCTTGAACTCCTTTTAATTATCTGAAGAAGTGGGTCACAGCGTATTACACAGAGTCAAAGTTAGAGGTCTAAAACTACTGGACTTCACTACTGTCCACTCCCGCGGCAGAACGGGACTTCATTCGGCAGCTGTGGTGTGCCTGTGCTGTGGTTTGGGGAGGCCTAACGTTACATTGTAACAGTTAGTTGTAAAACGTAGGCTTCTTGTCAACAAACAGAAAGTGCGTCGTTTTGCTACTTTCACATTCGTCACGAAGTCGTCTCGAGAAACCAGGTAGGATTAACCAGTATTAAGACTGTAGAGTCAAGATCCCTGAGTTGAATTATTTTGTTTTCCTATCTAGACTATTGCGTTTTTATTCATGAATAGTTGCCTCGGCCTCGTTACCTTTAAAGAATCTAACGACTAGATAGACTCTAGTGGTCTACGTTACTTGGGACTTTGCCTATTTCAAAACTAGTCCGTGCTAAGTCAGTGTAGTAGGACAGATTGATTGACCAGCTTGCGACCAGCTTACAATTGTCACTGTAATCCAGCTCCTTGGGCTCTAACGTTACAGCTGGTTCAACCAACCAGCGCTTGTTGGCCTGGTTCCTTTTGTTTTGGGCCTGGCTTTGGCATTTACATGCACATGACCGTCGTGTAATTTTACTCTGTCCGTCAGCAATACAATGGTCAGGCGTCAGTCCGATGTGTTGATATTCCCGTTTGTAACACAGTCACAAGATTCTGACTTGTCCCTGACTTGTGAGTTGTGATGGCCGATGCCTCATGCTCAGTCAAGTCGTACTCGTACTCGTAGACTCTACAATTTTCCATCAGATCTGATTATAAAGGTAGGCCTAATACTAATAAAGTGAATAAAGTATACAAGACAACAAGCCCATCGCATAACCTGTTTTGATTATGCAGAATGAAGTGCAACAATATCCTTAGTGTTATAGAACCTCTAGCCTAATGCTGGAATAAATTGCAATTGGTACGTTAAACGCGTTAGGCCTAGCCTACCTCAGAACAATTCTGAACACAGGCGTTGAGCCTCAGTATTCAGATCCATATTCAATCTACTCACTGTCAACACTTTCGTTGGCTGGGCCGGGTCATGGCCAGCCAGGTGGAATGGCGTCAAACTTAGGTAGAACTTGATGGGTTCATTCATCCAAAACTTGTCCAGACCAGTTGAAACTATTCCAAGCAAGGTTTCCTGATTATGCATATTACATGAATTGTGTAGATCTAGTGATACTTGATCTTGAAATATAAAGGTTTTTATCATGTCCTCTCATGCATTCATTTTTGGTTTGACCTAGAAAGGTTACATTGTACTGTTATGTATTATTGTGCCATTTTCTCTTTAGTGGAGGCGATACACTCTGACCACTGGATAGGACATGAAGGGAGGTTCTGTGTGTGAGAGAGTAACAACTCATGCACGTGAAAAAAAAAAATCCCACTTCATTCATTCATCGCAAATAAAAGAGCAGGGTGCATAACCTGGTGACATGGTCGGCCTCACCTCCTCTCTCAGCCGATTAATTTATTCGCAACGGCAGGGCAATGTCAACGTGCAGATCCCTATTCAGATCTTCAAGCATACTAGGGTTCGTAATTGTGTGTTTGTCAATCCTCATGTTATTGCCCCTTAGAAACTGGGCAAAGTATGACTTCGAAACTTGTTGCATTTCTTGTTTTTTTTTAATTTCTTTTTTGTTTTGTTTTGTTTTGTTTTTACAGACTGAAGTAGGCAGCATTTGGACCACAAGCTACAGATGGCAGATGCCGAGGTGCCTCACGTGCAATTCCGGGACAAGGAGAATCTCCTTCCTGACTCGACTGAGAGGATATCACTCCTCAGCGACCAAAGCCGCATAGACCCGTGAGGATCTTTCAGTGACTGTATTCCTGTTTCAGCTCATTCTATACATAATGTATGGGCCTTGTGGTCTTATGTCAATACAGTTGACACACAGATGAAGACTTGCACAGCACCAATGTGTCTGTATGATGGTTCCCCCATCATAAGTAGTGAATCATGGGATTGATGTGAAATGTTACTGTTAGTGTACAGCATACCATTTAAAGTGAATGCTGCAAAAGGGATGGAACTGACAGAACTGTTGATTAATTTTCTTGTCCTCATATGCCATTTCAAAAAAGAAAAAAAAGAAATTGTATACATGAAAGTGAATTTGGCTTTCATTATTTAAGATTACGGAACTTTTCATTTGCACAAGCAAAGCAATTGAAAATGTAACATTACTGGCCATATGATGGTGCACCTATGCACAATCCCCTTGTAACCTTTTGTGCAGAAAAACAATTTTCAAGACAATATTGCGACAACCACAGACATCACCAATATGAAAACCTCTTACCAGCAGCAAAGTGGTGAACATTTTTCTGTGAATAGTGCACTCATCTTTTGATTAATGTAGATCGACTGATATTGATTACTTCAGTTAACTGTTCTCACTCTACTGCCAGCATTTTGTAAAACTGCGTAAAGACTGAATGTAGAATTTTTGACCCCTTGCTGCTTTGCTGCAATGTGCAAATGTGCAATGCGCATGCAGGTGTACAACGACAAAGTCATGTCCACTTGAACATACGATTGCATGTCTCAAGTAGGTGTGACACCACTTCATTGTCTCATTTTTTATCTTTCTTTCAGTTTCAGATAGTTATAAATTGATGTGCATTGATGTGCATTGATCTACAGAATGGCATGCCAGACTTCCAAACAGCATTTTTTTTAGGGGTGGGGATTCATAGTAAAAAGACAAATAAATAGATTAAATGAAGTAGAAAAGGCCTTCATTCGACACAAACATCATATTATGGTCATCACAGATTTTGTACGTTCTTTGTCAGTTCTGGGACCATTACTTTTCACTTTAAAAGTTATGACTGAATTGTAACTTTGTAATTACATTAATTTGATTGATATCTACAAACTGTTTCAAATAATGGCTATAAATTTCGGAATTATCTTCCTCTGTCAACACAGGTCCAAAGTGCGCAATGGTTTCCTGTACGTGACGACACTGATTGTGCTACAGGGGTCCCTCGTGATGGGCTTAGCTATTGGCTACACATCCCCGGCCCAGCCAAAGATGTCTGGCTTCATGACAGACTCGCAGTACACCTGGTTTGGGGTATGAAAAGAAAATGAAAATGTTCCAAGTGAATTTTTTTTTTTTTCAGCTCTTTCAGTTTCTTTCAGTCTTGTCAGCAGAGCTTTTTGTGTACAATGTGAGTGGCAGTAAATGACTGTGGTCCTGGAGGGTCAAAGATGTACATGTCCCATTCCCACCCTACTCGTACAGAGCTGATTAAAGGTCTTGTTTACCTTTGGGAGCAGTGATTTTAAAAATGTTCAAGATATCACTTTTGATGCATAAGGGTACGTCAGTTGTATCACAAAGCATCCTACCATATAAATTTTTTGCAGTAAAGCCTAAAATATAAGGAAATATCTCTATTTTTCTCATTAAACCATAACTGTATGCGGTTTAGTTTGGAATCATTTTTATTATAACTATTGTTCACATTTTGTATATTTAACAATACTTAACATCGATTATACTGGTTCAAATTTTTACATTGCTTGTTTCTATCCCTAACTCACATTTTAGAACTATTTTGAAGCACTAACGCTGGTTTTTGTTTCATCTGCAAAATGGTAAATTATGCCTTTAATGTGCTCAAAACTGTAGCGATAGGAAAGAGTTGAAGTCCATTGTAATAAGTTAAGCATAAAGCTACATTTGTACTACCAAGCATGTTGAACATCACAAAGAAGAGATATCCTTGGTTTGTTTTTGTTTGTTTGCATTTTATGTCTCTGCCATGAAGTGTCGCCGGAGGCATTCTTTTTTCATTCTGTAATTGCTACCTGTAGCAGGTAGATGTAGGACAGATAACAGTTTCTGAGAGCATGTATCAAAGGTATACATTGCATTGAAAGTATGCATTTAATGGTATAGGATGTCCACTCCATGAGCTATCCCTTTCTTAAACCCATTTGTTTTGTGGCCAAGAGAAGCTAAGTGTTGTGCAAACATGATGGTTGCATTTATATGTAAAATGCATTTTTGTAAAGGATCTTCAAATTTTTAGGCTGACATCATATGTGCTGTTATTGGAATCAATGTATATAGAGTCAGTGGTAATGTCAATGGAATGCTAGCATTGCCATTTGTGTATCAAAGATCATATGTGACAGTGCACCTCAAAACGAACATAAAGTCGCACACACTGATTTTACGCGAGGACTAAAAATAAGTGAAATGGGTCAACCTAGCCGAACTTGACTTTTTCATATTTTCTGAAAGAGCGGGTCTTCTTTTACATTATGTAAAAATTTGGTATCATAAAACGGACAGGAAAGTGTGTTTTTTTAGCAGTTTATCTCAAACATTTTTGGTAGAATAGTGTGATTAGGTGTGTCTTTAGAATCCCTTCTTCATTTCTGAAAAACCTTGTCCACACTCTTCTCTTTCAACTCTAATAACTTTTGAAAGGATAGTGCTACTGCTTTGAAAGTTAGCATTAATTATGGACAAAATGTGTTAATAAGGCATGCTTAATTTCAGTTTAATCTGATAATCCCTTCATTGTTTTTACTCTGGTGGTTTACTTCCTGTTTTTTGTCCCATTCATCGCACAGCCAGCACGGTTTGGTAAAGATTAAGCGCTTGAATAGACACTGTACTTCAGAGCCTCTTTTCTCAGTTCACACTTTTCCTGAGTTTGTGCTTTCTTTCCAATATTTAGATAGGTTAGGTTAGGAGAGTCCATTTGATTTGAGTTATAAAACATCATTTTAAAGCTTTAGGTCTGCTCTTTCAGAATATGGTCTTAACTAAAAATTCATGTCTGGTGACTTTTTGTTTGTTTTGAGGTGCAGGGTCACATATGAAACTGTAAAGCTGTTTGCGACTTCACATCATCATTTGTATTTTTTTTTCCCTTCGTTGGTACTACAGTCTCTGCTGAATGTAGGGGCTATCGTTGGGGGACCTCTGGCCGGGTACCTGCTGCAGGTTGCTGGCCGTAAAGTGACCATCATGGCCAGCTGCGTGCCCTTCGTGGCCGGCTGGGTCCTCATTGGCACCTCGGAGATCATCATGTGTCTCTACGCAGGGCGTGTCCTGACTGGCGTAGGGGCGGGCATGATATCTCTGGCAGTACCGGTGAGGCTCACATCAGTTCCTATGAGTGCCTGTTTTTTGTTGTTGCTTTTTTATTTTGTTTTTAAGGGAAATTCCTTTCTTTTCTTGTGTTGTTTTGTATAAAAGTATAACAATCAGGGAAGTTCATTGGAGACAATATTTGGAAATGAAAAAATCAGACACCCAGAACAAGATATGAATTGTAAAAGTTGAGAGACTAGGACAAATTGGCAACTATGTGTGATCTAGCTGTTGCACCTCTACATGCACTGAAATTCACCATTTTTTATGCCTCCGCCAACGAAGTGGCCGGAGGCATTATGTTTTCGGGTCGTCCATCTGTCCGTCCGTCCCGTTTTGTTTTTGTCGATATCTCAAGAACCGTGTGGTGGTTTTACATCAAACTTGGTATGAGGGTATATCCTGGGGGGATAATACTTTGTTTGGATGTGAGGGTCACGGGGTCAAAGGTCAAGGGTAAAAGGTCAAGTGAAAATGTTAAAATTTAACTTTTTTCTCCATATCTCACAAATATTTCAAGATATATCTTCATTGAACTTAATATATATGGCCTTTTTTACGATCAGTGGTGTAACTTTTGTACTCGGAGGGTCAAAATTTCAAACAAAATATTTTTTCATTATTCTGTTTGATTCCTGTTGGAAAGTATTCAAATTTTTGAAAAAATAACATTTCAGACCTTAAAGCTGAAGAGTTATTGGTGTAATTTAAGGAAAACCCTGGCACCTGAAGTAAATTTAAGCAAAATTTTGTTTTTATGAATTGCACCACAATGACAAAACTCTGTAGTCAAACTTCACCATGCAAAGTTTATATGGTAAACAATAATATATAGTTTGTGAATCAAAACTATTTGGGGGTTGAATATAAAGTGAATTTTAAAGAAAATACATGAGATTTATAAATTTTTGGTAAAAATTCCAATTGACATGCAATTTTTAAGATTTTAACTATTTATTGGAGGGCAAGCCAGATCAAACTCTATACTATAACAAGTCTTTAAGAAGGGCTACCTTCCTATGTAGGTTAAATGAAATTCCAATCATTTCTTTAAATCTTGGATTTTTCACACATGCATGTTTCGGAGGTGACAGTTAATATAATAGAATGTTTCGGAGGTGACATTAATATTAACACTCAGTTTTTTGTAGAATAAGTGACAATAACACAAAACTTCTTCGTTTTATCAATGTTTTTAATAATTATAACTTGAGAACAAGAAATTAACTCCTGTTTCAAGCAGATAAACCACACAGAACAAGTGCTTTTTTACACTTCATTAATTAGCATGGGTACCAGTAGTTTGCCATCCATTTGGACGAAGGTTGTAAGCTAAATATTGTAATCTGAAGAAACATGGCATTCCATTTTCTACCTTAAATTGAGATAAGGGTGTGAGATCATTTTAGTAATGTTTCTTTGCTCTCAGAACATTTTATTCCACAACAGGGAAGAATCACTTCGTTTCGGAGGTGACATTCAGTGTTAACATTGTGTTGAAATATTCATTTACAGTAAGAATATGACGGACATAAGCTGGATATTGTAACCTGAAGAAACATGGCATTCCATTTTCTACCTTAAACTGAAATGGGGGTGTAAGATCATTTTAGTAATGTTTCTTTGTTCTCAGAACATTTTATTCCACAACACCAGGGAAGAATAACTTTGTTTCGGAGGTGACATTCAATGTTAACATTGTGTTCAAGTATTCATATAGTATGTCCCCCCCCCCCCCCAAAAAAAAAAAAAAAAAAAAAAAAATTACAAATAGACTTTTTCATTGATAGCACCAAATATGATTAAATCAGCTAAAATCTACTTTGGGGTCTTAAATCATAACATCTTAGCTCTATTTTGCAGAAAGCCCCAGTCAATTTGGTTAAGTGGTCTCAAAGAAATGTGGATTGTTATAAAGGATGTCAGGAGTCTGATTCTTCCAAGTTTAGCACTTGGATGCTCTTGGAACTGCATATTAATGTGTAAACACAATATACAGAACTTGGAGGGAAGGGATTCCTGACATGCTCTACAAAAATCCTCATTTCTCTTTGACCTCTGAAGCAAATTGAATGGGATTTTCTGTAAGGTGTGGGCAATGAGTTATAGTTTCAATCCCTCAAATTGTATTTTAGATTGATTCACTATCTTTAAAGTTATCGTTGCGGAGGGTACCATTGTAATTTTTTGGTGGGGACATAGGTTATGAATGCCAAAAGCAAAAATTCTTATTTGACTTGTATTATGTTTTTGTTTGCACATACATTTGTAGTATTATAAATAGATTAATTCAAGGATGTTCATGAATTCTTCATCATTCTTGATAGCCACCATACAAATGTTATAATACTGGTGAAAGGTGTTTGGTTCATCTGGGATAAATTTTCTATATACCAGATTCATTTAAACTGTTGACATTACTGAAATATATTTTATGTATCTTTCTGAATTGCTTGAAAATTACCTGCAAATCATATAATATTAGTCACTTTTGAGAGTAAAAAGTATAAGATAAGAAAAAATCATTTTATTGTTTTGGAGGTGACACAACACAGAGACAACCCAACTTCTCAGGTGTTATCTAATAATATATTGTGAACATTCATGTCTTTCCTCATGGCTTTAATTTTCAAATATAAGCTCTTTCTTTCAGTTCTTACTTGTTATTTTGTTTAGTTATTCTCTTTCATGATAGTGGATACCAGCTCATATTTTGTTTTAGATTGTAATTCATACTAATCTTTAGCAAGTTTTTTACAGTTTGGTTAAGACAACAATTTGTGTTTCCCAGCTGAAGAGAGCAGCATAATGCTTTTGTGTGAACTTATGGGATTTTTTTTTTTTTTTTTCAGTAATTTTCCCCATCAACTTCACAGAAGGTCCCGGACACAATCTGGTCTCAAATAACCCTACATGTATAAGGGACCGAAAAAGGACAAGTTCACCTCAATAGACATGAGGGTTGAGTAAATACAGCAATATTAGTAAAACACATCAGTGAGAATTTGAGGAAAATAAGGCAATCCGTTCCAGAGTTATGGATTTTTCAAGTTTCTGCTCAGTCAAAGCTGAATGAGAAGACTTCTATAGCTTGTGATGTCACACGTGTACAAGGATATAGAGAAAGTATCAAGAAAATTCAACATATTTTCACTTTTCTTGCATAACAAAAGAACACTTGACTTCTCTTTTTTGGAAGGCAGGGTGAATAATATTGCCCTAACATACATCAGTAGCAAGTTGAAGAAATGTGCACTTTTTTCAAAAAGTAAAGTTTTGGGAAATTCACTTATATTTTCTTTATATCGTTGCATGCATGTGACATCATACACTGTCGTAGTCGTCTCATCCAGCAGTGATTGCGTAGATACTTAAAAAAGCCCATAACTTTTGAATGGCTTGTCCAATTTCCCAAACTTTCAATGATGTGTTCTACTAATGTTGTTGCATTCACTCAATCCACATGTATATGAAGGTGGACTTGTCCTTTAAGAAATCATTTTCTTTTCCTTGAAATTCCAGTACTTAAAGCCAAATTCTAAGATAAAACATAATAACAAAACAAGGTAAACACGTCATCAAAATTATATTGAGATAGAACTACAAATCTTGTTTTTGGATCTTTCCCTTTCCAGTCCTGGTGACTTGTTCCTCTGTTCACTTTAGTTGTCAGATAACTTCAATAATCTTAAAAAATACAATGTCATAAACAGTTGGCTCAACTTGGAAAATGTAATAATTATTGTCATATTAAAAAAAAAATCACATAATTTTCTTTATGATTACCACGTTGTACATGGAAAAACAACAACTAAGAATTCAAGAACAAGTTGTGCACCAGTTATAGGCATGTGGCCTTTTTGTGGAGTTTGATTGTTTTATGATTTTTTTTTTAAGATTGTGGACTAGGGCATGCATGAACTGCCACATGTATCACTTTGGTATCAAGGGAATTCTGGTGAGCTACTGTAGGTATACAAAAGTCACTTCTATTGTGATGATTTTGTAGATATTAAATGTATTTGAAAATGTTGATAGATAGTGAAAAGGAACTTAAGTCTTGCCTTTCACTATCACATAACAATATGGTGTTAACAAACAATGTCACCTCCGAAACACAAGAAAAAGCAACCTACATGGAAAGCTGTGATTGGTAAATCTTCACAACTAAATTGCTTAAATTGGAAATCAAGCTTCTAAGATGAAAGCATCTATATGTTTACTTAACTAAAGCAGGAGAATTGATCTTGATTACAATATTATATATACAACAGATGGGTGTATTTTGTTCATTCTCTTTGTTAAAAAAGTGAAAAAATGTAAATTTGCCCTAAAACCTACAGTATAGTAATAAAAATAAGAGTGAGAGTGTGTTAGTTGATTTCTCCACTTTGAGACTTATGTTACTAAAATAAATGAAACCATTGGTGTACATAATATGGTTTCTCTTCAATAGAAATGAGCAAAAACTCTTGTTAACAGTGTTTTGTCACCTCGGAAACAGTAATTTTTAGTTTTTATTAGATCTTTTATTAATATCTAGAAAATTCTTACTTCCTGTTGCCATATTACTATTTTCATCCAGAAGAGATTCCTGTCAATTGGACAGAATCAAACAAAATTGCTTTGTCTTCGAGAAATTATCAAATATAATACGCTTGTTGTTTCGGAGGTGACGATTGTTTCGGAGGTGACAAGTGTTAACGGAAAATTGTAAATTGCTCCGAAATGAAAACAATAGGCTATATTTCTACTACCTTCCTTCAGAGATAATGTGAGGGGATATGTTACATTTTTGTAGATGTAATGTATAACTGATGTCAAGAATAAAAAAATCAAATACATAAATCTGTTGTCTCGGAGGTGACAGAAAAGTTAACGGAAAAGCTGCATAAATTTATAAACACTCACCAAAAAATGATAAGCTATTTGAATCAAATAATCTTTGGATCGAAGTTAAGTCAGATTGATTACTATTCTGTTTTGATGGAAATTAGCAAAGTTGAATTTTATAATTGTGAGCAAGAGCTAACTCAAAAGAGGGGTTAATTGTTAACGGAAAATGTCACCTCCGAAACATAAAGTTTGGACAATTTCAGTCTTTAAAGAAGACAAAGCAGAACCTGGTATGCATAATAGTTCTTAATGTTGGATACCTGTCTATCACCACAACAACAAAAATAATGAAAAGGAATAAACAATTTTATATGCTAGGTCTGACAAAAAAGCCATGTCAGAGTGCATACACCAAAAGTGTTGGATTTCAAGCATGTAAGTGCATGCCACATCTGAAAGAAAAAGAGAGGAAAGTTCATTAAGGTACCCAAGGTAGACACTGTGGGTGGTAAGTTTATGAGAAAAAATAATGCATATCTGTCAGTGTATAAGAAAGTTATACACCAATTAGTGCCAAAACCGTGGTTTACACTGCTGATTGTAAAAATGGCCATATGCATGTACTGACTGACAGTGATCATTTGAATAGGATATTTATAGGTCATGGGTCAAAGGTCAGGGGGTCAAAGGTTGAGGTCAACTCATCAAATTGTCATTATTTCCCTCTCATCTATGCAATGCCTGTAGAATTTTTCCTTGAAACTTAGTGTATGCATGTATTACCCAATACAGATTCTCTTGGAAGTTTCTTGTCAAAAGGTCAAAGGCCAAAAGGTCAAAGGGCAAGAAAAAGTGCTAAATTTCACTTCTTCTTTAAACTTATAAAAGGGTCAAAAGTTGGGTACAAATCCCTAAATACCTGCACTCGTATTAGACAGTATAGCCATTCATCCAAATAAACCTAGTTCAAGGAAAGTGAACATTCAGTGCATTTGTGACAAACCTGTCATTTTTAATATTTTGCCAGTTATGTGAAACTGTCATCACACATTGTCAAGACATTGTGCTATAGGCCTATTCGGAGAATCATGCATTATGGCGGAGGCATACCAGTCGCCATAGCGACATTTCTAGTTTTTTTCCATACCCTCTTCAGTGGCTATGTTCTGTCTGTACCCAGATATATGAGGAAATGAAAGATGTGTTCAAAAAGATATGGTGAGCTCAGTGTCTATCGTGACAATCTGTTTACTGTAAGCCCCTGAAAAAATTGTACATTGCAAAATCATCCGCATTTACACATGACACAGTCTGCAAAGTTTCTAAATGCAGGCATTATTGTGCACCATGGAATATGGTCATTTTGTTTTGAAAGGGTTTAAAGAGAAATGATAGCCATACAACAAATATAAAGCATTATGTTGATATCCTCTCTAATCACCAGAACTACATCTCTGAAGTGGCGACACCCAACCTTCGCGGCTTTCTCGGTTCCAGCTTCCAAGTTTCTGTCACAGTGGGAATTCTCCTTGTCTATTGCATTGGTAAGCATGCTTTGTTTATCCACTGTTTTCTTTTCTTTTTTGGGGGTTATTTATATTCTTTGCCTGTGTGTTTCATTTTGCTGGTCGAGCAATGCTCCATTTGTGAATGTTTTATGTTCCAAAATGGAGACATGGATCACAATGGAATGATTAGCTGTGAGCTAAAGAAACAAATTTACTTTTCACAAGGCGTCAGTGTACTATTTGACTGATACAGTTGCTTCTCTCTCACTCTCTCACTCAGCTATGTGTTTTAAAATCATTGCAATAATTTGTGTGTGTGGTTCAGATATCTTGGAGCTAGTACTGGCCTAGGAATCTGTTCAAGATTGTTCTGTATAAAATTGTCCTGTATAATGTTGTGAAGGCTGACCAAGGTTTTGCCATATTTCTGGAGATGATTCTCTAACAGTATACTAAACCTTCTCATCTTTCTTATTGCCTCTTCAGGGGAAGTGAAATATTTAGAATGTCCAACTGTGACAATTAAAAAACATGTTTTTGATATGGTGTCCTGTATTTTCCTTTGCCCATCCTTCCACTTGAATAGCACAAAAACTGTTACGTGCAATACATTGATATTCATCGGCATCCCAGTTTGAACTAATAAAAGTCAGTATAACACTTTTTAGGCTCTACAAAGAGTGAGTTATTCCAGGGATATACAAATTTGACATAGAATTGTGGCAGTTACTGATAACAAGTTCTGTGAAACAGGACTCAGATGTTCATTTAACTGCACTATGCCCAAGCACCATCTCTTTCTATGCCAGATCTAGTTGGAGATTAATTCTCTTTGTGATGTGTGAACGAGATATGTCTTTCTATGTCAGAGACTTTGGACAGTGTGTACAATGATATGGAGGTTTTTTTGTGCCAATTGGCACTCATAGCACACAAAGGGTTAAGCTCTAAAAAACCACATTCATGATGCATGCAATCTCTGGTATCCCCCCCCCCCCCCCAGGTATCCCGCTGACCTACTACTGGCTGGCACTGACCGGAGGAGCCATGGCCGTCCTCCTCGCCATGACGTCCACCATCATCCCGGAGACGCCCCGCTTCCTCCTCATCAGACACCTGCGGGCTGAGGCCAGCTATATCCTGCGCAAGCTGAGGGGCCCCTTCGTCAATGTCGATATCGAGTGTCGAGAGATTGAAGACGCCCTTGACAATTCTGACGTGAGTGTGATGACACTTCCCACTCCATCATCTGCATCAGGGGCGGAATTTATGCCCCCTTGCCTGAAAGCCCAAAGTGAGGTTGCCATGTTGGAAGTTTTGGTTTGAGAGGAATTTTTCTTCGATGGATCTGTACTAAAGATATGCTACTCTCATCAACAAGTTGAAATTGTAAATGTGAGAAGGAGAAGTCTATGGAGTTGTGCCACATAGGCGTCATTGTTCATTTGCATATTTGTCTCTTTCGGTAAAAATTTTCCTCTGTTCCTCTTAATTTGTTTCGTTTTGATTTTTTTTTCTCAGGATAAATTTTCATGGAGTGAGTTTTCGCAGCCAGCACTCTACAAGCCCCTCGTGATCTCCTTGGTATTGATGTTCGTCCAGCAGTTCAGCGGCATCAACGCCGTCATGTTCTACACGGTCAGTATCTTCGAGACGGCGGCGCCTTCAATGAACCCCAACGTTGCCACGGTAATCGTGGGCGGAGTCCAGGTGCTGTTCACGTGCGTGGCTGCGGTGCTCATGGATCGCATGGGGCGCAAACGGCTGCTGATCATCGGCGGTAAGCTTGCCATGGTGTCATTCATTCAGTCAGAAAAAGAGAGTTGGCCTCTCTGGAAAGTTTTATCCCATCCAGTCTGAGATACCATATTGACATGGGTGTATGTGGTTTGATGCTATATCTTTTTATGACACTTTATTACTTTTCACTGTAAGGATGTCATTTTTTTCATTTCATTTTATCTAGTCATTGTCCATGAAATGGAAAATCGTCATGAATCAAGTGTCATACATAATTGAGCCCACATTCCAAAATAGAACACAACACACATTTCATTAATTCATAATACACTCAGGTGGCGTGTAAATTTCTCTGTTATATAAGCACTTAGTTGTATGCTGTAGAATAAAGCCCGCCACACACTGTACAATCAGACCGGTCATACGACTTTAAGACCAGAAGTATGACGTCACCACCAGTCTTGTCAGTTTCAAGTCGTGCAACTGGGTCTCATTGCCAGTCATAGAGATTTGACATGTCAAATTTTCACAACAGGTGTGGACTTTCAGCCAATCACGATACAGTGTAATGCAAGTGCACACAGTGCCCACTGCGTGCGCTTATACACTCTTTGGTATGATGTACTGAAGCCAAAAATGGTCGTAAGCCTAGCTATGTACCTAGTCTGCTTGTATACTCGGCAGTGTGCGGGGTCCAGTCGTGCGACTGGTCGTATGATTGTGTAGTGTGTTGCAGGCTTTAGATATGCTGCAAGTATATAATGTGAAATCTCTAGCTTAGATTTCTTTCATTGCCACTGGGTACATATTGTGTGGAAATTTTATGATCTGTAATAGAGAGTGGTGTTCTAGCATAGAAAGCATTTGCTCTGTGTTTCATTCATTTATGTTTTGTTTGTTTGGTGGTTTGTTTGTTTGTCTTTTGTCTTTAACAGCAATTGGCATGGCAGTCAGTGCAACAACATTTGGCCTCTACTATGAGCTTACAGATATTTATCCAGGTATGTATACCACTTTTATTTTCAGAAAGATATGAAAGTATATACCTGTGTCTCCCTGCCACAGTCCCACTGCATGATCTTGATGTGTTATGATCATTGTGCATTACAATGACATTACAAATGCGCCATCATATCTATGGGCAGTCAGTGATCATTTTTTTTTCTTTTCATATAGCAGTGACTACACACAAATTGTAAAAGTTCATGACTTTTGAACAGATTGTCCGATTTTCCTCAAACTTTCACTGATGTGCCCTGTTGGTATTGCTGCATTCACTCAATCTACTGTATACACTATTATTTTCAGGTACAGATATTTTTGCAAATTAGGAGGTGATAGACATTTTCGCGAGGTGTTGTTTCCGCGATTGATGCCAGTGCTACTGTAAATGCACTATCATCCAAGCGCATCAAGACATTTTTGCGTGTTGTTAAATTTGCAATTTAACTACACAAAATTCAAGAAAATTAAACCCTCGCGAAAATAAAAGCCTAAACAGTATTAAAGTGAACTTATATCACTTAAGTGCCTGAGCATGTATGCAAAAGGTTAAAATGTTGACCACATGCCTTTGGCTGTCCCCCTGATTTAACCTCAGAGCGGGCACACAAGTTCAGCCCAATATCGCTGGTCAGCATCGTCGTCTACATCATCTCCTTCTCCCTGGCCTGGGGTCCCATCCCATGGCTCATCATGTCTGAGATCTTCCCGTCCAAGGCCAAGGGGGCGGCCAGCGGCATCGCCACCGCCTTCAACTGGACATGTTCCTTTATCATCACCAAAGAGTTCCAGGATATGCAAGTAAGTGCATTCTATCAAACCAGATATTTTTGTGTCTCCATGAAAACTTCAAAATTTCACAAGGAACCAAGATCCCAAGTGTAAGATGCAAGCCAAAGTGATTGTCTACACAAAGCATGGAATGCGTGCCTTGATTTGCAAAAGTTTCATGATGCGAAAAAGGGCCGTCAGGTCAAGTAACCAAAGTTGGATCACCCTCAAAGGAAGACAGATGCCGCTTTTGGCTTGTATAATGGCTATATTATTCAATCTGCAATCAAAACAAAGATGCAAAAAAAATACATTAGCATTCAAGCATTCAAATGAGTACATCATTTGTTGACAATGTGTTATCTTATTAAATGAGTCACTGTTTAACCAATCAATGAGTGACTGTTTCATAACTTTCAGAGTGAGACCGGTATAAGATTGTGCCATATCAAAATATTAACCAGAAATTTACATCTTCAATGCATCACAATAAATTCATATATGCCTTTATGCATCTCTTTTATATCAAAACAATGAGAGCTCATTAATATTCATAAGTCTTTCATAAACTCGATTAAATACCTAGAGCTTCTTTCTAACGAAGATGTTCATATTCACAAAATAACCTTGCTTAACCAAAGTCTCATTCCTTGAATCATTTTTACTTGAGGATTTTGTTACATCTGACTTCAAATTAAATTCACTTGCTTTATCATGCAATTTCCAATCACAAAATTAGCCTGTAATCTTCATATTTGCTATAAGAATAATAGTCAGGCATTTTGATGCATTAATTAAACCAAAAAGCAAAGAGCTATGACCAGATAACTTGCTACACAGAGCCCTGGTACTATGCGAGCTCTTTACCACAAGCCTACCGAATCAAATAACACAGCATAACACTGCTTAATCAACTAACCATGATTAAACATTTTCACGGAAATGTGTATGAAATATTGCTCTAATTTTCACTCAAAATTGAGACTTCTTGTCCAAGTAAAATAACTAATTTCTGCATGCAATTCTGCACCACTTTATCCGAAACCAAATTTCTTTGTTTGAAGGCCACTTTGAAATTTCATGGTGCCAAAATTTCACCTCATGACAGTGACCTACTTCTAGTAAGCAACATTTCATCCATTTGTAAAGTTCATTCATATTTGTCAACTTAAACTAATATATCACACTTCACATGTAGCATATTATGGACTACGCATTTATAGCTTCATATACACATTTTTATGCCTCCGCCACGAAGTGGTGCCGGAGGCATTATGTTTTCGGGTTGTCCGTCCGTCCGTCCGTCCGTCCGTCCGTCCGTCCGTCCTTCCGTCCGTCCGTCCGTCCGTCCTTCCGTCCGTCCGTAATGAATTTTGTGGACAAGGTAACTATCGAAACCTGTTGAGGTATCCTAATGAAACTTGGCATGTATGTGTATTAGGGGGTGAAGTTGTGCCTATCAACTTTTGGGTGCACATGCTCAAGGTCAAAGGTCAAAAGGTCAAGGTCAAATACATAAAATTTCACTATTTCCACCACATCTATTGAATGCCTGAAGATATTTTCTTGAAACTTAGTGTATACATGTATTACCCAATTAAGATTCTCTGGTGAAAGTTTGGGTCATGAGGTCAAAGGTCAAAAGGTCAGGGTCAAATACATAAAATTTCACTATTTCCACCATATCTATTGAATGCCTGAAGAGATTTTCTTGAAAATTAGTGTATACATGTATTACCCAATTAAGATTCTCTGGTGAAAGTTTGGGTCATGAGGTCAAAGGTCAAAGGTCAAAAGGTCAAGTAAAAATATTAAAACTTCTTTTTTTTTTCTCCGTACCTTGGAAAATTGTTCAAGGTATCTTCATGGAACATAGTATATACGTGTACTGACTGGAAGTGATTATCTAGAGAATGTAGGGTTCATGGGGTCAAAGGTCAGGGGTCAAAGGTCAAGTGCAAGACTTCACAGTTTTACTATTACCCTCATATTTATGCAATGTCAGCAGGGTTATTTTTTTACACTTGGTGTATGCGTGTGTAACCTAATAGAAATTCTCTGGAAAGTTTTTTTTTTCTCTTTTTGCCTCAAAGGTCAAAAGGTCAAAGATCAAGTGAAAGTGCTGAACTAACTTTTTCCTCCATATCTCGGAAGTGGCTCAAGTTACCTTGAAATTTAGTACATATTATGCATGTTCTACCTGAAAGTAATTATGAATTTTAGGGTCAAGGGCCAGATGAAAATGGTAACAATTTACTATTCAACTCAGAAATTGCACTTTTTTTCCACACCTGTACCTTGAAAATTACTCGATGCCTAAATGTATGAATGGGTCAAAGTCAAGTTAAAGTCCTTAAATCCCTAGATACATGCTCTCTTATTCATCCAATTAAACCTACGTCAAGGAAGGTGAACATTCAACACATTTGTGACAAACTTGTCATTCCAATATTTTGCCAATTTTGTGAAAATGTAATCACACAGTGTCCACATGTACTATCTAGACCTATTGGGAAAATCATGCATTATGGCGGAGGCATACCAGTCGCCAAAGCGACATTTCTAGTCTGAACATGAATGTACATTATACACAATTACATGTATGTAGGCACACATGTGTACATGTGCTTTAATTTCATTTCGTTTCTGTGTAATACTTTGCGTCCCTGTGCTTAATTGCAACATTGCTTGGTTTAAATCTTCCTTTTGAAAGGACATCAAGGTCAAATTCTGACCGTAAGATGGCAAGCAAAAACAAACCACAGTTAGCCTACGACAAGCGAGCGTAGGCGATACGCAAGGCCACGTCCGGATTCCAAGCACACACGAATACCAGGTACTTAATTCACACTGTACTGTGCGAACAAAAGTTAATCTGTATACTGCCACACAAAGTTTTGCATCGAAATTTACAGCTTTTGTTTTAACTATACATATCAACACTTCATTGATAATATGTTTAATATTTCATGATTTGAACACACTCTTTGGGCGGCGTTAAACTCGGCCGGAAACACACATTTTGGGGCATATAGCCCCCCCCCCCCCCCCCCCGGAAAACGGACTTCTGACTCAGTTCAGAACATCATGGCTTCTGAGAAAAAACGGACGCTATGGCCGGTGTCTTTAATCGATCTGAGCAAAACTTAAAATTTCTCAGCAACCCTTGTTTCAATGAAACAAAAGTTACGTGCTAGGAATGTTTTTAGTTCGACAGTGTTAGGCAAAAAAAATGGTATGTTTTCCCTTCGCGACAGACCAAAAATCACAGAAATTTATGGTCGGGTTTTTATTTTTTTTGCTCTTTCAAGTTCATTTTTTTTCCACATATTTCATCATCTGCAAATTTGTGAATGGTTTTAAAGGGGAAGGCTAGTAACTGATCAGTGGGAATCAGTGGAAATGCTGGGAGGTGATTGTTCCAATCCTTATGGGATTCATTTAAGAGTTCATTGTATATCTATTGTTGTGTGAAAATGATTTGCTTCAGAACGGTCTCATATTCAAGTAATGTGCAGATTAATGCCCCGTCACTGACCAGGGACGCTAACCTGGAAGCATTAAACTGCACATTACTTGAATATGAGAACATTCTGAAGCAAATCATTTTCACACAACAATAGGTGTACAATGAACTCTTGAATGAATCCCATAAGGATTGGAACAATCATCTCCCAGCATTTCCACTGATTCCCACTGATCAGTTACTAGCCTTCCCCTTTAAACCCAAAATTATCCATTTTAAGCTAAAGAAAGAATGAAAAAAACAAAAGTCTAAATATGTTTTTAAATCTCATCGACCTGTCGTAATCGTGTTCGGGCCGCGCGGGGCTGCAAGCTACGTTTTATAGCATGCATTGCATGCTAGCTACCTTTTTGGCTCGTGCATAGGTAGTGCGCTAGCTAACTGCGATCAGCAGCCCCATATAGCCATTGCGTAATGGGGCTGCGGACTGTAGCATTCAGGATCATTACAGGGTAATATCGCGGACAAATATCAACTTAAAATCGAAAAATTTCTTCAATTTGAGGACTTACCAGTGAAGCTGAAGTATTGACGAGTTTCGTGCAACGTTTGGTTCTGCCAATAGTCCCTTTCTGTTCGAATTGATGACTTAATGTGACTCGGTCGAGAGGAGCCTGGGAGAGCTACACTGAATTGACGGCCAGCGCATGCGCACACAGACATCTTATCCAGTCAATGGATTTGAAATTTGTGCGCATGTGAAGTGTGCGCATGCGCTGGCCGTCAATTCAGTGTAGTTCTCCCAGGCTCCTCTCGACCAAGTCACATTACGTCACCAATTCGAACAGAAAGGGACTATTGGCAGAACCAAACGTTGTACGAAACCTGTTGTCAATACTTCAGCTTCACTGGTAAGTCTTCAAATTGAAGAAAATTTTCGATTTTAAGTTGATATTTGTCCGCGATACTACCCTGTCATGATCCTGAATGCCACAGTCCGCAGCCCCATTATGCTATGCGTATGGGGCTGCTGGTCGCAGTTATGCGCTAGCTAGCTGTAGCTACCGTACCGGCCGCTGCGCAGCGCAGCGCGACTGCGAAGATGGCTACTTTTGCAGCATCTGTTACCAGCTGTCATGGCACCAAAACTGTTTGGAGTTCAGTTGCCAGCATGTCACTGGAAGTTACAATTTTGGAGCTGTTTGCAAAATTTAACAAAAGGGGTCATTTACTGTTGCCGCAGTACAAAGCCGTTTCAAAAAAGCTCTGCGTTTATCTTGCTTCTGTGACATATACCCCCCCCCAAAAAAAAAAAATATATATATTTATATATATCGAAAATATATAATTCCTTTTAAGAAGCACAGTACAGAAGGATTCATATGTGTAATTGAAGAGGAGACAGTTTATTCATAAAGAAGATTTAGGTTCCGAGTATACATGTAGCTACTGGCGATAGGGAAATGAACTGTATTAATAAAGAAGCTGTGGTATTTAGGTATAGCTCCCTCTGTAGTTCTTGTAACAGTTATTGACCTCCGACACTGTTATGAATGGATACAATTAAGTTGTTAACAACTTGATTTCCGTTTTGTTCCGGCGGACAAGTCGAGTACGCGCACTGGTTTATTGTGTGTGCGTGATTCCCAGTCAGACCCCGCCCATTCTTTTTATTTGCATACAGAAGCTTTTCCGGCGTAAGACATCTCTTACGCAGTAACATGCAGTAGTGATTGGAATTATGAATGGAAAGTCACTCACCGAGACACTCATTTACATACTATAGTATTATGTGGGTGTGTCCACATTATTTTGACCGGCAAATACGAATTGAGGTACCAGTAGCAGTGAACACGTACCCACCTATGTGCGCAACTCCCGGACAGAGCGTGCGCGGTGCCATCTTGTCTCTCTGTTCAGCTGTACATTCTGAAAACAGTGGGGGCGCTGATCACTTTCGGCAGATTTAATTTATCGCACTTCCTGTTACTACGGTAAAAGATCGAGACCTACGTTTCGGCGGCAATTTTGAAATAATCTCAAGGTCACATTAGGCGTTTTCACATCAGCCCGATAAAAATCCAAGCTCGAGATATTTTCCTATTTCCCTAGTCAGAAAATAGCGTGCTATTTCGAAACATCGGGCTGATGTGAAAACGCCTATTGTCAATGTGGATATATGAAAAATGAAAGAGCCCTCATCTTGCTTTGTCATACAGATAATGGTGACAGTATGAAATTGCGTTAATCAAGCCCTCTTCTCTCACTGCTTCAACACATCGCCAAACACAGTCAGTTCCATGCAAATTTCCCACAATATTTAGGCCATTTCATTTTGACAATTTTTGAAACTATTTCAAACAATAACCAAAGTTTTTCCATAATACCTTTTGAGTTTTCTTTGTTAAGTGATACATATTCTTTGACTTTGTAATTCCAATTGCAAGTCTAATTGGGCATTTTTTTTTTTTTTTTTAGATTGACTTTATATTACCATGCATGCCTGTGTTAACACAGGCTTGGATGCCCATTGGGACCATCTGTCTCACGTGTGCAGGGTGTGTGGTGGCAGGCTTGCCACCTCAAAAAAAATCCCATCCATGTCATGGATACAGTGACATGTTCAAAGAAGTAATGTCCATCGACTTGGATCACGCTGAAAGGGATTTGCATCCACCATGCATGTGTCACACATGCTATTGTCAGATATTGCTGTCAAAAGAAATGCCCACAAATGTTGTTAATCGGGAGCGACATCCTCGTGTTGGTATATGTAGTGTATGTTCACTGGAAATGGAAAAAAGCAAAGGTGCCCGCCCCCCCAAAAATAACAAAAAATCTAGCAAAAAATTTGCACAAACGCAAGATGGAAACAAAGACCTCAGAAGCGCCAGCAGTCATAGACACCAGCAAGTATGCCGTAACAATTACATGCACGCAGTGTTTACAGGTAGTGCAAGTACATGTATCTTCCATTGCACAACACACATGCGTGAATACTGCTGCAGCACTCCATGACCACCAGTATCTCAAATGATCTCGCACCATCTCAAAAAGAGGCAATAGCCGTCAAAGTTGTCAAAGAAAAGATGGCCAAATCCGCAAACAAAACAGCCTTTCTTAAGGATGGCAACTTTGGACAGGTAATGTATATTTCTTTTTTGTTAAATAAAATGATATAAGCTTGTATTATATATCACAATATAAACTATAAATTCATATATGAATCATATCATACAAATTACTTTAGGCTCTTTGTTGCAGTGTTATGTATAGATTATTTCCTTTACTTTTGAGGGGGACAGGACATCGGATATATACCATTGTCAGTGTAATGCAGATACATGCTGTCATTTTCATAGTAAACTGTATAAGTAATTTATTTTGCGGGAAGGATGGGGGTATCTTCACGAGTCAGTCTTTACAAAATTCCCTTTACAACATTAGGCTATTTATAGTTAAGGAAACATCACTAAAACTGTGAAATTAAACTCTTGCTAACTTCCCAATCTAGTCATAAAATCACAAAGAAATTATGTATGTGAAATATATAGCTTATACAGTAAAACTCCACAGAAGTCACTTGTCTTATATTCTAATACTCAAGCCTTAGCCAGTGTGTGACCTTCCCTTATTATTTATTGAATTACACCTTGTGAAAATTAAAACTTAAGGGGGCATTTTTTCAAAGTTTGTCTGCAATGACAACTTGACGTTCACCAGCAGTTTCCACAGTAGCAGTCAGTGACCATTGTTTTTAGCCAAATATAAAAGGATGCCACAATTTTTTTTTTTGCTGACAACTTGTTAGTGCCGACAGACTTTGATAAAATCCCCTCTCCCCCAGTAGAATTTAGCCTAGCATAGCAAAATTACCTTGTGGTAACAGGGTTTTATTATGCCTCCGCTACGAAGTGGTGCCGGAGGCATTATGTTTTCGGGTTGCCCGTCCGTCCGTCCGTATGAATTTTGTGGACAGTGTAACTAAAAAACTTCTTTAGGTATCCTAATGAAACTTGGCATGTATGTGTATTAGGGGGTGAAGTTGTGTCAAATGGTCATGGTCAAATATGTAAAATTTCACTATTTCCATCATATCTATGTAATGCCTGAAGATATTTTCTTAAAACTTTAATAATAGTGTATACATGAATTACCCGATCAAGATTCTCTGGTGAAAGTTTGGGGTCATGAGTTCAAAGGTCAAAGTTCAAAAGGTCAAGTAACAATATTAAAACTTTACTTTTTTCTCTGTAACTTGGAAATTGTTCAAGGTATCTTCATGGAACATAGTATATGTACATGTACTGACTGGCAGTGATTATCTAGAGAATTTAGGGTTCATGGGGTCAAAGGTCAGGGGTCAAAGGTCAAGGGCAACATTTAACTATTTCCCTCATATTTATGCAACGCCAGCAGGATTATTTTTTTTTACACTTGGTGTATGCATACAGCCTAATAGGGATTCTCTGGAAACTTTTTTTTTTTTCTTCTTCTTTTTTGCCTCAAAGGTCAAAAGGTCAAAGATCAAGGGAAAGTGCTGAACTAACTTTTTCCTCCATATCTCAGAAATGGCTCAAAAGTTATCTTGAAACTTTCTACATATTTATGCATGTTCTGCCTGACAGTGATTATCCTATGAATTTTAGGGTCAAAGGCCAGATGAAAATGGTAACGATGTACTTTTCACTACAGAAATTGCACTTTTTCTCCATACCGTGAAAATTACTCAATGCATAAACTTATGAATGGGCAAAGTCAAGTTAAAGTCCTTAAATCCCCATATACATGCTCTTCTGTTCATCCAATTAAAACTACGTCAAGGAAGGTGAACATTCAACACATTTGTGACAAACTTGTCATTTTAATATTTTGCCAATATTGTGAAAATTCAATCACACATTGTCCACATGTACTATAGACCTGTTAGGAGAATCATGCATTATGGCGGAAGCATACCAGTCGCCTTAGTGACATTTCTAGTTATTTCTGACCTCTTTGTTTTACTATATCACACAGAGAGAAGAAATAACATATTACAGTGGAACCTCATTAGAACAAGGTCCTTGAGACCATGAAAATTTCCCTGTTGTAACAGCTAGGTGTCTTGTTACGTCAGGGTCAACATACAAACAAAAATATATGAAGAATTACTACCAGTAAAGTTACCTTGGGTTTAAAGATGGACCATCACTTTTTATTCCTTGCCAAATAGCACGGAACATGATTATATCCCAACACAATGACAAGACTATTGTGAAGGTATAACATTTCTGTGATATTTCAATGTTGTTTGTCGTAAAAATTAAAATAATGCACCAAATGCTCACCTTAACGTATTCTGTGCACTAGGCACAGCTGCATACATGAATCCTCCTGTGGTTGTTATATTATACTTATACTTCGAACAAAAGATATACATGTTAAAGCTGTCAGAAGGGAAAAGAAGAAATTCACTAGCTTCTCTTTCTTTGTTATTGATGGCAAATAACAACACACCACTGAGACGAACTACATGTGCAACTAAGTGCATCACGCAGGTCTGTAAAACTAGGCAAGAAGTTTAGATTTATATTTGTTTCGTAGCTGGGAAAAACTATTCAAATCTTCACAGTCAATTTAACTATATAAAATAAAGACCCTTTTGAGTTCAAAATTTGCAAGAGATGTCCAAATAGTGTCTTCTCTGATACATAAGTGTTCTCACCAATTTTTCAAAATTTGCATGCAAAAGGGATTGGCTGTCTTTAACAGGGTTTTGTTATATCCAACCTCTTTATAATAGCTTCTAGCCTTCTATTGTAGTCAACCTTGGCAATGTAGACCTCTCATGAGTTAAATAATCACCAAAGTCAAAGGTATTTTCAAGCCTTCTTCTCTTTATATTCTATTGATTTTAAGTCAAAGCTAATTCTTTGGTCCAAATAGATTTGACTTTAGGCAAAGATGACTGCATGTTTATTTGGTAGTTTTCTTTAATTATCACATCAGGTGTGCACTACTAAACTCACAGTGCCAAAGACTCCTTCCTCCTTGGCAAGTGAAAGGACCAAGAGATGGAGAAAGGAGTCCCTCAATGCCCTAAACCAGCTTGTCACCAAAGAGCAAACTTCCTCATTGGAAGGCCAGATGCATCCCATCTACCTTGAAGACAAGGACATAGCGGATTTAAAGGCAATGATGGGCATGTCCTGGACAAGACTCCGGAAGCTAAAAGAGTAGGCAGTAAAGATACATGCATAATTATCACTGCAGACTTGAGTGGCTCCTCAGTGGAACTCTTAATTGCAAAATTACCCTTAATGTGTTGCTGTTTCCTCTTGGGAGACTTGAAGCCTTTAATTTCTTACATACCCAGTACAGATCAATTCCAGTAAAGCTAAAACTTCCATTTTCTTGTTTAATAGACAAATTCACAATTCCCCTCTGATGCACAAAATTAAAGGTGGAACGTTGTTGATGAAGCCATTCATGCAATTCAGAACCAGACAACAATTTATAAAGTCCAGTCTACAGGCTTGATTGATGCCACACTACTTTTAAAGGTCATGGCTTTGTAGCTAGATACTAGAATGGATGTTGCTTCACGCTTTCAAATGAAACTTTGGATGTTCTGTTTCTGTCAGCTGGCTGCTGCAGCGGGATGTGCACACCGCTGGTGAGAACGCTGTACGTCTTCTACACAAGGAGATGACCCAGTCCCATCTGCAGGCTTTCTATCTGCCACTGCAAACATGGCAAGACACAAGTTGCATTGTTAAGATGGCACCCTTTGTCACAGTCAGAAGTCTTGAGGAGAAGGTGATGAGCCTCCTGGAGGAATACGAGGAGTAAGTTTGACATAATGGTCATATAAACTCTTGAATACTTGTTGGCATATCAAAGAAATTATTGAAAATGTAAACTCACTCCCATTTTATCTCCTTTACAGACTTGGTGAGCTCTATGACCATGGAGGCCATATGAAGGAATGCTGGATAAAGATTGGGGGTGACAAAGGGGGCGACACTTTCAAACTCATGGTGCAAGTTACAAACCTTCACACCCCGAACAGCCTGCGAGCAATCCATGTTGTTGGCCTCTTTCCTGGGAAAGATACTCTGTATAACCTAGATGTGTGCCTTTCATCCATTTCTCTACAGATCGAGGCCCTTCATAAGAAAACATTCAGGTAAACACTCATTGTAATTTACAACAAATTTACAAATAAAAATCCTGAACCTGTAAAATAGACATTATTTTCACCCATTTTCATTCCAAAAGAATATGTAGTTTTTCTTTCACAAAATAATAGGTGTGTCTCTTTTTTTTTTTTATTGCAGAGGAAAGCCTTTGAAGATCTTCCTTTTTGGAGATTACGAGTTTGTTTGCAAGATCTATGGCCTCTCAGGACCCAGTGGTAAGCTTTTTTTTTGGTTGTTGTTGTTGTTGGTTGTTTGTTTTTGTTTTTGCTTTACTTATTTAACCCTATTCTAACGGGGGGGGGGGGGGGTCAAATTGACCCCCTCCTCGACGTTTCGCGCCACGATTTCGCAACGCGCAAAGATTTTGCCGCGACGTTTCACGACTTTTTTCATTGAAGTCTCCTGCATATTTTGAGACCAATTTTGCGACATCTGGGTACACCGTTTTGAAGTTATGTAATGTTTTGCATGTCAACATGTCAACCAAAAAACAGCTCAAATTCATCATATCGTGTGCAAATCCAATGCAAATTGTGTTTTTTGGTTAAATTGATATAAATTAGATTATTTCAACTTTTAATCATTGAAATTAATCAATTCTAATGTAGATAAGCCTGAAAAAGTGCCTGCAACAAATTTTGGCAAAAAAACAATAGAAAACAAAAGGTCGAAAAAACAACAAAATACATAAGAAATTAACAAAACAATAAAAAACAAAAAAAAATGATTTCGATTGTGCTATTTTTTTACTCGAAAATTGTTTGATGTGTCTTGAGGAATTCTGACACAAAAATTTAGCAATCCTCCAGTCTTTTTAATGGAGTTATAGGTGAAAATATCATTTCATGCACAAATTTGCATAATTAATTTATTAAAAATAGAAAGGCAATATTTTTCTATTGTATGACCATGTAATCTTGTAGTTGACATCCAGCTCTATCTTCAGGCAAAATTTCGCGGCGATCGCGCGATTGGCGGCCGAGATCTGAAGGGGGGGTCAAATTGACCCCCCCCCCCCTCAGGAAAAACTTGGTCTCAAATAGCCCAGTTAGAATAGGGTAAGATATATAAATCTATCAAAATTAAAGAACAACATGAATTCAAAATGTTTTGTTTTCTGTTCTGAATAGGAAAGCATCCATGCATATACTGTGTGGCTACCAAGGATGACATAGCTGTTCCACTATCTCTCCGAGGCAGATTGCAAGAGAGAACTCTCGATTCACTGGCACAATCTTTGAACAAGTTTAAAGAGTGCCATGTTGCGAAAGAGGCCTGCAATGTCATATGCCCCGCTCAATTCGAAATCCCCATCAATCAGGTACAGTATTTATCTTATCATTTCCAATGAATAAAGCCTGCATGTTTTGACAGTTAAGCTTGTAAAACTTTCATTTACTCTGAGGATACAGTATAATAAACTAATTTATTTTTATCTCCTCCCATCTGAAGTTCATTATATCTATTAGTTTACACTAACAGTATTGTATTATGTATATATAAATAAACAAATAGATAACTATATATATATATGTGACCCGCTACAACAAAATGGTCCTAAAGTCGCGCACGGTTGAAGCCGTGAAAATCGAGTTTGAAGTTAGAGCATCAAAATTGGTCAAAACTTACGATTTCCTGAATTTGACATACATGTATTATCAGAGTCTGACATGTCTTCTATCATCTGTCGAAATTTTGAAGCAAAATGATGAAAGGAAAGACCAAAAAATTGCGTTTTTCTGGGCCATGTTTTTTTGGCGTTTCAACGAAGCAGAAACTGGTTCGAACATTTTGGATTGAGCGCCACACATAGGCTCCGCCCCTAACAACGACCAGAGTGATTTCATTGGTCAGTTTGCTGCTTGCCGCTAACCGAAGCGTGAAGCTCGCACACTGCCCAGTCAACTGGTGCGTGCGTGCGGGTTGCGCTATGCCTAGCCGTTTCTCCTGACATCCTGGTCACTGATTGGTCGGTGAGGAGACCGCCGACGCTGTGTTTGAATGAGCATTTCGGGGGTTGCTAGGGCTTAACTTCTATTGTCCGGAGGCGAATACTGACCTGCGTGTCTCTTGATTGTGATTGCGTCGCAAGGAGAACTTTTAGGGCGCTTTTCTCGAAACAGTGATTTCCCAGACGTCTTGACATGCTCTCTTTTAAACATCGATATCTCCGCAGCCGATTATTTTTATGAGACGTGTTACATATCAATTTAAAGCAGAAAGATTAGGGAATTGTGTCATGCAATTTTCAAATAATCGACTCGCCCGACTTTTGGATCATTTTGTTGTAGTGGGTCACATATGTATATACACTTTGACGTAAAAAAAAAATGACTTATGAGGAATGGAAAAATGAAAAAATAGTAAAGGAATAGGGCTTGCAAATGTGTTTAAGTCAGGCAGTTATTCAACTAATGCAACCTCCTCTTATGCAGAGTCAGCTGTACATACAGTGCACTCCCGTTATAACGAAATGCTCGGGACCGGCAGTTTTCTTTCGTTATAACGAAATATCGTTATAACCGAACAAATACAATACAATGTATATAACAAAAACAAGGAAACAACAAACAAATAACAAGCCCTATTTCATTTCCGATCTAACGGACGTTTAGGTGTATCAGAATCTGTGTGTTTTGTAGTAAAGAACCTTCAAAACAATAAAACGAAGTTTATTATTTTGATTTCAGATTATTGTATTACAATAACGCAAGTTCTCCTCGAAAAACAAGGGTGACACACAAAGCGAACACACATAATCAGTTATATGAAGCGTTCACCCATGCAGAGACGCTCTAAATGCTTGTTCCGCTACGAATTTTCGAAAGCGATCTGCATTTCATTATAACGGAACACATTTGTTTTGTTTGTCTTTGTCAGTGGCGCTCGGAAAAGACTTCGTTATAACGAGAATTTCGCTATAACCGTGTTCGTTATAAGCGGATTTTGCACCATAGACTTTAATGGCGATAATTTTGGGACCCGAAGTTTTACTTTGTTATAACGAAATTTCGTTATAACCGTGTTCGTTGTAACGGGAGTGCACTGTATATTTCTTTTTCAAATTCAGGTTTGCCCGCCAGGCCTGCACATCTCACTTGGGGTGTTTTTAAAGCACTACAAGAGTTTGGAGGAGGCCTGTCATGCCCTTGATGTGAAGGCTGCCACCTTGCCTCGGGAGACATCATTCCCAAACCTTGACGCTGCAGCAAGGCAGCACCAGCTCATCCAAGACATAAAGGAAAAGGAGGAAGAGTACAGAGATCTACTGGATCAACACATGTACCTGTCGCTCCTTCATCCGGAGTCACAGCCAGTTGCGCTGCTTTTGGAGACTGCACAGGAGAAAAAAAGAGAAATAACAAAACTGGTAATATTCTCTTTGTACTCACATGATTCTAGTGGTATTGCACATAAAAATGCCAAGTATGAATTATAAAAGTTTCTCCTTAATGAATGTAGAACTCTACTTAATGTTTCTTCTATAAACAGACCAAGGAAAGGAAGAAAATTCCAGATCTGAAAATGGGAGAAGGACCAATCGCTCAGTCCCTCGATGAAGCGTTGCAGAGGATGAACGTCCAGGGTCAAGCTTTCAACGGACGTAGTTTTGTTGGGAATCATGTGCATAAGTGCCTAAAGGTAACACCTGGCCACTAACCCCCTCCACCACCACCACCACCACCACCACCCCCCCCCCCCCCCCCCAAATTATAATTTTTTAAATAAACAAATAATAATAAAATAATTGCAACAATAATACATATAAAAATAACAATAAATAGTAATAAATTAATAATAACTATAATAGTAATCATCATCATCATAATAATAATTAATCAATTAATAAAATAAATATCTGCTCACCTAAATATATGAAAAAAAAAAAACATTCAAAATATATCAAATAGATGTAAATATTTGCAATAACGACTGATTGAACTTTTTAATCATATTTGACCACTCCTCATCATTAATTAGTTACTCTTTTCTTAAATCACCAGATACCATCTCCGTTTTCCTGCAACGATCTTGGGCTTGATTAACCAATATCTGGATCTGCTTTCTCCTTCATTCCTCGTGCCTTTTTTTCTTTCTGCAAATTGATTTTACACACACACACACACACACAAAAAAAAAAAAAAATCAATGAGGCAAACTAAAAGCATGCCTTAGTTTATTGTCTCAATATTTTACAGGAGCAGAACATTGACAAGCTCACCGAAGCCTTTGTGGATCAGACAAAAGAAGTATGCCCAAGTCTTCTTGCAGATGCTAGGGCTACAGCTATAAGGTATAACACCCTTCTGAAGCTCTACGCAAAGTGTGACAACCTGTTCACCATACCCTTGGTGAGTTTATATGTTATGTACACAAATAAACACATATTACTGTTTCATGTCAAAAGAAAAGTACATTATACCATCTACTCAATGGTCTAATACTTGTTTGTTTGTTTTTTTAGCATTTATAGAAATAGATATATGTATTCATAAAAGGGGGATGGAAGACAAGTTAAATTTATCAGTTATATGTTACTTGAAAAATTTGCGAAATGTCAAATGCTGGACACCTAAAACACATTTCATGAACCTCTAGTTTTTTGCTTTTTTTATTCGGCACAGAGGAGTCAGTGAAAGAGTACCTCAGCTTCTTTTGCACCAACTTCCCCTCTGAGTTGATTACACCCAAACTCCACATTGTTGAAGACCACATCATCCCATGGTTCCAGCTTTGGGGAGCTGGGCTAGGCCTCATGGGAGAGCAAGGGGGAGAAGGAATGCACTCGCACCTCAACAGCATAAGGAGCAACCTGAGGCATTTCCCCCTCACAGACGAGCTCCAGCTTCATCTCAGATCAGTGGGATAACAGTGGATCTTCTCGAACCCAGCATCCTATCTTAGAAACAGAAAAAAATAAAGTGATCAAACGATGAGTGAATGCAGGGCTGCCAACTCTCATGCATTGAGCGTGAGACTCGCGCAATTCAACCAATTTTGACTGTCTCACTCTGATAAACGAAATCTCACGCTAAACCCCCAAAATGGAATGTACATGACTACAAAAATAAATACAGTAAAATTCTCTGATATTCTGAATATCGATATGCCCAAGCCCAAAATTTCGAGATTTTCCCACGTGGGTGTAAAGCTTAACCACTAATAATCGTTTTTGGTTCGCGCGCAAAGACCAGCTGTTGGATTATGATTGGTTTCTACACCACGTGAGCGTAGCTTGTACTTTTGGCAAATTACAGTATAGTACATGTATGGCTATGACGTGTGCTTTACATCGCTTTACAAACACTGACTGTGTAAGTAGTACGTACGGTACGTACGGCCGCACAACAGGCCACCAGGAGGTCGCTCTGTGCTTCCGGGCGGGATCCTCCCAGTGTCTCACGCCAAACTCTCACTCAAGGTTGGCAGCCCTGTGAATGCAGAGGAAATCTATAAGGACTGAAATGAGAGAAAGACAATAGACTGTCATTGGTTCAGTTTGAATCAAATACTACTCTCTGACTCACTACGCAGGTTACAGGGGCGGATCCAGAAATTCCGTAAAGAGGGGGCGCGTTTACAAAATTAAAGGGGTGGCGCACGCACCCCTCCCCCATTTTTTTTGTTTTATTTCTTTTGTTTCAACAAAAAATAAAGGGGGGCGTGCGCCGGTTGCGGTCCTCCCTGGATCCGCCCCTGGGTTATCACATCGATTGTTATTGTGATGGCCGCTTTGGAAGCAGCAAAGAAGACGACCAAGAAGAAAGCGCCTGAGCAATCACCAACTCAGGTGATGGTCATTTGGTTTCTTGCAGAAGAATTGCACCGAATACTTACATACATTGCAAATACACTTAGGTAAATGTATGTATGTTGTGTACATTTCTCTCTTAATATACAGGTTCAAAAATTTTACTGCAAATCAAATTAAACAAAAAATGCAGATATCACATCACATTTACTGGACTGAGGAGATACAGGTACCTGAGTAAACTCTAATGCTCCAGGATGCATGTTCATAATCTAGTTTGAACCAACATTGAGTGATTCTCAATTATCCATACAATATATTGTCGATAAAGATGTTAATTTGAATGCTAACGAGACTGAATATTGATATTTCATGATAAATAAATTTTGCAGATCAAGTCTGTGTACATTTATCTGGCAGGAAAATGCCAACACAGTATACTTTTGTTTTGAATTTTTATTTAGTTACTGTACAAATACATACAGCCCCAAGGCCCTGTGTTTTTTGAGGGGTGGCGCAGGCAAAAAAAAAAAAAAAAAAAATCATTCCCCCCCCCCATAAAAAACGAACAAACAAAATAAAAAAGTTCCGACGCCTATATGGGCATAGCACTGTTGGAAGGGGGTGGTTTTGTCAATATGATGATATTCATATTCATAACATTAACAATGATGTTCATGATCAGAGAAGTAGTCCATCATCATCACAATTGACACACATTTGAAAAGCTTACTGTGTGTCAAAGTTAGAGACCAAACACTTTCAAAATGATTGGTAGCGATTCAAAATATTATAATAGACAAGATGACCTGAAAATGCGTAGTTGTGTTGGTGGTTTTTGACGCGTACACTACGCACATAGTACAGCATGGGACCACGCTCACATCGAATGCGAACGAAAACTCACCTGCACGTCGCCCCTACCGCACCTGCGTCCTCCAGATGCGTGTCCCAATCAAAACACTATTATGGCCCTTATGCTGCTTTTAAACTGAGTTGAAGATCAGTCTAATCAAGGTTTTTTCTCCGAATCAACTAAAAGATCAGACAAAGCCATTGGTAATATCGTACTGTATCAGAGGTACGAAGAATTAAAGGGAAGATAAACCCCAAGAACAATGTGGATTGAGTGAAAGCAGCAATATTATTAGAACACATCAGTGAAAGTTTGAAGAAAATCGGACAATCGATGCAAAAGTTATGAATTTTTAAAGTTTTGATGTTGGAACCGCTGGATGAGGAGAATACTGGAGGTTATGATGTATGAGTGGACAACATTACCAAGAAAATGTAAAGAAAATACTACAAAAATCAATTTTTCATGAAAATTACAAATTCCATCAACTTGATATTGACATATGTTAACCCTATATCTGTCACATACGCCGTAGCCAGAGTGCTCAGGCATTTTGCAGTGCACAGACACAAGATTGTTGATGGCCATTTCTGATTATTATTATTGACATTAATGTGTCATGTTATGCATCATTTGAAAGCTTATGGTCTAAACTTTCATTTTCCATAATAATCTGAGTGAGGGCGCACTTCAATTTCAAGTAGGACGCCCTCCTATGTCACATAATTATCAATGTAGACTTATTTCTACATGTTACCACCTCATTTTTCCACACAACATGAGCTTGCATCACAAAAAGGTCTCATAGATGTTGCAGAGAATTTATTCAGCTTTCAGATGGTATGATTTTTTCATCAATAGCATCAGTACTTTTCATTTTATGAACAAAAGTCTGTGGCAATTACAACCTAGATTTCACACATTTTGTGTAATTTCTGATTTTGTGAGTGATGTTGGCCTGAAAGTAGACAAAGCGTGTTTGTATCTTGTCAAGCTGAAAATATGAATTGAATTGTGCTTTTTCCTTTCATATTTATATTAATCTTGTCCTATGATAATGCCATAATGATAAGATAATCTAAGAATAAAAAATGTTATTGAAAATATTCAGACGTTGGAGTGTCCATGCATTCCAGTTGATCATCATATGCTAGTCTATGACTTTCTGCACTTTCCTTATTGAAACAGAATTAACTATCACAGCAGTCATTTTCTTTATGATAAACCTGCATTGAACTGAAGTTTCGCATAGTGACGGTTTCATCATGTAATAATAATAAACAGTCAAACATACCCCAACATCATGACTGTACAGCTTCAGGCCGCCAGCAGGAAGCTACTGTAACCCTATTGCTCCTTACACCTGCCCCGCTGGCCCCGGCTAACTAGAGACCCATTGCACTGCTGTTAGTGCTGAGTAAACAGTTGCAACTCCTGCACCGAATGTGCAGTGTTCATCTATTCTTCAGATCATTTATGAGGCCGATATTACTGAAACTATACCCCTTCACAGAATTCAGAGATGTTGAAATCCCTAATCTGAATGTTTTCACTTCATGTTTTACTATTTTGACTTAGATAAAATAGATGAAAATTGACCCACGTGTACGATCTTTTCATCGCTCGCGGCGATCTCTATTACAGTCCCACATATACAGATTCGTGTAAGTTCTCCACACATGGCAAAACTGTACACAGTCTAAATGCAAATGAACATGGGCGGGGCCACCACAATTTCTTGGACTTTGAGAAAGCTTTCCTGATTGGTTAAAGGTGGGGAAGCTTTTTTCACGCTGGAAATCATTTCCTTACACTGTCAGCCAATCACAAATGAGTTTATAGATTGGTAGTGTCATAGCCTTTGAAGTAATCTGTCAATCAAAAAAGGGCTGATAATATCGGCCGAAGCATTTCTATTGCAGTTTTTGGGCCGATTTAATCGGCCCGTGACAGAGATAGGGTTAAGGGTAGCAATTATTCCCCCTGCTTTCTGAAAGCGGTTGGTCCACTGCTCTTTCATAATTCTAGAAAAGTGAATTTTTGTTGAATTTCCTTTATATTTTCTTTGAATTCTCGCTATCGCCAATGACGTAAAAAGTACCCGGATGTGGCTTTTTCGTCAAGATTTAGTGCACTTGGTAGCAAGGGCACTTCCGGCGCGGGGCATAATTTGCACAACGCTAGCGTGCGCGTACGTGTACCTTATGGTACCTTACCTATAGCGCAGCGCCGACCACGGATACTAGTACAGTAGACCGCTGTACCGTCGCCCGAGCCAGCGAGTGGCCAGGCCTGTCGTACTCGTACAATGTAGTCCCCGCCGGCGGCCGGCCTTGCATTAGCATGCACCACTGCACGCAGCGCATAAGCTAACACATACCGGTACAGCGTACTATACTGCTGCTTGATCATGCGATCGATGTTCACATCACAGATCAGTCATCTCTGCATACGCTGAAAATATGCTGGAAAATATTCACCCACCTGGATATACAGTATATCGTCATGGAACGCCCATCTTTGTTTTTATTTGTTCTCTGTCGAAATGTCGCGAACACAATCGGGAACGAACAGTGATCTCGAACTTATCCTGTCTCCGAAGCAATTTCTTCCAAGTAAGTACACGTACAATGTACGTAGGCGCACTTTACATAGAGCTGTATTTACCATACAGCTCTATGGCCCTACTAGGCCTACTACCTATAGTGCTACTACCACTACTAGTAAGTCGCGCGTGCACGTACTGCGCTGTGGAGTCACCCGCAAACCCCACCCACGCGGCCACGTCACGTCTCGCATGCCAGTAAGGGTCCTGTTTCTGCAGATTTTTTTCATTTATTGTCGTGCGAACAACACATGGCAGCTTCGCAGCAACAACCAATAGTCGTACTAACAGTAATTTCTTAAGAATGGAGAAATTTCAAATCATATTAAAGCTGTAATTCAAGTCGAGAAAACCGGAAGTACACGTAGAATACAGTCGGTTGTGTGTGTAAATAGCATTAGTCACGTATCACGCGCGTACGAACGGAAGTGACTTTGCTACCGGACTATCCCATAATGCACCGTAAATGACGCTTAAATCAACATCCGGATATTTTTTACGTCATTGGCGATAGCGAGAATTGTTGTCCACTCATACGTCATATCCTCTAGTAGTCTCCCCATCCAGCGGTTCCAACACCAAAACTTTAAAAATTCATAACTTTTGCATCGATTGTCCGATTTTCCTCAAACTTTCATTGATGTGTTCTACTAATGTTGCTGCTTTCACTCAATCCACATTGTTCTTGGGGTTTATCTTCCCTTTAATATCTCAGCATCACATGGATGTTCAAAAATCAAGTAAAAACGGTCGCGATGTCAAAAATGATGGAAACTCTGTTTATTTGTTGCCGAACTTCAGACACACGTAGAAAAAATTCTACCCAATTAGACTTGCAAAGTTGATGGCCAATTTGAAGAGAAAATGATAAAAATCAAAATTATATTAATAATTTTCAGTACAAAACTTTAAGTATTTTGTTATCAATAAACAAAAATAACATCAAAAATTTTAATTTAAATTGACTGGAAAGAGCAATTTTAGAATGATTTTTTTTTTACATTTGGATAGATGTTTTATTCATAAAATTGGCACAGTTAGAATGAGTATGACACGGGGAAGATATTGGCGATTATTTCAGATCGAACATTTGATTGGCTGGTCGACGATGGGAAAATGTTTATGCATGATCGATGACTAAGAGAGGCGGACAGCGCGTGAAAATGCAATGTGATATTTGGGGTTACAAAATGGCCGCAGGCAGGTTGTGGCCGCCGAAGTGTGTACGTGTGAAAGAAGTGGGTTAAGCCCAATACACTATGGAATATTGTGAAACATTTAGGAAGGAAAATAGTGATTAATGTAATAAAAGGTATCATATTCATCTGGGCATGATGTTCTAGTTTTTATCAATGAAAGTTTTATGGCATAAAATTAGGAGAGTAAGTGGCACTTTTTTATGTCAATTGAGTCTTGTGGGTAGGCCTATGTTAGACACAGAAGAAAATTGTCTGTAGAGTCATACACAGAAGAGAACTGCTTGTAGAGTCAATGAACTTTGATAATAGAGACATGTACCGGTACAAATGTATTGGAAATGAATAACTTTGGCAGTAACCAATCAGTATTACTAGGTTGTCTGAGGTATTACTTTCAACCAATTGGCACTAATTATGCAAACTAGATTTTGGTGACAGTGGATCCTTGGGTTTCATATAAATAAAAAGGGTAGACAGCTGATGCAAAAAACTTTTACATCATTCTTCTTGCAAGAAACTTTCCTCAACCGCCACACCTAGCTCTTGACACCTTTCCAAGCTTCTTGTTCCAGTTCTTCCAGTTGACACTCTTCAAGTAAGTTTATAGGAAGTATTTTAGAGAAGAAGTTAGGATAGTTAGTTTCCTTCACAACCAAATCTTTGAAATCATTCTACCCTTTTTGGTTTCAAATTCTAAATTTACCTCTCAATATAGACTACGTCATTCTGTTTTTATATGATTGCCAAATTCGATTTCAAACAAAGTGAAGTATAATAATTTGATATAGCTTCTCAGTTAGAACAAGTGCTAGTTCATATACAAGTGTACAATGTATGTGTCTGCTATTGTCCAACAAAGACACATTTTTACATGCAGTCATTGTAAAGAGATTACTGGACGAGGTGAAACGAGTACAAGTAATACAATTTCGGCCAAGTGATGATCACTTACAGTGACAACTACAAAATATCGTCATTACCAATTTAATTTGGATCGAGTCAAGGATGGTAAGCGGCTGAATGTCATCTGTCACCCAAAGTCTTACAGTCTAACCTCAACCAGTTCTCTCTATATGACGAGTAGATAATAAGACACTCGAGGAGTCTAGGACATATCGGTTTACGAATGCATTTATTCTTTTATTTGTCTCATTAACATTTGCGATGTGAAATAGGTAAGAGTACAATGGTGATAGGGAAGGAGAACAGGGTCTGGGACCCTGGCTTAAGTATTTACCACTCCTTAACGGATGACAACAGTTAAAACGGACTAAGAACAATTGAAAGGATTAGGAACAGTTAAACATATTACAACAGTTGTCATTATGGCAAACATTACTGGCCAGGAATACCATAGATATTAAGAACCTTTGCGATTGTTGCACTTGTTAGTGAAAGTTGCAAGATGTTGTTGAAATTGATGAGATGAGTTTTGGATTGTGGATAATGATTCTACTGGAATAAGCATGTATGTCCCATTAAATTGCCATTTATTATCGATGTTTCATCATCAATGTGTCACTCTAAATGCTCTTATAAGTATGTCCCATTTAATACTGACATTTTATTATAAACGCTCCCATCATTATGAGTAGGTTATCATTATAAATGTCTCAGTACGCTGTCAAATGTATAGACGATATTAGTGGTTTTCCAAAGCAGTGAAGTTTACTGATGTCAACTTGACAGTAGCCAGGTTATTCCCCCCCCCTTTTTTTTTTTCACCGCGGGACTGGAGTGAACAATCCAGGAACAATCAGGGAACGTTCAACTGGTTCAAGTAACCACTGAGATGAAGGTTGAAGTGCAGTTGCATTTGATCAGATGAAATGGGTACCCCTGCAATAGCAATCCCGAACACGGAAAGTGAACGTCATCTGGATGATTTCATTCCTGAACAAGGAAAATGCCGACACTGACAGTTGCAATCATCAGAAGTAAACAGCCCCAAGGAACATCCCCCCCCCCCTTGTGACTGAGGCTCTGTCTTGTTGACACTTGACACTGCCGCAAGTGTAATTGTTACTGACACTTGTTACGACAAGTGTTGTTATTGTGATGTCACTGAGTATAACTACAATTATTCATTGATTTTGATAGGAGAGGTTTCATAGTCGGGTGTGAAAAGTTGTAGATCACAGAAAGCAAGGGACGAGTGACAAGTAATGTCGACAAACTTGTTACTAATAGTAAAACTTTTCTAGGTGTGATTTCTTTTAGCGACATCATTTTCTGGAAGTTTAACCCTAAAAAGACTGGGCTATTTTGGTAGCTCGAAAGACTTGGGGGGGGGGGGGCCTAAAGGGCCCCCCTTAAGATCTCGGCCGTGGATCGCGCGATCGCCGCGGAAATTTGCACAATGGTAGTGTGCGATGTAATCTACAAGATCGTAAATTTAAATTTTCCAAAATAGTCTTATTTTATTTTATTGTGATTAACTATGTTAATTTATGCGAGAAATCAGACTTTTTTTATCTAAATCAGTAAATAAAGCTCCAAAAGTGCTCATTTTTGGTCTAGATATTCTTTGTAGCACTCTAAGCAAATGTACTTGAAAAAAAAAATCGGTATCAAAATTAATTTCTTATTTATTTTATTGTTTTATGAATTTCTTATGTATTTCTTTGTTTTTTCGACCTTTTGTTTTTTTTTGTTTTTTTTTCAGCAAAATTTGTGGCAGACCCTTTTTGAAGCATAATACTACTAAAACAAATTGATTTTAGCCATTGAGAGTAAAAATACGCATATTTATATGAACCATGTGATAAAACTCAATTTGTATTGACTTTGTACACAAAATCGCATTTTTGAGCCATTTTCGGTCTCACGTGCATGTACAAAAAGTTATGTAACTTCAGAACCGTACCCCCGGGTGTCAAAAATTTGGTGTCAAAATGTGCGGGAAACTCGAAAGAAAAAAGTCACAGAGCATCGCGGCGAGAGCATTGCGTGTTGCTGAGTAATCGCGCGAAATGTCGAGGGGGGGGCCTTTTAGGCCCCCCCCCCCCCCAGTCTTTTTAGGGTTAAGGAATATTAAATTTGAGACCAGATAGATGCAAGCGTTGAAAGCAAGTGCTGGTTAAGCACTAGTGCATGATGTAGTATCAAGTAACATGTACACCGACAGAGTGAGTGACATGTGAACAAAGTACTAGGGCCGATGGCATTACTGGAATCCTGGAAGGGTGGATTGAGTGGAATAGAGGGTTTATCCCAGAGAAAGATTCAAGGGTAATACGGCCAATTACCAGACTGAGTGATACTGATATGGAGATTGTTAACGAAGGTGGGAAGCCTTAACGCAAGATCTCATCCTAGGAAATGTTAGTGGAAAGATAAGACCCACAAGCGAGATAACTTGTGTGGAGTGAAGATCTACAGTGACTCTAATAAAACCTTGACTTATGTAAATCAGTCGGCTATTGTTTATTTACATGCTAGGCATTGATTTCAAAGCCCCCCCCCTTTTTTTTTTTAGTAACGACCCAGTTTTGAATGTATGATAGTGTGTGCACATACACGACATGTGTAATCCTTGCTCAGACTAGATTCTGAAGGTTGTTAGTATAAATTGCAAGTGAAGGTGTATTTGCCTATGAGTTACAAGTGTAACTGCCTATAATTTCAATTATGAATCAGAATAAGTTTTGTTCAAGATCAGATGTGAACAATATGAAAACAGCCAGTGTGACAGCTGTATCTTTTGCTGTGAATGGGACGGAATAGAATGAATCCGTCATGTAATAAACTGGTTTTCAAATGTATTTGACAGCTTTCTTCGATTCTTCTTTGTTGAAATGTATACCATACCATTACCCAAGGCAGAGGAATAAGTAAGTGTAACGTTAAGAGACTTATTTACTGTGACAAGTGCCGTGGCATGTGTAGTGGCAACAGTAGTGTTGGTGAGTGTAGTGGCTACTGTGGGGTGCATGTGATGTGACAAGTGACATTGCAAGTGTGAATGCTACGCATAGCAGGCTGACACTGTGGTGAATGCAGGACCCCGTTTACAGTGCGAGGCTCGGCCGCGGCCGAGCCCACCTTCATTTCAGTGCAAACGCGCAAAAGGCCAAATGCGAGGCCACGCTCTGGAGGTGGTCTCGGCCGCGGCCGAGCCCGGCCTTTTCTCAGTGTAAACGCAAACTGGGCCAAATGCGCGGCCAATTTTAGTCTGGCTTCCAAACCCACTGCCTGTACTATTTCGCTGTTCAGGATATTAACCCCCTCAACGTCAAAAACTATTATAGTTTACGGTGGTTTTGTTACGCCTTCGTCGCCAAGGAATTCATTTGGCAAAGGGTCTGAAAACCAGACAATTCCAAATTGCGTTTGTTTACAAGCAGAGCACCACTTCGACAAAATATTGAAAGGTTTGAATCAAAAGCGCGGCCGAGCCCGGCAGTGTAAACGGACAAAATTGCGGGGCCCGGCCTCGCGATTGAGGCTGGGTTCGGCCGCGGCTCAGCCTAGCCCCGCACTGTTAACGGGGTCCTAGTGAGGTGGCATGTGACACGCAATACGCATACATTAGCAAGCAAACTCAAGTTAGCTCGTAATCACAGTATTATTGCTATTGGACCTAGTAAATACGGGCCATGGGAGCTTGTTACACCGTTTCTAGATATATCCTCTTTCTTTCTGTTTCCGTAGCATGATTAATAGTAAGGCAGCGTATAGCTCGTCATCAGCGGACTTCTTACCTGTCATCGAATGACCTTTCGGTAAAGATATGATTCACGACTACACCAGAGGTAGAATGTGAGACTAGTGAAGTATGGAGTCTTGGTTGCCTGGATTGCTGGCTGTACCTAGCTAATTGTGGTTGTTGTGTATAATGGGCACAAAGCTGGCCATGGTTGACCGAGTGGTGGCAGCGTTACCAAGAGGTTTGTAGTGAAAGGGTCTCGCGTTACACTTCAAAGGGCTTCTAGAAACAGGTTTCTGGAAACCTGTTTCGGAAACCTGTTTCTGAAAGCACAAATTTGCGGCTTTCGAAAAGGCTTTCCAAACCCCATAATCAAAACAGCTTTGCGTTTATCAACTCGTAAAAATTCCTTGAAAGCCATTTGGGAAACCTGTTTCTGCCGAGAAAAAGAGTTGATAAACGCACCCAAAGATGAACATTGTAAGTGTTTGTCAGTGAGTGTTTCTGCCTCGCCTATACGGGCCCTGGCAAGACGTAAATTTGAATGAATCCCTTGGAGTTTTGAGTGCATTAAACTTGCGCCACATCCTGTACAAAGTTGAACTGGAACTCGAAGTACACATGTACTGCCAGAAGGATGAGTGTATTACGAAGTGCCCTGCCAAAGTTACAAAATTACCTACATGGGTAAAAAGGGTATTAAAAAAAAAAAAAAAAAAACGACCTACCGACCCTCTTGGGTTTTGACAATTAAGGGCAAACAAACAATTTTTTTTTTGCCTTACTGAACTGCTTACTAGAAATATATGATTATGTATGTGTACATAATTTTACAATGTAATTTTTGTCGAGCCCACCGGAGGTGAGGGGAGACTAAGGGATCGCCTGCGGCGTCTGTCCGTCCGTCCGTCCGTCCGTCGTCTGTCCGTAACGCTACAAAAACTTCAATAACTCTTTACTCTGGGCTTCAATTGCAATCAAACTTCGAGGGAAGAGGGGTCATACAATGTGTCACATTTTACCATATATGAAGGTCACCTCAAGGTCAAAGCTCACAGGCAGGGTTCAATGAACTTTATGGCCCAATGTTAAGTTTTTATGGCACGTTTCTATTATGGGTCATAACTTTTGACCCATATACAGTGTAACTCTATTTGTGACCAAACTTGGATGGTAGATGTCCCTTGGGGAGTGGATAGTCACCACAAGGTCAAAGGTCACAAGCATGCGTCAACGAACTTTTAGAGCCCAATGTTAAGTTTTTATGGCACGTTTCTATTATGGGTCATAATTTTTGATCCATAGGTCCGTTTGTGACTAAACTTGGATGGTAGATGTCCCTTGGGGAGTGGATGATCACCACAAGGTCAAAGGTCACAAGTAGGGATCAACGAACTTTTAGGGCCCAATGTTAAGTTTTAATGGCGCGTTTCTAGTATGGGTCATAACTTTTGATCCATGACTCCATTTGTGACTAAACTTGGATGGTAGATGTCCCTTGGGGAGTGGATGGTCACCACAATGTCAATGTTCACAAGCATGGGTCAACAAACTTTTAGAGCCCAATGTTAAGTTTTTATGGCGAGTTTCTATTATGGGTCATAATTTTTGATCCATAGGTCCGTTTGTGACTAAACTTGGATGGTAGATGTCCCTTGGGGAGTGGATGATCACCACAAGGTCAAAGGTGACAAGCAGGGATCAACGAACTTTTAGAGCCCAATGTTAAGTTTTAATGGCGCGTTTCTGGTATGGGTCATAACTTTTGATCCATAACTCCATTTGTGACTAAACTTGGATGGTAGATGTCCCTTGGGGAGTGGATGGTCACCACAATGTCAATGTTCACAAGCATGGGTCAACAAACTTTTAGAGCCCAATGTTAAGTTTTTATGGCGGGTTTCTATTATGGTTCATAACTTTTGATCCATAGGTCCGTTTGTGACCAAACTTGGATGATAGATGTCCCTTGGGGAGTGGATGGTTGCCACAAGGTCAAAGGTCACAGGCAGAGGTCAACAAACTTTAAGGGCCCAATGTTAAGTTTTTATGGCGGGTTTCTTTTTGCCATGAATTTTTACCCTTTTATAGCTCTTTATATCTGTTATATCTCTCTTTTTTTAGCTGTTATATCCCATTCGCGTACAATTTTTTGAATAGGCGAGACACATTATGGTACTTGCCTTGTTTTCTAATTCATTTATCTCCATTTCAAGGCATGATAACAACATTTGCAAATTCAAAACACTTTATCCTGCTACTTTGTATATACGTCATAAATGATGGGATCATGAAAGCCGACTATTTTTATTGTGTCTATTTTACCATATAACTTTTTGACATGACATGTTTTCTTTCCTAAAATATGATTTAGCATGCTTTATGGATTAAGATATAATTTGCCTTCATATGTACTTAATACTGTACTTAAGTATGGCTATGATATGCAGTGGTTGGCAGCCCTGGCATTAGAGCGTTTTAGTGTGCATTTTTCTTTTCATTTTGCTTTGTTTTAATAGGTTTGTATTCGACCTTGTCATTGTCTGTCCAAGAATTCAAGGAATGCAGTTGGGAAAGGAAAATAAGTGTGTTTCTGAGTAACAGTGATGATTTCATACGGTCTTTGAAAATGGCAGAGAAGACTTTCTTTGTATGACAAATACAGTGATGAATTAGGATACATGTATAGTAAGTGCATTCAAGTATATACTTGAGCACTTTATGAACAAGATTTGCACACATCAAAAAATTTGCAGTTGTAAGTGTGACAATGAGTTTTAGCCTGTTCCTTACGGGAACCTCTTATACCAGTGTGCGCTTGTTTTTGCTATAAAACTTGTGTGAAGAAATATTTAGCCATCAAGGCAGAGCTCACTCAGTAGATTTTGAATTTCGCTGACCCCATTCAGGTGCATCTTTTGTGTGTAAGAGAAGACGCTGCGAGCCCATCAGTGCAGGCTCTATTCAGATCTCCCACCCGATCTATATTTTCATTGTTCAGTGGCACATGTGGTTGACCATGGAAAGGGAATCCATGTTGCCCTAGACTGCTTTTGCAAAGATATATTACAAACCTGCCTGTTCTCTGTCGACCTGCAAAAAGGTTCTCGTTTGGGAGCATTGAAAGTTCTTTGAGCATTGCGGGAGGAACGGGTTAATGTTACTGCAGATACTGAATGTATGACATACTTTCTACTATGTGTTCTCTCAACCAACAGCATGCATTCACCAAACAAGGCATTTTCTGGTTCTTTGGAGGCATCTGCTTACTAGGGGGAGTGTTTGTCGCCCTCGTTGTTCCGGAAACCAAGGGGCGCTCACTCGAAGAAATTGAGGCAAGTTTCGCAGGGGATGAACGCCGGACCAGATAAGTGTCTGTAGTCCTGATGCTTCCCAGATGTTGCCATTTCCCATGGGATTAGAACAGGGCGCACCCAGTTCCGAGAAGTTGTGGGTTAATACCACCAGATCAGAGGGGAATTCTGTCTTGATATTATGTTGCTTTGCATGAAAACTGAAAAAAAAGTGATATTTTTCAAAGAAATCAGATACACACACACAAAAAAAAAGTTATAAATTGTAAGATTTCAGAGAGTGATACAAATTGACATCTGTATGTAATGTAGGTGTTCACCAGTTCTCCATTGAATTTGTGCACAGAAATTTACCAATTGCCCAACTATGAATAGAAATTTAGGAATGAGTGAAAATTTATGGAAAAAGAAATGGACAGCTCCTTTATAGCATTTTCGTCACACACAGTTTCCACTTTGTATTACTCTTTACACTTTTGTCATTCATGTATTTTTTTATAATGTATCTGATTTCTTTTTCATAATTTTCGTAATGTTTGGTTGTTTTTTTTTTCTATTTTCATACACTGTAAAGCAACATGATATTGAGGGAAATTCCCTGTAATGTGTTACCATATCTTGTGGCACAAATTATTCACCCTTCTACACGGTATCCTCAGAAACAATATCCCATTATCAGATAATATTGTGAATTTAAAGCAGGGCTACTACATTGTCAAGGTACCAAACTCAGGACAAGTGTATTAAAGAAACATCAGTTATGCAAAAATAATGGGTACTATATGCAGTTTCACAAACCCCAAAAAAGTCACAAGAAAGTGAAAGTGCAGCCATATCTTGTGGCACAAATTATTCACCCTCCTACATGGTATTCTCAGAAACAACATCCCATTATCAGAATATGTTGTGAATTTAGCAGGGTTACTACACTGTCAAGTTAACAGACTCACGGGATGTCTAGCAAACATCAGTTCATAATTATACAAAAACAGCGGGTCCTATGTGGATCTTTAAAGAGGTTGAGTCTGTCATTAACGCTCTTTGACCTGTGTCACAAACCCACAGAAAGTCACAAGTTATTTTAGTCATGGTCAAATTCTGAAAGAGAAGATTTTAGGCATCAAAACTGTATATTAACTCATCAAGATTGGATGTTCCTATTCGTGCTATTAATGAATAATGGGAAATCAATTGTGTTGAAATGCTATTGACTTGTGAGAATGGGGCTTTGAAGCTAAGAGTCTGTTGTATGCTGACTCGCCTGTTATTGTGTAGGGGCACAAAACAAAGATTTAGAACTCCATGTCAAGCAATGTGAAGGGATTGTCAGATTAATCAAAGACTAGGTATCATAATTAAAAAGTTTGTATTTGTGATTATAACGTAGTATCGAAGATATTCCTGATCGTTATGTTGTTGTTTTGTTTTTGTTTTTGTAGTTTCTGTTGGATTGTTATGTTTACGCTTACATTCCTCATCGGTATGAACAAAAAAAAACCAAAGTTGAAGCAGAACAAAATCGTTCAACAAAGCTGTTAAAAGTGCTAGTTTTACCTAACTTTCCACTTTCAAACTTTGAATTTAGTTCCGTTAGAGACAGAACTCTGCTAGACAACACCATGGCCCAAAATCCCTTTATGCATAATGAACTCGGTTGACCGCAATTTTTGAGACCTTGGAAAGTAATTGTCCTGACTTATTTGTGGGTTCTGTGATGCAGGGTCAATTTAGAATTTCTATGGGTACAAAGACTTCTTTCTAATAGCTAAAGAGCACAAACATTAGAATCATTCAGGCACAAAGACATCATTTTACTACATTTGGAAAGACATGAAACATGTTTTTCTCTGTAATGCAAACTCTGTTACTGCTGCTGGTGTGTTTATGCTTCAGTGCTTGTAAATTATTTACGTATAGAATATTGGTAATGATATACATCTGTCACCATCATACCAGGCAGGAATGTTTGAAGTCTTGTATCATGATCATGCACCCAAAGCTAACATTTGTGACCATTACTGGAAATCACCCACAGCTCAAAGTTAACCGAGGCTGGCAAATATGTGTACATCCCTATACAGTGCACTCCTGTTACAACGAACCCGGTTATACTGAAATTCCAGTTTCAATGAAAGAAAGATTTAGGCGGTAGCATTATTGGCTCTATGTTTTTTTATTGTTGATTTGTTTGGTTTTAACGAAATTTCGATATAACGAAAGAAAACTGCTGGTCCCAAGGAATTTGTCATAATGGGAGTCCACTGTACACAGAATTTTTGTCACTAGAGAACCATGGTCCTGTTGCATAATACTGTGGTAAGTTTACAATCAATGGTAACTTTGTAATCAATGACAAACGCCAGTGATTTCTTAACCTTGATTGGCTGTGGAACAGTGTTGCTATAGTACTTACCATTGAGTGCAGCGTGAATGGCAGTTGTAAAGTTACCACAGTCTTGTGCGACACAGCCCTTGTCTTATCACATGGGCATTAAGATAATAATGGTAATACTGGGAATCCTGTACTAGGCATTTCCAAAGAAGCTTGCTCTTTGCTGCTTTAATATTTCCCATGTACTTGAGTGATGTTGGATTGCATGTAAGATTTTTCTATATATTTTTGTACACGGATGATGTGGTATGCTAATGACAGATTTTAATATGTAAGGGTGCAATCTCATGATGTAATGTCATGCGTAGTTCATAGTGTTATGTATAAAAAATTTTTCTACAGTCGTAATAATAATAATGATAACTTGTAATAACTGCCATTGATGAGTTATGCATTGAGTGAGAAGATTTCATTCACAGGGCTGTTCATTTATGATATACAGTGCAGATGTACCCGAGCAATTCAAAGTAACAATTCTTGGAAACAACACAGGGTGCTACATAAGCGTTTGCCCGATTGCTCCCAGGGCAAGTGAAAATCAGAGTTGGGCAAGTGTTTGTAACAATGAGTAAAAGTGTGTGCCCAAACTGGGCAGGCAAAAAGTTTTGAAGCCATGTTTTCTTCACCCCCCCCCCCCCCATGAAGTCAATTATACAGAAGCCCAAAGATAATAACTGTTTAGTGATGCAATTCATTTTAAATTCATTTCAGCAACTTTCCAACATGCAACATCAAAACTCGATCAAACCGAGTTTGTTATTCCAATGTGTTTAAGCATGTGAACCAACACCTGCTGTTTATTCAAATGATAAAAAAAAAATGATTGAAAAATCTGCTTACCCAACTGGGCAAGTAGTAGTAAAAAGTTATGAAGCTCCATGCACAGTTAAAAAAGGGATTGTCCCCGAGATCTATACCGATACACTGTTTATAGTCTATAGCAGCCACCTGTCTACAGTGGCCACGTTTTTGTCTCCCTTGGGTGGCCACTAAAAAAAGGTTTGACTCTGTTAGCAGAACATGTCATTGAAGTCGGTGGAAAACAAGATGATTTATTTAAAGTTTGTATAATTGTTGATGCCTTGATGAAATCATGATGCTTCACCATTGCTGGATGAAAAGGCTACAACAATTTGTAATGTCTCATTAATGGGATGATATACAGACCTTTTGTACATATCTTAAGCTTCATAGCATAATGAAAAAGGCACTAACCTTTTTCCCATCTGAAGGCAAATGGAATAATACATGTATCATCCTTACACATAATTATGTCAGGAACGAATTGAGGGAATGTGTGTGGAAAAAAAAAAAGATTTAGGGGATTCGTTTCATACACATGAAGACAATATTTTGACATGTTCCCTGTGTACGGTAAACAGTTGTGCAGGACTAACCTCAGGATCAGTTTGGACATCAATTACAGTAGAATACTTTTGTAGCAATACTTCTTCCATCTAAGAAAGGTTTCCTGCCATTATCATTACTCTTTGGTATAAGATTATACTTACATAAAAGGTGATCAGGGACACTAACTTTGTGGTATAAGATTACGCATTTGCATAAAAGGGACTCTTGAGAACTTCACTCCTTGTTTACAGAATTTAAATTTCTGAGAGTGGATGTTGTGGGCCTTCACTGCACTGTATTGCTATTTTAGTTTTGCTTTATTGGATCAGAGCACAAATATAAGCTATTACTGCAGCAAAGAGGCCTGCATAAAAGCTGCTAGTAATACTAATTGGTGGATGCTTTCATGGTTGTTACATAATGTCTTCTTTTGTTGTAGTGCACAAACTGTAGAATCGCTCAGGCACAACATTTAATCTTAATCATTCTACAAAGGGATGAAATATGTGTTTCCTTGCGGTAATATCTCCTACTGTCTTCCACCTTGCCCTTAATGTAGTCAGGAAGGTAGTGGTGACTTATGGCAATAGATACCTATAATGTGGATCCTGCTTCTGTTGTAGTATAATAGTTTAGTGTTTCTTTCTCTCACTCTCTTGCCCTCTCACCCTCCCCCCCCCCCCCCATTCTCTGTCTCTTTCTCTCTCTATCTATCTATCTATCTATCTATCTATCTATCTATCTTTCTATCTATACAGCTGTATATGTATATCTATTCTCTTTCTATCTCTCTCTATCTCTCTCTCTCTCTCTACCTATACCTATATATCTATGTATCTCTTTCTCTCTCTCCATATATCTATCTATCTCTTTCTGTCTCTCCCTCGGTCTCTGTCAGGTATTACAATTGTAAGTGATAACCCTAATTATAATTTGCTGGTGTATACTGTATTCTATTTCTTTGTGGCCAAAATGTACATGTATATACATCAGTGCGTAACTATTACATAGACATTATATACATGTACATGAATGAAATGCAAAGATCTTATGTTGTTTACAGAAACTGAGCAATTGCACAAATTGACCTGATTCACATAGGACACTTGAGGTATAGAGGCATTAACGGATAACCAATGTCAGGGAATAATTTGGCTGAAATTCGGTGGAATGTTACACCACTGTCCCACGGGACACATAATGATAGCACAAATCGTGTACTCGTGCTAAGATGGTGCAAACGCCAAATGCTGTTAATGACAGAAAATGATGACACAAGTTATTGAATGTTGCTTCATTTAAAGGGGCATTCCATACGATTTTCATAATTTCACATCTTGGAGTACATAAATCAACAACTCCGCATACAGATTTGTGGAATTTATTGTGGTTTTTGAGCAGAGAAACAATACTACCTTTTACAAATTACACTGAACAAGGATGATGACATAGTAGGCTCACTTATTGCAGAAATGTAGCAGTGTAATTCCATTACAATGTCGCTTGCTTGCGAGTTCACCTGTGTTTAATATATTTTTATGCATGCCTTCTTCTTTTATTCTACTTTCGTGAGCCCCAACGCATGCATTCTTATGGTGACCCTGCCATGTCATCATCCTTGTGCAATGCAGTTTGTTATAAATTTCAAATATATCCATATTCTTCATCCCAATTATCATAAATTCTGAAACTCTGTCCTCATTATAACTGATTTTTAGTTGTTCAAATGTAATAATCTGAAAATCATCCGGAGGTCTCCTTTAAAGTTCGCTTGTTTTTATTTTCCAACTTGCTTTGGGGCATTATATCTGCTGCTTAGCCCTCATAGGCAGGGTACCGGTAATTCGTGTGCGATATATCAGACATTAAAGTTAAATTGTATACCTATAGAGCACCATACGCTTTTCTATGCATTTGTATCGATCAAAAACTCTTCTTTTGGCGAATTTCCATATCATTGATTTCATGTACATCTGAATATGTGACGGCGGAAATAATGTTTTCATTGTTTTTACAGAGTACCTTCTTTCATTCATTCGATAAAAGACTGTAATAAAATGCTCCAATAAAATTTAGTAATCCCGATATCACAAACGAGGTATGTGAACGTACCGGGAAATGGATTTTTAAGAGTACCTTCCTCAACTTGCTGGGATGCAATGAAATGCTCCGACAATTAGGTGCCCTCGATGTCACCAAGGTGCTTCAAACGTAGTTTGTCATTCAACAGTCATGGTAAAATGAAAACGATATTGTAGCTGGTCTAACGAGGCATAATTATAACCTTCGGGCAAATCACTTTGCATGATGTATACGACTATAAAATATCTAATTTCGAAATTATCAATATTCCCTACGCACATAATCTTTTTGTCGAGTAATCGAGAAGTTATCAAGTGCCGTGAAAGTTGTTTGCGGACTTAAGTGTGTGCTGTTCTTCTCGAAAAATATCTACTTATGTTTTGTGTATCAGGCGTTTTCAAAGATCATGTCAACCGGTATTTTTCAAAATGCGTATATGAAATAAACTTTTATTATGATGTAATCATACATACCAAAGAACATTACGTTGTATCTTTTTGTCGACTTGCGTATCTACAGAATGGATGATAAGAAAGAGAGGGAGAGAGAGAGTGGGAGGGGAGGGGGAAGAGAGAAATGTTGTGATCCCCAATAACTAAATGACTATAAACATACGTGCATAAAATCACCGTGCTTTCAGCCAGTCTTCGATAAGTCTTGAGTTAACGGCAAGTCGCAGAGCTTGTTGCCAAATTCACCGTCCATCAAGAAAAACTGTCCAAAAAAAAAAAAAAAAATGAAGGAGGACTTATTTTGTTTTATCCGTCAATTATGGTTTGGAGTGAGAATTTTTATACCAAACCGTCATGTGATGTACATCAGTACGTGGATTTCTATGCAAAGACTCAGTTACATTATGTTTTTACATTTTTGTTGCTGTTTGTTGTTGGTGGTGGTGCTGAGCCTAAATTGGCCTTAGTGCCTTAGTGCTTGTGGTTGGGTCAAAGTGCAATGCTCCCCCTTCCTTTCAGCAGTTGTCTGTATTCTTTTTATTAAGGCCGTGTCACACCTTTCCGGGCAAGCCTTGCGTGCGATTGCGAAGAACAATTTTTACTACCCGGAGGTCCCCGCAGGTGACCCGCACATGACAGTATCCAGCACGTATCTCACCCGTAGTCGCACGCACATCTTTTTACCCACAACCATGTTTAGGCCCTGTCACACCTTTCCGGGCAAGCTACGTGGGCTTGTTGCGTGTAGGAATTTTCCAGCGTACCGGACAATTTCTGAGGGCGGAAAAGGAGTTGGGCGAGTTAGTACATGTGTCTCGCTTGCTGGACGCGTTCTACTTAAATTCTACATGCGGGTATACTGTGTGACCTGTGTACCAGTCGCGTGGGGGCTGACAACTCAGTGAAGGAATTCCTCTGAAGGAATGGCACAATATCCACAGAATGTCATTATCTTGGCTACATACAGGGACTGCGAAGTACCTGTTTGGGAGTCGCATGCGAGGTGCTGCCGATAAGGGCCTCCTACTGGCGTCCTGCGTGGAGCTCTCCGGGCATCCTCGCCACTCACTCGGAAAAAGTCTTGGTCATGCTCAAAACTTGGCTAGGTTAAATCGGATTTTCGTGCGCACCTCCGGGCAACTACAGGGGAGATACGCGCTAGGTACTGTCAGGGGCGGACCAACTGCGGAGACCTCTGGGCAGCAAATTTGTTTCCCCGCAAGTCAAGCCGCAGATACGGTATGACAAGGCCTTGAGCATGCTCAAAACTTGTTCCGAGTGAGTCGTGGGGGTTCGCTCGCAGAGGTTCAGGGAGAACACCAGTAGGAGACCCATACCGGCAGCACCTCGCAGGCACCTCCAACGCAGGTACTTCTCAATACCCGTAAGTCGCTCGTAACAGAAAGCGGATCGGTTTCAAAGCTCTCACGCAGGTCATACTTAATACACGCAAGTAGAAGGTATAAAGTAGCACGCGTCTAGTAGGTAAGAAACAAGTGCGAAACCCGCAAACATTTTTGTCCGCCCGTGGAAATTCTTCTGCGTGCTGGAAAATTCCTCTTCGCAACAAGCCCGCGTAGCTTGCCCAGAAAGGTGTGACACGTCCTTAAGTAAAGTGATTTTTGAGAGAAACTTGTGTGTCGAAGAGTTCATGGGAGAATTACCACTGTTACTGGAAAAAGAAAAGTGAGTCTCAAAGCGGATGTTCAGGCATGAATATTATTCTAGTGAGCAAATGTGAGGTCATCTTGCCAACATTGTGTCTGTGAGGGGTGCATTAGATTTCAAACTTCAATATAAGTGCTGAGTTTAAAGGAAACCCAAACCCAACGAGAAATGTGGATTGAGTGAAAGCAGCAACGTTAGTAGAAAATATCAGTGAAAGTTTGAGGAAATCGATGCAAAAGTTATGAAATTTTAAAGGTTTGGTGTTGGAACCGCTGGATGAGGAGACTACTAGAGGTTATGACGTATGTGTGGAAAACAATAAAAAGGAAATGTAAAGGGACCTCCCCCCAAAAAAAAAAAATCATGAAAATTACACATTCCATCAAGTTGATACTGACATAATTTATTATATTTAATAAGGGTAGCAATTATTCCCCCTGCTTTCTGAAAGCGGTTAGTCAAGTGCTCTTTAATTATGCTAGAAACGTTATATAACGTTGCTGCTTTCACTCAATCCACATTTCTCTTTGGGTTTGAGTTTCCTTTCAGCATGTTAACCCTATTCTAACTGGGCTATTTGAGACCACGTTTTTACTGAGGGGGGGGGGGGTCAATTTGACCCCCCCCCCTTCAGATCTCGGCCGCCGATCGCACGATCGCCGCGAAATTTTGCCTGAAGGTAGAGCTGGATGTTAACTACAAGATTACATCGTCATACAATAGAAAAATATTGCCTTTCTATTTTTAATAAATTAATTATGCAAATTTGTGCATGAAATCATATTTTCACCAATAACTCCATTAAAAAGACTGAAGGATTGCTAAATTTTTGTGTCAGAATTCCTCAAGACACATCAAACAATTTTCGTTGTAAAAAAATAGCTCAATTGAAGTTAATTTCTTTTGTTTTTTATTGTTTTGTTAATTTCTTATGTATTTCATTGTTTTTCAACCTTTTGTTTTCTATTGTTTTTTGCCAAAACTTGTTGCAGGCACTTTTTCAGGCTTATCTACACTAGAATTGATTAATTTCAGTGGTTAAAAGTTGAAATAATCTAATTTATATCAATTTAACCAAAAAACACAATTTGCATTGGATTTGCACACGATATCATGAATTTGAGCTGTTTTTTGGTTGACATGCATATGCAAAACATTACGTAACTTCAAAACGGTGTACCCGGATGTCGCAAATTTGGTCTCAAAATATGCGGGAGACTTCAATGAAAAAAGTCGTGACACGACGCGGCAATAGCTTTGCGCGTTGCGAAATCGTGGCGCGAAACGTCGAGGGGGGGGGGGTCAATTTGACCCCCCCCCCCCCCCCCAGTTAGAATAGGGTTAAGAGAGGCCTTGTCAGTGAATTTAGTGAATGGATGGGCGTGACTCGTTTGCGTGATTGAATACGGACAGAAAGCTTAGACACTAAAGCGTGGTATTCCTACACAATCCGTATTGAAAGGCCGGTATACATTATCGACTGTCCATTTCAGTCTTGAACTTCAATCCTTGACCATACTTACGGAATACTTAGTGTCTAAAGCTCCTAAAACCGGTAAAGCTTACCAACTGGTGTATTGAACCATACTTACGGAATACTTAGTGTCTAAAGCTCCTAAAACCGGTAAAGCTTACCAACAGGTGTATTGAAAATGTCATCACTATATTCACAACCTGTTGTATACTGGAATTACTGGATCTCTGGGATTGTGGTTTCAAGGGGTCAATTCTTCATACTGTAGCTACATTATGAACACTAATTAATTTTGATCAGGACAATAAGGGGTTTAGTCTTCACTTTACAGGTCTCTTTCACAGCATGCTACACAATTGGATTTTGCTGCTGGACATTGTGCTTTCTAGGTTTTAGAGAAAACGGCTGGTAAGAAAAGCCTAGGCTTCTCGGGGATCACTCATGCAGAACACCCAGAAGTCAATAAAAGAGATGCAACCCCCGGATGGTCGGGCGGAATTCTCCCTGATGGCCGCCATGAACGGACGTGAGGCACAATATCTCCCCACGACCCACCTCAGGAACAACACACAAACCACCGCCGCCCACACCCACAACACCTGAAAACAAAGCAAGCCAACGCACCATCCACACGCGCCCATGCACCATCCACATGCATGTCCAGCAACAAACAAAATCCAGGATGACCCAAAGTTCATTTTGGGTCAATTCAACGCACTATCCACACGCGCCCATGCACCATCCACATGCATGTCCAGCAACAAACAAAATCCAGGATGATCCAAAGTTCATTTTGCTATCTACACAACAAAATCAACTTTGGAGCAAGGTATTCTGATGTCGTACACAACAAAATCAACTTTGGAGCAAGGTATTCTGATGTCGTTAGCCCTGTTTCTAGCGTATGATGGCCACGATGTATGCATTTTATTCGGACGCCATTTTGCTATATCTGCACAACAAAATCAATAGTTGGAGCAATGTTTTCTGATGTCGTTAGTCCCATTTCAAGCGTACTATGGCCACGCGTACTACAGTACGTGCATGTATCTTTGGCCGCCATTTCCATTAACCTTTCACCTTCGGTGTATTCAATTTCAAAATTTTCAAAATTTTTAAGGATTGAAAGAGCTATACATCATTCGGGTTTTAATTGTGGTAATCTCAGTTTTGGGAGGCCATGTTGAATATATCAAAATCCTCACGGGTGCAAGAGTTACATCATGATCATCCAGATTAGGATTCAGTAGCTTCGAAATAAGGCAAAACCATCGAAAACATTGGTCCGACGGTAGAGCAAGTTTGATCCCCCGGCACCCAGACTGATAATTGACATTTTAAGGTCTTGAGGTATTGCATCGTGGAATGTACTTTCAACAAATTTGGATTGAATTTTCAGAAATGTTCAGAAACAGCTAGTGCATTTCCAGTGTTACAAAGAAGTAGTTAATAAAACATCTACATACAAGTATACACTGTATCACTGATAACTGTCACATTAACAATTAAGGCATTGACAAGAAAATAAAATCAAACAAGTTTTAGTAATAGCGTTCACATCTAAGTCAGATTTCTAACATGTATCACAACATTACTGGGACGAAGCAAACATTTACAATCCCGAAACAATAATGATAATAAAACAATGCGTGAAAAATAAATGAAATTCAACTCTGCCATCCCCCCCCCCCCCCCCCAAGTGGTCAGATCGTGATGCACTGTACTTAATTTGATGTGAACTCCTGAATACGCCTTACTCTCTATGATTAGCAAACAAGGTCTCCGGACCAGCTAATGCACTTAACCTATTTGCATTCTAAGCCCGCACGATCGTTCAGCGGTAAAGCAGGGCTAGTGCCATTTTATTTTGATTTCATTTTTTTTTCCTGTGGCTGATTGTACTATTACGCAAGTTCGTCCAGAAAAATACACAGTATTTTTGGAATCCAATTAGTTAATTGCTTTTCCATTTATTGTATGCTTGCGTCAAAGCGATAATACTTCTGTACTGCAATTCTATAATGCAGAATGCGGGGAAAACAGTGGTCACTTCAGATGCTGCGAGGTTGCTTTTTGAATTCTGCGATTAACCGACAATATCCAGGGTATAGGGAAGCAGCAATAGCTCCCCCCCCCCTCTCTATCTATCTATCTATCTATCTATCCATCTATCTATCTATCTATCTATCTATCTATCTATATATCTATCTATAAATCTATCTATCTATCTATCTATTTGTCTATCTATCTGTCTATCTATCTATCTATCTGTCTTTCCATCTATCTATCTGTCTGTCTGTCTCTCTCTCTCTATATATATATATATATGTATATATATATTTATCTGTCTGTCTATCTATCTATCTGTCTATCTATCCATCTACCTATCTATGTATAGGAGGCAGAATGAGATTGTATTGTGCAGTCAACGTTCAAATTTCACTACTGTATAATGTGCTATCAAATTGATAATGAACAACCCACGCTCTGACCAGGAGAGTACAAATTGTATATGAATTTGTACGTAGCGGATCCATGGCGATTTGTAGATTTTTACAGGTCAGATACGAGGTTAAAGACGGTTAAAGACGTATTGCATTTTAGTGTGTGTGTTTGTGCAGGAAAAAAAAAAATTCTCTATACCTTTAAGTGTTAATGATTATAATTGCTGTACATCAAAATCAACCCACTAACTAATGTGGTTACCTGGTAGAATCGGTACTGCGCAAAGTGTAAAGGAGATGTAATGAAATGATTTAGACATATTAACATTTGATCACTTGGGATTCGGGGAGCTGTTGGCTCAGTGGATATGACCGCTGATTATCAATTATTGATAACGATGTCTTAGGTTCGAATCCCCTGGCTGCAAGGTTTGGCCCCAGGCAAGGCACTTCATCCTCTTTACCTAGTTCTTGATTCAGAAGGGACCTAATGCTTTGAGTCACGTGATTGCTTGCCTATAAATCCTTTAGTCGTCATGTAAAAACAGATGAGTTCAGTTATCACACACACGCACACGCACACATCTTTACATAGTGAGTGAGGTTTGTCTGGGCTCTTTGGCATGGAATGCATTTTCAAGTACAATATTTGTATGTCCAATTTCCTCAAATATCTCTACTCAACCGTCTTTTTTGTTGTTTTTTATTTGTTTGTTTGCTTGTTTTCTTTGTGTTTTGTGTTCTCTTTTTTTTTTGGGGGGGGGGGGGGGGGGGGGGAGGGGGAGGGGGTTTACTTTGCTCTGTATATAACTCATTGCTATATTTTTAACTTGTACTTATCTCAATAAACCGACAAGTAAACATGGATATATCCAAGTACAGTTTGTCAGCATTTTCCCAAATCTCCACTTTGAAACGAAACCACACATGTGCTTGAAAATCACCCATTGATATTAAAGGGTACCTTTCGGGCAAAATTTTGCATTGCTGAATGAGGGAAACACCTCTATAGACATATTCACGAGCTGATTTTGAACTCGGATACCTGTATACCGACTCCACAAAAAATACACCACTTTAATTGTATAGTACGCTCTAGCATAGTACGCTCTAGCTTGATGGAATCGATGTAGCGTCCTGCAAAAAAAAAAAAAAATAAATAAATAAAAAAATATCTGGTTTTACATACATACAAGCGTACACATGCAAATAGACATGCATATTGTAATATTCAATACCCAGGCACGTGAACTGATGTATGCAAACCATACTGATTAGTATCTATCTCCGATACAGACACATGCATTTACAGAAAAAGAGATGTTGATGTATACATATTAATTATCTATGATGTGATTAAAAAAAAAAATGGAGAGAAAAAGAGCGGGTGAGAAAGAGAAAGGGAATATCCCCTAAGACCATTCTTTAGGTAAAAAGACGAAATACAGAAAAAAATAGGCAGAAATCGAACGATGCAATGTTTTCACCCGTGTTTGCCCATGCTGAAGCCGAACGCTTCAAGCACTCGCGTGTCCGGCCCGTTTACTTCTTTTCCCGTCGTACGAGCTCTCAAGTCTTTCGCGGAAGAATGATGGTGAAGGTATAGTGTGTGCTTTCAGTGTTTATCCAAGGGGAGGGACCGTCCTTGTTTTGGGGCTTTCATCTCGACATTTCGATGGATCGAGAGATGTTTGACTTGGAAGCAGCAAAAGACCGACGTGTCTGAGTGGGATGAATTACTGTTTGATAAGAAGAATGGATATATCTCTTCATGCATGATTTTAGGGGCGGCTACCAGCCAGTCGTGAATGCCTTAAGATTGGGCACACAAGTTTTGGCTGTCTTTCATATGCGCCGTTTTTTGTTAGTTTGTATGTTTGTTATTTTTTTTTGGGGGGGGGGTTGGATGAGGATGGGTATTGAGACAAGTAATTACGCGGAAATTTGATGAAAAAGAAATAATCTTATTTACTTGTTGGTAACTCCTTCTTTAGAATCACTACTATCTAAGGCTGCACTGTGATCATGCTTTATAATAAAACATCAGTATTTCAGCAGCTATTACCTGAAATGTTTGCAGTTTTCAAGCACTGAGTGGCGAAATACTATCCCTTTTTCTTGACGAAACACATGCACACACACACACACACACACGCACACGCACACACACATACATATAGAAAATGTACTGACATTATTTTGTTAGCCCGATCGGATCATAAACATAATTTCTCAGATAAAAGTGGCTCGACATCTATTTCTGTTGGCCACGGGATATCAGGGCACCGATGATGTCGAGCCTTACATTATACCTGGTATGATGTTAAAGAAATATTATACAGATTTGAATAAAAAGAACAAAAAACATTAGCTGAGCCACTCCCCAAAGTCGTTGGAGTGGACACAGGACACGCAAACGTCGCGACATCTTCTGTCAACTCGAGGGTAATGTAACGGTAAACATCTCGCCGAAAGCTCGGCAGGATAGCGGGGACATCGCAAGGGAAGTAACGGACGACGAGCGTGCTCATGTCATTTCGAAATGAATAATATGATGATGAAATCGGAACTCGCGAACAATCCATTTGCGAAAGCAATACCCGGTAAGTGCGATGTCTAATTCATTTGCTTACCAACGGCGCATGACGAAATTAACAGACAGGGACGAGGAGAAGTCACGTGAATTCTGGATCAGTTTAATATTCGGTCCTTTTTTTTGGCACTCCTTGAATAATGTTTCAGTGTGTGTGTACGGTTGAGGTTTTTTTCCCCTTTTTTTCTTTCACCCTCGCTCTCTCTCCTCTCTCTCTCTCTCACTCTCCCCCTATTTAACTCAACCTCCTTCCCTTCCTCTTTCTCTATCTGTCTATCTATCTATCTATCTATCTCTATTTTCTGCAGGGACTGAAAACACTCTCCAGAACTTCATCATTTATTGATGACAGACCGGTATCCACGTGAATACTTCGAGGCTGAAAACTGAATTGTGTATGTCTGTTCTCTTCTCTGAAAAAAAATACACACACATATTTACATATACACACACACACACTATATATATATATATATATATATATATATGTATATATATAATATATATATATTCATGTGTATGTTATTTGTGGGTGTGTTCTTGACAAAGGGGCATTAAATTACTCTCTGCTCATGGACACACACACAAGCAAAAAGAAGGACTGATGAATTCAATGTTTGTGCTTTTGATGTGGCTTTGAGATGGAGCGCTGGTAGAGTCTGCATGGTCTGGACTGTAAGCTGCATTGAACATGTTGAATGGGGCATCCGACTGTATGCAGCTTGCCTCATCCGCCTGCTTATCTACTATAACCATGATGTTTTAAGGGAGGCGCAGGGAACAGCTTTTCCAATTACCTTTCGGCGAGGAGCTTGTCAATATGAGCTATCTGGAGGATCGCTCAATTTAATCTGCGCCAATCAGAATCGAGGCGAATTTCCCAAACCGCCGTCTGGAGAAACTTGTCTTTTGGTGTTTTTTTTTTCATGAAACAGCATCTCTCAACGTGTTTGACTCTCATTTTGTTTGCTAGAAGTAGACAAATTAGACCTTGTGCTAATTTTCCACCGTAACTTGTCTCTATCTAGGTCTGTTTACTCTCTTTTTTCACCGCTTGCTGATACGGCTTGATAATGGTATAGTAGAGACGATAGTGTTACTACAGTGTAATCCCTCTGCTCAGTCTTCTGTCTGTCTGTTTGTCTGTCTGTCTGTCTCTCCATATTCACTCTCTCCTTACTGAGTGATCCAGCAGGTGGTTGCGCTAAGCAGGGCCCACGAGTCAATTCAGGCAAGAAGCACTTAACTCTAAGCCCCGAGGTTTGACGATGAAATCCCCGAGAATGTTCTAGATGCATATGCAACACGCGTGCGTCGTACGCAGTGGGTTAAGCGCGATTTCACGGCGCGCCGCACGCCAATCGGCGAGGTGAACACTGATCAGTGTAGTCGTATGCTGTGTCGTGTTGCGATGGATGCTAAGACCACCTAAACGAGGCTCATTATAACGGGAGGAACCTCATAGGGGGTCACTTCGTCCATGAGGAATTCCATTTGTCGCGATTACAACGGGCGTCAAACTCTCTTCAAATGAACATGTCAGTCCCAAGTGGTTGCGAACAGCAAGTGGTTTTGTCTTTCCAGGTATCATGAAGAAACGGTATTTTTCCATCGCAGCTTTCTAGTCTCTGGTAATTTAACGCTTCATAATTTCTGCTTTGCAAGAAAATATTTGTTGCACATCCGAAGCTCATCCACAGTATCTCTGTACTTGCCTGTAAGGGCAAGACATTTGATTACATTGTTGCTGACTGGTGTCTATAGCCCGCAACTTGTTAGTTACATGTGAACTATAATCTTCACCTCAATTTACCAGCTTTTATGGTGTTCCTAATTGTATCAAAAGTGTGCAGATCAAAGTTGTTCAGCTTTACACTTGAACATTATGTAATCTACTCACATTGAATTTTTGTTCTTATTTTGATTTGATATCATTCTGTTACCTCAATCATTCCATGACCTTTGTTCTTTCATTTACCTTTAACCTATTTGTTTCTGTAATCGTCTGCTCGTAAGGACTGTCTACCCCATCATATTTCAACTCTTATGTAGCACTAATGCTGGTTCCTATATTCGCATACGCCCACTTATCATCATATTTGAACAATGTATACAATGTACTCAATAATTTGAAGGGTTGCAGGTAGAAGATGCTTTCGTAATGGCTTTATTGGCCATTCATCGCCATCACAATTAATAATGTGTAGTCAATACAATTATGATCACCATAGTATGGGGTTACACAGTTTTAATCTTCCTAAGACCTCAGTGCCACTTTTACAGTTTCTATATCTGATACACCTGCTTCAGATTGTTCCAAAGATTCTTATACTACATCTGCATGCCTGCTTAACATAATTATATTCGTGTGTATATGTATTTAGTATACGTGTGCCTGACAGTGTGTCTCGGCTGCTGGTGTGGGTGTTGCTTTGTGCATTTTTGTCCTGTGATGCTTAGAATACTCTTTGCCCGAGACAAAACTGATTGACGTGTCTGCTATGATCACTCAATCCTGATATTATTAGGATATGACCATTGCCAAAATTGCTGTCTTGGTAATATCAAACTTCATATACGACAAGCTATAGTAAAGAAAGAACGGCCAAGTGAAACATTGTTTTCTTCATTTCAAAAACATTTTTCAAATGCAACCTTCGTAAATGAAGACAAAGAAAAGTAAAATACAGTACACAGGCCTATCAAATTAACAATCCTAATACATGTGTGTGTGTGTGTTGTGTGTGCCCTTTTGAAGCCAAATTACCAATCAATTAGGCCTACAGTCTTATCTTTTTTTTTTCAGAACATAATAATTATAGTCTACCGAAATATTGAATTAACATTAATACATAACATAATGGTTATCATTAATCATATCTGTATTTTCCAATCCAGCCTCTTCAATTTTTTTTGAGAAAAAAAAAATCATGAAATATGCAATTTGATGATGTTCAGACTAAACCGTAGACTCTCGCTGTCTCTCAGGCAATTGCTCCGTAAATGAGCACCCCCCCCCCCCGCGCCGACAACAACAACAACAACAACAACATATGAGGAATCGCTTGACTATCATTTGAGTCGTTTGGATATCTAGCATTTATTTTTATGTCAACATTGACTTTCTAGTCAAGATATTATATCAATCAGAGAAAACGTGTCGGTTGACATCATAGCTTTATGAAATTATAAAGATTAACAGAGATATCACCAATCTTACCATCTCCTGAAGTAGTTTATACCCTTTTTAGTTTCCTGTTTTGGTCTTGTTTGGATGTGAAAGTGATTTAAGATGAAATACTTTATCTCAATTCTTAGATAAAACGTACAGACGGCATATTTCACTCGCATGGATGGTTAAGGCATATCACATAACGTATTGTAATTCAGGACAAGAAGCGCAAACGAAATTCGTTTTTATTGCAGTTGAACCAGATCCAATTTAGCTTGGCGAAGGCATGAAAAAAAAAAAGGTTCATAATATGTATGACAGTGCGCTGAGGGAAAGATGGGGGATTATGAGGAAAATGTCAAAAGTCTGCACTGTTGCCATGGATATTGCTCTTGAACCTGGCGTTGGCGCCAAATTGAGGCAATCACAATACATCCCGTCGAGATTTTGATGTTGAGAAGGGGGAAGTTCCCCGAAGGACAGCTCCTTTGTTCTTATTCACCCGATGCTCCTGAAAACTAATATTTCCCCAGGGAGTATTTGTACATGCATATGACATACTCCATGTAAAAAAAAAAAAAAAAAAAAAAAACCACTGTAATAGATAGTTCTTCTTTCATTCTCTTCTCTTTCGATTTGAAAGGGCTCAGTTACTCAACAGGCTGTCATCGCTCTGATTGGAATTTCGTATCTATGCATCACTGTTTATTGCACAGCAGGGCGATTGAAGGAATCAAATAGCGTATAAAGCAAGAGGAAAAACAAGCAGGGAGTGTAGGCACATGATACTGTAGACGTACAATCGTATTGTTTTTATGAAGTTAGATTGAATTAAATTGATCAGATCCGAGAAGCAAGACAATCTTACTACGAAAAACAAAAACAAAAAAGGTCTTTCAATTGAAGATCAAAAATGATATCCCTAATGAAAGATCTGATTTTAACCATTGTATGAAAATTTTAAACATCAAGTGTCCAGTAACCGACAAATAATTGACTATTACTAAATCGCCATTGTCTGTATATGCAACGAATGCATAAGGCACACACACACACACACATGTATATATATATATATATATATATATATATATATATATAATTTACGAATAGTGTATGTGTCTGCTTATTTCATCGTGGTTTTTTTTTTCTATGCCCATTTTTGTCTACTAAAATTGCTCATTTGTATGTGTTTGTGGGTGTGTGTGTGTGTGTGTGTGTATGACTGTATTTGAACATGACTGTTTACACATGAAATTTTGGTGTTTTTGCACGCGTGTGTTTGTAACTTCATATCGGAAGTGGCTCGTTAGGAGGATATTCAGCATGTTTTCAAAGGTTGACTCTTCAGCTAAAATATATACTTCAGCTATAAGCGAGCGCCTGTAACCTTGGTGTGGTCGAATACATCCTAATGATGCGGTGACATTGGCAGCTTTCAGTCACCTGCTCTATGTTGTCACGCCACCGTTAGTCAAATGGGCGATCACTCACAGACTAGCAACAGGGTGAGAATGAGATCCTTACTTGATGAATTGGCGTTTGGATTGCAATTATCGGTCCGACCCGCACGGCGGGTGTCAGACGCGCGTGAAAACGGGTGTATGCATTGTGCGTGTGTGTGTGTGTGTGTGTTTACATTATTGTACTTTTATACGCACAACCTTCCACTGGCGGGGATATAACCATAGCAACAGGTTGCCTGGTTGAAAGTGACTCAACAATATGAAATTAACAATATTGTGAGGCATCAAAAGAAAAAAACATTAACGTATACAATGTATGATAAAACGTGACCATCATTTTGTTAACTTAGCATCTGAACTCGATTTCTAGATTAATCTATCGGTGAAACGGAAATAGCATATGACATTGTGATATATTTCACTGTATTTTATTGTATCATATCATATTCTACTATTTTACCTTTGTATCACATTATGTTGCATTATCATTAGAAATATATCTATTCCATAATGTGTAGACATAATTTATATAACTATAAGTCAATACGCAGATAAGCGTATATATAGGCATTATCTCCGGTATTAGCTGACCTCAACAGCAAGATAGATACTTGTTTAATATGGAAGCCAGATTTGACCTACTGCTTCAAGGTAGCCCTGCACTACCACCAACAAAGCCGTTGATACTGGAGAAAAAAAAAATACCGCTCTACTCTTGAAATACATGCAATCTGTAGCACCAAAGATAATTAATTTGAGTGGTTTATAGACGGAGCTATATGATGCGCACTACCTCCCCCAACCCCCCTTGTTTATCATGCATATTGCGCGAGGACGGTGTTTGTTGTTATTGTTGTTTTATTTGTTCGTCCGTTATTCAGATAATATATGTCAATCATGTGTACAACGCTCATGTGAACTGCGCGGGATGAATGTAGATGGTTGGAGTGGCCAACACGTGGTGCTCACTATCAAGTGTAAACCAGTTCACGATATTCATATCTACGTGAGATACGTGCAGTTTCAATGCACACAGTAGATTCCATGAGGGGCGTGCCGGTTTTATAGCCACCTTTATTTGAACAAGTCAGTTGGCGATGGCAGGGAGGGGAATGGGTGATAGCAAGTGCGGGGGTGGGGGGGGGGGGGGGGTTAGGAGACAAACCCAGGAAATAAGCTATATGGAGCTATATACCTTGGCAGAAGACAATAAAAATATCAAATATATGAAAAACGTCAATTTTGATTTAGCATGATTAAAGAAATCCCTAATTGTATATGATATACGAAGACCTTTCACATCATCAGAAATCATTACGATGGTAATGGGTCTTACAGGTTATATCAGGGGGCCTGTAAGGCTGCATGCATTCGATGCGTCTGAGTGTATATGTGTGTGTGTGTGTGTGTGTGTGCGTGTGTGGTGCGTGTGTGAGTATGTGTTTGTTTGTGTGCGTGTTTGGATGTGTGAGTACTTTCTTGCTATATCACGACGCTCCAGTTAACAAGCATCACGCATTTGCTTTGATATCCAAAACGACCGGTCCCCACCACCCCTCCCCTTGCCCCCTCTTCCCCCCCCCCCCCCCCATGATAAAAATCCTGTGCGAAGTTCACGTAAAATAAACAAGGGAGGATGAGAGGGAGGGAAAACAAACGTGTGGTGAACTACAAACAAACATGCTGGTGCATTTATTCGCGCAAATTTCAATTAGTCTCCCACCATCGACTCCCGCTATCGGCGTGGCGGCGTCGCTGCATCAGACGACCTGTGCGCAGTGAGCTGGAAGCGGCCGGTCAGTCCTACTCGGGTTGCATTACACTTCCTACTATTTTTTTTTTACACTGGTTTGCGCCCCCTCCCCTTTCTCGCGGCCCCAGAAGGGAAATTAAAAACAAAAAGTAGCGCTGCATGATACCAAAATTTACATAACGTAGCAAGTTATAGACCCTTTTCAATCTTTACTTTGTTGCATTTTGATAATAAAGAGTAATCAATTTGTCAAAACAAAAAAAAAATGAACTGCTCAATCACGAACTATGGTCAAAATCATGTGTGGGCCAAAAGGTAGTTGTATCGGGCTTCATACCGTTTGAAGATCTGAGACGTGCATCATTTTCTTTGCACTTTTTGTGAGCTTAATTTTCAGTTTGACAACTTAGGGTTCTGTTTTGTGTGTTTTGTTTTTGTTTTGTTCTAATTTTTGCTGTTTTTCTGGTGTTTCTTGGTGTTTCTACGTCAAGTTTGTTCTGGAAACAGATAATGTCCGGTATAGTTTAGTATCATAAAAGAATGAGGGATTTCAGTCACCACAAGGCAACGATGTGTATGTATGTATGTACATGTATATATGTGACCCTGCATCACAAAACAAACAAAAAGTCGCCAGACATCGATTTTTAGTCAAGGGCAGATTCTTAGAGATCAGACTCTAAGCTTTAAAATGATGTATAACTCAATTCAAATGGACTTTCCTAACCTATCAAAACATTGGAAAGAAAGCGCACACTCTGGAAAAGTGTGAACCGAGAAAAGAGGATCTGAAGTACAGGGTATATCTGTCTATTCAAGCGCTTGATCTTTACCAAACCGTGCTAGTTGTGCGATAAATGGGACAAAAAAAAAACACACAACAGGATGTAAACCCCTGGAGCAACAACAATGAAGAGATTATTAGATTACATTGAAATTGAGCATGCTCTATTAACAGATTCTGTCAATAATCAATGCCAACTTTCAAAGCAGTAGCGTTATACCTTCAAAAGTTATCAGACTTGAGAGTGAAGAGTGTGCAAAGGGTTATCAAGAAATGAAAAGGGGCCTCTAAGATATACCCGATCTCACTACTATACAAAAAAAGGTTGTAGAAAAACTACTTAAATTGCACTTTCCTATTCATTTTATGATCCCAAACTTAAGAATAATGTAGAAGAAGGGTAGCTCTTTAAAGAAAAAAAATATGAAAAACTAAATATTGACTTGTTGGACCCTTTTAACCATGGGATATCATGACGTGGAAATCGGTAGGCCTACTTCATAATCTGGTGGCGATCATGATGGCTGTAAAGTGAAATATTTACGATTACTAAAAAGTGCCGACGTGAACTACATCAGAAACACGCAAGTCTCTATTTCTCTCCACTGTTCTGGCGTCACGCCTGTTCCATTTATGATTCAGGTCATTAGCGTGTTCACAATATCAATTTCCCTCATGTTTCTTTCAGAAAATAAGATTAATTGAATAATTGCGATTGTCGCTCAAAAGAAGTTTGTTTTTGTTTTTGTATTTGTTTTTGTATAAAAAGATTTTGTTCAGCTAGTTGGTAGGCTCATATCAGCATGCACAGGTACTATCAAACACGTTATTTCTTACAAAGTTAACAAAGTTACAAAGCTATTCAGTCTGTTCAGTAATAGTATTGTAAGTTCAATAGGCTGTATTCCTACCACTGTAGCAAGCAAATATACCTTTTTTCGATTCGGTTTACTCGTTAAAAAAAAAAAATCAAGAACAAAAAGGTAAAGCAAAAAAAAAAAAAAGATTGATCACAATTAGTTTGCGTAGATTGCAAGGACACGCGTAATATTGGATCGAACAATACGATGCACTGAATAATATTTTAAGGCAACGCGTCGAAATGACATTGATGGTATATGCAGGGTGCAGCTATATTATGGAGAGCCGCGAAGGGGATTTTCTGTGTCGAGGTTGTTGTTGTGTGTTGTTTTTTTTTTCCTTTCATTTTCAATACAATCAAGTACGTAAGAGTCGGTCTCTTTTTCTCCACCTCCCTTGTCTGATGAAGCATGCGGGCTGCACGCATTTGAGCATGTATTCCTATAGGATGTACGGAGTAGGTATAATATAGTGTCCATGGAAATTGGGTTTTCGATCTCGCAGACGCTAGACTTCACAATCAGAAATCAACAATTCACTTTCATTGTCAGCAGTATTTAGCAAGCCTTGCTTCCAAGTAGTTCCCCATCCCCCGCCCCCATTCTATCATACCTTCCATTTCTGGCAAAGTAGGATCTTTTCGTCGGGATCAGACGGAAATTTGTATGAAAGATAAACATTCTTTGCACTGCTCCCATGAATATACTTACGTCCCTTGATATGAACCCTCTAATGTCATATGATGTGCTGGGAAAACGTATGCGACAAAAAAAGAATTGCATTTAACTGAATTGCGTTGACTTGCCATGCAATGTGAAATGTGAATATCACGTACTGTACAGGCAATGTATAAGTGCAATGCGTAATGCGTTATCATATTAACACCGGCGTAATAGAGACAAATCGATATGAATGAAAATATGCCATTGATGTGTAATCGCCGAATGCGGTTTGGGATGTGTGTATACTATCGGATCAGAATCTAGAGATTCCTCTACTTTCTAGATATGCAACCAGTTTGATCACGTAACAATCGGCGCTTGCCATCATGATCGATCGATTGGGGGTCTCTGGCATGCGATGTCAATAGGTATTGTGGATGTTATGACGTGGAGACATTAGCGCAATTTTGTTGTTTTTAACACAAATATAGATGTGTGTGTGTGTGTGTGTGTGTGTGTGTGTGTGTGTGTGTGTGTGTGTGTGTGTGTGTGTGTGTGCACGCACTGGAAATCAAATATCATACAAATAATTATGCTTTGCCTTGAGAAATTCTGGTTAAAACTATGGGCAGAGGTGACTTCAAAATAGTACTATTCACTGTGGGGTGCGTCCCCGAAGTAAATAGTACTTTTGGATGCTTCGAGGCAGAGTAGTTGTTTTAAAATATTTTGGATCAGAAATCTTAACATAAGAAGGGGAACTGCAAAGGTGAGAACTTATGTAGTGGATGCGATGGTGTGGAGGGATCCTACACTGACCGTACGAAGCAGCGCACGATGTTAGAATTGCTTTGTGATTCACAATGATTATTGTTTTGTTAGAAATTGTTACACATCACATGCATGACAAGTTGACGGTACGATGAAGCAATGCGCGATGTCACTGTTTTGTGATGTCACAATAGCTTTGTTAGAAATTGTTGCATTTCACAGAGTGAAGAAACGAAGCAATGCGCGATATCAGAATTGTTTTGTGATGTCACAATTGTTTTGTGGCATCAATCACAAATGTGACCGTGCACCTCAAAACGAACATAAAGTCGCATACGCTGATTTTGCGTGAGGACTGAAAATAAGTGAAATGGGTCAACCTAGCCGAACTTGACTTTTTCATATTTTCTAAAAGAACGGGTCTTCTTTTACATTTTGTTAATATTTGGTATCATAAAACGGGCAGGAAAGTGTGTGTGTTTTTTTTTTTAGCAGTTTATCTCGAACATTTTTGGTAGAATAGTGTGATTAGGTGTTTCTTTAAAATCCCTTTTTCATATCTGAAAAACCTTGTCCACACTCTTCACTTTCAACTCTAATAACTTTTGAAAGGATAGTGCTACTGCTTTGAAAGTTGGTATTAATTATGGACAGAATATGTTAATGAGGCATGCTCAATTTCAGATTAATCTGATAATCCCTTCATTGTTGTTACTCTGGTGGTTTACTTCCTGTTTTTTGTCCCATTCATCGCACAGCCAGCACGGTTTGGTAGATTAAGCGCTTGAATAGACTCCAGACGCTGTACTTCAGAGCCTCTTTTCTCAGTTCACACTTTCCGTGAGTTTGTGCTTTCTTTCCAATATTTAGATAGGTTAGGAGAGTCCATTTGATTTGAGTTATATATCATTTTAAAGCTTAAAGTCTGCTCTTTCAGAATATGGTCTTAACTAAAAATTCATGTCTGGCGACTTTTTGTTTGTTTTGAGGTGCAGGGTCACAATAGTGTATGCTACAGAATTTCGAAAATGTCGTCATAAAGAGTGACGTCATATTGCAAATAGTATGCCATGGTGTGTCAAGCATGCCAACATTCTGGCATAGCTGAAAATACCGATAATCACGTGAAACTCATTCAACCAGTCACTAGAGGGTATATTTTATCCAAAGTACAATATTCTTTATAGGTCACTTTGTCTCTTACAGTGTTTTATGTTACCGTTTATTTGGTAATATCTTCGCTGTCATCTTGAAAACATTCCTCGTCTAACTAAGCATGACATGAGTCTGGAGGTAACCTATATCGTTCTGTTACAGATATAATAAGTTTAAATTGAAGAGATACAGATGAACGCAGCTCTATAAATTCAGTCATTTTCTTGAGTTCACGAATGAATTTAGACAGTTTATTATGACAGAGTACCCGCGATTTTTTTTTTTTTTTTCCCTTTGGAGACCGCAGAGAAACCGAGATTTTTGTTTCTTTAATTTTCCCTTTGGCGACTGCAGAAGCGATTGTGGCGTGATCAAACGCTGCCCATAACCGCTCAGGTAGCGTCGCCCGACACGTACGCTTCGAGAGAGAGAGCAACGGAAGGCCCGTATATGCTGAGCAAACAACGTATCGGCGATACGCCATTCGATCGGCCGAAAAATTTATGGCGACGGTGATCGGTCTACGAAATGTATATACGAGGCGATGATTGTTTGTAAATTGACAGGTGATATATTATCAGATTTTGCGTGGAAAGCGGCAGCTTGCATGCTAAAGCATACTTTGGAGGTCTGCGCCTGCGTGTACGCATGATAATTTATGTAGGACCCCCGTTCTGATTTCAAACCTAATTTCACTGACTTATTCCAAACACAAAATGCGGATACTGCTAATACTTATGAGGAAAGTAATAGCGATGGTACGTAATGAGCATGATTGCATTCTTAAATGTATGCTATTATATTGTATACACTTGATAATCTCTGCTCATGTAATTTATTATATACGTATATGTGAGTATAAGAATATACAACTGAAACTTATGAGAAAAAGGAACACAACACATTGGGTCGTGCTTTTGATGCTCATCTCATTTATGTTCATGATTTTTCGTTATGTAAATTTATAGTTGAAATGACATTGCTGATTTAAGATAGTGATCGCGTACAAATAAAACCAAAGAGAGAGAGAGAAAGAAAGAAAGAAAGAAATTATGATGGAACATGAAACTATAGTTGAAATGTATAGTCAACGTAATCTTGGGCGCTTTCTTGTTTTCTCTTGTGGTGATAAAAACGCAGGTAAAAGCACCATTTTTTTATATCCTTTATGCAAATTTCGTTCGATATTACTATCGTGTGCACAATAAAACGAATACAAACAATGATTCTTATGCAGATTCATAAAAAATAAACAAAAAATATGCAAAAGCCTACAAATATGTAGGCCTATGTCAAAGTATGTATACAGTATTATACAGTAAGCCTGTATTCCGTCCTCTGAATAATTTGAGGGCATGGTTAGTTCAGTGATGTAAAAAGAAATCGGTCTTTTTAACATGTTTATGTTATTTCTGTTTGAAAAAGTTACAAAGCTTTTGTGTGTGTGTGTGTGTGTGTGTGTGTGTGTGTGTGTGTGTGCGTGCTTGTGTGTGTGTGTGTTGATTGTTCCCATATAAAATAAAACCGAAGCTCTACCTTGTTCACTCATAAAAGTGGTGAATGAACTTGCCGTCGTGGGTGCAGGGGAGTAATTGGTAATTAGAGACAGGAAAAGCACAATGCCGGAGGATATGAGATCGTTTTTAGTACTCTTAGCTTTCGCCCGAATACCCTCGGCTTTATCCCTCAATCGTCACCAGCTGCTCTCTTAAATTTGAGATTAGATTTACGGGAACGTTTGAAATTACACGACAGCCTACAGCTGAGCATTATTTATTTTTTGAAAAAAAAAACAAACAAACAAAGAAAAAAGAGAATGATTATACGTAAGAGAAACACCCTGGTTTATGTAGGCACACACTAGCACACATACATAGCCCTGCATTTTTTTTTTCAAATGATATTTACTCACTTCCAATCAAATAATACAAGAAACATCAATTCACTTTTTTATTGCACAACACATTACTGTAAATACATAAGATAATAATTGTTTTAATGATAACTGAAATAACCATACATTTTCATATTTCAATATAACAAATAAAATTGCGATATGTACAGCAATTACCGACGAAAATAGAATGGAAGTATATTATATCTAAAATATAAATCCCATCTCCTAAAACAGTTTTCCCTAGGTAATCTAATATCCTAACTAACCATAATATTATGCTGTTTTACTATGAACTATACCCCCCCCCCCCAAAAAAAAAAGAAAACAAAAAGAAAACACTCAGCCCATACGTAATTACCTATCATTTCCTTTAATACACACAGAGGCGCGCGCGCGCAAACACACACACACACACACACACACACACACACACACACACACACACACACAAGAAAGATTGATACAGAGATAGATACATCGCAGCAGAGTTTCGTTTACTATGGACTAACAACAGCATGCGGTCGGTCGAGATCTCGCAAACCAATCTCCTGTTGCGATTTGCCTATAAAGAGAGTCAAACAATGGAACAAACCTCGGTAATCCATTATGCATTCGTTGCCATGGCGACCTTGTCCATAAATCCCTCTCTTTAATGTAGAAAAAGTGCGTGAATGATTTGTAACACTATCAACATTTTAAAAAAGTTTTACCAATACACATGACTTCGATAATCTTCTCTAGATGCCATATCAGAGAGCGGGATTTGTTATACTCTTAACAGGAGGGGACGGCATGATAGCACACAACATTGCTCCCGACTTCAGAGCACTGTAACTTATGGCGGCCATAACTGCATGGGGGTTGCGGGGGGGGGGGGCTTCCAAAGAAGAACGAAAGCACTTTCAATGGGTTATGCGATAAGCCAGGTGCGTTGCTATAGGCCCTATGTCAGCGCATAAATTGTCTCTTGCTATAGGCGTACTTCACTTGAAACCTCCAGTTAGAAATTACCCCCCCCCAAAAAAAAAAAGGAAAAAAAAAAAAGAGTACCCAAACCGAGTTGATCTTATAGTCTTACTTTAGGAATGTTTGGCTTTTGGCCTGAGCCCGAGCCCGAGCCCTGGGAATTATCTTCGTTTCGTTACATTTGTTTATTTCCACTTTATTGTAAAAAAAAAAAAAATAATAATAATAATGATAAAAACAGATACAACGCATACAATCACTTTACCAGCTCTACCTCACAATCTGAAATTAAGCCTTTCTTTAAAGGGGTCGTTTAGTTTTGGTTGAGCCTAAACTTCAGGTTTTTATCATTTTTTGGTGAGATAGTGAGAAACCTCTTATGAAATATGAAAGAGCATGTAATTCCAAGAGGGATTTAATGTTTATTTGATGAAAATTGGTTTTTAAATGGCCGAGATATCCAAAACAGAGAATCCTAGTAATGTTTGGGACCCACATTTTATTACGATCGTTTTGTTTTACTTTGTTTTTGGATGTTTCAGCTATTCCAAACCCGATTTTTATCAAATAAACTTTGAATTCCTCTTAGAATGGTATGCTCTATACTATTTCATAAGTGTTTTCTTGGTATCTCGGAAAAAAAAAGTTCAAGCCTAATTTTCATCTCCACCAATATTGTACCATTCCTTTAAAGTCGATGTGTTATGTCAGATAAACAGAGAACTCAACAAAACGCCGCAGAAGCCTTGTGGGTGAAAAATCCTTTAGAGAGCATAAGTTGCATATTATAGGCACAATCAATGAATTGCATTAACACATGCGCAATAAAACAGAACACACATCGTATCACACACTGCTGGATGACATTGTGAAAATATTAGGTGATCAGTATTTAAGCAAGAGAGAATAAAAATTTCAGGGATTTTTTTTTTTCAATGAAAGGCATATGATACACAACCACTGACTGTGCTTTAAACCTCGACTTTCAGCACATGCACGATTACATGAGTTCATTTTACTCGATTTAAGTGTCCTGTTGAAGCCCACTCTTGCCCCCCCCCCCCACGCACACACGCACATTATACCGCAATCATTATCACAACCACCACCTATATACTACTTTACGTTGGACAATTTATGTGACCATTAGACACCCATAAAGAGCATAAAAGATACTCCATATAGTAACAGTTTTCGTTTGTGGGTTTTGTTATGAGTTGTTTTTGTACAGATGGAAATGTCCTTATAGAAACAAAACAATAAAATTTGAAGTAAAAAAAAAAAATCCTATTTTTTTACGACAGACACAGCCCAGATGAGACTCAAATGACTTGAGTAGCAAAAGGATGCCCCCCCCCCCAAAAAAAAGCCAAGAAAGATAAAAGACGTACCCCTCTTAAAAAAAATGTTTAATGTCATTGATACCTATATCATATAGGTAATGCTCACGCAGTTTGATAACACAAGTCAAAAACTTGGCGTCTTAAAGTCATACCAGGCATGCCAGATAGTAAAAAGAGGACAAAACTTTAAAGAAAGTTTAAAGAACTTTTACCACTCTAACATATTTGCTTACCTTCATAGCTCATAGTCTATCAATAAATGACTAGCTATATCACAAGTTTAGAAAAATGCGTCAAGTAGTAAATAGAGGACATAATTATATCCATAAAAAGTTTAAAGATGTGTTATCACTCTCAGAAATTTTATCAACCTCACAACTCTTAATCCCTCAAATAATTCAATATGAAAAGACGAAAAATGGGTGCCTTGAAATAATTTCATGGTGAGTCATATCTTCCGTGCCTTTGACGTATATTCTCGAATTATTCATCAGTATTACGGTACTCGATGGTACAGGGATTGTCAATTCATCTTTTTTTTTTTTTTTTTTTTTTTTAGACAGAAAAAGAAAAGATCCCTAATAACTTCGCCTTTAATAGAAAGGATGTTTTGCTCTCATACGTATCATATCATCTAACCCACTGCTATAACCATACAGAACATTGAAATTTGGTAATTTCTTCTGTATGTTCATGATGTTTGCCTGTGTATCGTGTGTATGCATGCGTTATCTTACATTTCATTTGAGATGTTTGTGTGTGTGTGTGTGTTTGCATGCTTGTGCGTATGTGCATTTTTTTATATGCTGCATTGAAAAAATATTCTAGACATATATACCTCTATAATAATCACTACAGCATTGAGCTTCCATGTTAAATTGTTTATCGACTGGGTCAACCTGAACCCGAATGAACCCCTTCATCATTGTCAGTATTCGATCAAACCTTGTAGACGTAGATCACAATCATGATTACAGCATTGGATTTAATGGATCGTCGGGCAATTTTGACATGTATTACACCGCTTTTAAACAGAAAATTATGCATAGACATTGACGACAATGAAGATAAATGTTATCGTAGTAATCAAGGAATCTCACATTAAAAAAGCACGCTCATCTCACACTGTTATATTCCGTATTCACCCCTTTCTTTCCTCATTCACCCGTTGTACCATAAAAGAAACATCAGTGACCACAGCATTTACAAACACGCTAAGTGCATACTAATTTCTTATAATGTCTCGCCATAATGACGCTGTCCAAGGCATTTCATCATGTTGCGTGGTTGTTGAGCAGCCCAGCACTGGTAACTTAACAATGAAGACTCGATGGAATGGAAATAGATACAGCCATGCCAATGTTATATTTGTGTATTTATAGGATCGGCGCATATCATACAAAGCGACGGTGATGTGCATGTGAAACTCGTGACGTACATGGAGGGATTGCATTTGATTGCCCTTTGCTTTATTGCCTCTGGAGATTATTTCAGAGCTATAGAGCTATTAACAATACAAGGTAAAACGATCATGAAATCTGACTGTTATTATTTTCCTCGTTATCTGCCTCTTATCTCATCTCTTCTGCCACCCCCCCCCCCCTTATATACCTCTTCCTCCCCCTTTCTCTCTCCCTCTTCCTCCCTGTCTCCCCCCTCCCTTTATTCCTTTCTTTCTTGTTATTCTCTTTCTATATTGTCACTCTTTTTTGTAATTTCCCCGACCAAACACGGATCCTAGTTCGAGTCTGCATTACCATGACGACGCCCAGCGCAAACACAAACGGCGGAGTGGGCGGACAGCAGCAAAATGGCGGGAAAGACTCGTCGTCTGCAACCAAGGTAGAGGCGCAGCAGCCTGGCAACGACAAAATGGCGAAGACGGCGCAGAAACGAACTGTAGAAAATGGGAGTGCAGCGATGCAAAACGGACAAAAGAACTCGCAGAGGTAAGCGATTTATTTCTTTCGATTTTTTTTTTTCTTGTAATGTTGCATACGCTGATGACTGCAATAAACTACAAAGAATTAAAGTAGCAAGCAGGTGTAGTTATGAAGACTGCATTGATGCTATATAAACCAAGTTATCTACCTCGGTTAGATATTACTCTTGTTGTGATTGGTAACCTAAAATCCCGTTGAATCAAATCGACTTCATTCGAGTCTTTGACTGCTGAGTAATCGTCATAAAGTGATCAGATAACATATTTCAATATGATCACAAACAGTATATTTCTTGGGTATTTATGTAAACTTTCTACGCGTAGAATCGTGATTATTCATACTGGAAAGAACACAATGTCCCACAGTGTGTTCACAGTGTGGTCACATAGTCGACTATGTGAAAACGCTGGAATTTAACAGTGTGGAGATGATTTCACACTGCGGTTTGTTTTCACAGAATGTTCAAATGGTAATGTTCTGTGTCACACTGTTGAAACGCTCGACTTTAACAGTGAGAAGAAATTTCACACTGTGTTCACATTGTATTCACATTGTGTTTACACTGTGTTTCGCACACTGGGACACTGTGTTCTTCCCAGTAGAGATAAACGATGCATAAGACGTTCACGGCAACTGCAAGGGGGCTAGAAATGAAGCGATTTTTGGGTTGCGTGCTTGTAGTACTTAATGACTATAAAGCGCTGTCGTGCTTGCATTAAATCAAATTATATAAAATGCTGCTCCTTTTAAGAGTTATTAAATCACTTAACCAGCTGAAGATACCCTGATATCTGCAATTAATGACAATGAACATGAGAAAAGAACGACATGGCATGGCGCTTGAGTCATTTACACATGTTAGAAGAATACTCATTATATACTATTAAAAAAAGCTGTTTGGTTTCTTTGCATTTATTTTAATCGTTTACCTGTTCTGAAAATACAAACACAAAATATGTAGGAAAGCACCCTATTGTCTTATTGCATGAAGAACACCCCACAAAAATATGTACAGTTCTTGCCGTTGTTTAAATCTCACCAATATTTGAACGTGCTTCCCGCTTTATGATTATGTTCAAGACACTTTCTTTAAACACTGTTTAAATTCATTCTCAAGCCAAAAGCCGTGTAAAATTCTGGCACCCAAGTAAGTATCCGTGCTTTCATTGTTTATGATTTTTGTATAATGGTGTTTGTTGTATTTTGTTTTGCTTGTTTTGTTCGTTTTTTCGATGGCATGATGGCTTTAATCCTCAAAAGCAGATGTGATGAATTTTATCCTGGTCCTTTTCCTTTTTTTCACAGACTTAATCAGCCTAATGCAAGAACTAACAACAATACACAAACAACAGAATGAACCTTTATAGATTCATTTTGTTGAAACATTTCTCTCGCAGCTATCGTCATCTAGAGTAATTCTTAGGGTAATAACTAATAGCTAGTAGCCTTATTGTGAGAACACGGGACACCACCATTTTGTATGGATGTTCTTCCATTACCGTCATGTTTCCGTTGTTTTCTCATGCATTTTTTACTCTCTCGCTATTTTTTTTTATTTTCATCTTTATTGATGATTCTACATCCATCGTTCGTCTCCCCCTTCCCCAACCACCATGCACCATTATACCATCACCATCACCATCACCATCACCATCACCATCGCCATCACCATCACCATCGCCATCACCATCACCATCACCATCACCATCGCCATCTCCATCACCATCGCCATCACCATCACCATCACCATCACCATCACCATCGCCATCACCATCACCATCACCATCACCATCACCATCACCATCACCATCACCACCACCACCATCACCATCACCATCACCATCACCATCACCACCACCATCACTATCACCACCACTATCACCCCCATCATCACCACCACCATGACCACCACCACCACCACCATCACCACCACCATCACCATCACCATCACCACTACCATCACCAACACCATCACCATCACCATCACCATCACCATCACCACCACCATCACTACCATCACCATCACCATCACTATCACCACCACCACCACCATCACCATCACCATCACCATCACCATCACCATCAATATCACCATCACCATCACCATCACCATCACTATCACCACCACTATCACCCCCATCATCACCACCACCATGACCACCACCACCACCATGACCACCACCATCAGATGGACAAATTCTCTTCTCTTGCTAATACGTGGTGGTTTTTTTTTTTTTCAATCTGTATGTGTCGTGCTAATTGACACTTGAAAACCGTCTGTTATTGCTACTTCAACTTTGATTATGATAAATCTGGCTATTCCTGATGCTATTTATAACTCTGCTGATATCACAGCTGCCGCTGCTAATTAATTTTGTAATTTCCACCACAGTAATCGAGGGTGACCATGCAACATATCTGTTTATTGTTGAATTTCTAGTATCATTGTTACTGAGATATCGTTATCATTGAATAATCCCCGTTTTGAGTGTTATTTATGCCATTAATTCTTTCGTTATTTCGATTTTCAGTGTAATTGCTGCGTTCTTTACTCATTGTATTATTCCGCAACATTTCCATGATTTCTTGTTCTGACGTACATGCTTTCAATACTTGACTTTGGTATTACTATATTATTCCGTTATCCTTCATTTTTATCACATTTTAAATCTGCATAAAGATTACTTTATTTCACTGTCATACTTAGTATCTGCTGTCCTCCATGCTCATCTAGTATACCATTGCTGAAGTTGGTTTGACATTGATTTCAAACTTGCAGTACAATCCACGTTACGTACGAATTCACTTTAATCAACAGGCGATCCGAATGTTAGACTTTTAATCGACATTGGGCTTTAGCTGAGAGAGTTTTGGTGTACTGCAACGCAACAAAATGCTTGATGTAAAGGATACAAGATATTATTAATTCCATTTTTAGAAAAAAAAGGAAAACAATGTGGTCATTTTGAGCGTGTGTGTGTGTATCATTGAGATTCTTATTGGGCTAGGCATCACCACCTTATGCCATTAACATACTATAATATGGCTGCTTTCTCAGAGTTACTCCTTATACTGAAAACATGACACAATCTTATTGTATTTCCTTGGCTTCAAATTTTTACTTCATATTTTGCTGGAACTTGTAGAGTTTTGTTTTCTCAATAAAATCAATATTTAGCATGATGTAGGATTGAATTTCAAAGTGAAATGTACTGCTTTTTTTTTTTCAAAATCGAATAGGGCCTACAACTGAGATCTAACACTCTAGTGTAATCGGACGAAGAAAAAACAAAACAAAACGAGAGAACATTTTGGTATTTGGGGCAAGGGATGTTAGGGTAATGCTCGTGGTTGGATCAAGCGAAAAGCCACTCGTGATTTTTGTCTTATGTTTTTTAGTTTGTTCAGAGCTTGTTTGTTCGTTGGTTCGTATGTTAATGTTGTTGTTGTTGCTGTTGTTGTTGTTGTTGTTGATGATGTTGTTGTTGTTGTTGTTCCTGGAAAGGGCCAAAATCTGGGGAGGGGCACTCATATCTAAGACGTATTTTTCATCTCGGAGGTAATGGACTAATATTCATGTGCGTACTATTCTGACAGACATCAAAATAGATTTTCGTGCTTTCCTGCTCATTTAAAGGGGAAGGCTAGTAACTGATCAGTGGGAATCAGTGGAAATGCTGGGAAATGATTGTTCCAATCCTTATGGGATTCATTCAAGAGTTCATTGTATATCTATTGTTGTGTGAAAATGATTTGCTTCAGAACGGTCTCATATTCAAGTAATGTGCAGATTAATGCTCCGTCACTGACCAGGGACGCTAACCTGGAAGCGTTAAACTGCACATTACTTGAATATGGGACCATTCCGAAGCAAACCATTTTCACACAACAATAGATATACAATGAACTCTTGAATGAATCCCATAAGGATTGGAACAATCACCTCCCAGCATTTCCAATGATTCCAACTGATCAGTTACTAGCCTTCCCCTTTAATCTACTTGAGCCTATTTTTATGTTGTTGCTCACGTTCGATCTCTGATTGTAAAATCGCAGAAAGAAAGTCAAGAAAGTGAAAAAGTACCGCCTGGGACTCGGCGTGATCCAGCAGCCGGGCTACGGCAAGCTGGAAGGGTTCAACCCCCGGGTCGGCCTTATCACGGGCATCCTCCAACTCGTTCTTTCCCTGGAAGCTGTGACGTTGGGGGCGCTGCAATTCTACTTCCGATCCGACTCATCGGACATTGTCGACGCGCTCTACGTGTGGCCGTCGGTTGCGGTGCGTGTCACTAAAAACTTGTTCGTTTTGATAGTAAATTTCGCCAGGATATTAAATCCTGTATGGACGCACGAATTCTTGGAAAGTTCATTTAGTCTCGGTGTCGCCCGTAATCGGATGTAGCATGGCTACAATACACAAAATACGATGCTTGAATAATTTAACGACAGTTATCACTCTCTGTATCGTCATGTTACTCTTTCATTAATCCAATGTGCATGTCTTCTTCTTTCTCTTCTGATCTTATTCTTGTTTTCAAAATAAGAATTATTGTAGAGGGAGACAAAGTGAAGAAAACTCGCACCTGAACCTTCACCCCTCTGAATGCTAGTAATATCTTTCTTTCAGGAATTATTGTTATACCATACGGAAAGGAATATGTGTTACTGATAATGTAATCTAATGTAATCGCTGTCAATCATTACCATCATTGCCGTCATTTTTAATGTCGCTGTGGTCATTGGTGGTAACATTTGTCATTGTTAGCAAAAATACGTGAAAATCAGCTGCAGCTATCGGCGGGTCTCCGATAGAGGGCGCCTTTGACTTACTGTAATATCGCGTAATGATTGAGGCAGCTGATAAAATCATGATGAAATTTCTTTAGTGAATAATGTTTCTTTCGAAGTCTAGAAAGTGGTCTATTCATGTTGTACAATCCATGCTGTTATAAAAGTAATTGGTGAAAAAAAAGTAGTAACAGAAATCCCGCAGAATAGTTTAAATTTTTGTATAATGATAGAGCAGTAAAATGCCAGAAACGATTAATTCTCTTCTCGAGAAAGTACACCAGGAGATATAGAATATCAGAGAAAAAAAATGGTCATTAATTTTATCTTTTTTTTTTTTCTTTTTTTTTTTTTTCTTTTTTTTTTTTAATACTAAATCCCACTTAACTCAACCTACAGCTATGCATCCTATGCGGAATCTTTGGAGCGTGGTCTTACACTAGAAACACGTGTGCGGTAAGTTATAATCATGTGGAATGCAACATTCTACACCTCCCCTCCCCCCCCCCCCCCCCTCTCCTTGGTATCAGGGCATTCTACATATCCGATCACTGTAAGTAGGTTGCCTATCAATAAATGGGCACACATGGAACAGAAATTAATGGTAAAGTATCGGAATGGTAACCCAACGTCCACTGGTGTCACTGCGGATCATCGGAGGCTTGCTTTGGAAAAAAAAAAATATTACGAATTGGACACTGACAGACTTGGTCAAATCAAGAGAACTGTTCTGTTATACCGGTATGTGATATTGTAATCAGACAAGAGATATAATGACATGAAATTCAAATGTATATATTTCAAGGTATATATATATATATATATATATATATATATATATATATATATATATATATATATATTATAAAGAAGAAGGAGGCTCGAATATGCCATCTGTACTTCCAACCTGAAGGTTTTTATTCACAAGATTTTTAACCCGCCTCGGGCCTTCGTCAGTGTAGTGTATACTAGGACAATGATAAATCTCAAAGATCAGTAGAGAGAATCTAAAATTCATGTCTAATTATGTTAAGAAAAGAGCAAATATAATTATGAAGAACTTGAAACCTTGAAGTACGTTTCATCTCCCTCGTCAGGTATTTCTCTACATGATTGTCTCCATATTCGCTTGTCTGATGTCGTGTATGATGTTCGGGCTTGAGGTCCGGTCTTCGATGAGCCTCGAGAAGAACTGCCGCTCGACAACGTCGACTGCAACGACGACGACGAAGATGACAACGACCTCAGATATGATGACAACCATGTCGTCGAATATGACGGAGATGTCATCGAATGCTATGATGACGACGATAGCATCGGATGATAACGTTACAACCACGATGCCGGACACTGGCGCCTCTAGTGAATGTCAGAATTACGTAAGAGCCAGTTACGATTAAAACTTTGTGTGGGACTTTCATGCTATTCAGGTTAAATGACTAAGAGCACAACCTGAATTGTGCGCCTTTCGCGACTGATGACTTTTTTTTTTGCCTTATATACCTCGTAAATCTTGATTCGGTCATCATTTATCGTCACCATTACTGTTGTCCTCATGTAAAATATTGTCAGCATTATTGGTACCTTTTCTAATCATCTTTTTGTTTATTACCACTGCATCATAATAATTACTGTTTTATTTTATGAGGTTGTGAGAAGTGTGACGGACGAGTGCATCACGCACTGCCATTTTAGCAAGGAAGGAGTTGGATTTCTTCTACTAATCAAATGCTTTGAAAAATGGGAACCCTGTAGGAATCGGAAGTATATTTGTTGAATATGGTTGCATAATTGCCTTCGTATCCTGTAAAACTAACTTGTCATTTAGACACCCCCCCCCCAAAAAAAAAAAAAAAGTGAAGTGAGCGTGTGTAGGGTGCGGATTTGATTCAAGTACAGTGGCAAATAACGTAATGAAAGCGCTTTGAGCATCAGGACGTTCTTCTAGTTTTCTTTGCCATTCATGTGTTATCGTTTTTCCCCTTTGTTTTCTAAATTTTTCATTCTCTATTATTATGATTATTCATCTTTCTTCTTGTTGTTCTAGTAATTTACATTATCTTCTTTAACGCCTTTGCCCATTCGTTGCAAGTGCTGTTGCTGTAAATCTGAGAATTCGATAAACGCTATGATATGAGGATTTTGAGTTGGAGTTAGTCCTCCATCTTCCGAAGAGGATCGAGAAAACTGCCATGGAAAGCTACAAAACAAAAAACAAACAAAAAGCAACCTATCACCTCCTCATTCTTCCAAGTTTTTTTTATGCATATTGCAGTTATCGCATACGTATAACATAGAACATACAGAACTGAAGTACATGAGGTGCGATTCGGCTACTAACGCTTTTTTAGTTCTGATGTAAACAAAAAACAACAACTACAAAACAACAACATTGATATCACATTATATTCTTTTCTTGTCTCCCGCATTAGGGATTAAACATGGCAATAGCCGTGATTCTCGCTATCATCGCCTTTTTCGAAATCCTGATCTCCTTCGTCGCAGCCCTCCACAGTTCAAAGGTCATGTGTAGCTCCAGTGTCCACATGAAGGTAAGATCACCTGTCACGTAGCCTTGCTTTACCACGTCCTATATTGTTTGAGTGTAACGCTATTTTTATATGAATGGCAAGAGTATCCACCTTGGGGAAAGAAACAGACCCATCGCATTCTTTACCAAGATTCGCATTTCTCTGTCATGTCTGTGACCACTGAACGGAATTGAATTGGGTTTTCTGCAAGATGTAGGTAGCAAGTTATAGTTTCATTCCCTGAAATAGCATCTATGTATTACTTTTTGGTTATCAATGCGTAAAGTCCGTTTGTATTTCATTGGGAGGGGTGGGTGGGGGACATAAGGGCATTATCTTCTAGAGTTAAAGTGAACATCCAGAAAATGTCAACCTTTCGCTGATCCTCCTTGCGATTTCAGTTTGTAGACGAATGCCTATCGGATGATGACGATGAGGAGCCACCGCCAAATGCCGGACTGCCGCAGATCAGAAGTGAGCATAATCTTTACATAGCCATTAAAGGCATAATTTACCATTTACAGATGAAACAAAAGCCAAGCATTAGTGCTTCAAAATAGTCATAAAATGTGAGTTAGGTATAAAAAAAAAAACAATGTAAAAAATTGAACCAATTTAATCGATGTTAAGTATTGTTGAATATACAAAATATGAACAACAGTTAAAGTAAAAATGTTTCCGGACTAAACCGTCTGCAGTTTTGGTTTGATGAGAGAAAATAATGATATCTCCTTATATCTTAGGCTTTATTGCAAAAATATTATATGATAGGATGTTTAGTGATACAGCTGAACTGCACATTTGCATCAAAAGTGATATTTGGAACATTTTTTTTTTAAATCACTGCTTCCAAAGGTAAATAAGACTTTTAAGAACTACTATAATTATAAAGAAAGTACATCTCTGAAAGATGCATTCACACACAAATATGACAATTGATGTAGTCAGGGGAGAAGGAATAAAATTAGCTGACAAAGTAGGCATTATCATAGAGCAGTACTGTTGAGGGTTTGCCAATACCGTCTAGAGAGGCCATGGCGGACGATGGTTGCTCAGAATCTGTTGTTTAATACCCCGTCACACTAGAGGCGGAATGAGCCGGAATACCGTTGGAATGAAAAGTCTTCCTGCATTCCTGCATATTCGAAGTGCATTCTAAAAATTCTGACGACATTCTGAGTATGTTCCAAACATTTGGGCCCATTCTTGTGGCCAGCCCGAATGTTTTACACATGCTTAAAACATTCGAGGATCATTCGAAGTGGAGAAATATCGATCTGCATTCGAAGGGTATTCTAATTGGACTCTGATTGCATTCTAAATATTCCTATGTAATTCTAACAGCATTTGAAACAATCTGACCTCATTTGAGGGAGAATCGGAACAGTGCTGCACCTCAAATTCTGCCAAAAATACATGTATATCAAATGCTCATACAATAATCCATTGCTTCAAGGAACTAATGGCCATGACTTAGCTCGGTCTGCCTCACGATCCAAAGGACCCCGATTCGATTCCAGAGTCTCACTGAGCAATGTTGTGTGTAATCATAACGTTCCCTCTAGTAAGAGGCAAAACACTCTACCCCTCAGATAGGACATAAAATGGAGGTCCCGCGTGTGAGAGAGTCACAACCCCTGCACTTAAAGATCCCGCTTCATCTATTCATCGCAAAGAGCAAGGTGTTTAACTCGGTGAAGTGGTCCTGCGTTACATCCAAATGGACCCCATGGAAGACCAGCTATTGCAGCTGAATATGGGCTATCCAGCTATCTTCTCAGGTGGAAGTAAAACAAACAACAAACAAACAAACAAAAACAAAAGCATTTGTCCAAGCTCTGTAGCCTCTGCTGTTTAGCTGATCTCGATAAAAAGAAACCATTTGTACCTGGATGTAGGCCTACTTTAAGTCAAAAGTAACGTGCATCGGAAACACAACATGTAGAAATTATCCTCATGGCGTAATCTGGATCCGTGTGTCACATCAAGCGGACTTATTTGACTATTAAAAAGAACTCAAAGACGTAATTCCTTGTAGAATCCTTATCGTTTGACGTCGTTTATCGGTTTTATTATGCCTCCGCCACGAAGTGGTGCCGGAGGCATTATGTTTTCGGGTTGTCCGTCCGTCCGTCCGTCCGTCCGTCCGTCCTTCCGTCCGTCCGTCCGTCCGTAATGAATTTTGTGGACAAGGTAACTATCGAAACCTGTTGAGGTATCCTAATGAAACTTGGCATGTATGTGTATTAGGGGGTGAAGTTGTGCCTATCAACTTTTGGGTGCACATGCTCAAGGTCAAAGGTCAAAAGGTCAAGGTCAAATACATAAAATTTCACTATTTCCACCATATCTATTGAATGCCTGAAGATATTTTCTTGAAACTTAGTGTATACATGTTTTACCCAATTAAGATTCTCTGGTGAAAGTTTGGGTCATGAGGTCAAAGGTCAAAGGTCAAAAGGTCAAGTAAAAATATTAAAACTTCTTTTTTTTTCTCCGTACCTTGGAAAATTGTTCAAGGTATCTTCATGGAACATAGTATATACATGTACTGACTGGAAGTGATTATCTAGAGAATGTAGGGTTCATGGGGTCAAAGGTCAGGGGTCAAAGGTCAAGTGCAAGACTTCAAAATTTTACTATTACCCTCATATTTATGCAATGCCAGCAGGGTTATTTTTTTACACATGGTGTGTGCGTGTGTAACCTAATAGAAATTCTCTGGAAAGTCTTTTTTTTTCTCTTTTTGCCTCAAAGGTCAAAAGGTCAAAGATCAAGTGAAAGTGCTGAACTAACTTTTTCCTCCATATCTCGGAAGTGGCTCAAGTTACCTTGAAACTTAGTACATATTATGCATGTTCTACCTGAAAGTAATTATCTTATGAATTTTAGGGTCAAGGGCCAGATGAAAATGGTAACAATTTACTATTCAATTCAGAAATTGCACTTTTTCTCCGCACCTGTACCTTGAAAATTACTCAATGCCTAAATGTATGAATGGGTCAAAGTCAAGTTAAAGTCCTTAAATCCCTAGATACATGCTCTCCTATTCATCCAATTAAACCTACGTCAAGGAAGGTGAACATTCAACACATTTGTGACAAACTTGTTATTGCAATATTTTGCCAATTTTGTGAAAATGTAATCACACAGTGTCCACAAGTACTATCTAGACCCATTGGGAAAATCATGCATTATGGCGGAGGCATACCAGTCGCCAAAGCGACATTTCTAGTAAAATATGATATAGATCTTCCTTTTCTCATTCTTTTGCCGAATAGTAAAGTACTAATACATCTTACCTCTTTCAATAATCACTGTAAATATCAAAGCCATATTTCCATGCATATTTCTTTTGCTACACTCTGCAGGGCACAAAAGAAACAAGTGACGTCACCGGACTGAGCATAGACTTCAAGATGACGTCATCGTGGGAAGCACTTTTTTCGAGGGAAAACTGAACGATTTTTTTAAAAACCATGTCTCCATGCACATACGTTCACCTCGAGTAAATAAAAATTGGAGATATCAGAATTTTGAATACGTATAGAATAAAGTTTTTTCAGGCTCTCGCTACCTGTGTAGTCTTTCCATCAGACGTCCCTTCGTCTTTCGTTGACGCATCTTTCCATTGTCAATGGCGCAAGTGCATGCTCCGTGGACAAACAATACGTCATCCAATGGGGCGACACGCGGATTCTTTCCTGCTCGGTTGCCGCACTTCGTAAGGAGTGATAAAATTTTTGGCACCTCAGAAGCACTAAGAATGTTACGATCTTTTCGGCCTACGATTTGAAGAAGACTTACGAAAGACAATAATTGTATGGCCTAGTTACGACTGACCATAATGCTCAGTGCGCTACACATATCTCGTGTAGTGCGCGTGTGGATTAACGGCCTACATACTTTTCCCTTGGTAATCTGGCGTTTAATTTTCGAGGATTTAATCAAAATAAGACGCACTGATTAACCACTGAAATAATTATTATTATGCATGAGGTTTGCTTTCGAATCGATTCACTATAGTACAGAAGGGCAAAAATCATTGCTCTGGTTAAAGGTCCTGTTTACCATTGATTTAAAAAATGTTCAAGATATCACATTTGATGCATGTGTGTAGGTCAGTTGTATTATAAAAAATCCTACCATATAAGTATTTTGCGATAAAAGCTAAAATATAAGGATATATCACTATTTTTTTCAATAAACGGTAACTGTAGACGGTTTAGTCTGGATTTTTTTTTTTTTTTTTCACATTTTGTATATCTAACAATACTTGCCATTGATTATACTAATTCAAATTTTTACATAAAAACAGGTGGGTTCTATCCCTAAATCACATTTTATAACTATTTTGAAGTACTAATGCTGGGTTTTCATTTCATCTGCAAATGGTAACTAATGTCTTTAATATTGCTTACTTACTGTGCACTAAAAATGATTTCCATGTGTTATTTCAAAAGGAAGTATGTTAGTAATTTATTTAAGCTATCTTCATCTAAGTGATAATTATGACACTCATGACACTAAGAGATTAACGTAGATTTTTTTCAGATGAGAAAATGGTGAAAGAGGAAAGAGTGGAGTGTTTTGATGCAATTTCCGCTGTGAAAAACTGCATCTTTCATTCTTGAAGGGAATATTGTAGTTTTGTGTCTTTCGTTTTTTATCAAGGAGATTACAACTGAGAAATACAGTATACAAGGATAATCTTACTTAGCGGGATCCTCACCTTTTTTCCATTATATTTGAGCTTTTTAATCGAAAACCAACAGCCATGAAAAAATGTGATGCCCATTTTTTTTTTACAAGACCGCTAGAGCATTGTTCAGATGCCGATATGTAACTGTTTTTTCTGATGATTATCTCTTATTCCACAAACTCAATTTCATTTTTTTTTATCTATCGCATTTGATTATAATAAAACTGTTGTCAGGTTGTGTGACAGCGTATTTCACAATTAGTATAGCCTTTATAAGAAATATGATTGTGTACTGGTATGTGTATAAACGTATTAAAAAACGTATGAGACTGAGATCCATTTCTTTAAAAAGTAAATTCAAACAGAATGTAATAAATTTTCTATGACCATGACTATAGCTTCTTCATATTACTCTCAACCGAGCTGTGGAAATTTCTCACTTTTGTACTTGAAGTGCTACTTCTACCTCACTGATATAAAAGCTACAAAACTTCAACGCTGTTCAACAATACTCTTTTGCGAAAATTGAAGTTGTGAATGTCCTACGCGTTCGGTCATCTAAACTTCAAATTGTTTATTGATTCTATGCGTTATCCACATCTACAAGGTCGCTGAAGTTAAAGCAATGTGTTATACAGCTGTAGCATTATACTTTGTATACAGTGTTTCATGACTTATTACTATTCTTTGCAGCAATAAAATTGTAATTCTCGTAAACATTCGCACATGTGCCTTGTCAAATTTGCCTTCAAGGTGTTCTAGGATTCAATCGAGTTTCAGTGAAGAACTAAAGGTACCAATGTAGAGTTCGTCATCAGGTCACTAATCCGCAATGCTTTACCTACTGTACACTAAAGAGATTCAAAAAGTGTGGTGAATCCGAGTTAACAAACATTGGTTACATGGAGCAAGTAGTCGAATGAGAGCATTTTAACATAATAGCGCCATAGTGGAGCTTTATTTCAAACCCTTCGATCTGACTATAATAAGAGTTTTCCTTGATTTGATATGATCTGATCTGATCTGATTTTGAGTTGGTTTGATTTGATTTATTCACAAAATGCATTAAGAAATGAAATATACTCTACATTAACAGTTAAAGGTATACAAATTCAATAATTGTTTTCTGCTTTAACTGTTTTCATTACACTTGTTGATTATCAGATGCAGGCCTATGCTCTGTCCATATTTGAACGATATCACATAACGTTAGCCTTCGCAAATAAGGACTATCGACAATACAGGAACCTATGGAGATTTAGATCATTCTTATTATATCACAAAAGAATATTATTATGTTTTCTTCTTACATGACATTACAATGTTATCCAAATCTTAATGATGCAGATCATTATGTTCAGATCAATTAGGTATTCATCCTTCACCAGAGTATCATTATTACTACCTAACCTGACACATTAAAGACATTTGAATTAACGTGTCAGTAACAGCATGCATACCGATGCATCATTTCCTTAGAAAAGTGTCCGTTTATTGTATCCGCAGACAAGTTTTACATGCGTCGTAAGGCGTGATTTTGATCAGCTTACACACGTTACAGGTGAATCATTGAAATTAGTGCAACCAACACAGGTATGGAACTGAGGCTAAATAGAGTGTGAGTACATAACTGTGTTGAAGACATTGTTATTGCAAACGGTTGAACTGGCACGACATTATTCAAAACGCAGCATTGTTAAATAGACTGCCACCCCCATTCTCAACTGCGTGAATAACTCATGCAAATACATTTCAGCGCAGCTTTTGGCCGCGGTGAAATATAGCAGCTCTTAAGTCAATAAAAAATCGTAGTTCTGCACTTGAGTCAAAATTGTTTTCCAGGCACTAGCTATGACAAACAAATGGTCAAATTTATTCCTATTGAATCTTCAACTAAGTCTTCAGTGAAAAGACATTGTCAACGATACTAATGTTCCACTTCACATAATCCGCAACATAGGAGACTTCGACAAACTAACCAGCGGGCAGTGGCAGACGCGTGCGGGATCGGACGGAGCGACGTGCTCACTTCTACTTGCTGTTCTTTACAAAGGGATCTCGTAAATCTGAAAAGGGCGCCATGCATAGGGTGTGTCACACCACAAAGCCCCGTTTGGAGAGCTAATACAGTATGACAACTTTGACCCGCTGACAGGTTTGCCGGATGTTGCGAGCAGAACGTTTACTCACGTTGCTTTATATCAGACATGTCAGCCGTTGGGTACCTGTGGTCATGATGATGGAAAGGAGATACGACCTAGTTCTACCACTGATATTGATTATTTCTGTGCTCTGCAGCCCCGCTGAAGGTAAGGGGAGCCCAGTTTTATTGAACCTGCACTTAAACATTTTCAGGTCTTTAGTTACAATATCACTTGAAGGCGAATGTAAAACCACAATGGAAAGAGAAGACCACCAGATTATCATCAATAATTATACAGGTTATATAGGCTGGTAACACGGAAAGTGACCATTCCGACATTTCATTTTATTTCATACTCTGTATATCTTGATTAATCGCCAGTTTAAAAAAAAAAATGGATACAAGCTTGCACTTGATACTGGACAGTGAATGAATGTTGATTGTTTGGTATAATGTACATCAGCGGTGGGTGTTGTCAACGTAATGGTATTTGAAATTTGTTTTCCATTTAAACGTATCCAAAATAGGAAAATATGTCAGATCAATGGGACCTTGGATCACGAACGGTATTGTTGCTTTTATCAACCACAAGAACAAACACTATTAAACAAAATGTTGGGGAAGCCAAAGTACTCAATATGTAAGATGTTAAGAATAATAAAAGCATTATAACTTACCTATTCGTGATTCAAAACAAGCGTGCTATAAGAATTGATTTATTTCCCTAAAAGATATTATGAAAAAAAAAAACCTTGGCAACAAATAAATACCACTCTGGGTACTAAAGAACGATATACGTTCCCAAACAGATTCATTTAGAAAAGAAAAAGTTTACATCATATTTGACGACATTATCAAACGATTTTACAATCATCTTGCAAAATGTAGGCCACAAAATTTCAAAATCAATATCAGACACATCACGCTTTTTTTCAAGATTATTTTGCATCTGGAATTGTACCCTCCTTTTTATGACCAACTTCCATTTACGAAATCAATCAAATAACCTATTTTCAGAGACATATTAAGTAAAGCATCAACTAAAGCATCTGAACTAGATGATTATATTTCTGCCGAACTATCAAAGAATGCATTCATTTTTCGCTAAACCTTTGTGCATTGTTATTGCATCATTCAGTTCTGGCTGTGAAGAAATAAGAATCACAATAATCATTCCATTGTTCGAAAAGATAATCCTCAGTTGGCCTATATTTCACATTAAAGATCTATTGCAATTATCTTTCTGTATTCGTGTTCACGAAGCTCGTAGAAAAAACAAACAAACTAATATACCAGAGGCATTAACCTTTCTGACAATGAAAACATTATTGATTCCTAACCATATCGGATTCCGAAAAGAAAAAAAAAAATGTATTCAAACTCATTGAGTGCTATCCATTTTTCTGATTATATTTTGCCCCACTTTCATACAAGTAACCTTTGTTGTTGAGTTTCTGTGGATCTCTTATAGGCATTTCACACCATGGATCATACCATTTTATATTTGTAAAAATATATATGACTATATTCCTATATGGCATAAGGGGAATGAATTTCCCAACCGAAAACAGTATGACTGTATGAGGTGGTCGATAGTGTTGAATCTAAATGCCTGAGTGTGAATATTGGTGAACCAAAAGGCGCATTTCTTGGACCTCTTTTGTTTTTATTATTTGTGAATTACATCAACAATTTTTCAAAGATCTTGCAATTTTCATTATTTGCTGATAATACAGTTGAAGTTTACTTGCATAAAGGTATGTCTACACTTATTATCACAATGAATAATGAACTGCGAATGGTAGGGACCTACAAGTGCAACAAAAACAAAAATGATATTTCATCCAAGATGTAGAAAACTTTTGTTTCGTATGCAAAAAAAAAAAATGATAACCATGATAAATCATATGATGGTTAATGTTCTTTTGATAGAACTTTTGAGTCAATATCTCTTTTAGGGATTCGAAGTCATGTCGAACTCTTTACCTTAAAGTGTCATGTTTAGAACATAATTATTATATTCTAAATTGTCAAGAAATGTATGAGTTTTATCCAAACTCAAATACAGTGTTTCTTTCTCTGTGTGTTTCGGTTACTGTAGTAAATGTCTCTACATGTCATAGTTTAAATGCGTTTTATTTTTACTTCGGTCTGGAATAAGGGCTCCAACTATACTTATTGAATGTTATTTGCTCCACTGTCATAATTTAAGTCTTGCTTTATATATCCCAAATAAATAAAGAAAGAGATGAGTGACATGAAAGGGATGTACGAGTCTAGGAGAAACCTAGCGGGTATGAAGTAACTTTCATTCGGATCCTCGCTTTCGATTTAGCAGCAAAATGCGTGGAGAGCGTCCTTTATCTACCAACACACATGGAGATCGAGCTAGAGGAAAGCGAAAACCAACCAATATTTCATTTTTGTAAGGTGGGGTTATGTCAATTCTCTTGTGATACGCGGGAATTTACAAAGAGTATAACAAAGTGTGAAAGAATGTTAGAAGCCCCGACAGACGAATCATTTGTGTTATTCATATCACATGCTATTGCAATTGCCTCAATGTGCGCGTTTACCTCTGAGAGAAATCAGTCCGCGTATTATACTGAAGCATTGACGGCTAGGTGTATTGGAGCATTATCGTCTCGCGTTCTCACATATTACCTATCAATGTATACAACAGTGGGACTGCATTCTCATTACAAAGAGTGTAGAGCTTAGACTGTAGACAGTGGGAAATCCCGGGCAAACTCCGGGAGGCGAACTTTGAATCTTGCATGTCTTTATTCAAAGCATGCCTTAACAATAGGTGGGTGCAGTATAACAATAACATATTTCTTTTTTGAAGTGATCATACATGAAATACAATGTGGCTGTACGAACTCAAGCAAAACGGAACGTGCTGGATATAAATGGTTTTCAGTCGTTAGCTAGGAAACTGTAAAGTGTATAGACTTACTTTGATATTCATATGGCGTACAATTTACATAATAGTGGATCAATGCGTCAACAAAGTAGTCATATAATGTGTTTAATTTGTAGGTTCACATTTCTTTTACGTGGATACGAGTTGTAACACAATTATTGGCGAGTGTTTTGTTGAAGAGGAGGGAGATGAAAATGAAGAGCAGTGTAAAGCCCTTGGCTATTTTGACTCTTCCCAGGTCCAAAGAATGTACACCCCCCATAATTTCTTTACCATTATGATGTATCACTGTCATGTTTGGCACATGCTTAGAGCTTAGAGCGAATCAATTAGCATGCAAACTAAAAGGTTAATAACTGTGCTATGATAGCTATAGGCCTATATTTTTGCATGCATACAATGACACAACCTTAAGATGATGCTTTGTTCAAAATTCCATCGTGTAGCCTCAGTGGTAGACACTGCCCCCAATGTTCGGGGATGGAGAGGAGAAGACATCCGGCTGCGGTGTGACTTCCAGGAGGAACCTTTCGCTGTTTTCTGGGTCATGGAGGGCATGTCTCAGCAGCAACAGAAGACGACGAAGGCTGGGTTCATCGATGGAAACTTCGATGGCTTCGATGAACGGTTCGACATCGACAAAAACTTCAGCCTAGTCATCACCAACCTAATGGTAGCCGATGAGGGTCGTTACTACTGCCAGGTGGTGCTTCAGAATTTTGAGAACTTTGAAAATTCCACCTTCTTGAAGATTAACTGTAAGTAATATTTTCTCTCTATTTTATAGATTCAATATCCATACAGGTTCTTTAATCACAACATCGTATCCTTTCCACTAAAACAAGTTTACTAGTCAGCATTCATCATGAGGTGTATGAGCAATTATGCTGGTACATATTATATCATGTTATATCAGAAGATACTCACAGCTGTAGCAGAAATGTAAACATTCAAGCATACCGAAGACAAGCCGAGTACCTTTGGCAATCATGGCAAGAGACATAGAGTCGTAAGTGTGCCATATATGTTTTACATTTTGTTAACACTAGTCAGCTTTATCATTGTCTGAGCATATTTCGTCTCATTTTCGTCTCACTTTAGTCTCATTACTTTGTAATATAGCGAACTATATCGTAAAAGCCTAACTGCCCTCATTTCCACGAAAGGGACGAAAATAATCCTTGAACAACTGGTTTATTCATTTGCTGGGTACAGATTCGAATTCGGATACAAAGTGATTATCATTTTGTGCATAATTTTCCACTTTCCCAGCGATGCCATCAAAACATGTCATTGAGGAATGCGGTGGTCAAAGTCAGCCAAGTCAAAGCCGGTGTACATACCAGACTCCCTCCAACACCCATTCTTTAAATCTTACATGCGTCGTCAGTGGATTCAAACCTAACGTTTCTGTGCTGTGGACTGATATGACTGAGGAGTCGGGAAAGAGACTGAGTTCTGTGGTTTCATACCAGACAATACTACCTGACGAAACATACGAGAGGTTCGAGACAATCACTGTTTCAGCCACACACCGGACGGAGCAAACTTTCAGGTGCACCGCTACTGGAGAAGCGTTGAATGGAACGTCGACGACAGAAATTACCACGCTTCCCATACCACGAGGTTTCTTGAAACATTGATATTTTGCGTTTCTAAACAATTAAAAAAAAATAAAACAAAGAGAAACAATACTTTAACAAATGAATGTTTTGATTCAGATCTGTCGTCGGGAAGTTTAATTTGATTGGGTATTTTTTTAGTTTAACAAATCTTGCCACACATAAGTGCCAATGAATAACCTTAAAACATAATAATATGTATAAACACAAAACCACGTCAAATTTCGGTACATTAAAGTGTAGAGAGAAAAAAAAACTATTCGCAGTGTTTAACTGAAAGATGTGAATAGTCAACATGTGCATACTTGTTGTATAAAAGTAATCATCCATTTTCTGGCATCCATTTTCTTTACATAAGAATTTACTGTCATCTAGAAATGAGTGTTTATTCGTGTTTGTTTTAAATTTCAGGAAACCGTGGTAGTTCGGGCCTCATCATTGGCCTAGTCATTGGTGTACCTGTTGCCCTAGCCATCATAATTCTCCTTGTTGGAAAGTTTCTGCAAAGATACCATCCGGAATACCTTCCGCAAAAAGGTGTCTTTTTTTCATTGTTTATATGCATTCATTAATTTTTTGTCTCTCCTGCGTAGAGGAAGCGAGTCATAGGCGTCATTAATCCGTGGTCGTCGTCGTCGTCGGCGACGGCGGAAGCAGCTGCGTCACCAACAACTTGGTGTACTCTAAATATTAAACATTTGCAATATGCAGGCGTGCAGACAAGTTTGCCTGTTTTTTTCGTTCGTTTGTTTGTTTGATCGTTCGTTTTGTTTTGTTTTTGGGGTGATTGCTTACCAAATTGATCTGCCTTTCATAAAAGCAATGAAAGGGAGTGGGCTATAACGGTTGATTGTAAAGTAGCTCTTCGAACATGTCGAGCGGTCGTAATGATATACCATAGATATTGTGCTCATTGACCAGTTCTGCATCTTTTTTTTTCATAATTTGATTCATATTCCAAATATATCTTAATGTTAGATGAGTGCCAATACATCTACGTAGATCTACATATCTATCATGTCAATCATAAAAACGTACACTGGAAAATGATTAGCAGTTTTACAATGCTTCTGTGTCCATTGTCAATGTTGTATTTCACAGGATGTGGCTGGAATCCCTGCTGGCGGACACCACACCAACCTTGGCGATTTGATGAGGAAGAACAATTCATGCTGAGTATGAGAAACATGAAATAATCGTCATGTATTCATGTATAAAAACGGCGATCCATCTTATATCATATCACGGAGAGTGAATTCATATTCTAAACATTATCTATTTCATATGATGACGGGATCTTTTTTTTGTGGAGAAGTGTAGTTGTAGAGGTATTCTTTTTTTTTCTGCTGTCCCTCCATGAATCAGATCGTATGCTCTATCTGTACTATTATGAAACACAAAGTGAAGAGAAGGGACTAAGGTGGGATTTGAACCAGTGCCACTTACCATGCTTACTGCTTCATGCACCGGGCCCAGGCATTACCACCTAACAGAGGCCATATTATGGCAGTTACAAGATGGTGTTCAGTGCCGGATCCAGAGGGGGCGCACCGGGCGCGCCCCCCCCCCCCCCTCTTTATTTTTGTTAAAACAAAAAAAAAAAAGAAAAAGAAAAAATCGGGGAGGGATGCCTGCGCCCACCACCCCCCCCCCCCCCCCTTGCGGCGCCGCGCCTCCCTATACGGAATTCCTGGATCCGTCCCTGTTGCTTGAACAAATCCCAACATAAAAAAAAAACAGCACGAAAAGAAAATCTCTTGAACTACACAATTTAATCGAACATCAACGCATCACCACCATAAACTGGCTTTAGCCAAACCAACCTGTATCAGTATTTCAGAGCGAAAGCAAAATTCTTAAAAAGACACAGGAAAAGGTAACTTTTGACTTAAAGAAATTTGCGCAATTTCTTTTTTCTCATTTTACGAAAAGAAAATCTCTTGAACTACACAATTTAACCGAACATCAACGCATCACCACCATAAACTGGCTTTAGCCAAACCAACCTGTATCAGTATTTCAGAGCGAAAGCAAAATTCTTAAAAAGACACAGGAAAAGGTAACTTTTGACTTAAAGAAATTTGCGCAATTTCTTTTTTCTCATTTTCTTTCAAGATCAATGAAAGCGTAGTAACAATAATCACATGGATTCGTAAATCACGTTGACTAAATAAAATCATCGATAGCTGTCGTGGCTGTAAGACATTCTATTTTGTAATGGAATAGGGATTTTCTATAAATTCTTGATCGTATTTGAATCTATCTATCTATCTATCTATCTATCTATCTATCTATCTATCTATCTATTTCTCTCCTTCCACTCTCTTCCTTTCTCTGTATCATTATCATATTATATATATATATATATATATCTATGTAAAGCCATATATAATTACTATATGTTTTGAAATTTTCTCTCTTTCTTTGTTTTGATCCACTTCCAAGAACCATCATCCGGCTCACTATCTCTTACAGAGAAACAAGTACAGCAATGCAAAGAAGAGCTAAAAGCGTACTACCGTTTGTCACGACGCAAGGTCATGGTGGATCCACTCAACTTTATGGAACGTGTTGAATTAGATGAAATCTATACCAATTTGAGTCTAATAGACAAAAGCAGCATGCGAAGCACACCATTAACATACGACGATCTTTTGTCCAGCGATGAGAATGGAAATCTCTCCAAGCGCCTTCTGGTCCAGGGTGAAGGGGGTGCCGGCAAAACAACACTTTGCGCTAAGATCGCCTGGGACTGGTGCCAGGAACGGATTCTCCAGGATCTGGACATGGTGATCGTAATCCCTCTTCGAGATATCACAGACGTCAAAAGTGTCGGCGGCATTGTAAAAAGTCATCTTTCTGATTCAAATAAAGCGATGACAAATCAGATAGACGACTACATTTCAAAACATCTAAATAAGATTCTTCTTATATTTGATGGGTTTGACGAGTTCAACGGGAAATTAAGTGAAAAGAACAGCAGTGAGATCATTCGGATTCTGGGATGCGAGCAATACAAATCATGCAAAGTAATAGTGACCACACGACCGTGGAGAGCAAATGAAATCAGGATGGAAAAGAGTCTTGCCGAAGCTTACACTTTTATTACCGTCGAAGGTTTTAACAAGGAGAATTTATCAACTTACATAAGGAGGTACTTTCGGATAGAAGAAAAGGACGCTCTTGCTGAAAGCTTGATCAGTTTCATGGAGGAAAATGATGTCATCCGGTCGAGCATGGCCCCGTTCCCCATTTACTGTGCAATGCTTTGTCTCATGTGGAATGACTTCAGTGAACACAGACGAAAAGAAATACAAAAACTGAAAACTTTCTCCAAAATATTTGGAGAAATGATCAGCTTTCTAAAAGAACACTACGCATCGAAAATATGCGAAAATTCACATATTCATAGTGCTGCTGCCCATTTGAAAGAAGCTGATAGGGCAATTCAAGACATAAGTGAGATAGCGCTAAACGGTTTATTTGATAGGAATCTTTCATTTCCGGAAGAACAATTCAGCGACTGTCGCGTTGCCATGGAAACGTGCTGCAGAGTCGGAGTTTTGACAATTGAGCGAGATGTAATCAGTAGGAAGCGTCGGCGCGATGTCAACGTTCCGTCCTATGTAGTGTCAACGGTTTCGTATCCTCACAAACTGTTCCAAGAATATGTTGCGGGATTATATATCGCAGATGTATACGCCAATAATATCACCGAGTACGACCAGCTGAAAGACAAACTTCTTCCTCGTTTTGAGGAGTTCCGCTACCTTTTCTATTTCTCTTCGTCTTTAGGGAGTGAACTTGGTCTTGATATCATCAAATCATTAATAAATTGTGCTGACCAGTATTTCTGCGTTGATGCCGCATTTGAATGTTACACTGAGGAGGCCGTCCGAGCAGTTGGAGAACGATGGGAAGAATACGAATTATCATCATATATGTCAGAACATACGAAGGCAGGGGTTGTGTATATGGTGTACTGTAACCAAGTGGTGAGTAATACAGCTTCGATGTCGATTTGTCCAGACACAGAAATATTGTGTTTGTTTGTTTGTTTGTGTGTTTTTTTTTTTTTTTGTAGATTAGCTTGTAGTGAAGGCGTACCTTTTTCTCTTTTCGAGTTGAGTGCAAACTCGTCAATCCCTTTGTTATACATGTATTAACAGTTGTTTTATCCAATCGTTTTAAAGAATCACGCGGATTCTGGAAAATAGCTTTGGGAAACAAATTGCATGAGTAAAAGTTTAACAGACTATGACAAATAATTTTGTTATGGTCTGAATTTATTCCTCCCTTCAAAAACATTTATTAGTGAATTATGATATGATTTAAATGTATCAAATTTATTAATTTGCTCCTATTCTATCAGATGCAAACAACCTCATGTACACTTTGCAACATCACTGTGCACTTGTGCAGTGGAGTATTACATCACTAAAATCAAATAATGTTCGTTCCCATAAGCTATCGTTATTTATAGACGATATGAACAGCGGGAGAAGTATGTCACGTGACTTGGCGGAGGGTATGTGTTCCAGCAGTGTGCTGCGCGAGGTATCAATAAGGTTCTCACGATTTCACATCGACTTCTACAAGATCCTCGGTGAAAAGGCTTCAACTTGTCAGGTAATTCCTGCCATACATAGAATACAAACTCTAAAATGATAATTCTTCTTTCTTTAAAGCCCCATGAACTATAGTGTTGCACTATGTGTGTTTGTGAAAAGTAATGAATTCATATAGCTGTTTCAAGCCATGTTCGCGGATTTTTACATTTGCATAACAATTGGTATTATGTATTGATGGCAAACACAGATTCTTTTCACATTCTATCACAATCTATTTTTGTGATATGCGCCATATAAATATGGTTTATTATTATTATTATTATTATTATTCTGATTGATTGACTGACTGATTGATTGATTGATTGATTGATTGATTGATTGATTGATTGACCGATTGAGACCAATCTAAGTTATTCAATCCGAAAAATTAAACACAAAACATTGTAGCTTTTACAATGACATCCAGGCAACCTTGAAAGCATCTTGTATTAGGATGCCTTCACATGAAGATACAATAGACTTTACAATGGAAACATATAATTACATATGATTCTCTGTGAAGTCAAGCAGATAAGCAAGACACCATCACATTGATGCGTACATATACACTCATACACACAGCACACACCAACACACACATGCAGGATAAGGATAGAAGACAGGATAGATAAACAACAATCATTGTCAACTCGGTCATTCCTAACTGTTAAAAAAAACCACTTCAATAAGCACTTCAATTTAGAAAAAGTTGCGCTACATTAAAAGCGGTACTTATTGAATTCCATTCATTTACATCGGTGAACAGGGTGGGATTGTACAGTCAAACAAGTGCCAAAACAGTCAAAATTCGTTTGATTTAATCCGCTGTTTGTTTGGTAATTTGGTTGGTTTGTGTGATTGTTACAGATTCAATGTCTCAAAATGACTCTCGGAAGCTGGGTCCACGATTCTCAGCATCAATTCCGGCTGGGAGGAGACTTGGCCCAGTGGGTGTGTACTATGCCAAGTCTTTCGAGCTTCAGTGTGAACTGCGATTACTTGCCCGATGATTTCTTCTCAACAGCCGTCGACCTGGCGGGGTCCTCTCAAGTAAGTGACCTCTCACTATGGATAATTCCATTCCGACGATGAAAAATACCTGTACGATGAGTATGATTCTGTCTGTGATGATCATTGTCTGGAAAGAGATTTCTTTTTCGTCTTGTGAAATGATCGCTTTGCATATCGACCTCTATGCTTTACGAGTCCACGCAAAAGTATATTCAGTTAATCAATTGATTATTTGAATTCATGTAGTTGAAATTAAGTATATTCAATAAATAATGAGTCAAAACACAACTTCCAGCAGTTCCAAAAGCAACAGCCCTAACAAGTGAGAGGTCTAAACCAGTGGCGGAAATAAGGGGGAATGCACCGGGCGCTCACCCCGTTCCTTGTGTTTTTTTTTTCTAGTTGTTGTTAAAAGGATTGAAGTAAAAAGAAAAAATGGAGGGGCGCCCCCCTTTAATTTTGTATAGGCGCCCCCCCCCCCCCCCCCCCCATTTACGGAATTCTTGGATCCGTCCCTGTGAACACTAATTTCTTTGCAGTTAAAAGTGACTAGCGTTCACCTTTTTCATTTTCACTTTTCATTTACTTTTACAGACGGTCCATGGGTCTACTGGTTATCGTATCGATAGCATGGACAATGGCAACATTTATTTCTCAGATCAAATGGATCTTGAAGCGATTCTTGCCTAAAACGTTTTGCATTTTAAAGATGATAACGTTGGACTGCAGCAGTTGTTGGGATTAATTATTAGAGAAATGTGAACTCCAAACATTTTTAAATCTTATAGATGTAGATATCTCACTGCGAGGAAATATTTGTTCCTGAACCTTTGTTAGATAATTCTTTAGTCTTTCATGGCATGTGCATGGCTCTTTTTTTTTTTTTTTTTTTACTTTATTACGTACCTATATACAAGTGTGCATTCTTCCACATTCGCTTGATTTAATCATGCTCTGCAGAATATTTCTGTATATTCCTTTGTTGTTATTAGGGTTCTGTTTTGTTTTGTTTTTTAGATTCAGAATCTGAAGTTGTGGTTGTGCGACAATTCTCAACACCACTCTTCTGTGGGAGAACACTTGGCCCGATGGGTGCACACCATGCCACGTCTTTTGAGCTTCAGTATGGACTGCAGCAGCTTTCCCGATGATTTCCTCTCAACAGCTACCACCTTGGCGGAATCCTGCAAGGTTTGTTTACTTTGACTATGCACAAGTCCTATTGTTTGTTTTCTGAACATGATTGGGAGTCCATGTCATACTGTGCTTGATCTGGTCGTTAATTGTCTGTGTGTGAAGAAACTTTTTTCTGACAAGCAATCAAAATAAGACAAGAGAGACTACTCTTGATAATTTCTAAAAGGAATCGCAGCTCTTATTGTTTTCAATTCTTGTCGAGTATCGTCACAATTGAAGCATAATGGGGGAGGGGAAGGGCAACAAACGTTTTTTTCTTTATTTGCTTTCGTTTTATTCTGAAGTAGCATGCAGTGACTGCGTCATTGCTAACTGGATGTATTTTCACACGTAGTGATAGAATACTTAATGAAAAGAAGGGATTAAAGAAATATCAATATGCTCAATCATCTACAGTTGAGTTTTTACCTTCTGCAGATCCGTGAACTTCACGTGTGTTTTCACGACGGTTGGGTTTCTGATCCACCTTCAGCAGTAAACTTCGCTCAATTTCTGTGTCGTTTGCCCTATCTTGAACGAGCTGAACTCAAATGCGATAACCTGCCTGAGATATTCTTCACGACCTTTGCTTCACAGGCCATGCGCTGTAAAGTAAGTAAACAGATATCGCGTTTTATGCATCTTCAGTTTATTTATACGTATATGACAAATACCTCACATACACCACCATCTATGTCTCCATATATTAAGCTAAATTACAAAAATCACATGGTTTCATCTGATAACATATCTGTAACATCATTGTCACTAAGTTCATATATTGATCTAAGTTCATCCCCAAAAAACATATAGAATAAACCAATTTATCCAACTTCCTTTTTATTCCTTGTTTGCAAGAAAAATATGACAACTATATGCTGTAAGTTGTCTTGATGAAATTCATAAACGAAATGTATACACCAATCTATTCATACTAAGTATAATCCTATGATATGAATGCATCATTATTCACTGCTCATATTATTTTGTTTTGTTTTGTTTTGTTAATTTTACCTGTTACAGCTTGAGGGTATTACCATCTGTGGAACGCCGTTAAAAGATTTCATCGGTGACAATCAATGAGGCACTGTTCAGGTAGTATACAATTTTCGGGTACTCTAGTACATTGTAGTAGTAGTAGTAATAGTAGCAGCAGCAGCAGCAGTAGTTATTAATACCACAAAGTATGTTTCAGAATACTTGATGAATAAATGTGACCCTGCACCACAAATCCAACAAAAAGTCGCCAGGCATGGATTTTCAATTAAGATCAGATTCTGAAAGAGTAGACTCTAAGCTTTAAAATGATGTATAACTCAATTATAATAGACTCCCCTAACTTATCTAAATACTGGAAAAAAAGCACACACTCTGGAAAGTTTGGACTGAGAAAAGAGGCTCTGCAGTACAGGGTCTATTCAAGCGCTTAATCTTTACCAAGCCGTGATAGCTGTGTGATGAAAGGGACAAAACACAGGATGTAAACAACCGGAGCAACAACAATGCAGCGATTGTCAAATTAAGCTGAAATTAAGCATGCTCTATTAACACATTCTGTCCATGATTAATGTCAACTTTCAATGCAGTAGCATTATCCTTTCAAAAGTTATAAGACTTGAAAGTGAAGAGTATGCAAAGGATTCCAAGAAATGAAAAGGGGGCTCTCAGACATACCTAATCATTCTACTCTCCCCAAAACCGAGTTGCAGAAAAAAAAAACTGTTTAAAACACACTTTCCCATTCATGTTATGATCCCGAACCTAAGAATAACGTAGAAGAAAGATAGCTCTTTCAGAAAATTTGAAAAATTCAAGATTGACTAGGTTGACCCATTCCAGCTTTTTTGGGTCCTCACGTAAAATCAAGGGGTGCGACTTTTTGTTCATTTTGTGATGCACGGTCACAAATGATCATGCTAATCTTATTCGATAGTATTATCTATCTTGGAATTGTATTTCTTTCCTTTGAAGAGATCGTATAGTTTTGGTCAAGACCACTCGTCAGGTTTATAACATTTTGTTGAGATAAGGATAAACTAAAGGGCATTTAATTTCAAGAATGATTCAATGTTAATTGATGAAAATTGGTCTTGAAATGGCTAAGATATGAAAAAAAAAATGATCTCAATAAAATTGACAGACCATGACTTTTATTACGATCTTTTTTTTTCTTGGTTTTTTTTTTATCTCAGTCATTTCAAAACCGATTTTCATGAAATAAACTGTTGATTCCTCTAACAACGCCTCAGATTGTGCGCTCATAGAGTGGTTTCTGAATAATCTCGCAAAGCATTCCAAGCTGAATCCTCACTTGTTTGTTTGTTTGATAGATACTTTATTTTCTGCAAATCAATGAATCAATCAGCAAATCAATATACAAAAGGTACATAATCATGAACATGTGGGAAATATACAAAGTAAATTCAAAACAGAGTCGTTTGACTTGCATAAACAACGATATAAAAGGAAATTAATGATGTAATATACAGTATGCATGTCTATGCAGCGGGTATTACAAAAACAATTGTAGTTAAGAAGCGATTATGCAGAGGGCCGCCATTGTAAGCATTGCTTGAAAAGATGGCCGGCCCGAGGAAAAGGTAGGGACGTACTAGATTTGTAACAACTTCAACCAGTACTGTACAGTCCCTTTAAGGAACTACCTGCTAACGTGGGAGCCTCAAGCCAGCTAACTCTTATCTATCAAAGAATGATGAAATAACAGAAACAAAAGTGAGGCTAACCATGCAAGGGTGGATCTAGACACTGATAACCATGCATCTTTTGCTCTTTCAGGGAGTAAGATATTCTCTTCAAGAAATATGAAGAAATGTGTGTAAATAGTTTGACATCTTACCAAGATAGTGTCGGTTTCCATGGTTACATTGTTTACATCATCTCGGGTTGGAGGCAGGTACAATAGGCATGTAATATAACCAGTGGCGGATCCGGGGGAACACACTGGACACCCCCTTATATTTGTTTAAACAAAAGAAATCAAAAAGAAAAAAATGGGAGGGGGGGGGGCGTGCGACCCTTATGATTTTGTACAGTCCCCCCCCCCCCCATACACACACACGCACACCTTTTACGGAATTCCTAAATCCACCCTTGTGTAACTATTCGTAAGGGTAAACTTATAAACAGAAAAGAAGTAAGAGGATGTAGCTAACAGAAGACGGGGGGGGGGGGGGGGTTGGTAATACACCAGTTTTTTTTTTCTATTTCAGATCGTTCTGTCGTTTTATAGTTTATGTTATGTTGTGTATTCTTCACCAGCTACATGCAATTCATTCTTATATGACTGTAAGGCGATATTTCAGACACGACATTAAAGCAATATGCGTGTTCGTGAGGGTCTCAAGTGTTATGAGGTGCAACGTGAGGTAATATATACGAGAGCCTCGAACAAACAGACTCTGTATTAAAGTTAATAGAGCAAGCGACCTGTTGTGTTTTGTCTGTGTAGCATGTTGAGCATGATAGAAATGATGTGGTCCGATCCTGAGCTGTATTTCCTTCTCTCCTTGTTTTTCTTTATTACTTTGTGTTTAAATGGTGAGTTTCTTTTTTATTCTACATAATCATTTAATGAATAATGCATCGCTTGCAAGAAGACTTTAAGGGAGCTCATATTATGATATATAGATTACAGTCAACATGATCACCTGAACACATGAACATTGGTATGAGTTCTTGGAAGGGATTTTTCTTGTCTGTGGTTTGCTCTGTACGTGTTGGTGATATTGTGCTTCAGCTGGCAGTTGGACAGTAAAATTATTATCTGTAGTCGGCTCCGTGTTATCAAAAGATATAATCGATGTCAAATTTCCTTACCACACAGGCTGTCATTAACTTTCCTTGGAAATCAACCATACAATCGATTATAACTCTTCATAAAACAGGTCCGGGTTCGATGATTGTCTTAAAAATGACAGAAAATGCTGAATCATAGACATGAGATTTCGCTAGTAAACGGTATTGGTGAGGATAGACTTGCTTCTGCACTCCGTGATGTAACCGAGTCAGTTTTTTTTTTCCTCACCCTCAAACACAGCAGATGCAGTGAAGAACAGGCCGAGCAAATGCCGAGGTTGTGGACAAGAAAACTTACCAGCTGAGAACGAACTTTAGATGCAATCCACAGGCACTGCTCCAAAGTTGTGACAATACCTCGCGGAGACATTTTCTTTCTCGAGAGCCATGAAGAGCTGTGTCCGTTGACCAGTCTTGTGAGGACATATGTGTCTAATGTATTTCGCCCACTTGTCCTTTAGCTTTAATTTCTTTTCGTGTGCATTGTGTTCGCAAACACTTTGAATTTATGTCGGACATAAAGATTTTATCTCATTGCAGGATTACGACAATAAGCTTGAATATTATACAGCTGTATTCTAAAACAAAAACGTGCACACATACACATATAGGCCTATAAAACAGTTACATTGTGAAGGATATAGCAATGTGCTCGGGTGAAAACCACGATACCACAGCAAAATATGCTAGGAGTGACATTGCTATCTCCGATTAGAGTTTGTATTTGTTTCTGTATCCACATCTAGGTGCATGATCCAGAGCATAATTTCTACATTGATACCATGATTTATGTGTATGTAATGTACAGTAAACTTGCAATGTCAATACTTTTCTAATGTTGTAGGAAACAGGGTTATTTCCTACACTTCAGCAGTCATTTTGGACATGGGAATAGGAATACATCTCATCTACAGCAGCCATATCCGATTAAGTCCTCCAATCCCATACGGAGTCACACAGGTTGATAGGTAGGATACATCGTTCTTCATACGATACTGTAACTCCATCTCAGACAGTTATCATGATCACTATTGATTATGCGATGTGTAATATAAAAGTGCAAATATATGGAAATGCAAGATATGTACTAATAACATAATGTGATCGCTGCTGGCTTTCTTTTAAGTTTAGACAAAGTGTATCATGAATACTTACTCTATATGAATCTTACCATCGTGTTTACCAGTAGGCAACGCAGTCAACTCATGACAAAAATACGTCCCAGCGATGCGCTTCATAGCTACATGCAAGTCGGCAGTTTAAGTTGAAACATGACATCTAAATAAATCAAACGTACCTTATTGATTCGCTAACAGACGGTACAGGTAGATGGTTTGAGCAACTACGTGCTGCTGCACAGTGTGTTCGATAGTGTTAGTGAATATCTCTGCCATCACGTTCGTCGACAGCACTATGTTAATATGAGACTGCATAGATATCTTCGTCATTTTGTGTCCCGACAGCAATACCATAAAGCCATGAGTCATTATAGGCATCGTTATTTCAATTAACATGTCTTACCCGAAGCGCTATGCCTAATTCACACGTCATAAAGACAAAATCAGCACGTAGAGAAGACTATAGATGTTGGCATACTGTAAAACCAGAAACTTTCGCGAACTGAAAGAGTACACATTGTACTACATAAACGTGTATATTGTAGACACACACAAAAAAAAAATCGCGTGCATTTTACTCTCGCGAACCTTGGCTCCTCGCGGAATCACGAAAGTTTCATGCAGACTAAAATTTCCGGTTTTACAATATCTCTCCATGATGGTAAAATACTGGTCTCTAAGAGCAAGCCAGCTGTCACTTCCCTCCTATCTACAACCAGTTGTCTTGACCAGCGTTAAAATCCCACTGGCTTCTTATTAACTACAATCGCCTACCGTTATTATGTCCACCAGAGGGGCATGAAGTCTGAGGATAGTTAATCACGGGAAGATAATACCCTGTGTCTTGTATATATACCCTGAAAGGGGTACAAAAAAAAGTTCTCTCAGCAAACTCTGGTATTTCTCTTTATCTTGTCTCTAGTGAAAAATCTTCACAGCTGCAGTTTGATGTCCTTTTATCATGTTTATTGATTTAGATCTTGTTGTACTTAAGGTTTTCTAATCAATCGCAGCTTTTTCGTATTTTACATCTTGTCTGTACCGAAGGGTAGTCTTTGGAAGGCATGACTACGCACTAAATACATCTGTAACTCAATGTTCGAACAGTTATATCAAAGTGGCCGTTAAAGGCAGTGGTAGGTAACTGATGGTGCAACATCAATCGTGTTCAGCTAATCCATGGGAGCATACGATGTGCTTGGTATTGTCGGACAAGAGAAATGAAAGTAACATTAAGAATAATTCACTTGGTGTACAAAACAGGGTCGATGCTGCCATTGTTTGTTTGATTTTTTTTGTTTTGTTTCACTATTGCTGACGATTGTTTCGTGCCTACCACAGCCTTGTAGTCAATCATGGCTGGCATAAATATATTCTCTCGCGACAGAAACCCGTCAAAATTCAGCGGATTGTTTACTGAATGTGCTTTTATAATTTTATTGTATCTGCAGGTCCTACCATACTGTCTTTGAGTGTATGCACGTGCTCCTATTTTCGTGCCTTTGTATCTCTGTATGTTCCACTTTCATGTTTCTTTTAATCAACCCCTATTATCTTTTTATTTCTCTCACTCTCCCGATGGACCAAGTTTATACCAGATTATTAGCTTTTCAATAGGTTTCTCGCACTAACATTGATAAGATTTAGTTATTTGCATAGATACTTCAATTTCTATTTCCATTCATCAAAATCATTGCCGTATTCTTCAACACCATTGAGGCCTATCCAAGATAGTGTTTTAGGTTGTATTTGCTTACTTCAAAAATGTCTCTATTTGTAACCGTCTTCCGCAAAAATTGTATTATGTACATGTATCTATTTTTTTTTTTTTTTACAGTAATGTTCCGAAATTCGATGTGTTCGTTTTTATGTCATGCGAGTGTTTATATGTGAGACTTAAAATAGATCCCTGAATCAATGAAATCTAACTGAACCGCTCTATACTTGCGATTATTACATAACATTGCCGACTTCGAATGTGGTAACTTACCTATAGCATATTACTCACGACCATTGCTTCACATGCCACAGAATGTATCATACATCATTTGTGATTTGTATAGGGCCATTATGTATATTCGTGTGTGTATATATACAATGTATATATATATGTATATATATATATATATATATATATATATATATATATATATACATATATATATACATACGATATACATATCATGTACGTGTGTGTGTGTGTGTGTGTGTGTGCAATTATGCATATGCGCATACATGAGAGTATATTGCAATGTAATCAGTTGAAAGCGACAAGTTTCACAAAGTTCAGCTGAAATGATTGCATGATCTCACGCTCATGGAATAATACAATATATTGACTCAAACTTTATTGCGTATTTACAATTTGTTTACAATACATGTATAATTTCTCCAGTAATAACTGACTGATATCATATTAATATAGGGATTTTATTAGCTATGAGGGAATCTAACGTGAGGTCACGACACAATGTTATCTAGCTTTATAAACAATCTCGAATATGGGTTGATTACAGTACTGGTATATACACTTAGCTACGATCATTGAAAAGCAAGAACGTCAGACCGGTATACTAGGCAGTACCTTAATTCTTAGTGCACTCGTCAATTCAAATTACGCTGAGGTTGTTTCATACACTAATATTCAGATAAAGTCAGGTGTACCCTTATAAAAGGAATAGAATGATGACAATAATAATAATGACCGTAATTACGATAATAGCAATAATTTCAATAATAAACATATTTAGAATAAGAATACAATTATGGAATAGTAATAATGATAATAATGATAATATAGAAATAAGACTACCACATTAAGATACATGTGTACAAGATGAAAGGAACTCAACAGGTACATCCTTTATAATCGTTTGCAAAATTTGTTTACGCTGAGTAAAATCAATGATTTGTTCGAAAGAAAAAAAAAGCGCGACTTAAAGAATACCTTGCGTTTCATTTTCATGACCACGAGATTGAATAATTTGTTGGGAGTCATTTCAACACACATTCTCAAAAGGCAACTGACTACACTGTAAATATAAACATTTCGCTTGACGTTCTCTAACTAGTAACAAGCTCAACCTTTAAACCTCACTTTATCAAGTATGGATTGCAGCATCATGCGATGAACGGATATTAAGTTTTAAGATAGAACAACAGCAGGACAACAACTATTCAAGAATCCTTTTTACAGGGCGAATGAGCTTTTTCCGTATATTCGTTGCTTATACAGCAGCATAAAGAACCTCGTGTACGTATTTCAAAAGTAAACTATTTTTTTTTTTTCAGATTGACGGAACATAAGCGATCATCGTTTTGTTAAACAATCGTGTAGTACGTCTTTCGATTACTTTATCATATTACGGTCAAGTGCACTAAAGGTTACTTTCAGTTGAAAAGCAGAATTTGACAAATACTAGTACAAAAAAAAAGATGCACGAACGAAATGTAAAATATATGAAAGTTACTGATTCCAGACATTACAGAAATAATAATAATAATAATAATAATAATAATAATAATAATAATAATAATAATAATAATAATAATAATAATAATAATAATAATAATAATAATACAGGGTACTTATAATGCGCCAATTCCACATAGCTAACGTGCTCAAGGCGCAGTAGAATAAATAACTTATGAAATACAAAAATCCTTACAGAAACATGCACATGAAAATGAATGACACAATGATTATAATGAAAAAAAAAAATCATAATAAAATATAGTGTGGCGCTCCGACAAAATGAGTCATAAGTCGCACGGGGAGTTTTCCCGTAATGAGCCAAAAATGAAGGGGAAGCACTGCTCGGATCAATTTTTTTTTTTTTTATGACGGATTTTGATTCTTTGATGTTTTATCTATTTGTACAGAAAATTTCAGCGTGTAAAAATGAGTACAAGTGTCCCAAATCACAGTTTTTCTGAGACAATTTTTTCGGTTACATTTTTTTCGAACACTCGCCTTTGCGTTGCGTTTCGCACCTTTTGTTCTTGCCCGATCGAGACTCCGCCTCCGTTGCTAGGGCGTATGCTAATGAAGCATTGCTCTTGACCCCATTGAAGACAAGACAAAGCATGGTGCGCGCGGCGGCGTCGGCGGCCAAGCGGCGAGGGCTTTAGAATTACGCAATAATAGTGAGCTGACCAAGGCTATCGATTGCATGAACAGCGAGTTTCGTTTGATACATGCACCACATTCATGAAGTGGTGATTGATGTGACGCACAAATCGCGCTGAAAAAAATAATTTCAACCAACGATCACGCAAAATTTATGATACTTTATCAATGAGCTAATACATGATAACATATCGAACTTGAAACCTATCTATGCGTGTGTGTACTTTTACAACGGTTGGTTATTGGCCTCATTAATGAATTCATTCAAATAATCATAACTTTCGTTCCCTGGTATGTGACTTGCTGTTTAAAGTTCATCTTTGGAGATAAAGTAGGGCCTAAGTTGTCAATTATTCTCGTTTTTATAAACTCGACAATTCGTGTGATAATTCGCCAAATGTATGTAATGCGTACTATTATTTCCCTGGTTAATAAAACTTATTGCTCTATTTCTTATGATGGTTTGGGCCGTGACGGTATGGAGAGAAATCGGAAGAAAAACATTATTAATGCCCGAATAGCTCGTGTTCCCTTTGGAGGATATTCTGACTCTTGTCATCTGTGTATTTTTTTAGAAGTAGGACCTATTTGAGAAAGTGACAGAAAGCTGTGTCCCTACTCAAAAGTGTGCTTCTTCATTTTGTTTTGTTTTTTAATCAAAATGTTTGTAATGATAGCTGTTTGTCGTGTATTGCGTGTAGCTGACATGTGAGAGGTCAAGTCTGCAAAGAATTTGGCTAACAGCTTTGCGAAGTAGCAGCGCTAATTGCCCATTGAATTGCGTATTCTGAGGAATTCCGAATGAAAGAACTCGGACGACACTGTTCACGCCTTGTATCCCGAGTAAACCCCGCATCAACGAAGCCTTAAACAATGAAAGGTAAACTTCCTGCTATCAAGGGGTGGATAATCACGCAACCAGTATTCTTTCTTCGCCATTGATAGCAGAATCAATGACGTAATGGAGCAACAGTGTTGGAGGATCGGCATTATGTCTGCTAATATGTAAAAGATTTTTTCAGTCCCCTTTTGTGTTCAGAACCACAGTCACGGACGCTAACTTACTTTATCTCCTACAAGCTATCGTTACTATCTTAAAACGTGAATTTTATGAAAGGTTAAAAATGATCGCGGAATCAGTTCTTCTGCGTGACACCAGGCTTTTATAATAGCATACCAAGCTTAAATCGTTTACCTCTATAGAAAGGGCGGGGATACACACTTATCGCAATCATCCGGATTTGAGAGTGATACACTCTACTATCTTTCTTCATCTTTCCCCAGACAAAGACCATGGTAATTCAAAACAAACAAACAAACACACAAACAAGCAGTTGCATATCAGAACGTACAGAATTTTTGTATTTCATGTATACCATCTCTTGATGTATAGTAGGCATTTGTTGTCGTTTTTACAGCGTTTCCTAATAAATGCGAAAACCCAACACAACTTTTATCAAGGAGGGAAGGGAACTTAAATTTAAATATAACGTAGTTCACAGAAATCAGACATGTTGTAAACAGTAAATAAGGCAATCATATACATCCGCATTGCCGATTGTAATCTCTTACTTTGATAATCAAACATGATCGCCTGCATTTACGTGTTTTTTTTTTCTAATTTCTTGAACTTCGCCTCATTTTCTCTCTCTTTTTTTTTTTTGCAATTACTCGCAACATTTAAAAATCGTAACACAGTCTGCTATCCCACAACATAATGTTCCATTTGATTCGTCACTTATTGTTGGTCGGGTGACGCCAAATCTAGTGGAATCTCGAGCGATGATACATGGCATTTTGTTTGTTGGTTTTCGTCTCATAGCTCAAAAGAATTTTGACTACGATTACAGAGGTATCATTTACAAGACTTAACTATGGGTTACAGAAGTGATCATCAATTCAGTAAGGATTATAGTCAAGTCATGAATTCACCTTATGCCCATCATGTCTAATCGAACTACGACATTGTTGGGGTGTTCGCGCCTTTTTATTTTCATGGTTCAAATTAATTCTTGACATAATCAAAACAAATAATTCATTATATAATTTCTCAAAATACTCAAAAGATGGCCTAAGTCAAAACTTTCTACAAAGATTGCATACGGCAATCTTTACTGGCCTAAACAAGTTTTCTAGAGCTATCAGTTCCCCCTATGACGATGACTTGGATTGCGTTTTGAACTTGTATCGAACTACTTTCAAAACAGCTATTACCTTTATAGTTCGATTAATAAACCAGTCTTTTGAATTTATAACCAACATTCGTAATCGTAACCATACAGTAACATAATACTGTCAATAAAAGTTGGAAAATGTAAATGCTATAATAGTAGCGCAAAATAAATGAATAACGATTATCTTCATACATTCTAATTCCTAAGTGATGTCGCTACGAAAATGACACATGGTTTGGCGACTGCTTTAAGCAAATAAAAGTAAAAAGGAATGGGATATACTTCTAATGATAGTACCACGCCGTACAAGGCATTTCACTGTATTTGGGAACGTTTGGTTACGTTTCTGTGCGCTTTACGTACGGAAAATAAAAGGCAGATTGATACTATTAACATGCTAACACACAACGCATTCAAAATGTTTTTTGAAATACACCCTGTACAATATAATGTTTTAGTATACGGTTTGAAACTTTGAATTTGCGAGTCCTTTATAAAGTTATAACCAGGGATATTACATTATCAGCAGAAGTTAAAGTATTTAGGGATTCGGATTTGCGCAGAAGACTAACAGTGCTATATTTGGCGATCATTCGCAACAGAGACAATCCTCTTCAATAGATATCCAATGTAATTCTGTTTTCATGAATTGAAAGAGAAACGAAAAGAAGTCAACTTTTTAACTTCATTTAGCTTTCTCACCAATTGAACTTGATTTGATCTGTCATGCATGATATCGCTGTGTGTTCTATTAATTCTATTAAATCATTTAATCGGCGTGCTTGTTTTTATGCAGAACATCACAGGTAAGTTTAATTCATTGAAGTTCATAATGTTTGTACATATGGCGTGTTCGTTGTTTTGTATTTTCATGTTATAATATATCATGTGTCCATTATCTGATTCTGACCACGAAAATATGGCGACTGTTTAAATGCGGAGTATGTACTGGAAAACTATGATCCCCCCCCCCCATGATTTCTTCGTTTTTGGAACAACAAGCAATCTACAATCGGATGACCTTAAACATCTGGGAGGATTAATGTCAGCAAATTAACATTGTACTCTGGGGCAGATCCATGTATGCAATGAAAAACAAATAGTAATAGTTTAAATACAATGCGAGATTCAACGGGTAACCAATACAATGAGGATAAAAACAAGGGTAATGTGAGTATTTCTCCTGGTAAGGGTAACAATGCGGGCTGCTGAATTTTGCAATTTTTTTAACCGTGAAAGTTGAGATTGTGGTAACTGAAATAGGAGTGCATTACCAAAGTCAAGTCGGGATGATATAAGAGCATGAACTATTTTTTCTGTTGCTGAACGAGTTAAATACTTGCGAATAATGCCTAAATTGCGCAACTGATACCTCACGGATTTACAGACAGCAGAGATCTGAACAGACATGGACATTGTAGAATCAAATAATACTCCAAGATTTCTACACGATTTAGATGGAGCAATAACCACATCATTGTCAATCGTTAAAGAAGGAAGACTAACCTTGTCAAGTAGAACTTTGGAGCCAATAAATGATAACTCTGACTTTTCCTGATTTAACTTCAATGAATGCGAGCTCATCCACTTTTTGACATCATGGATACAAGCCTCAAGTTTCTGAATGATGTCAACGACATTGGTTTGGGTAGGTGGAAATGATGTATAATTATATCTGGATATCATCAGCATAACAATGATAGTTAAAAGAGTGACAATGCAAAATCTCTTTCAAACCAGTCACATAAATCGAGAAAAAGCGTTGGGCTCCCGACAGATCCTTGTGGGACACCACAGTCTAATGGAGCAGGATCAGATTTTGCATAACACAAACAACCTGAAACCTTTCAGATAAGTATGACTTGAACCACTCAAAAGCTTTACCATCAACACCTCATGTGCAGTTTACCCACTCAATAGTACCAGCAGTGATTTATTTCTACTACACAAGCAATGAATACCGTGACTACTTTGCGCTAAAATAGCTGGCTGTTAAAAGCAGAGATGTATGAAACAAATACGGACGACTCGTAGGCAACAGCATAATTATGAACAAATACGCCCATGTCATAAATGTTTTCAAGAGCCAATCCTACATGCTTTTCAAAGACACAATCCTTTCACAGACAAATCATCTTACCTCGATAGCTCGAACATTCATAATTGTTATAGTTGACAAAGAGTTGTTAAAAAAAAAATATTCTGTAACATGTTTCTCTGCCAATCGAGTGATTGTTGAAATGGAAGATTACCACTGGCAGTACAGTGCATTTGAAACCTCGTCCAGAAATGCTACAAAATCCCAATTAGTGCTACACTTTCGGCAACATCTGAAACAGTTTCATCATAAGATTAACTTGAATGGTATACAATAAGATATTAAGCGCTGGAGCAGCATGTAAAGTAATTTTTACTTAATGGATGTAGCTTGACATGCTATGTGAATAGGAGTTGATTCTTTTGTACAGTCATTCTTTCACCAGTCAACTACATTACAGTGGACCCTCCATTTGAGGCATATAATAGATTTTATATGAACACATTGAACAAAAATAGGGCTGCAACGTCACAATCAACTGTTTGTATACAATTTTTGCTTGCAACAACATCATGCAAAAACAGAATACCGTAGGTGATATTGTACAAACACCGTTGAAAACTTGTATGAAAGATATCATCAATATAGTGGTGTGGATAATAATGTGGCATTACATTTTTTATCAATTGCCATGTCAAGTCTGTATTTTAGGTATACGACGAGTTTTTTAGTGAATTTTGAGCGTCTCCTGATGTGTATGCATCTGTGTTATACTGAATAAGGAGTATAAATAACATCGTCCAAGAATTTGAGGTAATTGTGCATAATGTGCAAAATATGACACAATATAGTGATCACAACGAATTCCAACAGTCCAAGTGACAACAATTCAATTTATCATAAATCCTTGCATTGTTTTTAATTCAATTCATATTTATTTTCATTTTTATTTTCAACAGAGTATGCAAGGTATTATTGATTGGAACTGGGCATGAATTTGAATAATACACAAGAAGCAAAAAAAAAAAAATCATATCAATCAAAAACACATACACAAGATGAGTTCTCCCGATACGATAGTACACTCTGGCTAGGATAATGTTACCATTATAAATCATTTTGGGCATTGATAATAGGATTCATACTATCAATATGACCATACTAAAGTTACCCATGCATTTCACCATCGGGTCACTAATCCACGATGCTTTACCTACAACACTAAGGATATTCACAAAGTGTGGCGAAACTTATTTTACAAATATGTTGGTTACATGGAGCATTTATAACCATAGCGCCACAATGGAACTTTATTTCAAACCCTTCGATCTGACTATAAGTTTGATGACTGAATAAGAATTCACCTTATAAAGATTTGATATGAACTGATCTGATTTGGTTTGATTTGATTTATTCATCAAATGCATAAAAAAGGAATTATACTCTACATTGATAGTTAAAGGTATACAAATTCAACAATTATTTTCTGTTTTACTAGTAACTGTTTTCACTACACTCGTTGCCTATCAGATGTAGGCCTATATGGTCAGTCCATATCTGAACGATACCATGTAACGTTAACCTTTACAAATAAGGACTATGGATATAACGGGGTGTTTCATAAAGCTGTTCTTTAAGTTAAGAGTTAAGAACGACTTAAGAGCGACTGGTGATCAGATCTTGTGCTGAATTATGGAAATTTTGATAAGTATAGCATATCAGAACTGACCATCAGTCGTTCTTAAGTCTTTCGTAACTTTAAGAACAGCTTTATGAAACACCCCGGGAACATTATAATGGAGAATCAAATCATTGTTATTGTATCTTAAGATAAGATTCTATAGGTTTCTTGTTCAATGACATAACAATCAGAATCTTAATAATTTAGATCTTGGTGTTCATATCAATGTTTTATTCATCCTTCACTGAGGTATTATTATATTCTGGTACGAATATTACCATCTAAACAGACACTTTCAAGTTATTTGAATTAACGTGTCAGTAGCTGCAGCATACAATAATTATTTCCGTAGAAAATAGTCACTTTAGTATCCACAGACAAGGTTGACATATCTTATGTGGCATGGGTGAATCATATGAAGTTGAATTATGGTATTAATAAGTTATGATGGTATGGAACTGACGTTAAATGGAGTGTGAGTACATAACTGTATTGAAGATATTGTTATTGCAAACGATTGAACTGGAACATCATTATTCAAAAGAGAAATGCTCTGTTATGCAGCATTATAGACTATATATAATGCGGAACTACTGCGTGAAGAGCAGTCAAGCAATTACATTTCAGCGCAGCTTCTGACGGCGGCGAAAGATAGCGGTCCTTGGTTCAATAAAAAATGGTAGTTCTGCGCTTGATTCAAGATTGTTTTCCATGCACTATAACAAGCAAAGGGATAAGTTTATTCCTAGTGAACTTCATTTAAGTCTCCCGTGAAAAGATATCGCCAACGGTACTAATGTTCAACTATCCGCAACATAAGAGACTTCGACACACTAACCAGCAGACGTGTGCGTGGCGGGACGGAGCGACGTGCTGACTTCTACTTGCTCTGCTTTTAATACCAAAGAATCTCGTAAATCTGAAAAGGGTGCGTTACATGGGGTGTGTCGCACCATAGGGTCCCCTTTGGAGAGCTAATATGACAACTTTGACCCGCTGACAGGTTTGTCGGATCGAGCAAAACGTATACTCACGTTGTTTCATATATCTCGGTCTTTGGGTATCTGTGACCATGATGATGGAAAGGAGATACGACCTAGTTCTGCTACTAATATTGATTGTTTCTGCGCTCCATGGGACTGAAGGTAAGTGACGCTCCATATAGGTCTGCACTCACGTAAGTTCAACGTTTCAGGTTTCTAGCTAGTAATGTCACTGAAAGGTATTCGTAGATGTAAAACAAAAATGCAACGAGAATGCCGTCAGATATCATCAATGATAATTACTATACATGCCGTTATATAGGTTGGAAACATGAAACGTGACATTTCCGACATTTCATTTCATTTCAGACGGTGTAGTTTTTGATTAATATCACACACACACACACACACACACACACGCACACACAAAATCAACGGATGCCAAAGTGCACTTGATGAGAGAAGCGTATATGAATGGTATTGTTTGTTATACAGTATATCAATGCTGCGTGTTCTCAGTGTAATGGTATTTGAAATTTGTTTTCTGCTGAAACGTATCCAAAATAGTAAAATATGTCACTGCAAGGACACCTTGGATCAGAAAAATAATGGTATTGTTAAATCTATCAACCACAAGAACAAACATTGAAAAGTAAACTCTTGAGAAACCGAAATAATACCGATGTGCAAGAGTAATAAAAGCATGAAGATTATTGATTCAAAAGAAGCATAATACGTGAATTTATTTCTTACCCTGAAAGATATCAAATAATAAATAATATTAATATAAATAAATACCACATTGGTAGTTCCCAAACCAAGTGTATTTTGAAAATATAAACTTTACATTTCAAAGACAATAATTATTTTGTAAATGTAGACTTCACAATTTCTGAACCAATATCAGACTCATCATGTTTATGTGAAGATTATTTTGCATCTGTAAATGAGTTCTCACTTTTTTCATCCAACATTTGTTCACAAAATCAGCGAAACACTTCTTTGTTGGAGGTATCTGACATGTCTCAAGCCTCTGGATCAGACGATTATATTTCTCCCGAGTAGTCAAGGAATGCATTCATTTTTTTTTTTTCTGCTGTAATAAACCCTTTCCATCGTGAATGCGTCATTTAGTTTTTATTGTGAAAAAAAATAAGAATTGCAATAATCATTCCATTGTTTACAAACTTAAACCTCAGTATATTTCAAATCCCAGATGTTGATATTATTTCTCTTTTTACGTGTGGTAGAATAAAAGTCATATACAAAAGGCGTTATGCCTTTCTGACAAAGAACAGTATACTTATATTTTTCTGAACAATTCGAATTCCGGAAAAAAAAGAATCTACCTCATTGAGTGTAATCCATTTTCTGAATATATTTTCCATGAATTTGAAAAAGATAAACTTTGTTGTGAAGTTTTGGTAGATTTCTTGAAAGCAGTTGACACCATCGATCACAACACTCTTTATTAGGTATCTGGATTAATGGATTAAGGGACTGCCATTGCATGTAGCTCTAAAGCTACTTGCCCAACCGATAACCGTGTAAGGTCAATGGACATGATAGAGTTGAATCTAAACGCCTGAGGGTGAATATTGGTGTAACATGCACAAGGCTCGGTTCTTGGACATCTGCTTTTCTTGTTAGATGCTTATATTAATGTCAATTCTTAGAGGATTTTGCAAGTAATATTTGCTGATGATGTAGTTGACGTTTACACCAATAAAGATATGTCTACACTTTTTTTTTTACAATGAATAATGAAATTAGAATATTCAGTGAAGAGTACAAGTGTAACAGATCGTTCTCAAACTATTAAGAAAGAAAAAAAAAATGTATGATATTCCATACCAGAGGTATGAAACTATTGTCTTATACGCAGAAAGTTATGATGGCTTATAGGTTACTTGTCTTGATAGAAATGAGCTAATACCTCTCTGAAGGGATTCTAAATCATAAGTCCCTTCACTGGAAATACCATGTATCGAACAATTACATGTCACCTCTAAATTATTAAGAAATGTATAGGTGTTTTATCCAAATTCAAATGTATATTGCCTTCCGATATATTGGTCAATACAATTATTATGCAATAATCTTATTTCATCTCAAGTACTGCAATGGAATTTTGAGGAACACCATACAGAGTAGACGAAAAACAGATCATACACACTCCAGAAACGAGGTTTTCGCGCGGTATAAAGTAATAGTCACTGTACTTTTGCAAGTTCACCAGTATTTGTGCAATTTTGTATTTTGTTACACTTAATATTTTGTTGTTTATGTTAAAATTCCACAAGAAAAATGTTATTTTGCATGAGGTATTTAATAATAATATATTCCAGACTATTTCCTCATTTCATTCATGAATGTTCCGATTTAAGAAAACATCTGACGCATCCAACTTCGAGCTTACAGTCTATTCTTATCGTTGGTGTCAAGGAATGGAATTCTATTGATAGTGATTTCCAATCTATGTATAGTGCCACACTTTCCAGATTCAAAGCTGTATACATACACAGTGTATATAAAAAGATAGTATTGATGACTGACTATTATACACTAAACTCCCATTCTTTTTGTCTATTTTTTCTCCTCCTGTCTTCTATATGCATTTGTGCTGTGTGTTCTATTGCTATTGTCTCAATGTATGCATTTGCCTTTGCGAGAAATCAGCATGCGTTCACACTGAGACTAGGGAGGTGGGAAGAGACATAGGCGCATTGGAGCAGTATTGTGTCGTGTTCTCACATACTAACTACTATAGTAGTACATTATGACAGTGTGACCGCCTTGCCTGATTACAAAGAGCAGTGCTTAGGCAGTGGGAAATCCCAGGTGAAGTTTGAACCTTGTATGTCTTATTGAAAAAATGGCTTTACAATATACATGCGTAGGTAGGTGCAGGATAACAATCACAGGATAACAATCACAGAAACTTTTGGAAGTGATCATGCATGAAATACAATGTGGCTGTACAAAGTCAAGCAAAACGGAACATGCTGGATATAAATAGTTTTCAGTCGTTAGCTGGGAAACTGTAATGTGTATAGACTTACTTTGTTTGATAGATACTTTATTTTCTGCAAATCAATATATACATAAATTACATAATCATGAACATGGAAAACATACGGAAAACATACCAAGTATATTTGAAACAGAGTCGTTTGACTTGCATAAACAACGATATAAAGGGAAATTAATGATACAATATTACAGTACGCATGTCTATGCAGCTGGGATTACAATAACAATATAATATTTGAGAAGCGATAATGCAGAGGGCCGCCTGTGACGGAGAACCGTGATGTGCCTTGGTGAAACCAGGGTGGGGTGTAATAAAAGTGTCCATTTGGGACATGAGAGTTGGAGTTGGCAAACATGGCGTGAACAGTCGCAGTCATTCGGTGCTGATCCAAGAATGTTTTGTCGGTGTATGACAGTTGTTACGTCGGTGCTGACGGGTGTTCTGTTGGTGCATGACATGTGGGGAACATGTCCGGGAAATGAACGTACAAACAAGCCATCTTTTGGTAGTATTTCGGTGTTCGGTACATCGTTGTAATGATTGATGCCCGTTGGAGGTAGGTGCTTATGTGTATAGTGTTCGCACTCATGTGAGATGTGTACACAGCTACAGGATAGCGAACGTAACAGCGTCGTTCGTTCGTAGCGGTATTGTATACTGCGTGACATTGCACGGTATGTGTAATTGGGGGGGCGGCCGCCCCCCCAATCCAAAAAGTGGGGGGGGGGGGGCAAAACGCATTTTTGCCCCCCAAAAAGCCCCCCCCCCAAAAAAAAAAAAAAAATAATAATAAATAAATAAATAATAATAATAATAACAATGATAATACAAATAAATGAATAAACAAAGAAAATAAAATAAATATGTATATATATGAATAAAAGGGAAAAAATATGGCTACAAACGGCAGCTTTTGGACTGTAAAATGTCAAAATTTTCAAGCTCGCTCGCTTCGCTCGCTCGCATCCAGCAGTTGAGCCCGGTGCGCCTCCTTAATTTCTAAAGCGAAAAACATAGCTACGACGGCAGTTGTTGGACTCTAGAATGTCAAAATTTTCAATCTCGCTCGCTTCGCTCGCTCGCATTGAATCGTTATGCCATTTTCCTAATGTTGCTGATAGTAATTGCCAGTAGTTGCGCCCGATGCCCCCACCCCTTCATTTCCAAAGCGAAAGATAAATATAGCTACAAACGGGAGTTTTGGGACTGTAAAATGTCAAAATTTTCAAGCTCGCTCGCTTCGCTCGCTCGCATTGAATCGTTATGCCACTCTCCTAATGTTGCTGCCAGTAATTGCCAGCAGTTGCGTCCGATGCCCCCCCCCCCTTAATTTCCAAAGCGAAAGATATAGCTACAAACGGGAGTTTTGGGACTGTAAAATGTCAAAATTTTCAAGCTCGCTCTCTTTGCTCGCTCGCATTGAATCGTTATGCCATTCTCCTAATGTTGCTGCCAGTAATTGCCAGCAGTTGCGCCCGATGCGCCGCCCCATTAATTTCCAAAGTGAAAGATAAAGCTACAAACCCCAGTTTTGGGACTGTAGAATGCCAAAATTTTCATGTGCTCGCTTCGCTCGCTCGCATTGAATCGTTATGCCATTCTCCTAATGTTGCTGCCAATAATTGCCAGCAGTTGCACCCGATGCGCCCCCATTTATTTCAAAGCGAAATATGTAGCTACAATTAAAACTCCAGTTTTGGAACTGTAGAATATCAAAATTTTCAAGCTCGCTCGCTTCGCTTGCTCGCATTTTATTGTTATGCCATTCACCTTATGTTGCTGACAGTATATAATTTGTCGATCGTTTCACACCGTCATTCCATAATCCATGTAAGGAAAACTTACAATGTTCCTCAATGACTGCGTTGTTGAATGTATCACATTCCGTAATGTATTGTAGTCCCATTATTGCTCACGCACACACGCACAAGCATACCGACCGTCAAAATTACTTTATGGTTCCCCCCATGTTTCGACCCACCGTACGCCACTTTACATATGTATATAATAGATGTGTGCGTGTGTGTGTGTGTGTGTGTGTGTATGTGTATATTGTGTAACATATGCATGGTCTAATCTTGAGCCCCCTCCAATGTTTGCCCCCCCCCCCCCCCCCCAATCCAAAACTGCTTCCGGCGCGCCTGCTTCGAGGAAATTGGCCTCGAGATATACGAGTGTTTGTTCGGTCTGAATTGCTTAGACTATTCTCGTAGTTCGGTACGCAGTGGAGCGTACTGTAGTAGGAAGTTGCGTTAGCGACGTAGTCTTGAAATCTAGTCGGAAAGCTAGATGTGAATAAATCATGGCAGCCAAGCTCAAGTTCGATGCTGCAGAGTTTGTGAAAGACGTCACTCTTGGTAGATTGAGAGGGTTAGTGAAAGCCCAATTAATTGAGGTTGCAACTCATGTAGATGCTGATATCAGAGAGTGTAGTCGAAAGAAAGAAATCTTTGCAGTTCTGGTGAATTAAGAAGCTTGAACTGGGTGGTGTAGAATATGAACACACAGACCAGAGTGAGAGTACAGATGAGATTGAGAGTGCTGGTAGAAAAACTGCTCCAAGTACTACTACTATTACTAGACCTAGTGAGATGAGGGTAGATTCCACACAACTAGAACTGGCTAGATTGGAGTTAGAAAAAGAAAAAATGAAGGCAGAAAATCTGAGACTCGAACAAGAGTTAATGCAACGTCAAATTGAGTTGACCCAGGCCCAGGCCAGTAGCGTCCCAGGGGATAGGCCTAATGTTACTATGTCGAGACCAAAGACGCCCGATATTGCAAAAATGGCAAACACAGTCCCCCGCTTTGATGAAGAGGATGTAGACTCTTTCTTTTTCTCCTTTGAGAGAATAGCCAGGAATTTGGAGTGGGAGAAGAAATATTGGTCCATGATAGTACAACAAAAGCTCACAGGCAAGGCACATTCAGTAGTGTCTGCTCTCTCGGATGAGGAGGCAAATGACTATGACACAGTTAAGGAAGCAGTCCTTCTTGCCTATCAGTTAGTCCCAGAAGCCTACAGGCAAAAGTTTCGAGGATATAGGAGAGGTTCGAGACAGACCTACGTAGAGTTTCAGAGAGAAAAACAAATTCTGTTTGATCGATGGGTTCGATCAGTGAAAGTAGATCTCATTTATGACAATTTGAGAGAGATAGTGTTGATGGAGGAGTTCAAGAAATCGACACCTCCAGATTTGAGAACATATTTGGGAGATCGAAGAGTACATGATGTAAAGAGTGCAGCAGTCACCGCTGACCAGTATGAGTTGACACATAAGGTGAAAACAAAAAGTCCTGAGGGGAAGAGGAAGTTTGATCAGTTGAGAAATCCTGACACTCAAAAGTGGCACGGTAGTCATAGTGAACGCAGGGATAAAGTAAAGACTGAATCACAGAAAGAGCGACCAAAATCGCCACGGCCTCAATACAAAGAAATGAGATGCTTTTTCTGTGGGAAAACAGGTCACATTAAGTCCGAGTGTAGGCGATTGCTGGAACAAAATGAAGCAAAAGAAAAACAAAAGCAAAGAGCAACACATGGTTTAGTCCATGCAGACACACGTCCACAGAACAGTTCAAATGCTAAAACAAAAGAGAAACAGTACCAAGCAGCCACCAATGGTTTTGTTAAGTCAAGTGTAAGTGATGAACAGCGTCATCCAAATGTTGTGAAAAGCAGTGTCTCAAAAATGACAGATACGCGTTCAAGTGGTCGTGTAGATGAAAAGTACAAGGACTTCATTTCCAAGGGTATAGTTACCATTGCTGAAGTTAGAGTACCGGTTGTCATCCTTCGTGATACTGGAGCTACACAGTCCCTCATGGTAGGAGATGTGAAGAGTATGCCCATAGACTGTAACACGGGTAGGAAAGTACTGATACATGATGTCAACGGAGGAACTCAGGCGGTCCCTCTTTTCCGAGTTAATTTGGATAGTGGACTGATTTCAGGGGAAGTGATTGTGGGAATTGTTCCATTTCTCCCTATAGATGGAGTTTCCTTTTTGCTTGGTAATGACCTTGCAGGAGGTCAAGTGAGTGTCCTTCCGGTTGTTTCCGAAGTCCCAGTGTACGAGCAGGAAACTGAAAAACTTGTCGATGAATTTCCAGAAGTATTTCCAACATGTGCTATCACAAGGTTTCGAGCAAGGGAAGCAGAGCGTGAGAGAAAGGAGTCTGAAAGTGAAATTTCTCTTGATGACACATTCTTTGGAAAGGTGACTAGTGAAGATGAAAGAGAACAAAGTTGGGAAGAAGGTGTGTTCAGTCAGCCAGCTTTAATCAAATCACAGATGGAAGATGAGGAGTTGTTGAAGTTGAGAGAGGGTGCATTGACTGTAGATGAGGCGAAGGGAGTACCAGAATGTTTCTATGTAAAGTCTGGTGTTTTGATGAGGAAATGGCGTCCTCCAGATCGTCCCGCAGATGAGGACTGGACGATTGTCGACCAGATAGTTGTTCCTCCGCCGTATCGAAAGGAAATTCTACGTCTTGCACATGAAATTCCAATGGCCGGACACATGGGTGTCAAGAAGACTTTGTGTAGAATCAGAACTCACTTCTTCTGGCCCAAGATGAGAAAGGATGTGTCTGAATTTTGTCGAACGTGTCATGAATGTCAAGTGGTAGGAAAACCACAACATGCCATTAGACCTGCGCCTTTGATTCCTATTCCGGCTTTTGAGGAGTTATTTAGCCGTGTGATGGTAGAAGAAGGAGGTGCAGTTGTGAGTGAGAGTGTCCTACACAGTGCTGGGAAAAGTGCAGAAGAGTTTGAATCTGATGCTCCAGATTCTCAGAGTGTGAGTTTCAAGTCAGGAATGATTCCGCGAGTAGAGAACTCAAAGGCACTAGAAAATCCATAGTTATTGCTCAGTCATATGTCAGATTCGGAGAGGCAAGATGTTGTCGACATCTTCCAGGAATTTCCGAAGGTTTGCAGTGATAAATTGGGCTGTGCAAAAGACACTGTTCATACGGTAGATGTTGGTGACAATGCACCTATAAAGCAGCATCCATATCGGATTCATCCTGCTAAGAGAGAAAAGGTGGATAGGGAGATAGATTTCATGCTTGCAAATGGAATCATAGAGCCTAGTAACTCAAACTGGAGTTCCCCAGTAGTGCTAGTCCCAAAGGCAGACGGAACGTCCAGGTTTTGTATCGATTACAGGAAGGTCAATACCGTAACCAAGACTGATTCGTTTCCGCTTCCTTTGATTGAGGAATGTATTGAATGGGTAGGAAGTGCTGAGTATGTCAGCAAATTGGATTTGATGAAAGGGTATTGGCAGGTGCCATTAGACAAGGATGCCAGAGAGATCTCGGCGTTTGTCACGCCCTCCGGGTTATACCAGTGTCGTGTTATGCCCTTCGGGATGAAGAATTCCCCCGCAACTTTTCAACGGATGATGAATCGAGTTATTGTTGGTCATGATAACTGTGTTGTCTACATAGACGATGTGTTGGTTTTCAGCAATACGTGGGAGGAGCATGTTGCTCATCTTCGAGAGCTGTTCCGGAGGTTGTCACATGCCGGACTCGTGGTGAATCCGGCCAAATGCGAGTTTGGGAAAGCTTGTGTGACCTACCTAGGTCACAAGGTAGGTCGAGGAAGCGTCGCACCACGAGATGCCAAGGTCCGAGCCATCGTGGACTTCTCAGTGCCGGCATCCAAACGGGAGCTTCAGCGCTCTTTGGGAATGTGCGGATTCTACCGGAGATTCGTCCCCAACTTCAGTCACCTGGTGGTGCCCTTGACGGACCTGTTGAAAAAGGGTACAACGTTCCAGTGGTCGGCGAGCTGCCAGGATGCGTTCCAGAAGCTGAAGGCCGTCCTCATGAACGATCTCGTGCTCATCGCACCGAACTTCGAGAGGAGCTTCCAGCTAGCTACGGATGCTAGTGACCGAGGAGTAGGAGCCGTGCTACTTCAGGATGACGACAACGGACACAGCAAACCCGTGTGTTTCTTCTCCAAAAAACTGAATCGCCATGAGCAAAAGTATTCAACTGTGGAGAAGGAATGCCTCAGTGTCGTTCTAGCGGTGCAACATTTCGAAGCGTATTTGGACGGTGGTAGAGACATCGTGGTGTACACTGACCATAACCCATTGACATTCTTAGAACGCTTCAAGCACAAGAATCAGCGTCTCTTCCGTTGGAGTTTGATTCTCCAACCGTACCCACTGAGAATTGTGCACATAGCAGGAAAGGACAACAAATTAGCAGACGCTTTGTCGCGAGTTTGAAACTGTGCGCGCGCTGATAATGTTGCCGAACGATAATTATATCAAATCTACAGTGAAACCTACATCAAGCTGAACATTTCAAACAGTACTCAAAACAGACAAGAAACTGATGTTGATTTTTTTTTTGTATATGACAAAGTATGTCTGTGTTTATGTATTTTCGTTCAGTTTTCTTCCTTTCCCAAGGATCTGTGAAGGAAGAAATTGTATTTATGTTAATCATGTTTGTTTCAAACGAAAATAGTATATGTGAGTGATGCTAGGAAATATGAGAAAGTACTAGTACACGATATTGTGTCTTTATAAGGAGACATCACTTTAATTTTTTTTTTGATGTGTTACTCGCCAAGCATTATATGATATTTTGAAAACCCAACATTACAGGAAGCGCCAGGATACAATATCTGTGATGTGTAAGATTACAATGAAAGTTGTGCTTCAGTTGCACACTTCTACATGTGTTGTGATTTCATTCAATGTACCAAAGAGTCAAAAGATTCAGATTTGTATGTATACCGATACGTTACCGAGTTAATGCTAGCAAATGCAAAAACAGTATAGCAAAACACATCCGGGTAGTCACAGGAAAACTGTTGATTAAAATTAGAGTTTTATGTCAACCGATCTGTGTTAAAACAAAAGAATTTGTGTTGTTTTGTATAAATGAAAAAGTGTTGAGTGATAGTGAGGCATAAAGAAGCCAAGATGTTATAATGTCACTTTTGTAAATTAATAACCTGTATATGTATTTCGTTACAGAGTGACAGCGTCACATTTGTGTGTCGAGTATGATCTCGATATATTCCAGAGTTTGCACATATATTACAACATCTTATCGCGTGACAGTACATATGTGTGAAGGGACAAAGAGAAATGTCCGATGGTTAAAATTTTGTTGTTTTGGTTAACTTATGACGCAGAGTTGACATAAGTTTAAGATGTATTAGCAAGTACATTGAGTAGATGTACACATGTGTCATAGTGTTTAAATACGATGCTGTTATAATCAAGAGATGTGTGCTGTTACCTCATTCAGTGAAACTCCAGTGAAAGTTTGTGTTGGAGAAACAGACATATCTTTGCAACAGTCAGATCAATTGCAGGAAGAAAGTGTATGTTTGGTTTCCACATTTAAAGATGAAGTGTATGTGTTGCCAAAAACAAAATACTATTCATGCCTGAAGTTATGTAAGTTTATTGGTCAAGTATGCGAGGATATATTTACAATCGCGATTACCAGAAAGCACAGTCTCAGTCAAAATATTGATACTACTGGAGAAATGATTGATTACATTTGGTGTAATCTTTCCAGATTATGTGCACCCGTATGTGCACCCGTTGAAAAACAGTTTCACATGTGTATTACTGTAGACACATTTCGTAATTTGTGTATTTACATGTTTTGTAGGGGGCTTGTCAAGTTTTCATATACATGTGTATTGTTCCAAAAGGGGACAATTGATGCCGGAGTTATCTGATTCTGATTTGGCTCAAAATCAGTAATCATAAGTGTAGTATGCTAGGTGAGGTTGTGAGAAAACAACACAAAACTATTTGAGTTTGTAATCGTGTAAGCTGAATAGTACGCACGAACAGTGAAGCAAGCCTTACAACGAAGGTGTTTATAGTCGAAAAGTTACATTCATAACTTTCCTCTTGTTGGGGGGAGGTGTGACGGAGAACCGTGATGTGCCTTGGTGAAACCAGGGTGGGGTGTAATAAAAGTGTCCATTCGGGACATGAGAGTTGGAGTTGGCAAACATGGCGTGAACAGTCGCAGTCATTCGGTGCTGTTCCAAGAATGTTTTGTCGGTGTATGACAGTTGTTATGTCGGTGCTGACGGGTGTTCTGTTGGTGCATGACACCGCCATTGTAAGCATTGCTTGAAAAGATGGCAGGCCCGAGGAAAAAGTAGGGACGTATTAAATTCGTAACAATACAAATTCTGATGCGAAGAGAGCAGGGGAAAATAAACTCTGATGTGTGATGGTGGTGAATGTGCGTGAAAGTGCTTGAAAGTGCACAGGGGCAGATAGGCTGGAAATTAGAATAATAATACTTCTTTTGGTTTATCACGTTATTGAGGGAACAGCTCCTGATTACAATGTTTGTTTGTTTCGTCAATACCAACCTTCACGAACTCTTCGATCCTCAACTTCAGGTCTCTTACATATTCCGTTTTCTAGGAAATCTTGGGGGGAACGAGCTTTTGCTCACGCTGAACCAACACTGTGGAATTCACTTCCTCGTGAGCTGAAAGACTCCAGCTCTATAACATCTTTCAGGAATAATTTAAAATCCTATTTGTTTAGCAGTGCATTTTGAAGACCAGTGTCTTTTGAAGACAGACTTTCATGTCTTTTTTTTTTCTGCTTCTTCATCTTCTTCTATTACGGTAATGTACTTGTATCTTCAGCCTGTTTGCTTTGATGTACAATTGTAAAGCGCCTTGAGCATTTAATCAAAGTGGAGAACGGCGCTATAGAAATTGTAGGTATTATTATTATTATTATTAAAATTTGATATTCATATGGCGTACATTTTACATGAGAGTGGATCAATACGTCAACAAAATAGTTATATAATCTGATTAATTTGTAGGATCAAATTTCTTTTACATGGATACGAGTCATAAGAAAATCATTGGCAAGTGTTTTGTTGAAGAGGAGGGAGGTGAAAATGAGGAGCAGTGTAAAGCCCTTGGCTATTTTGACTCTTCCCAGGCCCAAGGAATGTACCCCCCCCCCCATAATTTCTGTATCATTATGATGTATCACTGTCCTGTTTGGCACATGCTTAGAGGTTAGAGCGAATCAATTAGCATGCATACTAAAAGGATTATAACTATTCTGTGATAGCTGTAGACCTATATTTATGCATGCATACAATGACACAACATTAGATGATACTTTGTTCAAATTTCCATCATGTAGCCTCAGTGGTAAACACTGCCCCCAATGTTTGGGGATGGAAAGGAGAAGACATCCGGCTGCGATGTGACATCCAGGAGGAACCTTTCGCTGTTTTCTGGGTCATGGAGGGTACAAGTATGTCGCAGCAACAGCGGAAGATGACGATGGCTAGCTTCATCGATGGGAACTTCGATAGCGTAGATGAACGGTTCGACATCGACAAAAACTTCAGCCTAGTCATCACCGATCTAATGGTAGCCGATGAGGGTCGTTACTACTGCCAGGTGGTGCTTCAGAATCTTGAAAACTTTGAAAATTCCACCTTCTTGACGATTAGCTGTAAGTAATATTTTCTCTCTATTTTATAGATTCAATATCCGACCAGGTTTTTTAATCACAACATCGAATCCTTTTCACTAAAACAAGTTTACTAGTCAGCATTCATCATGAGGTGTATGAGCAATTATGCTGGTACATATTATATCATAAAAGGGCAGGGGTGGCACTTGCCCCCCCCCCCCAAACAAAATGTTGGGGGGGGGGGGGGGGGGGGCAAAACGAGTTTTTGCCCCCCCCCCCCCCAAAGTGCCCCCTCTAACAAATAATTAATCACTGATTTAAAGACCAAAATGAACAATAAAGGCATTTTTCTTGTCTAAATGTTGTAATTTCATAACTGAAAATGCAAAAATTTTCGCCCCTTACGGGGCGAAAATTATAATACACTAACAACATACATTATTGTATCTATACACTAATAGTAACTTATGAGTAAATTTAGTGTGTAGATGGTAGCCTCGTGTCCTCGAGTGTGCCCGCTGAAACATACCTTTAGTAAACCTTACATTTTTCTTTTCTTCTCTGCTTTCTAGCAGTATAAGAATATGTTTTATTGTTCGAACGATGCGATCACGTTTAAGCTTTTCATGAATACATTTCAGATAAATTGCAAAGTGAAAGTGGCTCGCTCGTTCTGCCCGTACTTATAGTAAAATGAAAAGTTTTCATAAGTTATTATCATAGTCCTTCGCAGTGATTTCTTGTACTATTCTTTTACTCAGAAATTTAATTTAAAATGCTCTATAAAAGCGACTTTTATAGTCTGTTTTTACAAAAAGTCCCTACCCTGGGAGGGGGTATCCCCCTCCCACACCCTCCCCCGCTCGGTCGCTTCGCTCCCTCGACGAGGATCTCACACCATCACAAAATATACCCCCGTATGTTAAGATCATGGTCCTTCCAACGGATTTTTTTCAATATGTTAATTCCCTAGAAATTTGCTTTTAAATGTTCTATAAACGCGACTTTTATACTCTGTTTTTACAAAAAGTCCCTACCGTGGGAGGGGGTATCCCCCCTCCCACACCCCCCCCCCCTCGCTCGCTTCGCTCTCTCGCCGAGGATCTCGCACCATCACATTATTAATGTACTCCCGTATGTTATGATCATAGTCCTTCCAACTGATTTTTTTCAATATGTTAATTCCCTAGAAATTTGCTTAAATTCTCTATAAACGCGACTTTTATACTCTGTTTTTACAAAAAATCCCCCCGCTCGGTCGCTTCGCTCCCTCGCTGAGGATGTCACACCATCACATTATTATGTACTCCCGTATGCAATAATCATAGTCCTTCGCACTGATTATATTTCACTATGTTTAATTCCTTAGAAATTTGCTTTTAAATGGTCTATAAACGCGACTTTTGTACCCTGTTTTACAAAAGCTCCCTAAAGTGTGTGTGTGTGGGGGGGGGGGGGGGGGATCCCCCTTTCCACCCCCCCCCCCCCCCCCCGCTCACTCGCTTCGCTCCCGCGCCGAGGATCTCACATCGTCACAATGTGCCCCCGCTGAGATTTTGCCCCCCCCCCCAAAAAAAAAAAAAAAAAAAAAAAAAACAGAAGTGTTCCGGCGCGCTTGATATCATATATTATATCAGAAGATACTCGCACCTGTAGCAGAAATGTAAACATTCAAGCATACCGAAGACAAGCCGAGTACCTTTGGCAATCATGGCAAGAGACATAGAGTCGTAAGTGTGCCATGTATGCTTTACATTTTGTTAACACTAGTCAGCTTAATCATTGTCTTAGCATATTTCGTCTCATTTTCGTCTCACTTTAGTCTCATTACTTTGTAATATAGCGAACTATATCGTAAAAGCCTAACTGTCCTCATTTCCACGAAAGGGACGAAAATAATCCTTGAAAAACTGGTTTATTCATTTGCTGGGTACAGATTCGAATTCGGATACAAAGTGATTATCATTTTGTGCATAATTTTCCACTTTCCCAGCGATGCCATCAAAACATGTCATTGAGGAATGCGGTGGTGAAAGTCAGCCAAGTCAAAGCCGGTGTACATACCAGACTCCCTCCAACACCCATTCTTTAAATCTTACATGCGTCGTGAGTGGATTCAAACCTAACGTTTCTGTGCTGTGGACTGATATGACTGAGGAGTCGGGAAAGAGACTGAGCTCTGTGGTTTCATACCAGACAATACTACCTGACGAAACATACGAGAGGTTCGAGACAATCACTGTTTCAGCCACACACCGGACGGAGCAAACTTTCAGATGCACCGCTACTGGAGAAGCGTTGAATGGAACGTCGACGGCAGAAATTACCACGCTTCCCATACCACGAGGTTTCTTGAAAAAACATAATAATATGTATAAACACAAAACCACGTCAAATTTCGGTACATTAAAGTGTAGAGAGAGAAAAAAAAAAACTATTCGCAGTGTTTACCTGAAAGATGTGAATAGTCAACATGTGCATACCTGTTGTATAAAAGTAATCATCCATTTTCTGGCATCCATTTTCTTTACATAAGAATTTACTGTCCTCTAAATCTAGAAATGAGTGTTTATTCGTGTTTGTTTTAAATTTCAGGAAACCGTGGTAGTTCGGGCCTCATCATTGGCCTAGTCATTGGTGTACCTGTTGCCCTAGCCATCATAATTCTCCTTGTTGGAAAGTTTCTGCAAAGATACCATCCGGAATACCTTCCTCAAAAAGGTGTCTTTTTTCATTGTTTATATGCATTTATTGATTTTTTGTCTCTCCTGCGTAGAGGAAGCGAGTCATAGGCGTCATTAATCCGTGGTCGTCGTCGTCGTCGGCGACGGCGGAAGCAGCTGAGTCTCCAACAATTTGGTGTACTCTAAATATTAAACATTTGCAATATGCAGGCGTGCAGACAAGTTTGCCTGGTTTGTTCGTTCGTTTGTTTGTTTGCTCGTTCGTTTTGTTTTGTTTTTGGGGTGACTGCTTACCAAATTGATCTGCCTTTCATAAAACCAATGAAAAGGAGTGGGCTATAACGGTTGATTGTAAAATAGCTCTTCGAACCTGTCGAACGGTCGTAATGATATAACATAGATATTGTGCTCATTGACCAGTTCTGCATTTTTTTTCATCTTAATGTTAGATGAGTGCCAATACATCTACGTAGATCTACATATCTATCATGTCAATCATAAAAACGTACATTGGAAAATGATTAGCAGTTTTACAATGCTTCTGTGTCCATTGTCAATGTTGTATTTCACAGGATGTGGCTGGAATCCCTGCTGGCGGACACCACACCAACCTTGGCGATTTGACGAGGAAGAACAATTCATGCCGAGTATGAGAAACATGAAATAATCGTCATGTGTTCATGTATAAAAATGGAGATCCATCTTATCATATCACGGAGAGTGAATTCATATTCTAAACATTATCTATTTCATATGACACTGTATGATGACGGGAGTTTTTTTTTTGTGGAGAAGTATAGTTGTAGAGGTATTCTTTTTTTATTTTTTTTTTGTGCTGTCCCTCCATGAATCAGATCGTATGCTCTATCTGTACTATTATGAAACACAAAGTGAAGAGAAGGGACTAAGGTGGGATTTGAACCAGTGTCACTTACCATGCTTACTGCTTCATGCACCGGGCACAGGCATTACCACCTGACAGAGGCCATATTATGACAGTTACAAGATGGTGTTCAGTGCCGTGCCGCCCCCCCCCTTATTTTTGTTAAAACAAAAACAAAAAAAGAAAACGAAAAAATCGGGGAGGGATGCCTGCGCCGACTACTCCCCTCCCCCCCCCCCCCCCTTGCGTCGCGGCGCCTCCCTATACGGAATTCCTGGATCCGTCCCTGTTGCTTGAACAAATCACCAACATAAAAAAAAATAACAGCACGAAAAGAAAATCTCTTGAACTACACAATTTAATCGAACATCAACGCATCACCGCCATAAACTGGCTTTAGCCAAACCAACCTGTATTAGTAAATTCTTAAAAAAGACACAGGAAAAGGTAACTTTTGACTTAAAGAAATTTGCGCATTTTTTTTTCTCATTTTTCTTAAAGATCAATGAAAGCGTAACAAAAATCACATGGATTCGTAAATCACGTTGACTAAGTAAAATCATCGATAGCTGTCGTTGCTGTAAGACATTCTATTTTGTAATGGAATAGGGATTTTCTACAAATTCTTGATCGTATTTAAATCTATCTATCTATCTATCTATTTATCTATCTATCTATCTATCTATTTCTCTCCTTCCACTCTCTTCCTTTCTCTGTATTATTATCATATTATATATATATATATAAACCATATATAATCACTATATGTTTTGAATATTTTCTCTCTTTCTTTGTTTTGATCCTCTTTCAAGATCCGTCATCCGGCTCACTATCTCTTACAGAGAAACAAGTACAGCAATGCAAAGAAGAGCTGAAAGCGTACTACCGTTTGTCACGACGCAAGGTCATGGTGGATCCACTCAACTTTATGGAACGTGTTGAATTAGATGAAATCTATACCAATTTGAGTCTAATAGACAAAAGTAGCATGCGTAGCACACCATTAACATACGACGATCTTTTGTCCAGCGATGAGAATGGAAATCTTTCCAAGCGCCTTCTGGTCCAGGGTGAAGGGGGTGCCGGCAAAACAACACTTTGCGCTAAGATCGCCTGGGACTGGTGCCAGGAACGGATTCTCCAGGATCTGGACATGGTGATCGTAATCCCTCTTCGAGATATCACAGACGTCAAAAGTGTCGGCGGCATTGTAAAAAGTCATCTTTCTGATTCAAATAAAGCGATGACAAATCAGATAGACGACTACATTTCAAAACATCTAAATAAGATTCTTCTTATATTTGATGGGTTTGACGAGTTCAACGGGAAATTAAGTGAAAAGAACAGCAGTGAGATCATTCGGATTCTGGGATGCGAGCAATACAAATCATGCAAAGTAATAGTGACCACACGACCGTGGAGAGCAAATGAAATCAGGATGGAAAAGAGTCTTGCCGAAGCTTACACTTTTATTACCGTCGAGGGTTTTAACAAGGAAAATGTATCAACTTATGTAAGGAGGTACTTTCGGATAAGAGAAAAGGACGCTCTTGCAGAAAGCTTGATCAGTTTTATGGAGGAAAATGATGTCATCCGGTCGAACATGGCCCCGTTCCCCATTTACTGTGCAATGCTTTGTCTCATGTGGAATGACTTCAGTGACGAGAGACGAAAAGAAATGCAAAAATTGAAAACTTTCTCTAAAATATTTGGAGAAATGATTAGTTTTCTAAAAGAACACTATGCATCGAAAATATGCGAAAATTCACATAGGCCTTTTTGTAATGCTGTTGCCCATTTGGAAGAAGCTGACAGGGCAATTCAAGACATAAGTGAGATAGCGCTAAACGGTTTATTTGATAGGAATCTCTCATTCCCTGAAGAACAATTCAGCGAGTGTCGGGATGCCATGGAAACGTGCTGCAGAGTCGGAGTTTTGACAGTTGAGCAAGATGTAATCAGTAGTAAGCGTCGGCGTGATGTCAGCGTTCCGTCCTTTGTAGTGACAACGGTTTCGTTTCCTCACAAATTGTTTCAAGAATATGTTGCAGGATTATATATCGCAGATGTATACGCCAGTGATACCGCCAAGTACGACCGGCTAAAAGACAAACTTCTTCCTCGTTTTGAGGAGTTCCGCTACCTTTTCTACTTCTCCTCAGCTTCGCGGAATGAGCTTGGTCTTGATATCATCAATGGGATGATAAACTATCCTCCGAATAACCTTACATCTTATTCCGTACCTGGTTCCTTACTTGGAAAAGAGCATGAAATACGTGATTTCTGCGTTGATGTTGCGTTTGAATGTCACACTGAGGAGGCCATCAGAGCAGTGGGAAAACGATGGGAAAACTACGAGCTGTCATCAAGTACTACTATGTCAGAACATACGAATGCAGGGGTTGTATTTATGGTGTACTGTAACCAAGTGGTGAGTGATACAGCTTGGATGTCGATTAGTCCAGCCACAGAAATATTGTGTTTTTTGTGTAGAATATCTTGTAGTGAAGACGTCCCTCTTTCTCTGTGTGACTTGAGTGCAAACTCGTCAAGTTCCTTCGTTATACATGTATTTACAGTTGTTTTAAAACCTCACGCTGATTGTGGAAAATTGTTTTCATAAGCGAAGTTGAGTAAAAGTTTAACAGGCTATTAAAAATAATTGTGTTATGGTCTGAATATATTCCTCCCTTTAAAAACATTTATTAGTGAATTATGATAGGAAATAAATGCATAAAATTCATTAATTTGCTACTATTTTATCAGCTGCAAAACAACTGCATGTACACTTTGCAAACCGTCACTGTGCAGGTGATTATTACGTCACTACAATGAAATATTGTTCGTTCCCATTAATAGCTATCGTTATCTACATCCGTAAAGAACTGCGGGAGAAGTATGTCACGTGACTTGGCGGAGGGTATGTGTTCCAGTAGTGTGCTGCGCGAGGTATCGATGTGGATCTCACGATTTCACACCGACTTCTACAAGATCCTCGGTGAAAAGGCTTCGAATTGTCAGGTAATGCCTTAAAGGTACCAAATTAAATCAATTCATCTGGACTTACTGTTTTAATTCCGAGAACGGTTTCACGTCCGATCCTGGACTCTTCATCAGCTCGTGTGATACAAATGATTCTGTGTGAAGTCCAGCAGATAAACAAGACACCATCACATTGATGCGTACATATACACTCATACACACAACACACACTAACACACACATACAGTATACATAAGGATAGAATAGAGGATAGATAAAAAAAAAAGAACATTGTCAACTCAGTCATGGCTAACTGATAAAAAAGAGCATTCCAATAATAGTCGGGTACCTAAGGGGGGGGGGGGGGGGTCACCGTGCACCCCCCCCCCCCAGGACTCCTCGAAACTTACATTTTCAGGATCCTCATGACATACCAAAACATAATCAAGATGTTAACAGGAACGAAAAGTGGCTGTTCTAGGTGAAATTTAATGTATTCTATTGTTTTTCATAATTTCTTATGTATTTCTTTGTTTTTCAACTTTTTCAAATTTTGTTTTTTCTTTGTTTTTCTATTGGAAATTGTCACTGATCACTTTTGTACCATAATTAGCACAAAACTAATCAATGAAAGTGATTAATTGTAAAAATAATCAGGTTTTCATGACTTTCATGACAGAGCACCTGTTTTCCATAGGAAATGTACAAATAAGCCCAAAATTGTGCCCGTTTTGGGACGACATTCCGTTACAAAAATGGGCGTGACTTCGCAAAAGTATGCGGGGAAGTTGCAAATTTGGTCTCAAAAGTTGCGTGAGATTTGAACAAAACAAAGTCAAGTAAGTTTTGAGGAGTCCTGGGGGTGCATGGTGACCCCCCCCCCCCCTTAGGTACCCTACTATGTAGGCCCTACATGTAAAGCACATACATACACACATAAGGACGGGGGGGGGGGGGATCCGCCACCCCCCCCCCCCTCAAAGTTTCGCGCTATAAATCTGTCGCGAGGCTTCTTGACTTTGTTTGGTCAAGTCTCGCACAACTTTTGAGACCAAATTTGCAACATCCGCGTATACTTTTGCGAAGTCACGCCCATTATTGTAACGGTATGTCTCCCCAAAACGGGCACAATTTTGTGATTTTGTGTACATTTCCTATGGAAAACAGGTGCTCTGTCATGAAGGTCATGGAATCCTGATTATTTTTACAATCAATCACTTTCATTGATTAGTTTTGTGCTAATTATGGTAGAAAAGTGGTCAGTGTCAATTTCCAATAGAAAAACAAAGAACAAACAAAAGTTGAAAAAGTTGAAAAACAAAGAAATACATAAGAAATTATGAAAAACAATAGAATACATTAAATTTCACCTAGAACAGCCACTTTTCGTTCCTGTTAACATCTTGATTATGTTTTGGTTTGTCATGAGGATCCTGAAAATGTAAGTTTCGAGGAGTCCTGGGGGGGTGCACGGTGACCCCCCCCCCCCCCTTAGGTACCCAAGTAAGGACTTAAATCTATAAAGAGTTACGCTACATTAAAAGCAGTACTTATTGAATTCCATTCATTTACACGGGTGAACCTCATCGAGTGGGGTCGTACAGTCAAACAAGTGTCAAAACAGTCAAAATTCGTTTTATTTAATTCTCTGTTTGTTTGATAGTTTGTATCGATGTAGATTTTGATTCATCCAGGAAGTATGCTAAAAGCTTGTAAATTAAATCTGTTCGACTGGACTTACTTGTGAAAATCACGGAGAGAACAGTTTCGTGACTCGTCCGAGTCACTTTTTCATCTCTGTCTGGCTGGCGAGCATTCACCCGTGGAGGGTGAATGGGCGATGTTACTGCCTTTATTGTCTGTACGTCGAGGAGTGCGGAAAATCCTTCACTCAACAGGGGAGGGGGACTCCGACAGAATGTTTCCAGAATGTTTGTATCTATTTCTTTGTTTTTATCGGGGATTGTTTTTCAGATTCAAGACCTGACGTTGAATTTCCGTAACAATTCACAACACCACTCTTGGATGGGAGAAGCCCTGGCCCGATGGGTATACACCATGCCAAATCTTTCGATATTAAGGGTAAACTGCAGGAGCTTTCTAGGTGATTTCATCTCAACAGCTACCACCTTGGCGACGTCTTGCAAGGTATGATTACTGTGACTACGTACGATCGTTTGTTTATGAACTTATTTGTGAGTTCATTTCATAGTATAATATGCCTGATCTGGTCGTTAATTGTCGGCAAAGAGAATCTTTCTCTCTCTCTCTCTCTCTCTCTGACAAAAATCACAATAAGGCAAGAAAGATTCATCCTGATATAGGCCTACTATAAAAGAATCGCAGCTCTTGTTGTTTTCAAATCTTGTCGAGGATCGTCACAATAATGACACATTTTAAAGAGAGCCCTGTTTTTTTGAGGGGACCAAACGTTTCTCTTTGTTTCATTTCGTTTTATTATGGAGAGCAGTTACTGCATCATTGCTTTGATGTGTCTTAACACGTAGTGACGGAACATTATTTTAATGAAAACAAGGGGAAATATTGATATCCTCAAACATCTACGATTGACTTTTTATCTTCTACAGATTCGTGAACTTTACGTGTGGATTTACGAGGGTTGGGGTTCTGGGTCAGCATCAGCGGTAAAGTTCGCTCAATATATCGGTCATTTGCCCCATCTTGAACTATGTGACATCAAATGTGATGACCTGCCTGAGATATTCTTCGAAACAATTGCTTCACAGGCAACGTGTTGTAAAGTAAGTAAACTAGTTTCGCTTCATGCATCATCAGTTCATTTGTAGGCATACAGGTATAGAGCAAGTACTTCACATACACCACCATTCATGTCTACCATATACAGATATATTTAAATTCCCGCACAGAATCTTCTTCAAGTACTTCACATACACCACCACTCATGTCTGCCATAATTATTTAAAATCCTGCATAGAATCGTCTTTCTCCCATACCATAAGACCTTTTTTCCACCCAAGCGTAGTATCATACTTCTCGTTTAATATGGTTCCCGTAAAACTTACTTCACTGATTTATCAGTTTTAGACTTACACGATAGAATGACCGATGCCATCGCTACAAGGTAAAACAGTGCTAGATTTGTCAAATTCATTTGACACCCTTGACCATACAATCCTTCTCCACAAACTTGGACATCACGGCATAAGGGGTAAATCTATTGCATGGTTCAGTGATTATGATTATTTAACAAATCAGAAAAAAATACAATGAAATCAAACACCAAGAGTCCGATGTCCCAAACCTGCAATTAGCGAACCCTAAAGATCTATAATGCTGATCGTTCTTTTTTTTTAAATCTACATTAGACATTACCTACGGTTTAACATTGTATTATTTGATGACGTCACAACCCTCCTCTACGTAAGCAATCTTGATTATATTTTCTCCATATATTGAGCTGAATTACTAAAATCGCATAAAACAACAACATAGTGTCATCTGCTGAAATTTTCATTTCATCATTGTTCCCAAGTTTTTATATTGGTCTAAATTCACCCTCAGAAAATGTATAGAATAAACAAAGTCATGCACCGAGCTTTCGTATTCCTTGTTTGCAAGAAAATGTAATGAAACTGAAAAGTTGTAAGTTGAAATGATGCAATTCATGAACGAAATTTGAAAACCAATTAATTCATACAAATGTATGTTTATATGCATATTTACATGAAGTTGTTTTGTTTTGTTTGGTATTTTTACCTGTTACAGCTTGAGCGCATTACCATCAATGAAAGACCGTTAAACGAGCTCATCAGTGACAATCAGGGAGGCAAGGCGCAGGTATTTCATTTATTTTCAGGTATCTTGTCGTAGCCCTATGAATTATACCACAAAGTATGTTCCAGAATGACTGATGAATAAACGATCGTGCCAATCTAGTAAATGTATTTGTATAGCATTTAAGGGCTTCCTGCTAAAATCGGAGCCTCTGTTGTTCTTTTAGTAGATAAGATATTCCCTTCAAAAAATGTGAAGAAACGTGTGATAGTTTAATATCTTACCAAGATATAGAGTGTGTAGGTTACATCGTCTCGGGCAAAGAGCAGATATAGTAGGTATGTCATGTAACAATTAAACTCATAAACAAAACAAAAAAGCAGGAGCATGCGGCGAACAGGGAACATATATGCGAGCACACAAGAACTTAAGAATAAATGTCATCATATGCAGAAGGTAGGGATTACATTAGACGAGTGTGTGGTTTTTTTTTTTGAGACCATACTGTCGTTTTATATTTTATGTTCTGTAAGATATTCTCCACTGCATATTCCTATATGAATTTGCCATTTTATGCGATTTGTCAGACACGATATTAAAGGGTGTGTACAGTTCTGGTCGAGGTGAAGATTTAGCTTTTAACGTTTTGTGAGATATTCAGAAACCACTCTATGAGATGTCAAAGAGCATGCAGTTCTAAGGGGTATCAAAAGTTTATTCGATGAAAATCGGTTTTGAAATGGCTGAGATATCCAAAAACAAGGTGAAACAAAGAGATACTAATAAAGTTGGGGCATGTCGCCTTTTATTATTAGCACTTTTTTTTGATATCTCGGCCATTTGAAAACCAATTTTGATCAAATAAACGTTGAATCCTTCTAAGAATTACATGCTCTTTCATATTTCATAAGAGGCTTTTCATTATCTCACTTAGGAATGTTCAAAACATGAATCCCTACATCAACCAGTACTGTACAGTCCCTTTAAAGCAATGTGCGTGTTTGTTTTGCACAGATGTTATGAAGTGCGGGCTCTGTACATTACCTATTTACATACTGTAATTAGGTAATATTTCTACATATAGTTTCCTTGTCTGTGTAGCATGTTTCGCTGAACAAGAAGACGGCAGACGGTGTAGTGCCGATCCTGAGCTATATTTCCATATATCCTTGTTCATACTAGTTTATGTTTTAAAATGTACCTTTTCTTTGGTATTCTACATATGTAATGAATAATGCGTTACTTGGGAAAAGACCGTGTGGGAGCTCATAATACGATAGATTACAATCAACATGATCACCTGATCACGTCGACATTGGGATAAGTTCTGGGAAGGGATTTTTCTTGTCTGTTATTTGTTCTGTACAGTGTTGGTAATATCGTGCTAAAGTTGAACAGTAAAAATATCATTAATAGTTGGGTTAGATAATTGTTTTAAAACTGACGGAAAATGTAGAATCAAAGATATGAAATTTCGCTACTAAATGCTACATTTGCGAAGATATGGACTTGCTTATGCGGGGAACTTCCGCATGTATCGGATAAGCACCTGCCAGTCCTCTTCATGTACTCGAACACTAATCCTAAACCGAGTTACTCGTTTTAATTTTCGTCACTCTAAAACACAGGGAATCAGTGAAAACAACTGCCCACAAGGTTGAAGAACAGGCCGAGGTTGTCATTGGTTGTGAGCAAGTAAACTGTATACCAGCTGAACACGAACTTGAGGCAAACACGTGATGGACATAATTATGTTCGAGGAGCTGGTTTCTCTAGAGGACCAGGAAAGGAAAGGAACGAAAAGGAATGGAGACATGCACCAGGCTGCCAAGAAAAAGGCGAACGAGCAAGCGAGCAAAGTGAAAGCGTGGCAGGAGAACTAACCTTTGCTGGAAGTCATGTAGGAGAGTCGCACAATTCTTTGGAAATTGACAAACAAAGGGGGGGGGGGGAGGGCTATAGAATCGAAGGAAGAGAAGAGAACGAGTACGAGATCAAAAATGCACAAAAACGAAAGACATTAATAACTAAAACTACAATTAATCAGCATAGAAAGCAAGAAACGACACTAAGGTGTACAAACAAAGGAGGGGGACGAGAACATAGGCGATGGTAAATATTGAAAACATTCTACCAATATGGAACCACGTCCTGGACGACTCCCATAGAGAGACTCAATGAACTGGAATGTTTGCAATAGGAATCTCAGAGCTAAAACTATTTGGTGGATGTATAGTGCGTAGATACTGTTGAAAGTTGCCAAAACACGCACACAAAATTTAACATACATACGAGACATGCCATCTCGAGGCACTGACCTAAAGTTGTGACATTGCTTTATATGGAGAAGATTTTCCTATTTAGAGATATGTCTGCTCACCAGTCTCATGCGAGGACATCTGCTTCTAATGTATTTTCCTAATTTTCTTTAAGTTTTTATTGTTGTTAGTGCATTGTGTTCGGAAACACCTTGAATTTGTGTCAAACATGATTATTAAGCAGCTTCTCATCGCAGGATTACGAACAACAAGCAAGAATAGAAATATGCTGAAAGAAAGATAAAACGCACACACATACACATGCGAATACAGAGCAGTAACATTGTGAAGGATAACAAAGTGCTCGGGTAGGAAACCATGATACCACATCAGCAAACTAGCTATGAGTGACAGTGATATCCCCGATAACAGTATGTTCATATTCATGTATCCACATGCATGTACCTTATGCTGAGCAAAAATTTCTACATTGATACAAAGAACTCTCATGTAATGTCGTGATTGCGATGTCAATACTTTTCTGGCGTTGTAGCAAACAGGTTTAGTTCACTATTGACTCACTATTTTTAGTACCACATTTTGTACTGTTTTTATATTGATAAACGATATTCGAATTAGTTTTGATAAGACGAATATTACGTCAAAAGAAAACATACATCACGTCATAAAACCTCGCAGGAGATGTTGAAGAGCGAGGGCGTGACACAAGGATCTGTAAAGTCTGTTATGCACAGTTCACACTCAGGAGCTTCGGCCCAGCGGTCGTTTGTGACATGGAAATATGGGAATACACATATCTCATCTTCTTACAGCAATCAGACCTCACCCAAGTCCCTCATTCCTATACGGATTCACACAGTTTGATAAGTAGGATACATCGTTCTTCATACGATACTCTCGGGCCTATACTTTATGATCCCAGGCAGATACCTTGATCACTGTTGATTATGCGATGTGTCACACAATTATGCAAATATCACTCTGTGTCTTGTATATTATATACCCTGAGAGGGATAAAAAAATAGTGTTCTCTCAGCAAACTCTGGTATTTTCTCTTATACATCTTGTCTCCAGTGATGGAGAATCTTCAGGGCAGTTTGATGTCCTTGTATTGATTTAAATCTTGTAGTACGTAAGGTTTTCTAATCAATCACAGGTTTTTCGTGTCTGTATCGAAAGGTAGTATGTGGAAGGCATGAGTGCACATTAAATACACCTTAAAACAATATTCGAACAGGTACATCAAAGTGGCCGTTAAAGGTAATGATAAGTAACTGATGTTACCCGTACAGCAACCATTTTAAGCTAATTCACACGATACTTGACGCTAAAGTCCGTGGGAGCATAATGATGTGATTGATCTTGTCGGATAAGAGATATGAAAGTGTAATGCACTTATTAAGAATAATTCACTTGGTGCACAGAACATGGTTAGTGCTGTGATTGTTTGATTGTTTGTTTGTTTGTTTGTTTGTTTGTTCACCATTGATGGCTGTTGTTTCGTACCTACCTGTATTATGCTTTGTAGTCAATCATGGCTGGCAAATTTCAAGATTCAAGATTCAACTTTATTTTCACTTCGATCAAATAAACAAAGACATTATATACATTGCATATGTACAGGATATTTGTAATACAATACTTGCAGAATGTAATTTGACAAGGTACATATGAAAATGAGAAGCAGATGAAAAAAATGCAATTACATCTTTGTTCATATATACATAAAGCGTATAATACAAGTCAACTAAGGATGAGGATGGAAGTGGAGGGTCCCACTAAAGAAGCAGAGCTTGTACGATATGGGACCCTCAGAAAATACACAAGACAGCAATATAAAACAAAATAAAACGAACCGATGTCAACTGACATCCAGATGATTGGGAAGGGAAAAAAAAGAAAAGGAAAAAAAAGAGAAAAAAAAGAGATTAAAAAAGGAAGAAAAACTACACCACGTGCCATCGTGGACGCAAGCAATCTAGATTCCATTATGTAAGATAAGTAATGAAATACAAGCTGGATTGAATATAATGCAAAACATTTTTTTTTATACGTAATTATGTTGGTAAGAATGCAGGAGAAAAAGAGAATAGATACATCGTTATATTCAGAAAACAGACAGGAGCATAATTATAAGGAGGACTTAGGTAAAAAATTATGTCATGGCAGTCTTTAAAAAATGAAGCCCGTCAAAATTCATCTGATTGTATATTGATCCTACGATACTGTCTTTGAGTGCATGCACGTGCTCCTTTTTTTTCGTGCGTTTGTATATTTCTATGTTCTATTTTTATGTTCTTTTACTCAACCTCTATTGTTATTTCCTTTTCTCTCTCTCTCTCTCTCCCAATGGACCTAGTTTATACAAGCTTATTAGCTTTTCAGTAGGTTTCTCACACTAACATTAGTAAGATTTAGTTAATTGCATAAAAACTTTTCTGTTTTCCTTCCTCAAAATAATTGTCATATTATTCATCATCATCACATTATATATCTTTCAAAGATTGTCTCTTTTATGGTTTCTATTTGCTTACTTTAAAATAAGTAATCTCTATTTGTAACCGTCTTTCGAAAAAAAAAAGTGTGATTACGTATCTTTTACCATTAACAGGAATGTTCCAAGGTTCACTGTGTTAATTTGATGTCATTTTTAAAAGGTGAAAGTGAAAATGATATGAATCAATTAAATCTATATGTGAATTGTTGTAATTTTTTGACGATTATTACATAACATTGTTAATCTCGAATGTGATAACCCGCCTATATAACAAGGTGTATAAGGATATAATTCACGACCATTGCTTCACATGCCACAGAATGTATCATCATTGCGATTTGTACATATGTATGTATATAGTTATGTATATATATATATATATACGTATATATATATATATATATATATATATATATATATAAGTATATACAAATATAAATATGTATATATATATAAGTATATACAAATATAAATATGTATATATATATATATATATATATATATATATATATAATATGTCTGTGTGTGTGCAACTGTGCACATGCATATACATGAGAGTATATTTTTAATGTAAAAAGATGAAAGTAGCAAGTTTCACAAAGTTCAGCTGGAATGATTGCACGATCTCACGCTCATGGAATAATACAATAAATTGGCTAAAACTTTATTGCGTATTTACAATTTGTATTGCGTATTTACATTCTCCAGTAATAAGTGACTGATATGATATAAATGCAGGGATTTTACCAGCTATGAGGGAATCTAACGTGAGGTCACTGCAAAATGTTATCTAGCTTTATACACAATCTCGTATATGGGTTGATTACAGTACTGGTATATACACTTGACTACGATCATTGATAAACAAGAACGTCAGGCCTGTAAGCAGTACCTTAATTCTCAGTGCACTCGTCAATTCAAATTACGCTGAGGTTGTTTCATGCACACACACACACACACAAAAAAAAAAATCGGTAAGGTCCGGTGTACCTATAAGAAATGATTACAATGATAACAATAACAATAATGACCGTATAGTAATAATTACAATTATAAATATATTTAGAATAAGAATAAAATCATGAAATAGCAATAATGATAATCTAAGGTACACGTGTACGTGACGAACAAAATTTGACAGGTACATCCTCTATAATCGCTTGCAAAATTTGTTTTTGCTGAGTAAAATCAGTGATGAAAAAATAAAGCGACTGACATATTTTATTTTCATGTCCACCAGATTAAATAATTTATGGAAAGTCATTGCAGCACACATTCTCGAAAGAGAATGTGAATACTGTAGATATAAATATTTCGGTTGAAGTTCTCTGTCTTAAAGTAGCAAGCTCCATCATAACCTCACTTTACAGAGACTCCAACTCTCCCGTTTTCGACGGGAGATCTCCCGCCGAAAACCCATTCTTGCAAAATCTCCCGTTCTCCCGTTTGAGATTTAATTTCTCCCGCCCTGGCTCTTTGTCTCCCGTTTGAAAGGATTTCTTACATATTCTATCGTATGTTGAAAAAATAAGCCTTAGATAGCACCAGAGAGCATCTAGAACCCTGGGAATTTCGCGCTTCGCACACATCAACTTTGAGTCTCCCGTTTGCTAGGGGTTTCAGGCGGGAGAATCTCCAGATCAGAAGGTACTTTGGGTTGGAGTCTCTGACTTTATCAAGTGTGGATTGCAGCATCATGCGATTAACGCATGTAAAGATAGAACAACAGCAGTACAAAAGACTATTCAGGATTCCTTTTCTACAGGACGAATGAGCATTTGGGGAAAAAATCGTTGTTAAACAACATTCGATGTTTGTAGATCCAACATAAGGAACCATGTGTATGTACGTCGAAAACAAACTATTTTTTTTCTTTTTTTTTTTCGAATTGGCAAAGGCAATCATCGCTTTGTTATAGTACGTCTTTCGTTTACTTTATTGTATTACGGTCAAGTGCATTAAAGAACAATTTGAAAAATACACAAATGGATGCAGAAACGAAATGAGAAATATATGAACATGACTAATTCCAGGCATTACGGAAATTATGTGGAATTTACTCACAAAAAAATTGTCAGCAGTGATTTCTTTCTACACAGCGATGAATACTGTGACTATTTTGCGCTAAAATGGCTGGCTGTTATAAGCAGCGATGTATGAAACGAATACGATCACATCATAGGCAACAACATACATGTAGGAACAAATCCGCCCATGTCGTAAGTGATTTCAGGAGCCCATCTTACATCCTTTCACAATCCTTTCAAAGACACATCGTCCTGCCTCAATAGCTCGAACATTCATAATAAAATGGTTGACAAAGAGTTATAAAAATCATTATGTGACAAACCGAGTGATTGAAGATGTTACACTGTTCGACCGAAACACCTGCAGTTGAGTTCGACCCACACTTAAGTTGGCATCTCACTAACTAATGACTCGGTGGCGACCCTGTGGCGACTCGAGTCTCGCTGGTTGCGGAGACACCTCAAAGACATCTCCACCACGCCTCCTGCAGATAAGCAGGGTCTCCGGAGAGTCGCGGGAGAATAGAATACGTTCGAGTTTTCGGATACTTTTTTTTTTCCAGTGTCCAGACACCTCAGACGTCGCCTTGGAGTCGCCTCTCTGGTGAGAGGGCAGGCGTTTTCTGGTCTTTCGAGTCTCACGAGTCGCGGCGACTGATCAGTCGTTGCGATGTCTTCTCCAGTGACATAGGTCTAACCGTCCTTAACTGATGAGGCGATACCGAAATATTCCACTTCGATAATGGCATCGTCCGTTTCACAGGAGTCTTGAGAACAATAACGGCACAATCCTAAACCAAACAGCGTTGTGGCACCCCTTGAGAAAATCACTCTGAGTAGCATGCTAATAAATTTGTGTCGGTCTGAAACTGCTCGTCTGCAAGACCTTGGTCAAAATAATATGGCAGAGTATAGCTGGGGCTCGCGGTGTCAAACGTGTATACAGTCGCGTGTAAGAAGGCCGTCACGTGGTAACAATGAGCGTGGTCGCGTTTAATGACCAGTTCGTAATTCCACTTTGCACATGAGCAGAAAAAGGTCATTTGTACCAACAGACATTTTGGTTTGTAACTTCACTGAGATAAGCATCTGTGATGCGATGATTATTCATGTGATCCTTATCTAAATGGTGCTTGCCAGCACATCCACCTGACAACAAGAATGGTATTTTGTAATATAAAAGGAAATAGACTGTTATTACATTCAATACAAAACAATGAGATGGATGCCCGCTTAACTGTCAACTGATGGAGTAGTCTGATCACCTGCTCTAAACGCAAGGTCATTCTTTGTTTGAACATGAATTCCATAACTTGTTACGTCGGGCAAGCTTATGCATGATTCCGCTTTAAAAACGAGTGAAGTGCCTAACCAACTGAGAAAAAAAGAAAGGTCATTTGTACTAATGTGTACATGAGCTAATTACGAACTGGTTTATTGTTGAACGAGAGCAATAAGCGAGGAAATTCAGTGTAGACAGCAGAAGCCTTGGAATCCCACACACATTGAAAGAAGAGCAAAGATAGATTCGAGGAAGCCGAGTATGCCGATGAGGGCGTCCATCACTTTTCTAGGTGACTGTGAAATGAAAATAAAAGCAAGCTTACCACTGGCAGTACAGTGTATTTGAAACCTCATCCAAAAATGCTACAAAATCACAATTTGTGCAACACATTCGACAGCATCTGAAACAGATTCATTATAAGATTAACTTGAATGGTATACATTAACATTAAGTAATTTTTACTAAATGGATGTAGCATGACATGCTATGGGAGTACATACTGTAGGAGTTGATTATTTTGTACAGTCATTCTTTCACCAGTCTACTGCATTACAGTAGACCCTCCATTAGAGGCGTGTAAGAGACTTTATATGAATACATTGAACAAAAATCGTATTGGCGCCCGACAGCAATATAACGCATAATTCATTAGCGTGGTCTGCAACATCAGAATCAGCTGTTTGTATACGATTTTTACTTGCAAGGACAGCATGTAAAAACAGAATACCGTAGGTGATATGGCACAATCACCATAGAAAACTTGAATGAAAGATATCATCAAAATAGTGGTGTGGATATGTGGTATTACATTTTTTTTTATCAATTGCCATGTCAAGTCTGTATTTTAGGGATGCAATGAGTTTTTTAGTTAATATTGAGTATCGGCTGATGTGTATGCATCTTTGTTATACTAAATAAGGAGTATAAATAACATTGTCCAAGAATTTGAGGAAATTGTGCACAATGTGCAATACATGACACGATGTAGCGATCACAATGAATTCCAACAGTCCAAGTAACACCAATTTAATTCATCATAAATACTTGCATTTTTGTTCACTTCAATTCATTTTTTTCAACAGAATTTGAGCATGAATTTGAATAATACACAAGAAGCAAAAAAAAAAAAATCATATCAATCAAAAACACATGAGATGAGTTCTCCTGATACGATAGTACACTCTGGCTTGGATAAAGTTATCATTATAAATCATTTTTGGCATCGGTAATAGAATTCATACCATCAATTTGACCAGAACTAAAGTTACCAATGTAGTTCATCATCAGATCACTAATCCACAATGCTTTACCTACACTAAAGAGATTCATAAAGTGTGGCGAACCTTATTTAACAAATATGTTGGATACATCGAGCAAGTATACGAATGAGAGCATTTGAAATAATAGCGTCATTATGGAGCTTTATTTCAAACCCTTCGATCTGACTATAAGGTTGATGGATTAATTAGAGTTCATCTTATAGTGATTTGATATGAACTGATCCGATTTGGTTTGTTTGGTTTGATTTGATTTGATTTATTCATAAAATGCATAAAAATGAATCATATCCTACATGGATAGTTAAAGGTATACAAATTCAATAATTGTTTTCTGTTTTACTAGTAACTGTTTTCACTACACTCGTTGCTTATCAGATGTAGGCCTATGGCGAGTCCATATCTGAACGATATCATGTAACGTTAACCTTTACAAATAAGGACTATGGATATAACAAGGGTGTTTCGTAAAGATGTTCTTTAAGTTACGAACGAGTTAAGAGCGACTGGTAATCAGTTCTTGTGCTGAATTATGGAAATTCTGATAAGTATAGCACACAGAACTGACCATCAGTCGTTCTTAAGTCGTTACTAACTTTAAGAACAGCTCTATGAAACACCTCCCGGGAACATAATGGAGATTCAAATCATTGTTATTATATCTCAAAATAAGATATTAGGTTTCTTGTGCAATGATATAACAATGCTATCAGAATCTTGATATTGAAGATCACGATGTTCATATCAATGTGGTATTCAGCCTTCACTAGATTAGTATTAAATTCTGGTACGAATATTACTATCTAAACAGACACTTTCAAGTTATTTGAATTAACGTGTCAGTAGCTGCAGCATACAATAATTATTTCCTTAGAAAATAGTAACTCTAGCATCCACCAGTCCACAGACAAGGATGACATATTTTATGTGGTATGGGTGAATCATTTGAAGTTGAATAATGGTATTAGTAAGTTATAATGGTATGGAACAGAGGCAAATGGTGTGTGACTACATAACTGTGTTGAAGACATTGTTATTGCAAACGGTTGAAATGGAACGACATTATTCAAAAGAGAAATGCTCTATTATTCAGCTCTCTTATACACTACAGCACGCAAGCTGAACTTCAATAGTACTCGTGCATTCATTTCAGCGCAGCTTTTGGCCGCGGCGGAAGATAGCAGCTTTTGGGTCAATAAAAATCGTAGTTCTGCACTTGTAACAAGATTATTTTCCACGCACTCTAACAAGCAAACGGACAAATTCATTCCTAGTGAACTTTCAACTATATCTCCAATGGAAAGACATTGTCAACGATACTAATGCTCCACTATCCGCAACATAGGAGACTTCGACAAACTAACCAGCAGACTTGGCAGACGTGTGCGTGGCGGGACGGAGCGACGTGCTTAAATGCACTTCTAGTACTTACTCTTCTTGACAAAAGGATTTCGTGGATCTCGAAGGATCTCGAAAGGGTGCGTTGCATGGGATGTGTCGGACCATAGAGCCCAATTTGGAGAGCTGCTAACATGACAACTTTGGCCCGCTGACAGGTTTGCCGCAAAGCGTATGCCCACGTAGTTTTATACCAAACATCTCAGTCGTTGGGTACCTGTGATCATGATGATGAAAAGGAGATACAACCTAGTTCTGCCACTGATATTAATTATTTCTGCGCTCTGCAACTCCGCTGAAGGTAAGGGGAACCCAGTATTAATGGGCCTGCACTTAAACGTTTTCAGGTCTCTAGTTACAATATCACTTGAAAGTGATTGTAAAACCACAATGGGAAGAGAAGACCATCGGATATTATCAATAATCATACCGGTTCTATTGGTTGCTAACATGGAAAGTGACCATTCCGATATTTCATTTTATTTCATACTGTGTATATATCTTGATTAATCGCCTGTTTAAAAAAAAAAAAAAGATCAATTGATAAAAGCTTGCACTTGATACAGAAAGAGTAAATTAATGTTAATTGTTTGGTATAATGTACATCAGCAGTGGGTGTTTTCAATGTAATGGTATTTGAAATTTGTTTTCCATTCAAACGTATCCAAAATAGGGATATATGCCAGATCAAGGGGACCTTTGATCACAAATTGTACTGTTACATCCATCAACCGCAAGAACAAACACTTTAAAAAAAATGTTGGGGAAGCCAAATTGCTCAGTATGTAAGATGTTAAGACTGATAAAAGTATTGTATTGCCTATTCGTGATTCAAAACAAGCGTGCTATAAGAATTGATTTTTCCCCTAAAAGATATTATGCCAAAAAAAAAAAAAAAAATGGCAACAAATGAATACCACACTGGTACTTAAGAACGATATTCGTTCCCAAACACATTCCTTCTGGAAAGAAAAAGTTTACATTATAAGAGACGACATTGTCAAACTATTTCACAATTAACTTGCAAAATGTAGACCACGAAATTTCAATATCAATATCAGACACATAATTTTTTTAAAGACTATTTTGCATCTGGAATTGTACCATATTTTTTATGACCAACTTCCATTCACGAAATCAATCAAACAACTTATTTTCAGAGACATATCTAAAGCATCTGAACTAGATGATTATATTTCTCCCGAACTTTGAAGGAAGGCATTCATTTTCGCTAAAACTTTCTGCATTGTTCTTGCATCATTCAGTTCTGGCTGTGAAAAAATAAGAATCACAATAAACATTATTGCAAAGGTAAATCTCAGTCAAATGTCAGAAGGCCTATATTTCACATTAAAGATCTACTGCAATTATCTGTCAATATTCACCAAGCTCGTAGAAAAAACAACAACTAATATACCAGAGGCGTTATACCTTTCTGACAATGAAACCTTTATTGAATCTTTAACATATATTGGATTCCGAAAAGAAAAAAAAAATAAGTATTCAATCTCAGTGAGTGTTATCCATTTTTCTGATTATATTTTGCCCCAATTTCCGGCAGGTAACCTTTGTTGTTGAGTTTATAGGCATTTTACACCATGGATTATCCCATTTTATATTTGTAAAAACATATATGACTATATCCTTATATGGCATGAGGGGAATGAATTTCCAAACCGAAAACAGTATAAGGTGGTCGGTGGTGTTGAATCTAAATGTCTGAGTGTGAATATCGGTAAACCAAAAGGTGCATTTCTTGGACCTCTTTCGTTTTTATTATTTGTGAATTACATCGTCAATTTTTCAAAGATCGTGCAACTTTCATTATTTGCTGATGACACAGTTGCAGTTTACTTACATAAAATATTTGTCTACACTTTATATTATCACAATGAATAATGAACTGGTATGGTTACCGTAGGGACTTACAAGTCCAACAAAAATAAAAATGACATTTCATCCAAGATGTAGAAAACTATTGTTTCGCATGCGAAAAAAAAAAATATGATAATCATAATAAATCATATGATGGTCAACGTTCTTTTGAAATAAACTGATGAGTCAATATTTCTTTCAGGGATTCGAATTCATGTCGAATTCCTTCACTTGAAGTGCCATGTTTCGAACAATTATTCTAAATTGTCAAGAACTGTAGGTGTTTTTTTTTTTCCAAACTCAAATACATTGTCCTTCTAGTAATATGCTTTTATACTGGTTAATATCTATCATGCAATAATTTTGCCCCATCTCAATTACTGTAATCAAATTGTGAGGAATGCATACAGACTAGACATTAACAGGTCATGCACGCTCCAGAAACGAGCTTTTCGTGAAGTAAGTAACAATCACTTTACTATTGTGAGTTTATCACTATTGTTTTTGTCTACCTTCTATCCTGTTAAACGTAATATGTTGCTGATTTTGTTAAAGCTCAATAACATTAATGTGTTGCCTGAAGTATTCAAAAATATGTTCCAGACTAATTTCTCATTTCATTCACAATATCACCCGTGAGTGTTATAATCTTAGGAAAACTACTGACACAGTCAACTTTGAGCTGGCAATGTATTCGTTTCACTGGCGCCATGGAATGGAATATCCAAATGGTGGTCTCCAATCTAGTGCCACACTTTCCAGATTCAGTGTATTCAAACAGATAGCATCGACGAGTAACTAGTACATGTATAAGCAAGACTCTCTATCTTTTTGCCTAGTTCTAGTTTCTCCTTCCTTATATTCTTCTATCATAGGCATTTGCGATGTGTGTGTGAGTTTGCGTGTGTGTGTAAATAGGTTTATGTGCATTTTTAACAAATGTATTATACATAATGACAATTTATTTGTTTCTTTGTGTGTTTTACTAAAATGTCTCGACATGTCATAGTCTAAATGCGTTTTACTTTTACTTCGGTCCGGAATAAGGGCTCCAACTGTACTCTATTGAATGTTATTTACTCCAATGTCATGATTTCAGTATTGCTTTATATTTCCCAAATAAAAAAAGAAAGAAATGAGTGAAATTAAAGGAATGTACGTGTCTAGGAGAAACCTAGCGGGTATGAAGTAACTTTCGGTCGGATCCTCGCTTTCGATTTAGTAGCAAAATACTTGGAGAGCGTCCTCCATCTACCAACACACATGGAGATCGAGCTAGAGGAAAGCGAAAACCACTTAATATTTCATTTTTGTAAGGTGGGGTTATGTCAATTTTCTTGTGATACGCAGGAGTTTACAAAGGATAACAAAGTGTGAAAGAATGTTAGCAGCTGCGACAGACAAATCGTGTTATTCATATCATACCATTGCAATTGCCTCAATATGTGCGTTTACCTCCGAGAGAAATCAGTCTGCGTTCTGTACTGAGGCATTGACGGCTAGGTGTATTGGAGGATTATCGTGTCGTGTTCTCACATACTACCTATCAATGCATACAACAGTGTGACTGCATTCTCATTACAAAAAGACTAGAGCTTAGACTGTAGACAGTGGGAAATCCCGGGCGAACTCCGGGAGGCGAACTTTGAATCTTGCATGTCTTATTCAAAGCATGCCTTAACAATAGGTGGGTGCAGTATAACAATAAGATAATTTTTGTGGAAGTGATCATGCATGAAATACAATGTGGCTGTACGAACTCAAGCAAAACGGAACATGCTGGAGATAAATGGTTTTCAGTCGTTAGCTAGGAAACTGTAATGTGTATAGACTTACTTTGATATTCATATGACGTACATTTTACATAATAGTGGATCAATGCGTCAAAAAAGTAGTCATATAATCTGTTTAATTTGTAAGTTCAAATTTCTTTTACGTGGATACGAGTCATAACAAAATCATTGGCAAGTGTTTTGTTGAAGAGGAGGGAGATGAAAGTGAGGAGCAGTGGCTAGATAGTTTGTTTAACCTGTAAAGCCCTTGGTTATTTTGAATGTACCCCCCCCCCCCCACCATAATTGCTTTATCATTGTGATGTATTACTGTCATGTTTGGCACATGCTTAGAGCTCAGAGCGAATCAATTAGCATGCAAACTAAAAGGATGATAACTATTCTATGATAGCTGTAGGCCTATATTTATGCATGCATTAATGACACAACCGTAGAAGATACTTTGCTCAAATTTCCACCATGTAGCCTCAGTGGTAGACACTGCCCCCAACGTTCGGGGATGGAAAGGAGAAGACATCCGGCTGCGGTGTGACGTTCAAGAGGAACCTATTACTGTAAGTTTTCTGGGTCATGGAGAGCATGTCGCGGGAGCAACAGAAGACGACGAAGGCTGGGTTCTTCGATGGAAACTTTGAAAGCGTGGACGAACGGTTCAACATCGACAAAAACTTCAGCCTACTCATCACTGACCTAATGGTAGTCGATGAGGGTCGCTACTACTGCCAGGTGGTGCTTCAGAGTCATGAGAACTTTGAAAATTCCACTTCCTTAACAATTAGCTGTAAGTAATATTTTCCCTCGATTTTATAGTTTCAATATCCCATCCGGTTTTGTAATCACAACATCGTATCCTTTACACTAAAACCAGTCTACTAGTCAGCATTCATCATGAGGTGTATTTGCAATTATGCTGGTACATAATATAATATATATGAATTATATCAGAAGATTCTCGTATCGTAGCTGTAGCAGAAATAAAAAAAACGTTCAAGTATGCCGAAGACAAACTGAGTACCTTTGGTAATCATGGCAAGAGACATAGAATTGTAAGTGTGCCATACATATGATGCTTTACATTTTGTTAACACTAGTCAGTTTATCATTGTCTGAGCATATTTCACGCCTAAGTCTCATTACTTTGTAATAAAACAAACTACATCGTAAAAGCCTAACCGTCTTAATTTCCGCGAAAGGGATTAAAATAATCCTTGAAAACTGGTTTATTCATTCGCTGGGTAGAGATTCGAATTCGGATACAAAGTAATTATCATTTTGTGCATAATTTTCCACTTTCCCAGCGATGGCATCAAAACATGTCATTGAGGAATGCGTTGGTCAGAGTCAGCCAAGTCAAAGCCGGTGTACATACCAAACTCCCTCCAACACCATTTCTTTAAATCTCACGTGCGTCGTCAGTGGATTCAGACCTAACGTTTCCATGGTGTGGACCGAGGAGTCGGGAAAGAGACTGAATTCTGTGATTTCGCAGCAGAAAACACTTTCTGACGACACATATGAGAGAGTCGAGACAATCACTGTTTCAGTCACATATGAGAGAGTCGAGACAATCACTGTTTCAGTCACACACAGGACGGAGCAAACTTTCAGATGCATCGCTACCGGAGAAGCGTTGAATGGAACGTCAACGGCAGAAATTACCATGATGCCCGTAACACCAGGTTTCTGGAAATATTGCAATTTTGGCCCGAATTCACGAAGATGGTACAAATGAAACCATGGTTTAAACCATGGACAAAAACCATGGAGAGTCAAGTGTCGCATGTGATATTTCGTTAAGAAATCAGTCATTCGTCGATGAAATGATTATTTTGTAACGAAGTGACAATATTATGTAACTTAATGAACATATCGTCCACGAAATGATGATATCGTCAACGAAACGGTCATTTTGCTTCAAACCATGGTTTCATTTGTGCCGTAAATTTTGGCCTTTGTGTTTCTTAGTATATAAAAAACAGTGACCCAAAAGTAAAACAAAAAGAAATAAATCTTTAGCGAATGAATGTTAACTGATATTTGTCACAGGGAACTTTGATTCAATTAGGTACTTTAAGGTTAACAATTTTCCACATAATTGCAGACAAATAACTTTAAAGCATATGCATGTATACAAAAAAAAAGTATACACCTTTAATTTCGCCACGAGAAGAGAAGAGATAAAATTTTTAACCATTTACAATGCTTACCTGAACAATGTTATTTTGTCAACATATGCACACAAATTAATCATCCATTTTGTGGGCACTTATACAAAATGTATGAACGTTGAAAAGATAGCAAGGTATCTATTTACATAATATATACTGTCTTTTAAATCTAAAAATGAAAGGAAAACCTGTTTCGATTGTCTTAATCTTAAATTTCAGGAAGCCGTGGTAGTTCGGGTCTCATCATTGGACTAGTCATCGGTGTACTAGCCCTTATAGCCATCATCTTTCTCCTCGTTGGGAAGTTTCTGCAAAGATACCATCCGGAATACCTACCGAAGAAAGGTTTCATTTTTTCCTCATTGTCTATCAAACTCATTTATTTTATGTTTTATTTTTTTGTCTCTCTGCGTTGAGGAGGCGAGTCATTTGCGTCAGTAATCCGTGGTCGGCGTTGTCGTTGTCGGCAGCGGCGGCTGCGTCTCAAAACTATTTGGTGTACTTCCCGTAGCATTGAGCTATAACCGGTAAACCCACTCCACAGGTGTATCATCTAAAGTGCTGGTCAAGTTTAAATCTTGGAGAAGTCCGCCAAGGTCAAAGTTTAAAAGTTCATAAAATTTACCTGATAAGCACTGTACTCCTAGCATCGGGGTTAACTATATATAACCTTCCACAGCTTTGACCTATAACCACCACTGATATACACGTCAGGTAGCCCTACATCACCCAAGGGTATAACGACAAGGTCAAAGGTCAAAGTCAAAGGTCAATGAACTTTTAGCTTCTTCAGATCTTTAGGACATTTCTTTGAAGCTGTGCCAGGTTACCAAACCATAGACAAATTGCGATATGCAGGCACAAGCAAGACATTGCTTGGCGTTTGCCAGGTTTGCTCGTTTGTTTATTTATTTATTTGTTTGTTTGTTCGTTTTGTTTTGTTTTAATGTGATTGCTGACCGTATCGATCTACATTACAATAAAACCAATGAAAAGGAATGGGCTTGGATGACTGTGAAATAGCACTTCGAACATATCGAGAGGTCGTAATGATACTATTGATATTGTGCTCATTGACCAGTTCTGCTTTGAATTTGATGTTTTACTTTAAATATGTCGTAATGATAGATGAGCGCTTATCTATCATGCTAATTATAGAAATGTACCTTGGGGAAAAAATCATTCGCATGATTTGTATCGCAATGATGTTATTTTTTTTACAGGATGTGGCTGGAATCCCTGCTGGTGGAGACCACATCAACCAAGGCGATTAGATGAGGAGTTCATTCTAGGTATGAGAAACATTAAAATTATCATGATTAAAAGTGACTCAATATTCTGAACATTTTCTATTTCATAAGAATTACGGGAATTTGTTTTTGTGGAGAAGTGTAGTTGTAAAGGTATTCTCTTTTTTTATTTCTTCTGCTGTTACTCTCCGCGAATGTGATCACATGCTCTATTTGTATTATTATGAAACACAAAGTATAAAGAAAAGGAACTAGCCTGGGATTTGACCCTTGTTACGTAGGGGAACCCGGGGTGAAGTGGACCAAAAAATTTGGTCCAGCCAAAACGGGATTTCAAGGCAGAGTAAAGCAAGATTTTTATTTATTTTGTTACCTTAGGACTACCGCTAACAAATGAGAGTAAAAATTTGTTGTCAAATTATCAGTAATATCAATTACTGTGAACGTGAAAAAAGTACGGAAATTCAATTTTGCCCCTGACTATTTGGGTAAAGTGGAATACGAAACGGGGGAAAGTGAAACACATCTCCTAGAGGTTGTCTTCTATTTGAAAAACCCATATACCTCCTGTTAAATTGTTCTACTATGGCCTGTTATACATTCTTGTATAGTTGTGAATGTCCCTTACCAGTTGCTTACCTAAAGACCTACTTACACAGCTTTGAATTTATAGAGTATCTAGGCCAAGTATAAAAGACTTTTTGTATTCGTGGTAATTTTCCACCAAAGAATGTTAAGCGTTTTTTTAACATATTTTGTAATATATTTCGAGGAATTGTATGGAATTTTCTTGAACTGTTCTGTCACGTGACCAACCTCAGAATAGTGATTAATGACGTGTAAGCATGAAGTCGAGATCAGATTCTTATTGCGATTCAATCTAGCAACAATAGGAGAACATAGCTGCAGCAAGGCATGCGGGTCGTGACTCTGCTGTGTGACATCGAGCGTGGAAACGTACTAAATCTCATTTTACCCACAAGCCCATTATTTCATACTTAATATGTATTCCACCCTACTCCATCCACTTTGCCGCAACTATGTATATTTTTTTCCGACTTCCCGACATGCATCACTGTGACGTCGGGCAATATTTCCTGACTCTGATATAATGATTTATTGAAGCTTACACCCATTCATTTTTATCAGTTATTTCAGTTCATTTTTGTCTTCAGTTTCAATAAGCTTTATTTCTCCACTTGTACGTAACAGAAGATAAGTATGACAATATCTAACATATTATTCACAAGTCATGAAAATATAAACAAAATGTCGCATTACAAATATATAATCATGTGAAATTATACATAGATATCATTTCAGATCTGTAAGTGTACAGGCGGAGGAGACCGTTATCAATAAGCAAAACGCTTGACTTGGACAACGGCCTCTGAACATAACATGCCTTATAACAATTTTTATTTCACTAAAGGAAGGAACGGAACAACACACGTAGAACTAATATTGTAAATCTATAAAGTATTTTAAATGTTATTTAACGAAAAAGGACAACACAAGGTGGAATGCATAAAGACGAAAGAAGGACAAAACAAAACAAAAAACACAACACAAAGCCAGAGAACAACGTACCCGAGTAGAAAGAGTATAGAGGAAAGAGAGAAGAGAAGAAAAGCGATGAGATACAGTGTTCAGGAGTAAAAATATAACAAAAGCGTAATTTCTAATTCGAGTACATTGCGAGAAGAACATTTTTACAAGATGAATTAAAACATTATGAAGAAGAACTGAGTTTAAGATCATCATTCAATGAGTTCCATACATCTGGACCATGATGTCTTATGGAATTTTGAGCTACAATGAGTTAAAGGTTTCCCAAATGATAATCTCTTGCATGACGGGTAGGATATGAATGAATACTATAATTTGAAATACATCTTTAAACACTCAATCAGGGAGCTGATTGTTAGTATACTTATACATGAATACGTCCGTTTGCCATGTATTTTTATCAGAAATTCTACGAGTCTTTACATCATAAAACAAAGATTCAGTGTGTGCTAAGTAGTGTGAATCGGTAATAAGTCTACAGCACGTTTTTGTAATAACAATATAATTTTGTTAACACCGCAATTCCCCCGCACAATATTACAGTAGATGATATGGGGTAATATGAATGCATTATTAAGAATTTGAAGGGTTTGGTAAGATATTCTCTCACTTTCCTGAGGATCCCGACATTTTTTATATTGTTGAATAAACTCGGTATATATGATCGGACCATTTTATAGGTGTCAATCAATAGATACCCCCAAGAATTTTATACAAGACTTTTGATCCAATTGCTTGCCATCAATACAACATCGTCCATTGGTGTATGGCTATTTCTAAAGAAAACATAATTCGTTTTTGTCACTATTCAATGATAATTTATTGCACCTAAACCACGTTGAAACCTTTAATCATTCTTATTTGAACATATCTCCAGGTTGAAACATTTGATAATTCTATTTGAGATGAGCATGATAATTTCACGTAAAATATATAATCCTCAATTATTGGTTTTGAGGTATGAAAAACACACATACAATGACTAATTTGCCTTGCTGTGATATAAAAAGAAATGCAGCCTCCCTAAAGGTTCCTTGGTGCATGAGGTTTAGAAATAAGACTGAATATACATAGGTTTGAATTGGGGTGTTTCACTTTGCCCTGTGTTCCTCTTTGCCCTGGGATCCCCCTGCGGCACTATCGTCTATAACTAAGGCCAGATCACGGCTTGAAGATGTTGTTTGAACAAATCTCCAACATAAAAGTAACAGTGCAAAAAGAAAATTTCTACAACTTCAATCTCTTTTTTATGAAATTGCTTGACTTTTCTGAAAGCGTAAGAATCGTTTGGATTTGTAAATCACGTTGACTATAGAAAATCATCAACAGCTGTAATTCTATATCGTGAAGTTTTACTTTTTCTACAAACTTTTGATGTTATTTGGATCGATCCATCTATCTATCTATCTATCTATCTATCTATTTTTCCTTCCCTTCACTTCCTTTCTCTTTCTCTGTATATATAAATATATATATATATACTCAGCAAAAAAGAAAGAAAGTAAACAGTCTTTAAAATTCATAATTCTCATAGAATATTTGGCTACATGTTAATGTATTATATACCAATGAAGTGTAATTTAATTGGCTATCAACTTGGTAAAGAAGAAAACTTTACGCATGAGTGAACACCTTTTTTTCTCTTTCAAGGCACAAAATCAAAAATTTCAACAAAATAAGAAACATGAATACAGTTGCAACAATATACCTATGATGTTTATAATATCTGTGAAGCCCAAAAGATCAATAAAGGCTAAAAATAATGGAGGAATATGAAGAATTTTCTGTCAAATGCAAATTCAAGTGAAGTGAAAGAAGAAGCAATATTAACGAAAATGGTATGATGTGGAATTGATTTATAAAATAAGGAAAATTGTAAATTATATTTGGTACATAAATTTGTCTGATAAATTACTAAATCAAATGAATCAAATAAAGATCATGTGTTCATTCAATAATGTCTCCGTCCTTACTCCCTATGCCTATGAATATTCCGATTTTCCCCTTAAATTTTCCATTTGATTTTGTTTGTGAGGTTGTAAAGAGATAACGAGAACGAAAACTTATAATCGCTATTTCATTCATGTTCCTCATTGTGTTAAACTGGTCTTTTGTTATCATTGTTATCTTAAATGGCACTTGCAAATGACAGACAATACTATGTCAATTTTTACCATCTTTACTTCCGTGCCTTGGAGGACAAAAAAAAAAAAGTGTTAACTCATGCATAAAATTTCGCTTTATTTTGACCTCCTAGGGCGATAGCCAATTATATTACCTTTAGTATGGTATATAATACATCGATTTTCATCCCAATCTTCTATGAAACTCGAAAAAGTGTTCATTTCTTTTTTTTTCTGAGTGTTTATACAATAAACTTATGCATATATAGCATATATATATATATATATATATATATACATATATATTTATATATATATATATGTTACACATTGATAACTTCCTCTCTTTCTTCAAAGAACAATCATCCAGCTCGCTATCGCTTACAAAGACACAAGTACAGCAATGCAAAAAAGAGCTAAAAGCGTACTACCGTATGTCAAGACGCAAGGTCATGGTGGATCCTCTCAACCTTATGGAACGTGTTGAATTAGATGACATCTATACCAATTTGAGTCTATTAGACAAAAGCAGCATGCGTAGCACGCCACTAACATACGACGATCTTTTGTGCAGCGATGAGAATGGAAAACTTTCCAAGCGCCTTCTAGTCCAGGGTGAAGGGGGTGCCGGCAAAACAACACTGTGCGCTAAGATCGCCTGGGACTGGTGTCAGGGACAGATTCTACAAGATCTGGACATGGTGCTTGTAATTCCTCTTCGAGATGTCACAGACGTCAAAAGCATCGGTGACGTTGTAAAGGAATATCTCTCTGATTCAAATACAGCGATGACGAACCAGATAGACGACTACATTTCAAAAAATGTAAATAAGATTCTTCTTATATTTGATGGGTTTGACGAGTTCAACGGGAAATTAAGTAAAAAGAACAGCAGTGAGATCATTCGGATTCTGGGATGCGAGCAATACAAATCATGCAAAGTGATAGTTACCACACGACCATGGAGAACCAATGAATTTAAAATGGAAAAGAGTCTTGACGATGCTTACACTTTTATTACCGTTGAAGGTTTCAACAAGGAAAATCTATCAACTTATATTAGAAGGTACTTTCGGATAAGAGAAAATGACGCTCTTGCAGAAAGCTTGATCAGTTTTATGGAGGAAAATGATGTCATCCGGTCGAACATGGCCCCTTTCCCCATTTACTGTGCAATGCTTTGTCTCATGTGGAATGACCTAAGTGAAGAGAGACGAAAAGAAATGCAAAAACTTAAAACTTTCTCAAAAATATTTGGAGAAATGATCAGTTTTCTAAAAGAACATTATGCATCGAAAATATGCGAAAATTCAAATATTTCTAATGCTGATGCACATGTGAAAGAAGCTAACAGGGCAATTCAAGACATAAGTGAGATAGCGCTAAACGGTTTGTTTGATAGGAATCTATCATTTCCTGAAGAACAATTCAGCGAGTGTCGGGATGCCATGGAAACGTGCTGCAGAGTCGGAATTTTGACAATTGAGAGAGATGTGATGAGTAGGAAGCGTCGGCGAGATGTCAACGTTCCATCCTTCCTAGTGTCTACGGTTTCGTTTCCTCACAAATTGTTCCAAGAATATGTTGCAGGATTATGTATGGCAGATTTACACGCCAATGATATCGCCAAGTACGACCGGCTGAAAGACAAACTTCTTCCTCGTTTTGAGGAGTTCCGCTACCTTTTCTACTTCTCCTCACCTTTGGGGAGTGAACTTGGTCTTGATATCATAAAATCTTTAATAGATTGTGCTAACCAGTATTTCTGCGTTGACGTTGCGTTTGAATGTCATACTGAGGAAGCCATCGGAGCAGTGGGAAAACAATGGGAAGTTTACCACCTCTCATCTGATATGGCGGAACATACGAATGCAGCGGTTGTGTTTATGGTGTACTGTAACCAAGTGGTGAGTGATACAGCATGATCTCGATTTGTCCAGACACATAAATAATGTGTGTTTTTGCTGTTGTTGTTGTTGTTGTTGTTGTTGTTGTTGTTGTTTTTTTTTTTTTTTTTTTTTTTAGTGTAGAATATCTTGTAGTGAAGGCATCCCTCTATCTCTGGGTGAGTTGAGTGCAAACTCGTCGGCAAGCTCCTTCGTTAGACATGTCTTTACAGTCGTTTTAAAGCCTCACGCGGATTCTGGAAATTGTTTTGAGATGCGAAATTGTGTAGAAGTATAACATACTATTACAAATAATTTTGTTACGGTCTGAATGTATTCCCCCCTTCCAAAACTTTATTAGTGAAATATGATATGAATGATATGCATTAAATTCATTAATTCGCTAATATTTTTATCAGCTGCAAAACAACTGCATGAACATTTTGCAAACTGTCACTTTGTTGTGGATTATCACTACAATCAAATAATATTCATTCCCATTAGCAATCGTTACATTTACACGGTGTGGACTGCGGGAGAACTATGTTACGTGACTTGGCGGAGGGTATGTGTTCCAGCAGTGTACTGCGCGAGGTATCAATAAGGTTCTCACCATTTCACACCGACTTCTTCAAGTTCCTCAGTGAAAAGGCTTCGAATTGTCAGGTAATACCTTCCGTACATAGAATACAAACTGGAGGATAATTCTTCTTTCTATAAGGCTCAATTGTTGCACTATGTGTGTTTGTGAAAAGTAATGAATCAATGTGGCTGTTTCAAGCAATGTTCGCGGATTTTTACATATTTGCATAATAGCTGGTAATATGTATTGATGGCAAACACAGATTCTTTTCACATTCTGATTGATTGACTGATTGCAGCTGGATTGAGACCAATTTAAGCCATTTATTCGGCAAAATTTCACAAAAACATACTGACTTTTTACAATGACATCCAGGCAACCTTGAAAAAATATTATGCTTGAATTAGGATGCCAACACATGAAGATACTGTAGACTTTGCAACTTTGCAACATATATTACAAATGATTCTGAGTGAAGTCAAGCAGATAAACAAGACACCATCACATTGATGCGTACATATATACACTCATGATACCCAACACACACTAACACACATATGCAGTATCCATAAAGATAAAAGACAGGATAGATGAAAAGTACATTGTCCACTCATTCATGGCTAACTGTTAAAAAAAAGAACACTCCAATAAGCACTTAAATCTAGAAAGATTTGCGCTACATTAAAAGCGGTACTTATTGAATTCCATTCATTTACACGGGTGAACCCGTGGGATCGTACAGTCAAACAAGTGTCAAAACAGTCAAAATCCGTTTGATTTAATCTTCTTTTGTTTGATAGTTTGATTGGTTGGTTTGATTATTACAGATTCAAAGTCTCGAGTTGACTTACAGTAACTTGGAAGACGATTCTCAGAATCAATTCCCGCTGGGTGGAGACTTGGCCCAGTGGGTGTGTACTATGCCAAGTCTTTTAAGCTTCAGTCTGGACTACGATTACTTGCCTGATGAGTTCTTCTCAACCGCAGCCGACCTGGCGGAGTCCTCTCACGTATGTCACATTTTACTATGCATAATTCACATTTGACGATGAATACACTTGTAAGGTCATTAATACATATTTTCTGTGATGCAAATAGTATAATTGTCTGCAAAGATTTTTTTTTCATTTCTTTTTTTTTCAAATCTCTCAACGGCAATCAAATTCGCAATATATCAATTATAATTTCGATCGTAATTTGCTGAAGTGAGATAATTGTGTAAATCTTTGGCTGTGTTAATGAATGTGCATAAATGTGTTATAGTATAGTGGGATTTGGGGAAAATAATCGACTGTCTGAAACACTTTTAAAGAAAAAGTTGGGAACCAGTCTATTTTGTATAATTGAAGTACGCTGAATACAAAAATTTCGGTTCCCAAGCGGAATGTTCAATCTAAGAGCATCTGATTTGCATAAACAAAATGGCCTCCAATCCATTGCATTTTAAGGTGTTTCGGTGCTCTAATTTTCATAAAATCTCCATAGACATGCAGAAATAGTAATAATTTCAGAAATTAAGGTGCGAGACGATAGCTAGGTCATCAATTGTTCATAACTATCACTTATATATGCAAATTAAGAAATGAAATATGCAATTTAGGAGTTGCCGCTGATACAGCAATGCATTACCGCATAGCACTTGTATAGTACCTACTTGTTCACTTCCGTTTTTAACTTATTTTAACAAGTTATCGGGCAAATAAAAAGTACGTGGTGTCGACAGAGTCCAGTCAAAATTAAGTCCTGCAATCAATCAATTTAAAAGAATTGAATAACACTTATGCAAATATCTATGCAAATTGGTTTACAAGAGGATACATAACTGCAGTTATGTATGGCAGGGTTCTAGATTCTACAACGCATTGCCGCAATATATGAATCTAAATCATAATTCTGATGATAGTTACCATTGTATCAAGACCGGTTCACGATTCCTAGTGTAACAAAGAGATACAAGAACCACTTCAAGTATTAAAAATAAAACACGCATGTCATTTGCATAATAAATTATGCAAATTTTTTCCGTTTTCTCAACATATTTTCTCCTCAAACAAAATTTTGCATCAAAATGTACCTTGGCATGGTAAAAAATAGATATGCTATCTGTCCACTGGCGTAGCCAAGGGAAGGGGGGCGATGGGGGCGGTCGCCCCCCCCCCCCCCCCCTTCCCCCAAGATTTGGACCGGGGATTCGGGAGGCGGAAAACAAATGCGTGTATACTGTATGCATGTACATGAAGCGGACCGTTCATCAAGTAAGATCATAATTTTTTTTTTCAATATTTCACACAAAGTTTGCACCAGCTCTTTGAATTTCAATTCAAAAAAGACAAAATCTCTTGTGCTTGGGAAGGGGATACCCCCTCCCAAACCCTCTCCCTCTGTGCCCCTTTTCCTAGCCTGAGTACACTTTTTAGATTTAAAAAAAAATCCAAATAATTCTGAGTGCACAAGACTTATCACTTATATTCCGAAAACTCAAAGTTCCCTCATTTACAAGGGGAATATCATCCTTTAATCAACCCTTTCCTCCCTCAGTTCCCCCGATAAGTTGTGTTTTTTATGATTTCCTAAACATTCCGTCAAATATGCGTATACGAGATATCTCAATTTCAACTTTAAAAAGGCAAAAGCTCCATCGTACCGGAACGGTGGTGATAACACTCGCCCACGCCTTCTCCCTGCTCGCCAGCCCCCTCCTACCCCCATGCATACAAGTAGATTGTTGCTACACTTTGAACATAAACAGTTTTCCAAATATGCAACAAAATGTGTCCATCAAAACGTTTAACTGCTATCAGAAAATCATACAGAATTTCCTTCCACAGACTTGCTACACTTTTCTTCTGATTGACAAATTTCCAGATATTCCAACAAAAGTGTGCGCCAGATGTTGAATTTCAGTTCTAAAACTGAAAAAAAAAAGCTGCGGGAAACACACTTTCCCATTCGTGTTATAATCCCAAACTCAAGAATCACATGGGCGTCACCTAAAAAAAAAAAAGAAGAAGAAATACCACTTCAGTATGCGAGCGACTTCAACGCCGGACGCTAAATAATCATTCTTTTTTTTATTCTTTTTTTTATTATTTAACATCAGGGACAAAAAATTGCACCCTGGGCTCTGACAGCACTGATTTTATACATATCTATTTTACAGTGTTTACTATTAAATATCGACCGTATTGTATCCGCATACGGTACGGAACACGTCTACACACGTTTGGGTGTACGTTTACGTGTGCTAAAAGGATGTATGGTCTATGTACAGCACTTTTCTTCTGACCAATCCAAATTGAGAATGCGAACCCAAGTGCGAGCCTTAGCCTCATATAAATTTTGGAGGGGCAAGAAATTTATGTTATGATTTTACCCCCCCCCCCTCCATAATTAATAAATCCCGAGATGAGAAGATTGTCTTGCTTTTTGACAGAAAAAAAAGTTCCCCCATAAAAATGGTGCAAGGGTGAGCATTATCAATTGCCCCCTCCCAACAAATTTATAATTCCCGCGATTGGCGATGAGATGATTTTCTTGCTATTTTGATAGAAATCTGCCCAAATTATTTCACCCAAAGTGTGCACCAGGTTGCTGAATTTCAATTCTAATAAAATGCAAAGTCTCTCTTGTGTGGGAGGGGGATACCCCTTCCCACACCCTCTCCCGTTTGGTCTATTTTCTTTGGACTTAATACACCTTTAGATTGATAGATTTCATTTTCATTTCATTTCATTTCTTCCTAAATTCCAAATGTCTTTATGAGCTATTTTCAATTCTAAAACTGCAACAGTTTCCTCGCATGCATGGGCATCAATCCCGGAGGACAAGGGGGCAAACGTCATTTTGACCCCCACTAATTCTTGAAATAAGGGAAATTTTCTTCCTTTTTTAATAGAAATTGTGCAAGAGATTGTTGAATCTCAATTCTGAAAATGCAAAATCTCCGCCTCGTGGGAGGGGGATACCCCTCCCGCACCCTCCCCTGTTAGGTCTCCAACCATACACTAAGCAAACTTGGGGGATTGACAAAAATTTCACCAAACATTTTATTTAATATCTGTCACTTAAGTTCAAATATACCTCATCCTCTTTGATTTATGTTTCTCCCGCTCGGTTCCTACCCACAGATTAACAAGACTCGACACATTTGGGAATTGACAATTTTTCGAAGTATTTCAAAGCAGTGTGAATCAGATTGTTCTATTTCAATTCTAAAAATGCAAAAGTTCCGCCTTGTGGGAAGGGGCTACGCCTTCCAACACCCCCCCCCCCGTCAACTTTCATGTATTACTATGCCTACACAGTGATGTTGCACACGTGGAAACAAAGGCTGAGATGCCGCGAGTTATTCAGGCAGTTATCTTTTTCCTCTTTTTTTTTTTTTTGATGGGGAAAAAAAAACATTTCACCACAAGGGTGAACAAGAACGTTGAATTTCAGGTCTGAAAATGCTAAAATCTCCCTGTCGTGGAAGGGGGATACACTCTCCCACACCTTCCCCCGCTCGGTGGCTCCGCTCCCCCGCACATTATGCTATATTCCATCTTTAAGTTTTTGCCCCCCCCCCCCACATCATGAAAATGGATCGACGGAATGGATTATGCAGAGAAAGTCATGTGCTTAAAATGTATTAAAATGAAAGGTTCAGCATTGATTATTGTGACAATAATTATTATTAGGAGAAATAAACTTCAAAAAGCGATCCCTATTCACTAAAATCACGATACCAATTAGCAGCCACTTTGGAAACATACCAACCAAAGTTCATTGAGACTTGCTTGAAGTGACTCATTCCTTAACGGCTTCTTGTGCTTCATGATCGACCGCAATACATTACATCATTTTTCTAATGAAAATGTGAAGTCCTTATTTATTTTGTCAACATCGTGGATTATGTGTTATAATATATATGATTTTTACAATCTATTGATATTAAAAACAAATGAATATGAATCAATAAAGTGTTTCTGAGGAAAAACAAAACAGAACAGCAAGTTTAATGGTGTTGTCCATTGAAGTTGGTTAAGAAGAATAAGAGAGGCAGTGATTTCGGGACTTTAGGATGATCAGTTTAGATTATGTTATCTATATTTAGTCATGTGTGGGGGGGCGTATGTATGGGGGATTTTAGGAACACACTGATATATCATCAATAATTATAAGATATAAAAGTATATAGGGGATACAATAATAAGATATATAATCAATAATTTCTTGTATTATTTGTAGTATTTCAAAGCAGTGTGAATCAGATTGTTCTATTTCAATTCTAAAAATGCAAAAGCTCCGCCTTGTGGGAAGGGGCTACGCCTTCCAACACCCTCCCCCCCCCCCTGTCAACTTTCATGTATTACTATGCCTCCACAGTGATGTTGCACACGTGGAAACAAAGGCTGAGATACCGCGAGTTATTCAGGCAGTTATCTTTTTCCTCTTTTTTTTTTTTTTTGATGGGGAAAAAAAAAAACATTTCACCACAAGGGTGCACAAGAACGTTGAATTTCAGGTCTGAAAATGCTAAAATCTCCCTGTCGTGGAAGGGGGATACACTCTCCCACACCTTCCCCCGCTCGGTCGCTCCGCTCCCCCGCACATTATGCTATATTCCACCTTCAAGTTTTTGCCCCCCCCCCCCCCCACATCATGAAAATGGATCGACGGAATGGATTATGCAGAGAAAGTCATGTGCTTAAAATGTATTAAAATGAAAGGTTCAGCATTGATTATTGTGACAATAATTATTATTAGGAGAAATAAACTTCAAAAAGCGATCCCTATTCACTAAAATCACGATACCAATTAGCAGCCACTTTGGAAACATACCAACCAAAGTTCATTGAGACTTGCTTGAAGCGACTCATTCCTTAACGGCTTCTTGTGCTTCATGATCGACCGCAATACATTACATCATTTTTCTAATGAAAATGTGAAGTCCTAATTAATTTTGTCAATATCGTGGATTATGTGTTATAATATATATGATTTTTACAATCTATTGATATTAAAAACAAATGAATATGAATCAAAGTGTTTCTGAGGAAAAACAAAACAGAACAGCAAGTTTAATGGTGTTGTCCATTGAAGTGATTTCGGGACTTTAGGATGATCAGTTTAGATTATGTTATCTACATTTAGTAATGTGTGTGGGGGCGTATGTATGGGGGGATTTTAGGAACACACTGATATATCATCAATAATTATAAGATATAAATGTATATAGGGGATACAATAATAAGATATATAATCAATAATTTCTTTTTAGTCAATCTATAAGAGCAGTATATCATGAAAAGGGTGCCATCTATCTTGACCCCAGAACCTGTACGTTTAAAAAATTCATATTGTTGTGTTTTGTTTTGTTTCTTCGTTTTACATGTTCGTTCAAAAATCAGAAGTTCTATTATTACACCTCCCTCCAGTTTGTGTGTGTGTGTGTGGGGGGGGGGGGGGGGTTGGGAGGGGGCAGAGGGGGCACTAATCATATATATATATATATATATATATATATATATATTTATGATTGCCATGCTGTAGTTAACTGGGAAATAGAATTTCCGTGCTGATGCTTCAGATTTGCAGATTGGAACAATACAATAATGGATGTTGCATGATTATGAACAAAATGGCATTGATCGATGACATTTTCCACCCCCTCCCCATAAAAAAAAAATGAATCATGATCCGCCTAGAGAGAGTTTTTATCTTTTTTTTTTGCGATTATCGATGTACTGAAAATATTGTTTTCATGGAATTAACAATTTTATGGCAATGATATTGTAGCTATTTTAATTGTATTATGCAAATAAGATGTTAAAGTTCATTCGCTTCAATAAGACCCGGTTTTTTTTTCCCTAGCGCAATCAATTTTGGTCAAAAATCGGGTTCCTAACTTGAATTCTAAAAAAAAAAAAAATCCAAAAGGACCTTTTTAGAGGATTTGAAAATAAAATCCCACCAGGGTATATAGGCTATTGAATGAACTGCATGAAAGAAATATACTATATCTATTTACCAACTGAGAAATGTTTATCCCTCAAGTTGCTAATTCCATTCTATGTAAAAAGATTTCAAATCACTTTTTTCCAGCTCGTTTGCAAAAACAAAAAGGAAAAAAAAATCTTGAAAATGCGTGTCTCAAACTGAAAATTTCTGTGGCTGGGCAGTCATTATGTTTATGCAAATTAGATTGCCAAGATCGTTGGATTTCTCTTGGGAACCGGAGTTTTCCTAACCCTCGGAACCTTAAAGTGTACATAATTATTTAGTGTTTAACTTGTCTCTCACGAAAAAAAAGTAACAATTATTCTTCCAGCGTTAATATTTATCTGCACATTTCAGTACTAATTTGCATAAATATGAATACAATATACTATTTACCACTTGAGAAACGTTTATCCCTCAAATTTCTAATCCCATTCTATGTACAAGATTTCAAATCACTTTTTTTCCAGCTCGTTTGCAAAGAACTTCTAGAAAATGCGTGTCCGAAATTGGCAATTTCTGTGGCTGGGCAGTCATTTTGTTTATGCAAATTAGATGGCCAAGATCGTTGAATTTCTCTTGGGAACCGGAGTTTTCCTAACCTCGGAACCTTAGAGTGTACATATTCAGTGTTTAACTTGTCTCTCAAGAAAAAAAAAAGTAACAATTATTCTTTCAGCGTTAATATTTATCTGCATATTTCAGTACTAATTTGCATAATTATGAATACAATATACTATTTACCACCTGAGAAACGTTTATCCCTCAAATTGCTAATCCCATTCTATGTACAAAATTTCAAATCACTTTTTTTCCAGCTCGTTTGCAAAGAACTTCTAGAAAATGCGTGTCTGAAATTGGCAATTTCTGTGGCTGGGCAGTCACTTTGTTTATGCAAATTAGATGGTCAAGATCCATTAATTTCGCTTGGGACCTAGAGTTTTCCTAACTCTCAAAACTTTGAAGTCTACATATTTAGTGTTTAATTTGCCTCTCAAGAAAAAAAAATGTAACAATTACTCTTCCAGTGTTAAAATATATATGTATATATATATATATATATATGCATATTTCAGTCCTAATTTCCATAATTATGAACAAAATATGCTATTTACCAGCTAAGAAACGTCATCCCTCATATTGCTTATTCCATTCTCTGAAAAGATTTCGAATCACTTTTTTTTTTCCAGCTCGTTGCAAAGAATGTCTATAAAATGCGTGTCTAAAACTGACAATTTCTGTGGCTGGGCAGCCATTTTGTTTATGCAAATTAGATGGTCGAGATCGGTGAATTTCGCTTGGGAACTGGATTTTTCGGATTCAGCGTACTCAAATTATGTAAAAGAGACCGGTTCCAAAATTTTGATAAAAATGCTTCTAACACCTTTTTAGAGAGCCCTTTTTCAGAAATCCCACTAGACTATTATGGCATACTAATGTTGTGTTTTTATTTAGATTCAAGACCTGACTTTGTATTCGCGTGACGATTCACAACATCACTCCTCCATGGGCGGAGCCTTAGCCCGATGGGTGTACACCATGCCAAGTCTTTCGAGCTTATGTGTGAACTGCAAGAGCTTTCCAGATGATTTCATCTCAACAGCTATCGATATGGCGCAAAGCTGCCAAGTACGTCTACACACTTTATAGAGAGATACATTGTAATAAAGCGATCCTTGCCTAACTCGTTTTTTACGTTATAACGTTGGACTGCAGTAGTTGCTTGGATTAAAGAGAAGTGCACATTTAACATTTTTTAAATCTTAGATTTACATATCTCACTGCGAGGAAAGATTTAGTCCTGAACCTTTGTAAGAGAATTCGTTAGTCTTTTATGGCGTGTGCATGACTTTGGTATTTACATTGGTATTAATAAGCGTGCATTCTTCCACATTCGCTTGATTTAGTTATGTTTTTGAAGAATATTTCTGTCTTTTTATTTGGTTGTTATTATTGGTTTTGTGTGTGTGTGTGTGTGTGTGTGTGTGTGTTTTTTTGTTTGTTTTTTTTTTAGATTCAGAATCTGAAGTTGTTATTATGCGACAATTCACAACACCACTCATCGATGGGAGAAGCCCTGGCCCGATGGGTGCACACAATGCCACGTCTTTCGAGCTTCAGTATGAACTTGAGGAGCAGCTTTCCCGATTATTTCTTCTCAACAGCTACCACCTTGGCGCAATCCTGCACGGTATGATTACTTTCACTTTGCACAAGTCGCATTGTTTGTTTATGAAAATATTTGTGAGGTCATATCATACTGTGCCTGCTAATAAAATTGTCTGTAAACAGTAAAAAAAAAAAAAAATACTTTCTTGTATCTGACAAAAGGATCGGCACATAACTTCTTCTCTCTTTTTTCTTTGTCCATATTTGAACAAAACTAATGTAACCTTACTTGTTGAAGAAAATTACATCTCGGTGTATCGGTGAATGATCTTACGGGATACTGAGCATTAGGCGCCCCCAATATTAAATTGGAATATATCTGACTTTAAATACAAGCACTTCATATAAATGACGAAGAGGATGTCTATTTTCCCCCTAAATGTAATGTAAATAATGAAGCTTTCATTATTAAAATTCAAGGATTTGTAATAATCTTACATTTGAATTCGACTTAATTACATGTATCATTTTCTTCACAGAAGTGCCCCAGGCGAGTCGAGGAAATGTAATGCTAAAACACCGTCAGAGAAGAAAAAAAATAGGAAAACTTAATAACCATCACCAAAGTTTCAGCTAGGTGTGCATCTTAGCATTACTATGTGAACACTCTGTGAAAAACCACACCACAGTGTAAAATCATCTCCACAATGTAAAATTCGAGCGTTTTCACGTAGTCGAATCTGTGGACACTGTGAATACACTGGGGGACAGTCAGTGGCGTATCTAGGGGGGGGGGGGGGGTAAGGGGGGCACGTGCCCCGGGCGCCACTTCTTGGGGGCGAAAAAAAAAACGAAGAAGAAGAAAAAAAAGAAAAAACGAAGAAAAAAAAAGAAGAAAAAAAGAAAAAAAAAAGAAAAAAGAAAAGAAGAAGAAGAAGAAGAAGAAACTCACCGGAAGGGGGGGGGGGGGAGGGAAGGAAAAATGGGGGGGGGGGGCAGAAAACCAAATCCAAAAAAAAAGATAAAAACAAAACATAACGATGACTCGGACAAAATTACAATGTTTATTGTGTTCACATAAGAATTCTATGTAAGCTGAAATACAATTTTCGGCTTGCTCGCTGCGCTCGCTCTCTAAATTTTATATAGAAGAAGAAGGTAAGAACAAAATTTGATGATGAAGCCGACAAAATGACAATGTCTATTATGTTCACACATGTCATTTTATAGAAAATGTCATTTTATATTTAGCAGACAAAATGTTTCACTGAGCAGCGGCTGCAATTTCTTTCGTTCTGAAACGATCGCCAATTGGATCAAAAGAAGGCGCCAACGGTTCCGAACATACACGGGGGGGGGGGGGGGGGGGGGCGCCAAAAAAATCAAACAAGATAAGAACAAAACGTAATGATGACGTGGAAATTTCGGCTCACTCGCTCGTACTAATTTAGAGTATTTCTTCAAGCCCTCAGTTTGTTGGTAAAAATCGTTATCTATAAGGCCGTCACTATATCTTGATTAGAATTGTAAGATTTGATAAGCAAAAAAAGACAAGAGTTCCATGTTTTGTAAGCTGAAATACAAAAATTTTCGGCTCGCTCGCTGCTGCGCTCGCTCGCCAAAATTTATCAAAACAAAAAGGAGATAAGAACAAAACGTGATGATGAAGACGCGGAAATATACAAATTTCGCCTCACTCGCTCGTACTAAATTAAAGTATTTCTTCAATTCCTTAGTTTGTTGGTAAAAATTGTTATCTATAAGGCCGTCACTATACATTGTGTCTTGATTAGAATTGTAAGATTCGAGAAGCAAAAAATGACAAGAGTTCCATGTTTTGTCAGATGAAATACAAAAATTTTCGGCTCGCTCGCTGCGCTCGCTCGCCAAAATTTATCAAAATAAAAAGGAGATAAGAACAAAACGTGATGATGATACGGAAATAAACAAATTTCGGCTCACTCGCTCGTACTAATTCAGAGTATTTTTTCAAGTCTTCAGTTTGTTGGTAAAAATAGTTATCTATAAGGCCGTCACTATACATTGTGTCTTGATTAGAATTGTAAGATTTGATAAGCAAAAAATGACAAGAGTTCCATGTTTTGTAAGCTGAAATACAAAAATTTTCGGCTCGCTCGCTGCTCTCGCTCGCCAAAATTTATCAAAATTAAAAAGGAGATAAGAACAAAACCTGATGATGACGCGGAAATATACAAATTTCGCCTCACTCGCGCGTACATGGGGGGGGGGGGGGCATTTCATGAAGCAATTTGTCAGATATTTCGTCTGACAAACTGTTAAAAGCTACTGAAATCCTTGCTTCTGATTGGCTGAAAGCAAATTTTGTGCGACGAGTGGTCGGACAAAATGCTTCATGAAATGCCCCTCTGGTTTAGAATATTTTTTTAAGTACTCAGTTTGTTGGCATAGATAAATCGTTATCTATAAGGCCGTCACTATCTTGATTAGAATTGTACGATTTGATAAGCAAAAAATGACAAGAATTCCATGTTTTGTCAGCTGAAATACACAAATTTTCGGCTCGCTCGCTACGCTCGCTCGCCAAAATTTATCAAAATTCATTACATTTAAATCACCCTCAAAAGACCCCTTTTAAGGGCTTGAAAAGCAAATCATGTGGACTTTGCTTAAAGTCTCTACCGGGATGGGGTTGGGGTTGAACACTAGTCTTTTTCAGAAATTAGGGGCGCAATTTTCGCGCTTGCCCCGGGCGCCGTTTTCCCTAGATACGACACTGGGGACAGTGTGGGACAGTGTGCTCTTTCCAGGAGGAATTGCGTGATGTGTTTTGTTTAATAGGTAGGACTGCAGTGGTTTCTTGGATTAAGAGGGTGTGTAACATTTTGGTTCTATCATATCTCACTTTAAGAAAGCATTTTTTTCCAGGGCCTTTTTTTTTTTTGCTTTGTTTTTGTTTTCTGTTGTTGTTGTTTTTTTTTGTTTTTGTTTTTGGCTTGTTTGCTGATGAAACCCGGAAGTGGTACCAGAAGTTTGAAGTACCCCCCCCCCCCCTCCCACTCTTGAAAACGTGGCGCCGGCCATGATTACCGTACCTTTGTTAGAGAATTTTTGTTAGTGTTTCACGGCGTTTGCATGGATTTTTGTAATTACATTGGTATCACATACCTATCTATATAGACGAGCATTCTTTGATATTCACTTGATTTAATCATTTCAAAAATATTAGTATCTATTTCTTTGTTCTTATCGGGAATTGTTTTTCAGATTCAAGACCTGACTTTGTATTCGCGTGACGATTCACAACACCACTCCTCCATGGATGGAGCCCTGGCCCGATGGGTGTACACCATGCCAAGTCTTTCGAGCTTAAGTGTGAACTGCAGGAGTTTTCCAGATGGTGTCATCTCAACAGCTACCGACATGGCGCAAAGCTGCAAAGTACGTCTACAACCTTAGAGAGATAAGGTTCAACTTTGCACCTCTACCAGTGCCCCAATAGGAGCACCTCTAAAGGTGCAACCGTGCACCTTTCTGGTCTGAAAGGTGCAAAGAAGCACCCGTTAAGGTGCTCCAAGACGAGAAACGTTGAACCCATTTTCTTAGAGTGTACTTTGGCTGATAATAATAAAAAAACCACACATTTTTAGAGCGCAAATTACATTTAAGTCCCTAAGCGCTTTTTTAGAAACGACAAAAGACAGACACATGTATAAGAACACATAATAAAAAAGAGGACAATTATATATATCAACCTAAAAAACATCATTAAACATTTTACAAAGCAATGAAACTTACTTTACAAACAAATGAGACTTCAATAAAAACTTGAACTGATCTAATGATGACATTCTCTGATATCATTCTGAATTTAATTGAATTGTATTGAATTCTGTCTTCATCGATGTGCCCTTTTAGACATTTTTTTTAACATATGGTTTTCAGGTAAAAATCTCTTCTGATGATGAGCAATTATCTTGCAAACCGAACTCAATTCATATGCTTTTGATTGTTTGTATTGTGACCTAACTTCACGTCCTTCAATGTGTAATGTTATATATATATATATATATATATATATATATATATATAAGAGATATGAGAAAGAAAGGAGAAATGCGTAACTGTGATTGGGAAGTATATAAAGTGCAGAAAGGCTTTTGCAAGATGCAAGTATGAAGATACAATCCATGCTTACCAGGGGATGAGATTATTTATGCTCTCAAATGGAAGATACATTTTTGCGTCTTGTTGATTGGAATTGTTTTGACCTAAGAGGGAACGACATTGTGACAATATATGTATTATTATTTCGCGTTATAAGAGCGACCCGATATCTTATAACGTCTGTCCTTATCCGTTACCATATTATCACTATGTCACCAACGTTCATATTTAAAAGTGTAGAATTTGTATTCGCTTTTACACACGGTCCACAGTTTGGTCCATGATTGTATCGGTCATCATATCGGTATAGAATGGACAATGACACATTCATTTCTCAAATCACGCGCCAAAAGTGCCTTGAAGCATTGATAAAGTGATCCTTGATGGCAAATGTGTTTTGCATAATAGGCGCTACCGTTGGACTTCAGTAATTTTTTTGGATTAAGAGAGGTGTAAATCTAAACAGCAAATAATCAAAAGTTGCTGTGCGGAAACATTTAATTGTGTACCTTTGTTAGATAATTTTCGTTTGTGTTTTACGGCATGTGCATGGCGTTTGTGTTTACATTGGTAATCGGCATTAAGTACGTATATTCAAATTGCATTAATCCGTTACATGAGTATTGATTATGTGTTTGTTGAATAATAATGTCTTCATTTCTTTGTTGTTGTGTTTTTTTATTCATCTACAGATTCAGAATCTGAAATTGATATTATGCGACATTTCACAACACCACTCATCGATGGGAGAAACCTTGGCCCGATGGGTGTACACCATGCCAAGTCTTTCGAGCTTTACTATGAATTGCAGCAGATTTCCTGATGATTTCCTCTCAACAGCTACCACCGTGGCGGAATCCTGCAAGGTATGTTTACTTGACTATGCACCCATGCCAGTCACATCGTTTGTTATGAACTGATTTGTGAGTTCATATCATACACTGTGCCTGATATGGTCGCTAACTGTCTGTAAAAAGACATTTTTGTTTTCTATGACAAGAAGTCACAATAAGGCAAGAAGACTTACCTTTATAGATTATAAAAGGAGTCGCAGCTCTTGCTGTTTTCAACTCTTGTAATGGATCGTCACAAGTGAGAGGAGGGGCACATTGGGGGAGGGGCAAACAAACGTTTTTTCTTTGTTTTCGTTTTATTCTGAAGAGCAATGACTGCATCATTTTTGATGTGTTTTAACACGGAATACTTAATGAAAACAAGGGGTATTAAAGATTAATAGCATCAAAACATGTTCTATTGACTTTTTCTCTTCTGCAGATCCGTGAACTTTGCGTGTGGTTTTACAAAGGTTGGGTTTCTGAGCCGGCATCAGCAGTAAACTTCGCTCAATTTCTGTGTCGTTTGCCCCATCTTGAACGTGCTGAACTCAAATGCGATAACCTGCCTGAGTCATTCTTCATGACAATTGCTTCACAGGCCACGCGCTGTAAAGTAAGTAAACAGATATCGCGTTTTATGCATCTTCAGTTTATTCATAAGTATATGGCAAATACCTCACATACACCACCATCTATGTCTCCATATATTAAGCTGAATTACAAAAATCACATGGTGTCATCTGTTAATATTTCTGTTACATCATTGTCACTAAGTTCATGTATTGATCTAAGTTCATCCTCAAAAAACATATAGAATAAACCAATTTATCCACCTTCCTTTTTATTCCTTGTTTGAAGGGAAAATATGACAATCATAATTATACTGTAAGTTGTATTGATGAAATTCATAAAGGAAATGTATAAACCAATCTATTTATACTAAATATAATTATATGACATGAATGCATCATTATTCACTGCTCATATAATTTTGTTTTGTTTTGGTTTTTTTATTTTACCTGTTACAGCTTGAGGGTATTACCATCTGTGGAACGCCGTTAAAAGATTTCATCGGTGACAATCAATGAGGCACTGTTCAGATAGTATACAATTTTCAGGTACTCTAGTACATTGTAGTAGTAGTGGTAGTAGTAGTAGTAGTAGTAGTAGTAGTAGTAGTAGTAGAAGTAGTAGTAGTAGTAGTAGTAATAGTAATAGCAGTAGTAGTAGTAGCAGCAGCAGCAGCAGCAGCAGTAGTTATTAACACCACAAAGTTTGTTTCAGAATACCTTGATGAATAAATGTGACCCTGCACCACAAAACCAGCAAAAAGTCGCCAGGCATGGATTTCAATTAAGAGCAGATTCTGAAAGAGCAGACTCTAAGCTTTAAAATGATGTATATCTCAATTATAATAGACTCCCCTAACTTATCTAAATACTGGAAAGAAAGCACACACTCTGGAAAGTTTGGACTGAGAAAAGAGGCACTGCAGTACACGGTCTATTCAAGCGCTTAATCTTTACCAAGCCGTCCTATAGCTGTGTGATGAAAGGGACAAAACACAGGATGTTAACAACCGGAGCAACAACAATGCAGAGATTGTCAAATTAAGCTGAAATTAAGCATGCTCTATTAACACATTCTGTCCATGATTAATGTCAACTTTCAATGCAGTAGCATTATCCTTTCAAAAGTGAAGAGTATGCAAAGGATTCCAAGAAATGAAAAAGGGCCTCTCAGACATACCTAATCATTCTACTCTCCCCAAAACCGAGTTGCAGAAAAAAAAAACTGTTTAAAACACACTTTCCCATTCATGTTATGATCCCGAACCTAAGAATAACGTAGAAGAAAGATAGCTCTTTCAGAAAATTTGAAAAATTCAAGATTGACTAGGTTGACCCATTCCAGCTTTTTTGAGTCCTCACGTAAAATCAAGGGGTGCGACTTTTTGTTCATTTTGTGATGCACGGTCACAAATGATCATGCTAATCTTATTCGATAGTATTATCTATCTTGGAATTGTATTTCTTTCCTTTGAAGAGATCGTATAGTTTTGGTCAAGACCACTCGTCAGGTTTATAACATTTTGTTGAGATAAGGAGAAACTAAAGGGCATTTAATTTCAAGAATGATTCAATGTTAATTGATGAAAATTGGTCTTGAAATGGCTAAGATATGAAAAAAAAAATGATCTCAATAAAATTGACAGACCATGACTTTTATTACGATCTTTTTTTTTACTTGGGTTTTTTTTTTTATCTCAGTCATTTCAAAACCGATTTTCATGAAATAAACTGTTGATTCCTCTAACAACGCCTCAGATTGTGCGCTCATAGAGTGGTTTCTGAATAATCTCGCAAAGCATTCCAAGCTGAATCCTCGTTTGTTTGTTTGATAGATACTTTATTTTCTGCAAATCAATGAATCAATCAGCAAATCAATATACAAAAGGTACATAATCATGAACATGTGGGAAATATACAAAGTAAATTCAAAACAGAGTCGTTTGACTTGCATAAACAACGATATAAAAGGAAATTAATGATGTAATATACAGTATGCATGTCTATGCAGCGGGTATTACAAAAACAATTGTAGTTAAGAAGCGATTATGCAGAGGGCCGCCATTGTAAGATTTGCTTGAAAAGATGGCCGGCCCGAGGAAAAGGTAGGGACGTACTAGATTTGTAACAACTTCAACCAGTACTGTACAGTCCCTTTAAGGAACTACCTGCTAACGTGGGAGCCTCAAGCCAGCTAACTCTTATCTATCAAAGAATGATGAAATAACAGAAACAAAAGTGAAGCTAACCATGCAAGGGTGGATCTAGACACTGATAACCATGCATCTTTTGCTCTTTCAGGGAGTAAGATATTCTCTTCAAGAAATATGAAGAAATGTGTGTAAATAGTTTGACATCTTACCAAGATAGTGTCGGTTTCCATGGTTACATTGTTTACATCATCTCGGGTTGGAGGCAGGTACAATAGGCATGTGATATAACCAGTGGCGGATCCGGGGGAACGCACTGGACACCCCCTTATATTTGTTTAAACAAAAGAAATCAAAAAGAAAAAAATGGGAGGGGGGGGGGCGTGCGACCCTTATGATTTTGTACAGTCCCCCCCCCCCCCCCATACACACACACGCACACCTTTTACGGAATTCCTAAATCCACCCTTGTGTAACTATTCGTAAGGGTAAACTTATAAACAGAAAAGAAGTAAGAGGATGTAGCTAACAGAAGACGGGGGGGGGGGGTTACAATTATGGTAATACACCAGTTTTTTTTTTTTTCTATTTCAGATCGTTCTGTCGTTTTATAGTTTATGTTATGTTGTGTATTCTTCACCAGCTACATGCAATTCATTCTTATATGACTGTAAGGCGATATTTCAGACACGACATTAAAGCAATATGCGTGTTCGTGAGGGTCTCAAGTGTTATGAGGTGCAACGTGAGGTAATATATACGAGAGCCTCGAACAAACAGACTCTGTATTAAAGTTAATAGAGCAAGCGACCTGTTGTGTTTTGTCTGTGTAGCATGTTGAGCATGATAGAAATGATGTGGTCCGATCCTGAGCTGTATTTCCTTCTCTCCTTGTTTTTCTTTATTACTTTGTGTTTAAATGGTGAGTTTCTTTTTTATTCTACATAATCATTTAATAAATAATGCATCGCTTGCAAGAAGACTTTAAGGGAGCTCATATTATGATATATAGATTACAGTCAACATGATCACCTGATCACATGAACATTGGTATGAGTTCTTGGAAGGGATTTTTCTTGTCTGTGGTTTGCTCTGTACGTGTTGGTGATATTGTGCTTCAGCTGGCAGTTGGACAGTAAAATTATTATCTGTAGTCGGCTCCGTGTTATCAAAAGATATAATCGATGTCAAATTTCCTTACCACACAGGCTGTCATTAACTTACCTTGGAAATCAACCATATAATCGATTATAACTCTTCATAAAACAGGTCCGGGTTCGATGATTGTCTTAAAAATGACAGAAAATGCTGAATCATAGACATGAGATTTCGCTAGTAAACGGTATTGGTGAGGATAGACTTGCTTCTGCACTCCGTGATGTAACCGAGTCAGTTTTTTTTTTCCTCACCCTCAAACACAGCAGACGCAGTGAAGAACAGGCCGAGCAAATGCCGAGGTTGTGGACAAGAAAACTTACCAGCTGAGAACGAACTTTAGATGCAATCCACAGGCACTGCTCCAAAGTTGTGACAATACCTCGCGGAGACATTTTCTTTCTTGAGAGCCATGAAGAGCTGTGTCCGTTGACCAGTCTTGTGAGGATATCTGTGTCTAATGTATTTCGCCCACTTGTCCTTTAGCTTTAATTTCTTTTCTAGTGCATTGTGTTCGGAAACACTTTGAATTTATGTCGGACATAAAGATTTTATGTCATTGCAGGATTACGAATATTATACAGCTGTATTCTAAAACAAAAACGTGTACACCATATATAGGCCTATACGTACAAAACAGTTACATTGTGAAGGATATAGCAATGTGCTCGGGTGAAAACCACGATACCACAGCAAAATATGCTAGGAGTGACATTGCTATCTCCGATTAGAGTTTGTATTTGTTTCTGTATCCACATCTAGGTGCATGATCCAGAGCATAATTTCTACATTGATGCCATGATTTATTTGTATGTAATGTACAGTAAACTTGCAATGTCAATACTTTTCTAATGTTGTAGGAAACAGGGTTATTTCCTACACTTCAGCAGTCATTTTGGACATGGGAATAGGAATACATCTCATCTACAGCAGTCATATCCGACTTAGTCCTCCAATCCCATACGGAGTCACACAGGTTGATAAGTAGGATACATCGTTCTTCATACGATACTGTAACTCCATCTCAGACAGATATCATGATCACTATTGATTATGCGATGTGTAATACAAAAGTGCAAATATATGGAAATGCAAGATATGTACTGATAACATAATGTGATCGCTGCTGGCTTTCTTTTAAGTTTGTACAAAGTGTATCATGAATACTTACTCTATATCTTACCACCGTGTTTACCAGTAGGCAACGCAGTCAACTCATGACAAAAATACGTCCCAGCGATGCGCTTCTATAGCTACATGCAAGTTGGCAGTTTAAGTTGAAACATAACATCTAAATAAATCAGACGTACCTTAATGATTCGCTAACAGATGGTACAGGTAGATGGTTTGAGCAACTACGTGCTGCTGCAAAGTGTGTTCGATAGTGTTAGTGAATATCTCTGCCATCACGTTCGTCGACAGCACTACGTTAAAGATGAGACTGCATAGATATCTTCGTTATTTTGTGTCCCGACAGCAATACTATACAGTCATGAGTCATTAGGCATGGTTATTTCACTTAACATGTCTTACACATCATAAAGACTATATCAACATGTAGAGATGGGTGCAGATGTCAGCATACTGTAAAACCAAAAACATTCGCGGCGTGAAACTTTCGCGAATGGCGGACCGTGAAAGAATTACTTCTATAGGCATCACGCTCCTTTTCCGGGCTCCCATAGAAACCTGTGTTAAATGCAGCATATTCCATAAATCATAAAAAATCAATCGAATCGGAGATTTTTTTTTTTTTAATTGAAGCAGATGAAGGGAAATTTTCTCTGCTTTCAAGCAAACAACATTTTGGGATGTTTTCCAGCTCTAAGAAAAAAGTTAAGAGCCTCCATACGAGACTAGTCATCCAGTCACTCTCAAAAATGATAAAAATAGCAAATTACCTCATATATTAACAAAAATTCATTAAAAATACAAAAATCCTGATTCATTCAATTTCTTCATAGCCTGCAGAAGCTCCTGTCCTCAAGCAATGTCAAACACCACCAAAGGTGGCAATTTTCTACTTGACTGATTTTTAATGATTTTTTTTTTGTTGTTGTAAAAAATAACATTACCTCATCTTCGTACTGCCTTCCCTGTAGGCAATGCGCGAGTTGAATTAGGAGCGTGAGGCCTAAAGTACATAAACGTGTATTTTGTAGACAAAAACTTTCGCGTTCATTCTACTTTCGCGAACATTGGCTCCTCGCTGAATTCGCGTAAGTTTCGAGCAGACGAAAATTTCTAGTTTCATATCTCTATATGGTTAAATACTGGTCCCCAGGAGCAAGCCAACTGTCACTTCCCTCCTATCTTATCTTGACCAGGGTTAAATACCACTGGTTCACAAACGTCTATCGTTACATGTCCACCGAAGGGGCATAAAGCCTGAGTATAGTTAAACATTGGACTAACTCTCTCTGTCTTGTATATACCCCATTCAAGAGGGATGCTAAAAGTGTTATCTCAGCAAACTCTGATATTTTCTCTTACAGTGTCTTATGCGTCTTGTCTCCCGTGAGGAATCTTCACGGCAGTTCAATGTCATTAAAATGTATTGTTGTTAGTATAAAAGTCTTGTAATCAGTCTGTCGTTTCGTATTCTATATCTTGTTTGTACGTAAGAGAAGTTTGTGGAAGGCATGACTACGCACTAGACATGCATGTAATTCGATGTTCGAACAGGTATATCAGAATGGCCCTTATATAGGTATAACTGATGTATGATTGATATCAGAGTAAATATCCTTACAACAATCACATTAAGCTAATTTACGCAGTACTCAACTCTAAAGTACGTGAGGGTGAACAATGTGCCTGATATTGTCGGATGAGAGAAATTAAAGTGAAATGTATGCACTGATTAAGAAATAATGCGCTTGGTGCATGCAGCATGGTCGATGCTATCATTGTTCATTTGTTTGTTTGTTTGTTTGTTTGTTTGTTTGTTTGTTTGTTCACCATTGCTGACTGTTGTTTCGTGCCTACCTGTATATGCCTTGCAGTCAATCATGGCTGGTATATTCTCTCGCGACAGTCTGGAAAAATGAAATATTTTTTTTAAAAAATCAAAATTCAGCTGAAGGTATATTAAATGTACATCTATACGGTACTGTCCTGGTATGTTCGTGCGTTTGTATATCTCTATGTTCTACTTTCATGTTTCTTTTAGTCTACCTCTGTTGTCTTTTTTTTTTCTCTCTCTCTCTCTCTCCCGGTAGACCTAGTTTATACAAGCTCATTGGCTTTTCAATAGGTTTCTCGCACTAATATTAGTAAGATTTATTAAATTGCATAGACACTTCAATTTCTGCTTTCATTCCTCAAAATCATTGCCATATTATTCAGCATCATAGAGGCCTATCAAAGACTGTATCTGTTACAGGTTGTATTTGCTTACTTCAAGAATAAGTAATCTCTGTCTGTAACTGTCTTCCGTAAAAATTGTATAACGTATCTATCATTAACAGTAATGTTCTAAAATTCGATGTGTTCATTTTTAAGTAATGTTTATAAGTGAGAGTTAAAATAAATCACTGAATCAATGAAGTGTAACTGAACCGCTCTAGTTTAACTGGCGATTATTACAGAACTTTGCCGACCTCGAATGTGGTAACCTTCCTAGGATATTATTCACAACCATTGCTTTACATGCCACAGAAAGTACAATGTATTATATATTGCAATTTGTTGTATATATATATATATATATATGTATAAAGTATAATCAAAATATGAAAGTTCTGCGTCGGTGTGTGATAAATAGATATCAAGAGTAGAAACAGTCGTATAAAACACCGCAGGAATTTTAGTCCATTTTTTCTCCTGCGGTGCTTATATATATATATATATATATATATATATATATATATATATATATATATGATATGTACGTGTTTGTGTGTATGCAAATACATGAGAGTATATTTTTAAAGCAATCAGTTGAAAGTGGCACGTTACACACAACGTTCAGCTGAAATGATTGCACGATCTCACGCTCATGGAATGATACAATAAATTGACTCAAACTTTATTGCGTATTTACAATTTGTTTATAATACATGTATAATTTCTCCAGTAATAACTGACAGATATGATATAAATGCAGGGATTTTATTAGCTATGAGGGAATCTAACGTGAGGTCACGACAAAATGTTATCTAGCTTTATAAACGATCTCGTGTATGGGTTGATTACAGTACTGGTATATACACTTAGCAACGATCATTGAAAAGCAAGAACGTCAGACCGGTATACTAAGTAGTACCTCAATTATCTACGCACTCGTCAACTCAAATTACGCTGAGGTTGTTTCATTTACTAATATTCAGATAAGGTCCGGTGTACCCTTACAAAAAGTATTTCAATGATAACAACAATAATAACGATAATAATAAAGACAGCAATGAAAATAGTTGTAATAAATTCAATTACAAAATATTTAAGAAGATACTAAAAACATAAAATGAATTGAAGAGTTTGTTCGCAAAAACCGATAAGTCCATTTTTGAAGATTTTGTAGTGCGGTTTCTGTCATAAAGTACAAAATAATACCTTTTAAATGATATAATGTTCACTTCATATAAAGGTATATTTTTGAAGTTATGGTCAAAAGAAGCAAACATTTTCTTATTATTTTCTTTACTTTTTCTTTACCTTTAATCGCAAATATCTCCATTTGGCAAATATGGACTTATCGGTTTTTGCGAACAAACTTTAATATTGATAATGATTATAATAACATAGAAACAAGACTACGAAATTAAGGTAACGTGTACTAGACGAAAAAAATTTGACAGATACATCCTTCATAATCGCTTTGATATTTTTTTTACACCTAGTAAAATCAAAGATTCGTTTGAAGAAAAAAAAAAACGCGACTTAAAGAAAACCAGTAATATTGCGTTTCATTTTCATGACCACCATATCAAATTATTAGTGGGGAGTCCTTGCAGCACACATTCTCGAAAGGCAACTGACTACACTGTAAATATATAAATACAACACGTGTATTTCGCTTGAAGTTTTCTGTCAATATATTAAACAGTGCTCCATCTAAACCTCACTTCATCAAGTATGGATTGCAGCATCATGCGATGAAGACACGTAAAGTTTCAAGATAGAGCAACAGCAGGACCAAAAACTAATCAATGATCCTTTTATACAGGACGACTGAGCACTTGAGTAAAACATTCGTTGTTTGTAGATGCAATATAAAGAACCATGAGCACGTACGTCGAAAGCGAACTATCTTCTTTTTTTCTCTCTCTCTCTTTCTTTTTTGGATTGGCAAAACAATAGCGATCATCGCTTTGTTCTAGTACATCTTTCGATTACTTTATTACATAACGGTCAAGTGCAGAGAGGCAATTTTCAGTTGAAGAACAGAATTTGACAAATAATGGATGCACAACGATATGTATAATATATGAGCATGACTGACTCCAGAAATTACAGAAATCATGTGGAGTTTACCCAATCAAAAGTGACAGCAGTGATTTCTTCCTACACAAGCAATGAATACTGTGACTACTTTGGCCTAAAATAGCTTGTTGTTATAAGCAGAGATATATAAAACGAATACAGTTACATCGTAGGCAGCAACATATGACCAAACCCGCCGTTGTCGTAAGTGATTTTCGGAGCCCATTTACATCCTTTTCCAAGACACAATCCCTTCCCAGACAAATCATCTTATCTCGATAGCTCGAAAATTCATAATAAAATGGTTGACAAAGAGTAATAAAAATGAGTATGTGACAAACCGAGTGATTGTTGATGTCATACTCTTCTACCGAAACACCTGCATTTGAGTTCGACCCATAATTAAAGAGGAAATCCACCTCAAAAATGACTTAACTTCAAAAGAAAGAGAAAAGCATTCTTTAGAACGATACGAAAATGACAAAAATCCTATAAAAAAATAACGAAGGCGTGACATTTTGAAATTCCATTTTTTTTTTTCGGAAAACACTTTTTGACCAGTCCTTATGTACATTCAAATGAGCGAGTTGATGATGTCATACCCTCACAAATCTTCATGTACGATATATGAAATTCGGAAAATTGTTATTTTTGGCTTATACGAGTAAAAACATGTTTTCATACTAAGATAAGTTAGAGTTAACATTTGTTCTTTTTTTATTTCCGGTTATTTCAAGGTAAGTTTATGTATTCGTACATCTGAAATATGAGATTTTTGTCATTTCTGTAAAATAAACAAGAAATTGTGAGCGCATGACATCGTCAACTTGTTACGTTCGATTTTCGGAATATTCATTTTCTCTCCAGTGTCCAGCTTGTCTCGGTGACGTCTCCGCAAAGTCACCTATACACGATACCGAGACAAATTTTGTTCGTGACTTCTCCGAGACGTTTCCGCTACCTTGTGGAGAACCATACCTTGTTTATATATGCCTCTGTGGATATCGGCCTGGAGTCGCCTTTTTGGTAAGAGGGCAAGCGATTTTTGGTCTTTCGAGTAGCGCGAGTGGCGGCGACTGATATGTCGTTGCGATGTCTCCTCCGATGACATAAGCCCTTAACTGATGAGACTATCTATGAACGGAGAAGTCCCCGTTCGATAATGACATCTTCCGTTTCACAGGAGTCTTGAGAGCAATAACTGCACGACCTTCAACCAAACAGTGCTATGGCGTCTCTTGAGAAGGTCGCTCTGAATATCATCACTGCTACGAGGAAAGGTGGCCGGAAAGGGGGCAATATGGTCAAAACTGCGCATAAGGTGCTAGCTGAGTTGCCTCCATGGCTATTCACTCGCTACCGATATCACAGTTGCTCGAAAGAACAACAATGAACTGTGAAACCTAGCGGTGATTTCGGAACATTTTCATTTTGCTGCAGTCTGGAGAAAAAAAAAAATCCGTTTATCCTTTGTGTATTACATTCGACAACGCTCCGGTTAAATTGAAAGTATAAGCCAATAATTATTGTATAATCACCAATAATTGCGGAGTATGCAATACGACTACAGAGACTCAAGCTCTTAACGTGCACACTCCTTGTACACTTAGCTAAAACTGAAAATTAATCATGTTCACCGCAAAAGCAGTAATACGACCAGGATGATTTCAAACACTTTCCACAGAGTTTCCAAACTGTTTTACGCATTGAGAAGAGGGTGTTGCCCTTAATATGAAATCGGCATGCTAACAAGAATTTGTTTCGGTCTGAAATGCTCGTCTGCAAGACCTTGGTCAAAAATAATATGGCAGAGTAGCTGGGGCCCGCGGCGTCAAACGCATAGTCACGTGTAGGAAGGCCGCCATGTGGTAACGATGGGCGTGGTCGCGTTTATTGTTGAACGAGAGTAATAAGCGAGGAAATTCAGTGTGGACAGCAAAAGCCGTGGAATCCCACACACATTGAGAGAAGAGCAAAGACAGATTCGAGGAAACTCAGAATGCCGATGAGGGCGTCCATCACTTTTCTCGGCGACTGTGAAATCGAAGTAAAAGAGAATAAAGGCATGATTTACCATTTGTAGATGAAATAAAGAGACACGGCTTTACTGCTTCAAAATAATTCTAAAATGTGAGTTAGGGACAGAAACAACCAATGTAAAAATGTTAATCAGTACAATAAAATATTAAGCATTGTTAAATATACAAAATGTGAACAATACTTTCATTGAAATCTTTTCCAGAATAAATCGTCTACAGTTGTGGATTATGTAGAAAAATAGTGATACATGACATTGTATCTCCTTATATTTTAGTCTTCAGTGCAAAATCTTTACATGTAAAGACATACATCTTGTATGTAAAACAGTATTGGCGCCCGACAGCAGTATGACACATTAATGATAAGCGTAGGTTTCAACGTCACAATTAGGCTGTTTAACTGCTTTTGATTGCATGGACGGTAGGCCCTATATCAAAACAAAATACCGTAGACGAGATGGTATATCACTGTGGAACACTTGAATGAAAGATTATTGTTAATTCAGAGGAGTGGATATGTGCCATGACAATTTTACTTAATCAATAAGTTATTTCACCCTTTGTACAAAATCTAATGTATTTTAAAATCGCAACTGCTGATCTACATTTTTTTTTTAAAGAATTGTAGTATTATGTCGGGAAAAGGAACCAGCCATATTCAAACCTGTCATCTGGGGCCTACTTCCTTTCGGGCCGCGACACAACCACCACTTGCGCAAAGTGACCCATTTTCTTTTCATATGTGTGTGTATCAGATGATGTCTTTATGCTGTGGGATATGATGTCTGTGTGCATACATTCGATGATTACACATGCAAGTGAACACAGTAAAAAAAAAAAAAAAAAAAAAACACAACGTGGGTACTCAACGTACATCTTCTGCCGAACTTCCGCAGTGGAGATAGGCGCATATGTAGTCCGTGCGAAATCCTGCCAGTGCGTGAATAGAGCCAAGTACTGCGGACGATACGAGCGAGCAGGCACTGAGAATGATAAATGCCGCCACCTATCGGATGAAAAGAGAACATGTTTGATTTAATCGGATACCCCCCATCGTCAAACGTACATGTAGATTTGAATGACTCCTTTCTCTTGTACATGCGTTGTCCTTCGTGTAAGCTTCTTTGCAATACATGAGTCGAATCATTGACAAGACTTCGCGCTCATCACATGCCCAATGCTTTGTAAATATAAACATGAGGAAACTACAGGAAATCGATGAACTGTTTGCTAATGCGGACGTTCAAAACGCTAACTGTCAATAGAAGAATGGGGATGAACAAAACATGAACCCAAAAAAACGCTCCTCTGCGACAATCGGATTCGAATGATAGACCATAAGAATGCGAAACCGTGCTTCCCATTATCCTCTGAGACATCACGGCAGATCTTCCGGCATTATTATGTGCATGTCAAAACAGAAGCAACATAGTATTACATGAACTCGCAGGAAGCGAAATCGTTTAGTTTATCATCTTTGGTAATAAATAACTTCTGTCAAGCAAAGATAAGTAATCAATCCTGGCTAAATGTTTTGCAACGGATCCTACACGACCTTTCTATCTCACTCGTGTCTTTGCTATCATGAACGAAGAAGAAACAGCGTCCGCTTCTGCCTGATAAAACAGTATCACGTATACACCTAGGAATGACATCGTCTTGTATTCATCAATCCAATGCATAAGAAGACACTCTGTTGTTTAATTCGACTGGGACAAGAGTGGTATAAATCCTCATCTGTGCCATTAAACTGCACTTACACCCATTGCGCGGGTACAATGTAGCACACTGGCGCTGTGATTGTGATCGGAACCTAGTAAATGTTGCAACTGATTAACAAAATTTTCCTACGACGTAAACATGGTAAATAGGCATTGAATCGATCAGTGTTCGTGAATATGAATAACCAGCAAATGTACTATGGATAAACAGTACCATTTGCAAGTTGCTATTCACAAAAGTCCAACATGACTACTTGCTCTGACAACATAGAAGGATGTTTGTTTTCACATTCCATTCTTTATATAGGCTGCTTAGCAAAATGCAGGACCCTACAGTTGTCTTTTTGTCCATGCTGGGAGAATGTTTGACGGAGGTTTGCGCGTCGATTGTCCACTACACATACAACAGCGCATGGTGTGAAAATGAAGAATAACTCAAGCTACCGTGTATACAGTGCACTCCCGTTATAACGAACACGGTTATAGCGAAATCCCGGTTACAACGAAGTAAATATTCAGGCCCAAAAGCTATTCGTTCTATGTTTTTTTTATTGCTTTATGTTTCATTATAACGAAATTTCGATACAACGAAAGAAAACTGCTGGTCCCGAGGACTTCGTTATAATAGGAGTGAACTAAGGTAGCAAAGTAAAAAGCTCTCATCTCTAAACTTTGAGGCTTGAAGCAATTAATGACATGAAAAGCGCTAGAAAATAGATTTGTTTTTCACCACTACAATCCCATGAAGGTCAAAATTTGTTGTGGGCAAATGTGTTCGTTATTCTTTCTTCTTCCACGCACGCGCAAACTGTGTCTTCTCGTGAGGAGGGGAATAAGGGGGAGGGGCATAAGAAAGGAAGCAGGAGGGTGGGATGGAGTGAACAATCAGTTCCATGACATCGTAATGGTCATCCACTGATTACCGCAGCAGTAGACATTTTGTGACACTGGTCATTGCATGCTTACCAATCGTTTTGCCTTGCATCTTGTGAACATTCCCAGCACGCCTCCAGTGATGTATAGCTGTGACAGGAAAAAGAAAAGAAATAGACCTATAGGGACCTACATCAGAATAAATGACACGAGAATTGAAGCCAATAACAAGAGTTACTTGATTCCATCGAATGAAAAAGATAACTTCCAAGCTGAACCCTGCTATCCCATTCAAATGAGATCCACTCTCCTTATGATCTGTACATCCATGCTGAGTACGTTTTAAACAGAGAGCACTCGCCTATGAGGATCAATGTGACATTTCCTGGTTTTTCACAGCTCTATACAAAGGATAAGCAGGTGAGACAATGGTTGATGATGTAATTATCCTTTGGTTTGTTTGTTTGTTTGTTTGTTTGTTTGTTTGTTTGTTTGTTTGTTTTTGTTTTTTTTTTTTTTTTTTTTTTACAATAGCGAGTTTTAGATCTGCCACGCGAACGCTAATACGACGCTAAAAAAAAAATAAAAACGAAAATGGTGTTCTGCACATGCGCGAGACAGCTGTTCAAATTGTCCAACATTGGAGGCATAGCGTCTTAGCGTTAGTGTGATTGATTGATTAATTTTATTTTACGTATAGAAGGCAACAGCTGGGTAGTCTATATTCAGCAATGTCGACGTGACATCGAAGGTCTTCAATGGGGTCCAGAACATCAAAATTGCAAATACCACAATATACACAAGTTGAAAACATGAAAATAATAGCACATAAATTGAGGGAGGAAAGCACAATCGCATATTACAATTGATACAAGCAAATAACAAAAGAAAAGGATATGACGAGGGAATGAAAAGGGGAGAGTAATAACAAGTCGTAGCTTACAAGAACATGCACTATATATACATTATAATGTTATATATATTTTCTCATCCACAAATAAGTTTAATTCTGTAAACTTACAGTAAGTTCCTTACTGTACGTTTTGAATAATTGTTTTCTTTATAGAAATTTACATGCATTATTTTTGTCACTGAAGAAAGATAGGTTTATGTTTATATATTATTTCATTGTGAAAAAAAATGAAATAAATTTGAACTGAACTCAATTAAGTCGTAGATCTGAAGCTCGCTATTGCCATGTGCAGTTCATAAAAAACGTCAATTTGACAATACGTGATAAAAAAAAAAAACCACACATACAAGACCGTCGACATCGACGGGTGTCAATCTCTTGTCAACAGTCTAGTCACCAGACTGCCATCATAACAATATTTCGAAGACACATATGATTTATATCATATAAAACGATCATGGCAAAACTCCTCAGTTCCCAGGCCTTTAAAACGACGGGAGGGGGCGCTCTAACGATCGAGAGTTGACACCGAGGAGGTCTCACCCGAAGAGATGGTACTTATCTCATTGGTCTCACATTTCTGGCTACATTGAGGCACATTTCTTTTTTTCTGACGAGTTCACCTAGGCCCTATGCCAAAGTCAAAGAGCAACGCAAGTTAACATTGTCATGATTGCCTCACGTACTTATCGCACTGAGACGCAGTGTGGCGTCCCAGCGGGTAATGAGAGACACGTAAAGTGAGATAACGAGGGAGGAGAGAGAGGAGGAGGGGGAGGGAGAGGGGGAGGAGGGGAGCGAGATTAGTGATGGATAGGTGGCAGAACAAAGGGGAAAATAAGGCCAAGATCAAGCACATGGTAAACAGCAGGTCGCTGTGGGAAACGCAATTTGTTCTGCAATACAAGGGCGGGAGGGGGTGAGTATGTTCTGTCAAACACGCGTTTTCATCAGTGGTCTCTCGCTGCAGTCTTCTTGTGTGTGAACATTGAACAACTTCTAAGCCTATGATTTTGCCAAAGGCTATAGACAACTTTTTCACTTTCTTTTTAAAATCCTTATTAGCCCCTTTATTTCGAGTCTGTAGAATTATTCCAAAAAATGTATTTACGTGATACAAACTAATCTGTGTGGACACTCTAACTGTCATTAAACCATAACAATGCCAAATCAATTTCCCGTTAGTGCAGAAGTAGCATGACATTGCCACTTAAAAATTATGCATAATGACTCACAGACTGATATATCAAGCAGAGTTGTTCAAGGTATTTTGATATATAGCTTTTCCTTACACGCTCTCAATCGCGTTTGATGGAAAACCACCTCCTCCCCTCCTCAATCTTAATCTCTCCCTCTCCTCCTCTCTTTCCATCTTACCACCCCCCCCCCCCCCAATCTCTCTCTGCCTTTCCACAAAATCCTTCCATCTGGGGGATTTTCAGCAGCGTAAACAAGGCGACAATGTAATGGAAGCGATATCGACATTTCGAGCTGAGGTGAGTCACAATTCTCTGCTTTTTCAAAGTCTATGTACGTACCTTTTCTTCCGAAACAACAAGCACTACAATCTCCTCCCTCCCGCCTATTTTCCATTCAATTTTCTTTTTTAACTGTCTCAATCAAATTCATTGGGCAACGTACGGTCCAGAAATTTATCACTGCAAAACACTTCGTGCTTTATATTCTTCATTTAAACTGCTCCTCGTTATCATGCTCTTGTGCCAAATTCTAGACAAGGTGTACGAAAAAAGATTATGACAATTGACAGAAGAAAAGGTGAAACAAACTCCAGCAACTTCTCGAGCAAAAGCCAGTCAACTCCCAGGAATACTGCGCGGTACGTCGGTACTTGCCACGTGCAAAATTACACTACTTGAGTATGCTTTGTGTCACAGCGCTCTTGGCTATAATCTTACGCTTTGCGCGACCCCTTCCCTCATCCTGACAAAATGCTGGCAGTTTTCCAGCAAAAACTATAGGTTTTCAGTGTCTTGGTAAAAAAAAAAAAGAGGACTGCAGTTTCTCACGTTGAAGAGCGAGGACCAGAGGAGGGAGCCCAGCAGAGCAGATGAAGTATCGTAGCTCGCAGAGGTCACTGGGTCCTGTCGTACATGCATCTGTTTCTAAAGGGGATCGAGGTTTCTGTCCGGGGAACACTTCGAAGAACTGACGGAACATTCGAAGTGTCCGGTGAGACGTATGAATATTTACTGTAATAAATGCTTTGAACAGCAGATGGCGAGGCAAATATACCTACATACATAATAGCCTATAAGATATAGTACTTTTTACGACAGTCATAATTAATGCTGTATTGAAATAGAGAGAAGCAAAATATGACATTGGACAGCGCCCTCACGGGAATATTGTTGGCCCTCGACGGAATGATTTTGAATAATCAAATTCAAATATTCAAATTCAAATTCAAACTTTATTTTCACTCTTTTTCCAACAGAATGTACAAAAAAACAATATGATACATTTGGCATGCGAGTCGTTGATTATATACATACATATATACATAGTCAGACAGGGATAACAACATGCTCATGTCCTTATGTTTGGTACAAAAAGAAACATACACTCTATACATTCTGTCAAAAAAAAAAAGTGGAGGTACCCACTCAAAAGACTATGCTTGTAACATGTGGGCACCTCTGAGGGGAAAGAGGGGAAGTAAAGGGGGTGAAAAACTTACAACTACAAAGATTGCGGGAAACTGGGAAAGTCGGGAATAGAAAAAAAAAGAAAGAAAGAAAGAAGAAAAAGAAAGCAAAAGTGTGAAAATAGGGAACAGAAAATGGGGAGAAGAGAGAGAAAGAGAGAGAAAAAAACCTAAATCATTTTGATGCATACACCAAGGGGCGAAGCCCACAGAGACAAATAGCCACGCGTTTTCGAGAGTGAAACAGTGTTGAGCTGCTTTCCAGCGGAACAGACTGCAACCGTGAGGGCACGTGAAGAATACAAAAATACTAAACGCGGTAAAAAATGGTCGATGCCTCAAGAGAATGCTGCCTATAGTGAAAGAAAATACATTACAGAATTATATTTATTCGGTTGCATTATAAGACTTTAAAAGAAAACTCTTCAATCTCTTTTTAAAAGAATTCAATGACGGTGCATTTTGTATGTCCATGGGAAGGGAGTTCCAGAATCTTGGACCTACATAAATAAAAGTTTGTTGAGCAAGCACGGTTCTTAATAAAGGTAAATGAAATTCATTTGACTGTCTGGTTGGATATCCATGATATGTCCGGTTGCGCATGAACATGGAGTTAAAGATAGACGGAAGACAGTTATTATTATAAGTATACATAAATTGCCCGAGTTGAAACAAAAACAAATCTTTAATTTTCAGAATCTTATTATGAAAAAACAAAGGATCTGTATGAGAATATGGAACGGTGTTACAAATAATGCGAAGAGCCTTCTTTTGTAGCAGTAAAACCCTATCCAATAATATTTGATGAGTGTTTCCCCACACTAAAATTCCATAATTCAAATAGGGTAATATCAAAGATGAATACAATGTAAACAACGAATGTTGAGGAATAGAAAATTTTAGTCTATTAATAACACCTATGTTACGTGAAATTTTCTTACAGACATTATCAATATGAAATTTCCAAGAGAGTTTATTATCGACTGTAATTCCGAGAAACTTAATATGGGAAACACTTTCTAAAACAGCATCACCAAAACAAATATCCATATTCAAATTATCTAAAGTATTACTGAAAAGCATATATTTAGTTTTTTGGATATTTAAAGACAACTTATTTGCTCGTATCCATTCACATACTTTTTTTAACTCAGAATTAACTGTCTGCACAAGGGTGTTTGGGTCTTCATGCGAATAAAATACATTTGAATCGTCGGCAAAAAGTATGAAAGATAAAACATCGGAAGAAACACAAAAATCATTAATGTAAACAATAAACAACAGCGGGCCCAACAAACTACCTTGTGGGACGCCACACTTAAATTCTTTCATATCAGAGTTATGATTATTCAAAAAAACATATTGTTTGCGATCAGTTAAATAACTCCTGAACCACTCCAAGGCCTTCCCACGTATACCATAATGAGACAACTTGTATAGTAAAATATCATGATTTATAGTGTCGAAGGCCTTGGAGAAGTCCAGGAAGATACCAATCATATGAGAGTGATTATCTAAAGCATGTGCTACTTTATCAACAAAATTTAACAAAGCGTGACAGGTGCTATGCTTTTCTCGGAACCCAAACTGCGAATTTGTAAAAACACCATACATTTTCAAAAAATTCAACGTTCTTTTATATATAATTTTCTCTAAAATCTTGGACAAACAAGATAATAAAGAAATGGGCCTATAATTACTTATATCTAACTTATCTCCATTCTTATATATAGGAATAACTTTAGCTACTTTCATTTGTTCTGGAAACACATCCGTTAACATTGACAAATTAAAGATATGTGCCAGAGGATCCGCAACAGAAGATATAACACCTTTCAAAATCATATTGCTTATGTCATCATAACCTGAACTTTTTTTGTTTTTCAAACCAGCGACAATATCAATAACCTCATATCTAGTGGTAGGAGTAAAAAATATTGAATGCATATTATACTGATTTAGAAAATCAGAAAAATGTTTATTAGTATCAGGAATTTCTTGAGCAATGTTTTCTCCAATTGTTGTAAAATATGTGTTAAAAATATTTGCTATATCCACAGAATTATCAATAATTTCATCATTATATCTTATTTTCGATATACCAGACTTTTCATTTGATACATTCATTGCTTGTTTTAATATATTCCATGTACTTTTTGCATCACATCTATATCTTTCTAATTGCTTATAATAATATTTTTTTCTTTTCAATACGTTTTATCTTAATAAGGGTATTCTTATACAAGGTATATTTCAATCGTGCTTGTTCAGTTCTTTTTATTTTAAATACATAGAACAATTTATTTTTTCTATTTATCGAACGCAAAATGGACTTCGAAATCCAAGGAAGCTTTGGCGTGGTTTTATAATTCCCTCGCTTATCCTTTCTTTTAGGGATACAAATATCCAAATGATTATTAAAAATATCCAAAAAATTATTCATAGCCAAATTGATGTCATCAGTATCAAACACACTATCCCAACTGAGATCATCTAAAGAAGCAGAAAATGAAGACAAATTTTCTTGGGTTACCCTACGCCTCAAAGATGGCTGGGATGAACTTTTGCTAATATGGTTAAGTTTAAAATGCGTCATTATTGGAAAATGATCAGTGATATCTGATAAAATTATCGACGAATCTGGAAGGGTTATAACATTACTAAATATGTTGTCAATTAAAGTGGCCGACTGACGGGAAACGCGAGTCGGTTTCGAAATAAGAGGTAAGAAGGAAGAGGATAAGAATGTCTCAAGAAATTCTCCCGAGATATTATCCGTTGTGTGTTTTAACAAATCAATATTGAAATCATCGAATATGAAGGAATCAGAGTTTATAAATAAAGGGTTGGTAAGCAGCTCAGTGAGATACGATAAAAAATCTTTGTTGTTGGAATTAGGAGGTCTGTAAATAATACCTATCACAATTTTTTTACTACCAGGAACAGTAATCTCAATGAAAAGTGACTCAACAATGTCATTCATTTTGCTAAGCTCTTCATGTACAGTGCATTCATAACAATTTGAAATATATAAAGCGACTCCACCACCAGAGCGATCCGGTCTATTATTCGCAAAAATATTATACCCATCAAGCGAAAAAGATTGTTTTGGACATGAGGATAACCATGTTTCAGTGAGTCCGATCACTGAAAATAAAGATTTGTTTGGATTGTCTAACAATAACTGTAATTCTTCAAAATGCTTATTAATACTTCTTATATTCAAATGTACCAAAGAAAATGTATCTTTCATAAAACCCTTATTAATATCTTGAAATTGATTCATAGTGACATAATTACACAATGGAGCTTGAGTCAAGTCATTAAAATCATACTGTATTTCTTCCGCTGCTGAATTAATGTTGTCAGCGACTAAGTCCTCATAAAAAATTGCACGATTGTTAGAGACTTCTTTTTCTAAGGAATCAGATTCAGGCGTAGTTGGTCTGAATAAATCAAAGAAATCATCGTCTAACATAGAGTGAAAAGGTACATCTATTCCGTCATCCATTCTGGATTGAGACATTACTGACTAGGTGTATTATCCGCGCCATTGATGCGAAAAGGCAATCGTGATTAACGTTGGCACAACATAGAAATTGGCACGACCGAAACCAAACGTGATACAGTGGAATAAAAGCAAGTGGAAGGTAGAATAGTAGGCAGCAAACATGCGTGACTGTGAAAGGTACGTGCTCTTTGTATTCATGCGAGCTGTATAACAAGGCTAGTTGGCTGTTAACGAGAAATGAAGTGCTGATAGTGTCAGAGAGAATAAAAAGATATAAGAAACAAGGAATAGATAACATGTAGAACGTGGCTAATGTCTCAGTAGGCTCTCCCCCCGATAGAATGCACAATAATAACAGGAGTGAAACGAGTTGGCCAGTGAATATCTTCATTCTGTCACCAAACGATGAGTATATCCAGCATTTAGCAATGGTGAGCTCCCTCTCGGGGTCTTTATTTATTGAAAAGGAAATACGTTGCAATTTACTAAATGCAATAAGATAAAAAAAAAGTACTGATCAGCGTATGTACTAAGCACATGGGGGGGGGGGAGGAGGAGAAGGAAATAAGGAAAGGGGATAGAAGATATGAAAGTGAGTAAAGTAAGCTGACCGAGATCTATGTACAAAGTTTTCCTAATAATGAATCAATTGAACAATAATTTTACCAGATGTACCAATTGTGCATGCATGCATGTAGAAAACACCAACACTTATAACGTTTCAATGCATTTGCATATGCATTCATTAATATTCTTGTATACAATAATAACTGTTGTACGAAAAACCGTAGTCAGACCATTCTGTAAGCAAAAATACACGTATGCATTAGTATGACAGTAAGGTCTGATCATTCAGACAGCAAGAGTTTCAGTGTATTCAATATACACAAATGAACAACGTCTATGATTAAGCGTTAACCCTTATCTAGCATACAGCTGTACCACTGAAAAGAGAGAAAAAAAAAAGAATATGTAGTAGTTTTCCTCACATGTGTGCGCAGTTCACTGAAGAACTGTACCTATTCAAAGTTACGTAATTTTCTGAATACAAATAGCAAAGAGAGAAAAAAAAACAAATTGGTTGCGCGATCCAATAAACATCAGAATTCAGAGGTTCATCCAACAGATATTGCGAATCGTAAGTTACGTGAGACAGCATGTTATACTATCAAATTCACCAATAAACGCCCAACTGAGGCCATTTAGGACGGACAGCAAAATTTCAGATACCCGTGACCAACGTTTATCTCAGGTCACTGTCAAAGAAAAAAGAAAAAACACAACAAACATAATTATGTGATTACGCATACCATGAATAAAGTTCAGTTATTTAAATGTAACATATAATTGGTGACAACCAGGTCGTCATAATGAAGAAAGCACACACTCGGATATTCATTAAAATATTTCATTTGAATACATAAGCAGATATTATGAATATACAAAGAATATATATATATATATTTTAATTTCATACCATACAGTCACTTTCGAGGCGAGGCCAGGTCCTTGAAACAAATAGAGAAATTAGTGAATTGAAAGTACAAATCAGCGGATAATTTTTGTGTTCTTTGTGAAACATATGTATTGAATGATTGCTCTGAGCATCATAATTTAGGTTCGAAGAAAAAAAAAGAAAAGTAAAGATGAGAAAGGTCATGACTTGTTTACGCCATTTTCCAAGAAACAGCACTGGTCATGCGTTACGTGAATTTCGGCGAAGAAGAAAGAAAATACAACCCACAAAAAAAAGACCAAAACAAAGTCCTTCGAACATGACAGACCTGACCTGTTTCTCGTGCAGATGTTACGAAAATAATTACATAAAACAGAATACAGTGCCCTTAAATTTATCGACAACAATGGAATTCTTCAGACGCCGCGTTCATAAGTACAGGGGTATATACGCAAAAATGCTTTACATCAGGTGTCTGACTAAAAATGCAGACGATATTTTCAATTTACACAATAATAAGGCGAGCAAAATGTGACATGGACAAAATTCATGACAATCAGACTGTTCAATTTCAAAAAAAAATAAAAAATAAAAAAAAAATCATGATATTAAAGACGGTTCTTCCAGCTCTGGATGAAGAAAAAGAAAACGTAACCGTATCAGAGGTCAAATATCAGTTCGAAACATGAAAGCTTTACCCAGGAGTAACAGAAGTTTACTAAGTTTAGACGTCTTTTATTACAAAGGATAATAAAATGAATATGAGCTAGGCATAGGAAAGGGGAGTATGCTTCACTAATTATATGACCGGCACTGGCGCCACCATGTGATTTCAGCATAAGTAAACCAAACAGTCACATCTCGACTGCTGTAGCTGTCGAGAGGCAGAACATGGATATAATGAAGTAAAAAAAAAAAATAGTATGCGAAAGTATATCACTAGTCACTATGAGGTGACAACACGTTACGTCGATTAAGTCATCGTATAGTGCATCAACTTGATAATGCTGGTATTGTAATGTGCCAGTACTGCGATAACAAAAACCCAGATATTTGAAGATGCACACAAAAGTTTGAAAAAATACAATAAACACCGATTCTTGAGATACACAGAGGTCAGCAGCCAGTGTTGCGTGGGACCTCGAGCTTCTTTTGGCTTATACATGTCAGTGTCACAAAAGGAGAGCAAGACAAATCAGGTAGGCATGCGTCAACAGTTCAAGAACAAAAACAAAGATAATAAAGAGGGTAAGCCTACTGCTTTTTCATTTGCGTGATGCAGAGATAATTACAACCAAATCCATAGGTTAAGATGGGGAATAGAATATTTTGCTACATGCTGCTGGAGATGAATAACCATTAAAAGATTCGTGCCCTCGTTTTTCGTGTGGACAAAAAATTGGGCATAGCTGTATATTACGTAATTCGAAGATCATTGCTCGATAGCTCTTGGCTTCTAAATAATCAGCTCGACATACCAAGGAGGTTTGGACATGCTAAATTTCTGTGAATCGAAACAGCTGAACAAAATCTAACACGATGTATTCATTGGCCATTCCGACACTATCCTAATGTCCTTAACTAGACTTAGGAACATTGAAAAGTAGTGAGTTTCAAGCACGTTAAGAATTCAGACAGGTTTGAGTAACTTCAGTGTGGATCGGAAATACCGGCCTGGTGTAACAAAAAAGGGGAACCTATCTCAATACAGATCATGGTGACTTGCCTACAATGAACTCAAACGAATAACTATGTATGCATTGCAAATTGAGGGTTGGGTCTTACGTAAAGGTAGTTCAAGGGTAGATAAGGATAGAGTTCACTGACCAAGCGTTTTTCAAGTCGGTTGCGTAGTCAAAAACAGTGTAAAAGGCGACGATTTGTAGCGGAATTAAATGACTTGGAAAACAATGTATGAACTTCAAGTGGTCTTATGGCGTCCAAAAGAGAGAGAGAGAAAAAAAAGATCTGCATTAGGTCGTTCATAGTAGATATTGGATTTGTGTATCTCTAAGGTACGAACATTATAGTACATATCGGATATGTGTGTCTCTATAAGGCGCACATGTCAGTCTTCACACAATATTGAAATCCCACGAATACAAAAGGAAATAAGTAACGCTCTGAGCTTTGACACCAACAGAGATATCTAATAAAAGTGTAGGGCATTCAAACCTTTAGAGGCATTGTCGAAATAAAAAAGGGTGTATTCTTTTTTTAATATAAAGGCGTTATATCCTATATACTCATGATATCATTTACTTTTTCAACATTCCTACGTGAGGGGAATAAACGAGTGAATACCATGATGACAGTAATTATCACTTAAATGAGGGAAAATGTAAACGATAAATACTCAAAATTCCACATCCTTGGAACACGATTTCTTGTATAACCATTGGATTTAACATAATCATCTTCAGACGTATGTTATAAATTTCTCTTTTATATTAAATTTGCTCTTGTTTTTTTGCAAAAAAAATAATAATCAGTGAAAGTATTGCAATCGAAATCATGGTTCTCTACAAAACTGGAAATCGTTTCATTTAAACCATTATAACATTATTTGACTTCGTCATACTGTCATTTAAAAAGATGATTATATCAGGTACAGTATCAGGGTTCGCGACTAGCGTCGCACGGCCGTTTCACGGTCTACATAGAATAATCGGGAATACAGACTGCCTTCGGAACAGATTTTGAACAATTCATATCAGAACTGTTTCTTAAATGACAAAGAAACACACAATCAATCATTTGCCAACAAGCGATAGTCGGATATTACCTTTATCCCTATGCACAAGGTGACTTGGGTGGCAGAATGCCTCCTTGATGCGATTACCATGATATAGACAGACCCTCAAATTTTGTGTGTTTGTTTGTTTGTCTGTCTGTCTGTCTGTTTGGTTGCCTCTTGGTTGTTTACTTGGTTGTTGGTGAGTTTTTTTGCTTTTGCCTTTGTTTTGTTTTTAATTTGTTCGGTTTCTTAACTGTTCAATTTTAAAATGAAAAATCTTTTTGAGGTTGCATTCAATTTTGGTACTGGACTGAGGGTTGTTACCCACAAGAGGAAGGATGTAATTTGTAAACGAAACTGCAATCACGTTTCAATATTATCTTGCTGTTTGTATCTTGCCGTTTGTGTTGGTACGTGTAAACGCGCACTGTTTAAATCACGAATTTAAACTAAATGCGATTGGCGAATCAGTTCAGTCGTTCATCATTGTCTGCCGTGGATAACTGAATCTAATCGGGAGTACGATGATGGCGACTTGTAGCATTCAGGGAAGCTTATACTCGTAGTTCGACGCTACACGCAATGAAGAATAAACTAAATAAATTAATACACGAGGCTTTAAGCCGAGGGCACTTTCTTTGTTACATTTTGCTTTGACGTTAACGTGAAAGCGAGCGTGCATATTTCATGCCATGTCTAAACTGTATAATTTTTGAGATGTATGAAGTCATACTGTCATACTAACATCACACACACAATGCAAAATTGTGGAGCGCACTTCTCTGGTGGTTTCGTGTGAAGATACGTACGTTTGTATCTAGTTTCATTTGATGCAAATTTTGTAAGAATCGGTGATAGAAATGTATAGACATAATTATATATATATATATATATATATATATTATCGCATATTTTGTTATACACTTCTGCCTTAAACATTGAAGATGACGAGGGCTATCCGAATGAAGCACTGGGTATTTTTTTCTCTCTCTCTAAGAGTATGGTATATAATGTTCTCGAAGACTGGATGTCCACTATTGGTAAGCAATCATGAATCAAACTGAACGTAAGCAGCCGCATTAGCACCGTCAGCTCTGTCCGTGTACATGGTGTATGGTATACCATCATCACAATAGACTCACATAGGCCTATACATCTCTTCTCTCGGTTTGAGTAATCATAGTGATGACGCCACATCGATTTTAACGTCTGTGACTAGTATAACCAGGTCTCTTTTTCTCTATCTTTCCCATTATCATAAAAATACACTTATATGAAACCCACCCTTCCATTCTCATTAACTCTTACCAACTTACCACGACAGCAAAGTCAATATCGTCATGAAAACAATTACAATTAAAAAAAAATAGATCCTACCTTAAACTACTTGTATGATTACAGATCTATCTCCATTGCTATACCACATAGAGTCCCCGACGCAGGCTCACAATAGACATCCATCTCATACTCTGTTCTATACTCTGAAACCCCGCACCTTCTCTATTCACCACGACTGTAAAATTATCCAAATTCGTGGTAGCTTTAGGAAAATGAAGACATCCAACATAATTATGAAGATAAGGGTACATGTACAGCTATCTCATATTCCAATTTAAAGATAGCATAGGTTGAAATGAAGATTGGGCTTTTAACTTTTTGCGAGATACCAAGAAACCACTTATAAAATAATACACAATATACCATGATTCTCTAAGAGGAATTCAAAGATTATTAGATGAAAATCGGTTTTGGAATCGCTCAGACATGCAAAAACAGAGTAAAACAAAGCGATCCTGATAAAAGGCGGGTCCCACCTTTTATCAGGGTTGCTCTTCTTGGATATCTCAGCCATTTCAAAACCAATTTTCATCAAATAAACGTTGGATACCTCTTGGAACTACATGCTCTTTCATATTTCTTAAGAAGTTTCTCATTATCTCGCCAAAAAGTGTTAGAAACCCGAAGATAGGTCTCAACCAAAACTGTACGATCCCTTTAACACCACTATGAGCTGTCCAAGGAAAAGTCCTCATCCCCTCCTAGGCTCTACTTACCACGACTGCACATCCAATATCCATGGCAGGAATGAGAGGTCCGATGGTTGCCTCGGCAACGTAGGCAAAGACCCCAATGAGGACAATGACCACGCCCATGATGATCTGCATCACCGCCAGGATCTTGGCCACGCCCGAGTTGAACGACTCCAGGTACTGGCTCTCGTCCTCGTCCCGTCGCATGGAGATGTCGCTGAACAGGCCCTGCCGGAATCGCCCTCCTTTCACCGACCTCAAGTTCTGGCCGGAGCTTGCCTGCATGGCGCCAGATTGGTGGAGACCGTAACTCTTCGACGAAGAAGACGGTGGATCAAAGAGGATGTCGTTGGTGCCCCAGGGCTCGTGATCGTAGGCCTTGTCAGTCTTTACCATGATGTCGACGTCTCTAGTGTAAGGGATCATGATGTCGTGGGGGAAATGGTTGACGCCAGGAAGAATAACGCAGTTTAAATTGAAAAGATAGAGATCAAAACAATGGTTTATGGGCAGCATCAACTGTATCGATCGGAATCGATTCATACACAGCACTAAACGCTAATTATTACATAACTCGGCGTGCATAAAAATACGATTCCGCTTTGCGCGCGTAACCCTCGCATTCACTCGGTCGTTAATTATGTTAATGACTTAGAACTGGAGCTCTCGGGGCGAATTCAAATGCTACATTACGACAAGCATTCATGCACGGTCGTGGCGACGTTGACTTTACCACTGTGAATTTACATACGGTGCATATACATCTCTTTTTAATTTTAGGACACAGGAAAAAGCAGTAAAACCCATACCGTTCACGGACTACATTTCATGTGTCAAGTCACGGTGGCGGTAGGCAAAATCGGTCAAAAATCGATAAAGAACCCCTACGGCATCGCTTCATTTAGTATTCACGCATTTGTAATATCCGTTTGTGTATTCGCTCTAACGTGATTTTAAGATCATGCAGAATAGAAACTGACCATACATTATCCACGGAGTGGATAAATACACAAACTTCTTTTTTGCAATAAGGTTAGTATCATTGCTTCATCAATATTCGCTATCTCCGCCAACCCCACACTCTCTCCAGCTCTCTATTCAAGGTGAACAAAAAAAAAAAAAAAAAATCCATTTGAACTTGATACAGCGGTTACCCGAAGTTTAGGTATGTATATACATGTAAACTAGTACGTACTAGGTGAATACGGATAGGCCTACGCCAGAGCAACCGCCCTAAAACTCCACAGAGTTACGACCGCCGCACACGCGAGTGACTTTGACTGTGGGAATGCCAATTCCCCGGATTCTTTGCGCCACTCTCGAGTATGCTGACAACTCCTGGTTGCCATGGTGATCGCTCAGGGTCATTTTTTTTTTCTCCAGCTTCGATGCACAGAAGTGGGCTTTTTCTTTTTACTAGGTGAATTCCATCGTTGTCGAATGACCTGTTAAACAAAGGTCACGGGTTTCGGGCTAAACCCCGAAAGTGGGGCGAAAAGCTGGCAACGGTTTCGCATGTCCACGCACGAGGATTTCAGGTTCGACACGGGAGAAGCATAATTATAGCTCTTTTCTCGAGCCATACCTCCAGATGAAAGAGGTTGGTTTTTATCGCCTGAATTTTCTATAAATTTTCCCCTCGTCCACATTCAAGCTTCTTTGATCTTCTTGACTTCCTTTCCCTGAATTTCACTTAATCCTTCTCCACTTATTTTTCTTTTCTCCTCTATTTCAACCAACGTTCTTCCGCTGTCTCATTCCCTAGCTTCATCTCCCATCTTTTCCAGCTTCCTCTCCTATCTCGTTTCCTTCTGCTTCTTCATCACTTTTGAATTAAATTAGCGTCATTATCTTCCCATTCTTCTTCATCCTCGTGGTCAAAATCTCTTTTCTTCTTTTCCATCTTCTTCTTCTTCTCCTTCATCTCAGCTTCATCTTCTTCTTCGTCATCATCTTCTCCTTATTTCTCTCCTCTTTCTTCTTCTTATTGTATTTAATGTTGTGCTTTTTCTTCAGCCTGCCCTGGCTTATGCTAAACTCCTGCCCTTCCCTTTCTTTCGCCGTAGTTTGAAGTGGCGTAAATTTTGTTGTTTTTTTATTTTGTTGTTAATGTTTTTTTTTAGGGACGCGCAAGTTTCAAACATTTAAGGCCTAGGTGAGTCCCCCCCCCCCCCCCCATTTTCCCAGTATTGAACAAAATGTTCACACACAAAAAAAAAAAGCATATAGATTGATGTAAAATTCATAGGATGTCTGGTCATACTTAATGTTTCAGCTTTGTTCTGCTTGGAAGTAGATTAAACTCTGAAATGAATTAAACTGAATTGAATGACCATTTTATTACTACTGTTACTTTTAGTGTTATCTTTATATCATTGTCCTACCATTAATTTTTTTCACCACAACGTATGCCAAAAACGAATATATAATCCTTGAAATCTTTGACATGATCACTTTAATTTGAATTGCCATGTTCATTTACACATACAGTATGTTGTTCGTTAATGAACAAGATCACCCTTTTAAATATGCGACTCACCTTATCCATCTACACTGTAAAAAGTCCGGTGTTAAATAGTGAACACCGAGCTGGTGTTAAATTTTCGGTGCTCATTTATGGTGTTAGATTAACACCTACGGGTGTCACTTCCAAATTTTAAACTGTTTTTTGAAGAGTTTCTTAGTAACTGCACTTCTTGTTGATTTTTAATTTAAACAAGACGATCAAGAATTTTACATTAAAATACTAGATTTTTGAAAAAAATGTGAAAATAAATTTACATCAAAGTAACTGTACACCAGCTGGTGTGGTCTCTTATTGAAGTTGGACGGGTGTTAAACCATTGATATTAACACCAACAAATATCAAATCAACACCATGTGGTGTCATTTTTGAATTAACACCAGTACAGTGTCAAAATAACACCATGTACAGTGTCAAAATAACACCACGAAGTGTCAGGTGAACACTTTTCAACACCATCACAGTGCATTTTTAAAGGTCCTGTGGGTGTGGTCCTTTATTGAAGTTTGATCGGTGTTAGATTTAACACCCGTGGTGTTAAATCTACCACCGATGTTTTTACAGTGTATGTTTCCTTTACATAACCTCCCACTCAACTCCTCCTTCTACTTTCGGTTAAGTTGCAGCTCTCTACTTGAACATGGGCTCATTGTAATTATCCTTCGAAACAGTCTAAAACTATAAGAGAGTCTACTAGAAGATGATAGGGCAATTTGTCAATCAGTTGCAATGAAAAAAAAAACAGCAAAAAAAACATCTCGACGGAAGAAAATCATGAATTTGAATAACAAAGCAGTACCCGCTGCAAGCTATAAGGATTAGAACCAACACTTGCTTTCGGGCGAAAGCTCGGTGGTCTAGTGGAGATGACGCCTGTCCGGTGATGAGGAGGTCGTAGGTTCAAATCCTGCTCGAGTATGTACGCCCATGATTTTTTATCATGGCTACTACTGAGACACTGATCAATTCAGTGCTTATTTACGTCGATGTAGGGCAATTTGTCAATCAGTTGCAATGAAAAAAAAAAAATAAAACATCTCGACGGAAGAAAATCATGAATTTGAATAACAAAGCAGTACCCGCTGCAAGCTATAAGGATTAGAACCAACACTTGCTTTCGGGCGAAAGCTCGGTGGTCTAGTGGAGATGACGCCTGTCCGGTGATCAGGAGGTCGTAGGTTCAAATCCTGCTCGAGTATGTACGCCCATGATTTTTTATCATGGCTACTACTGAGACACTGATCAATTCAGTGCTTATTTACGTCGATGTAGGGCAATTTGTCAATCAGTTACAATGAAATAAAAAAAACATCTCGACGGAAGAAAATCATGAATTTGAATAACAAAGCAGTACCCACTGCAAGCTATAAGGATTAGAACCAACACTTGCTTTCGGGCGAAAGCTCGGTGGTCTAGTGGAGATGACGCCTGTCCGGTGATCAGGAGGTCGTAGGTTCAAATCCTGCTCGAGTATGTACGCCCATGATTTTTTATCATGGCTACTACTGAGACACTGATCAATTCAGTGCTTTTTTACGTCGATGTAGGGCAATTTGTCAATCAGTTGCAATGAAAAAAAAAAAAACATCTCGACGGAAGAAAATCATGAATTTGAATAACAAAGCAGTACCCGCTGCAAGCTAATGTATAAGGATTAGAACCAACACTTGCTTTCGGGCGAAAGCTCGGTGGTCTAGTGGAGATGACGCCTATCCGGTGATCAGGAGGTCGTAGGTTCAAATCCTGCTCGAGTATGTACGCCCATGATTTTTTTATCATGGCTACTACTGAGACACTGATCAATTCAGTGCTTATTTACGTCGATGTAGGGCAATTTGTCAATCAGTTGCAATGAAAAAAAAAAAAAACATCTCGACGGAAGAAAATCATGAATTTGAATAACAAAGCAGTACCCGCTGCAAGCTATAAGGATTAGAACCAACACTTGCTTTCGGGCGAAAGCTCGGTGGTCTAGTGGAGATGACGCCTGTCCGGTGATCAGGAGGTCGTAGGTTCAAATCCTGCTCGAGTATGTACGCCCATGATTTTTATCATGGCTACTACTGAGACACTGATCAATTCAGTGCTTATTTACGTCGATGTAGGGCAATTTGTCAATCAGTTGCAATGAAAAAACAAAAACAAAAACAAAAACAAGATGATAAACATAGCTACAAATTGGCATGTGTTTGCGTGTATGTATATTTGCGTGGAAGATTCATGTTAAAGGGAAGAAATTACTAATGGGTAACATTTTGCACTATAAACATTTCCATGACACTGAAATACATTTCGGGGTTTAACTGCATAAGAATAGAATGCGGTCGATCTCCTTCATGACTTTTGAATCAACTACACCTTGACATTATTACGGCATTAGCTTACCTCGTTCCAGCATGAATCATAAACTCTTCTCGAAATGGCTTTTTACGACATTTCTTTTACAAGCATACTGATTTTCTTTTCCGTTAATACTACCTACATTCCCTATAGAATCAGGTTTGTCTAGGTAAAATTACTTGCTGTTGGGGTAGAATCTTATCAGTTATATCCCTGGCTGACATCGCCAATAGTAACATTCCCCTTTGTAACGTTTATGTCTATTTGACCCCTTTTCCAGCGTCAGGGTACTAACATGAACTCCATAAATGTGACTCTGCATGCCTAATAAACAAATCCCTGATTCCCTGGATGCGTCTTTCATCGCCGTAAATAAAGACGCAAAAGTGCTGCGCAATAGAGTCAGATAAAGAATGAGAAAAATAACTATTGCAAACATGGCAAAACGAGCATTGATGAGGATGAGGCAGGGGTAGCCCTGGTCAGTGAAATCTTATTGATGTTTCTTCTGTGGAGAAATCAGAGATCTATAGATGTGGAAGTGTATAATGCATTCACGACAAGTGTTAGCCAAGCCCCCACTTCCCCCTATCGCTAACGGGCAAGCCAAGCGACATTCCGATGTTTCGATACATACCAGCTCTCTTGACTTCTTGACCCGCGGAAAGTTGTTGAGTCCGACAAGGCTTCGTGCTGTGAGGACCAAACAGGGTGTGCTCGCTTTCCCGTGAGGTGTCGACGGGCTCCGGGCGGGGTAAAGACATGTGATGCGCGACGCCGTGGATTTCGACCTCGTCCACGATTTCTCCAGCTGTCTCTAGTGAAGAAACTACCACGCAGAGTGTTTTCCAGGACACCTCAATGCCAGCCAAACTTTAGGTGGGCTTAAGGTTCCGTATTACGCGCAATTGTGTTCAAAATCAGAGTTATAACGCAAGCTACATACAATCACGCAATCCTCTTTTGTATAAAGTCACCAAGGCCGTGTTTGGAAAGTATCTCAAGCGTAGAGTGGAAGTTGCGTACCAATCCCGAGAGTTCCACATGGACTTGTGGTCTAGTGAGAGTTGTCTCGCGATGCGATTGCCTAACAGCCTGACGACGGGGTCACCAAGTTAGGATAATAAGGATCGAGAGGTGAATCCGTGGGTAGATGCCTCTTGGTTATCTTCCGGGTCATCTGTCGTTTGTTTTAGTTTCCCGTCTCACTTTATTTGTGTCCCAGGACTTTTTTTTACCTCCAATCATGCTTCTTTCAAATATTATTTTCCCCCGGAGAAGGCCTATTCGTGTTCTTAGTACTCTGCAATATTATTATTTCCGTTTCGTCTTTTGCAGGGTAGCAGGCAAACATTACACTTGACGATTAACAACACAGAGTAAAAAGATAATGATACTTTCTTGATCAAGGAATACTAGAATGCACGGTGAGGAATACAAACATGAACTACATAAATATTGTCCTTTATTTGACCAATATAAACTTTTAACGTAATATGGATTAACGATGGTTTTCTTCTCCCCTTATGTGAGAGCGCGTTGGTCCATTTACTGAAATTGCCGTTTTCCATATGACATTACAGATGAGCGGAACACACAAGCGCACTCATGCACATAGACATTTGACGGAGAATACTATGCCCTAAACGTATATAATACATTAATTCTTTTGAAAAAAAAAAAAGAAGACAAAGTTTGAAGGGAACATAGAGCAATGACAAACACAGTTACACCAAAGAAAATCTCGTGGGAGGGGGCGCAACCACTCTTCGAAGTGGGATGCTCCTGGAAGTGCCCATACCCCCCCCCCCCCCCCCGGCACACACACACACACACATGCGTATACATAAGAAAACGTATAAAAGTATCGTGTATCTTGCAGCCATGTTCCTCAAATTAGTTTTATCTCTCCACTTTATTCGTTTGAATAAACACAATATTATTTTTTTTTTCTCGTTACGACGTATAATTTATGACTATTCATTATTTACTTACCAAACTGATGCAATAAACCTGTTTACTAGAGAAAACCGGGAGAACCAACAGCCGGCCTTTGCTATAAGAAGTTGTTGTTTACTGATATAAAGTTGTTCTTACAACGCCAGAGAACAGATCCGACATCACTCAACTCCTTGAAGTCGTTTTGCGGAAATCGCAATTTTTCAAGTTCGTCATAACCATGTAATCCCCTGAAAAGTCCCGTCAGTGCACCGCTGATCCACTTGGTCGCCACTGTTTCGACAGTAAAAGTCAAGATCCAACTTTATGGTTATAATGGATCATATTGTGCATGTTTGTTTGTTCTCCATTCATCCACCGTAAATCAAGTCCCCAATATCTGAAATGATAGACAAACAGCACTGAAGAACCGAGTTTGAAAATACTTTCACAGTCTGTCAGTAGTCTTGGTCTCAGAATGTACGTTCTCTACTTGTTACCCTTCATTATAGTTATCATGATGGACCACTGACGTCACAGCATCAAAGAAGGCAGGACCGCTCGCGATGTGGTCATGTCAGTTATACGCTTAACAGTTACCGCTTAAGCCTACAATGCAGATTGAATGATTTACAAAAAAATAAAAAATAAAAATGAAAATTAATGCATTCACTTCTATCCTTTGAAATCAGCACATGTTGATTTCGGAACTGAACCTGTGCATTCGACAGATGTTAATATGATTATATCTTGTGATCATTGAATGGGAGAAATGACACATTAAAGGAAACCAAAGCCCAAATATAAATGTGGAATGAGTGAAAGCAGCATTATAGTGAAATACGTCAGAGAACGTTTGAGGAAAATTGGACAATCGATTAAAAAGTTATGAATTTCCAAAGTTTCAGTGCTGTCACCGCTAAGAAGGATACTTTTACGGTTTATGACGTCATTAAAAAATATAAAATTAAAAAAAAAATTTGACTTGCCCCTTTCAGAAAGCAGAGGGAATGATGTCAGTAATATATCGAATGAATGTCTCTTTTGAAGGAAAACATTTCAAGGACATCATTTTTTTGTGCGGAATTCTCCTTACTTTTTTATATTATTGCCCAAAATGACGTCATGAAGTGCGGTGGTCTCCTTTGCCAGTGATGGCGGCACCGAAACTTTAAAATTCACAACTTTTGAATCGATTGTCCGATTTGTGTCAAACTTTCGGTGATGTGTTCCATTGATATTGGTTTAATCTCGATATCAATGACAGCACTATGACTAATCATATACCGTGCGAAGGTCATACTCATTGTTATAATATATTATGAAAGATGCAAACGCAGTTATCATGTATGCCAGGACGAATAGCGGAAGAGAACGGAAATGAAAAGTTTTCAGATTTCTCAAGGACAGATCATATCTTGAATTCTATTATGTTGAACGGTGCTACTTGACTCTGCAATGAGAAAGGGAAAAAGGCAATAAAAAGATATTATTAAAATTACACTGTCTTCAGTTTAAATCTTGTCAAAAACAAAAATTCAAGATCGATTGATAAAAATGATTGAAGGCAGATCCACGAAGTTGCAGTCTGGAAAAGGAGACTACGTGAACCGCCGTAACCTTTCTCCTCGTGACCGAGTTCGATCCTGAGGGTAGCAGACGACATTCTACGGAAAGATTTACTGTCAGGCAGAAGTCTTGCCGCCGTTTCTGACGGCACACTACCATTCACTGTTAATGGAGCAAGTTCAATGTAAAAGTTGCCACGTGTTATAATGTCGGAGTGAATCCTATAGTGGGAATAATTCCCACCGGGGGATTAAGACTAACTTAAACTAAAACTTAAGGTCAATTTAAAATTGTGGTTATGATGCGTAGTAGTGTTTTTACAATGTTATTCTATCTGCCAAATGAAAATGATTCTTTTTCGAGGCTTTTTAATGCTGCCATCAATATATGAAATAAAATAAGTGACAAAGAAATTTGTTCGTAAATTCTCCTAACAATTTGAAGGAGATTCTGAAAACATTGAATAAAACAAGTGACAAACTAAAATCTTAAGTTGATTTTGATTTTTTTAAACTGACTTAGATTCGTTGTGCAACCATGGAATACCCCCGAAGTTTATATTTCATAATCTGATTCTGTTTATAGGCCGACATGGTACATAGTATCTAGATACGTATAGGACATACGACTTACTAAACAGTGTCACCCCCATTGGTGATCTCTAGAGATACAAGTGCTAGAATTACGAAATCAAAGAGGAAAAAGGATATAAAATACATGAAAGACTGAATGTCTTTGGATATGTTTCATTATTGTGTATAAAGGTCGATCTTACAAAAGGATTGCAAGCTAAAGCTGTGCTCATATGTCCTTAAAGGAAGACTCTGGTTTTACCACTCATTTATAGAATTGAATGTTTCCTGACTGCTCGGAAACAAAATATAGTCCCTCTAAAAACAGAAAAAAAAACACACAAATAAGAAGAATGAAGACAAAAAAAAAATAACTAAATAAACACCCGAATAACTGAAAATAAAGACTGTTACAGTTTGTAATTTAGGTATATTTTGTAAATGATTCACCCTCATCGAACACACATGATTAATTATTACCTGGCTGGTATGGCTTATCTTTATAGCTCGCACCCCCTCTTCACCCCGATTTGTATCCATATCCTATGGTAAGCAACGTGATGGGAATCGAGCTGGTCCATTTCCCTCTTTCGAATTCATGTGAATGTCCCTGAGATTGCATTCATGTGAATGCCCCATTAAAGGGCGCTATCGAAGTTCTTTTTGTACTCACACTCGATGCGGTGACCGGTTCCTCGAGAAGGTAATTCAAATTCACTGACCAACTGGAAGAATTCAGCATGGTGGCGTAGATTGCTTGGAGCTCAGGGGGTTCAAGGATTTATAATCATTATCATAATAATAATGATGATAATAACAACAATAATAACAATAATAATAATGATTATTATTATCATTAGTAGTAGTAGTAGTAGTAGTAGTATTAGTATAGGTTTTCCCGGCCAATTTCGCACTTTTTTCAGTCCAATTCCTAATTTGTGCATTCAATTTAGCACAATTTAGCCTGGATGGCATGTTTGGTATTTCAATTTCATAATCTTTTCATTCAAATTCATTTTGGAGCATTCAAATTACATTTACCATCATTCGAATCAGCACTCTTTCAGTTCAAATTCGTAAGACAAGCACCATTTTGCAAATCGTCCATTCAATTTAGCATGATATAGTCACGTGATCACGTATACGCTGCGCTCGTTCATTCGAATTCATTCTTGGGCATCCAATTTCGCATTTACTGCAGTCAATTTAGCAGACACGTTAATGCATTTATTCCTTTTTTTTTCACATTTTCATTCATCATAGGTAGTGTTTATGCAAGCATCTTAGCATTTCATACTTTCGTATTCATTCTTTATGCTGATATCACTTTGCAACAGTACTTTCAAAATATGTGTATGTGTTTAAAATGTTCGATAGCATTCGATTTCATTCGCAGATACATTAATCCTGTTTGTTTTGACATTAATTGAGAGGAGGTTTCAATTTACACCGTAATTATATATTTCTTTCATCTGCATGTTTCATTATTTTCATTTGGTGGGTGCTATTTCGTAAATTATCATTATGAATAAAGTTCTTGGATCAGCTCTAGCCATCAATTATTTGTCAAGGTTATTACCCTCAAATGGTTCTATGATTCTTTCCCTGTCTTCTTGAGAGATACGCCTGTATCTAACTCGTACTGCCATGACTGGACATAAGAAATTAAAGTGAATCTATGGTACTGGTGCATGTATAGTTCTGATAACATGTATAAAAGAAGAGGGGCGTTACAGAACAACAAACTTGAATTATTTAGGGTCAAAGATAACTTTGCTAGGGCTATATACTTAACAGTGTGTGGATGAAACAGAGATTCACATTTACCCCTTACGTATAAACCACGGTTCTCACCTTTTCAAAATAGAAATAACATTACCAATGATTACGCCAATTTGAATGAGCATGTTTGGAATTTGACTGCCCATACGCGAAATTGAATGACTGAAATACCCCTTTCCGCCAGTGCTGGCGAATTTGAATGACTGAAGAGCACGTGCCAATTTGAATGCCCGTTTTACGAATTCGAAAGACACATGTGCGAATTTCCTTGATCGAAATACTAAATTGAATGCACAAGTTGCAATTTTGAATGACAGAATGTGCAGTGACGAGGATTTTCGCTAAATTGAATGAACCTTTTATCAAATAGACTGACAAAAGTGCGAAATTGGCCGGGAAAACCTATATTAGTATCAGTATTATCATTATTATTATTATTATCATCATTATTATTTATTGTAATTATAACAATGAAAATGCTACTGATAATAACAATAATAATGAGAAGAAGAAGAAGAAGAAGAAGAAGAAGAAGAAAGAGAAGAAGAAGGTAATCAAAAGAAGCTAACCGTCTCAGTGTTGGCATTGCATTCCCATGTAGAGCCCTGACATTATTATTACCCCAGCATTGTCAAGTACTCTGCCATACATCTCGGGGAAATGGAGCACAGTATGTGGGGAAAAAAGTCTTGTCCAAGTGCGAAGGCCACTGGCCCAAGACTCCATCTTATACACTATACTCATCTGACTGTCTGATTAAAGTTTATTCCTCCGAACGTGATACTTCCTAAATCCCACTGTTTACATTTTGATGCTTTTATCTGCGTCTCACTCTAATCCTACACAACACTCAGGTGCACAATGGTAAACGGCATCATGTTCAGTATGATATAATACAGAAATTCTTTTTTTTTCTTTTATGTGAAAAAACATAGGAAATTGTAAAGCTACAATGATTTCAAAAATGCTTATCTGTGAAGACGTCGAAGAGATAACTCTCAGGTATTTTATTATGCTTCTTTTGATACTTCCGTGAAATGTAAAAGATAGATTAAAACGATTGTGAACTTTGAACGGATCTTCTCTGAAAATAGTTGTTTAATTTCAAATGATTTTAACGAGACCCGGGTGATATTAACAAGCGTTTAGTAACTAATTCAGCAATGCGTCTATAATTGGTTTTCGATTCACCCATTATTACATGCAAGTATTAGAGATGCTATCTAATATCTAACCATCGGAAACCTTGATATCATCAGCGTTATTACAGTCAGAAAGCCCCCTTTTTAATTGCCTAGTATCGATTGCCTAAGCGATCATCTTTCCAGAACTAACACGTCATGAAGCTGCAAGTTTTGTATAGAATCCCTCCTTCTCTTTGGGTATTGTTAGCGACGAGGCTCTTACGTAACTTCATTGTCCGTAACAATAGCTCATCCATTCGGTATTGCTCGGTGCAAGAAACAGCCCAAACTGGCCACTGAATGCCCCACGAACAATAATGCTGAGACGTGGAAGCAAATTTGGATGAGCGGGGCGCGGACTTCGCTCCATTAGGTTCCAGTGGTTTCTGATTCAGGACTCTTTTTTGCGGAAAGAAAAGCTAACACGTCTCGAGATAAGAAAAGGGGACGTCTGAAGGATCTACACGGCTTTTAATTTGCATTGGGTGAAGTGTGCTCACGACTTGTTTCTGTAGGAATACAGCAGATTCCCTTCAAAGTCTTCGTCTAGACTCTTGAAATGTCCCAAGTGCCTAGAGTTCGAACTTTGTAACGAGGAGAAGAACGAGACGCGGGGACATGGCATGTCGATGACGATCTCGACAACCAGAAGCAGAGTGTCTTCGGTAGGCCTGTGTCGAGGGCACTGACTTCTTAAGGCAGAATTAAATGCTTTGACATCGTGACTGGAATGACACCGTTCTCTTGGTTATTTTCTTTTGCACTGAGGAAACTGGAAATAATGAATTATTGTTCTTGCTGACAAGGTAAGACTCGTTCGCAGTTCATCTTTTCTGACCCTATCTTTGCTTATGATGTATCATAAGAAGTTCAAACACTTCCGTCCCAATCTACCAATATAATCGTTACCCTGTGTTGTTGTTCTATAAGATAGCATTATTTATCTAAGACTCTTGGTATCATCATAGCGAACATCTTCAGTCTGTAAGTAAGAATACAGTACAAAGTCTATGGAGTTAGAAATCAACGTCCTCCTTACCGGCTTTCCAGATTTAAGGCGCCGCCGTTCAAAAGAAATTCTAGAGTCATAGAATGACATAAGATATTACAAACGGATGCAGTGAATGTGAATCATTATTTGTGTATATTTATTGATATAATACTTACACACTATAAATGGATATATAGGCCTACACACACGTACACTTGTACAGCATACAACATGTATTACACGTACTCATACTTATACATACAGGTACACATACAAATAAACACATAGACACATACCAGGGAGGTGCCACCTCCGTGCACATTACGACATACACATACAGTAGGCCTACAGTACATGCATTCATCCGTACTTGCGTATGAAAACGCACGCGCACACAAATATATACACAAAGAGGGACATCTCTTACTTCCACCATTCTCACAATTCTTTTTAAGAGTGACCCTACTTTTTTACGTACTTACTAACGTGAGTTAAGTATAGCATAATGCTTTGCTGAGCTATTGAGATGAATGAATCTGGAACGAATATGAAGGAATGGAAAAACAAAAACGCATTGCATGCGTCCTAATCTATTATGACGTAGGACCTATGTAGGACCTATTGCCCGATGCACAGATTTTTGAATTGTTGACAACATTACAGAATGTGATTCTGTTTGATCGGGAAGAAGCAAATGTGCATGATGATCATGAGGTGACAAGCCTGATGTTAACATTATGTCAAGTAATTTTCCTGTCCATTATCATTATTGAATTTGCAGTCTACACCTTAATTGCATTTTTTTTACAAAGTAAACTCGTCGCGTGATGAAAACGACGATTTATCATTATAAGTGCTAAGCCTTGGATAAACAGGAATAAGCCATGAAGCCCTCATTTATCTCATCGGTAAAATTAGTGTGAGCGTTAGAAAGCTAAACAGAAGTGCATCCCGAATATTTTCATCGGACAGATCTTGAATCAGGAAGTGTGAGTATTGGCACAAGAATCTCCGTGGATGTTTTCTCTGCCGTCACCAAGGCAACACCTGGAGGATGTTCCGCGGTCGGTTCGTTCGGAGATGGGGACTTCTGGTGCTTGTCATGTGCTGTGTGGTTTACACAGCTGTCTACATGACAACCTTTTACACCTATGACGGTATGTAAAAAAATATGTTACTCTGTTACCAGCTGGTTACCATCACCACCACCACCAACATCATCATCATCACCATTATCATTATCATCATCATCAGTGGGGAGGGAGATCCAGTGATCCTCGGTCTATTCTTCAGGTTATGGGTTACTCACTTACGGCATGACAATATTGGGGCGTTTTGATAAGGGAAGCGGTCAGGCAACCAGTGATCATCCAACCTTACTTCTAACATGACTATCAATGGAGGTACAATCACAAATTTGGAACTACAGAACTCCCCCTACCACACTGCCGTAACAAAGTGCCTAAGATCCTCAACAGCCCAGCTATATCGACATCTAGAAAGAAAAAGTTAACGTTCGACCAGATTATTATAGCGTTGAGGTATGGACAACTACTCTTTCACAGATTTAGAAGAGCAAAGACTTGCTTGTGCCCCCCCCCCCAATTAATTCTACCATACTTACTCTACGCTAGCATTGTTATAAGTAGCGTACGCACGGATGCACGCATGCACACACATTAAATAGTTTTTGGTAAATGATGGGGGTATGAGTGTAGCCAGCATGCATCCCTGCGTAAACTGATATGAGTAAAGTGGTGTTTAGTGATATGGTAGAGAGTGGAAAAGTCTTTCCATAGTGAGCCGTCATACATTTTAGCATTCTTAGACCACACATATACGTATTACAGCATGTTTTTCTCTACCTATTGTTTCCGGCTTGTACACTTGGAGTTCACTGGCACCGAATGAGATCAAGTGTACTGGTAGCATAAAAAACATAAAAGAAAAGGTCAAGATTTATCTGTTTCCAAGCCAAATCATGATGTGCACGACTGCATAATATAAATGTAAGCAAGTAATGATATGCCATTATGTCTATATGATAAATATCAACTTAACCAACCTCTACTTCCCTAGGTCTTATGCCACTGAGACATGGTTCCGACACGCCTTTTCATTTACTCCTTTTGTTTCATTGCCGAGCAGTTGGTGTTAACTTAGACAAGCCCCGTCGAAACAACCCACCTCCGTTTCCATGGGAACTACCGGATCCCGTCAAAAACCCCGGACCAGGGAAAGGAGATGATGATGAAGGCCATTTTGTTGCCAATCGGAACATCCGGGAACACGAATCGCAGCAAAAGCTGTCGGAACATAGCATGTCCAACAAGACAGAAAATGGCCCCAGAATCCAAGAGGTCGGTACAACTATTATTCCGTGTTGTTGTTGTTGTGCTTTAAAAAAATTGGACCCTATTGAAAAAAAAAATAATAATTTGCCCCAGACAATACTGGCATCAGGTCAGACCATAATAAATCGTATGCAAATAGAGCATCATCATTAAATATAGGCCTATATTATTATTATGAAATATAATGTCTCCGAGAGGGGGTTCATGATAGCTGTCTCCACAAGGGAGCTCATAATGAATATCTCGTCAGCCTGGATACTGCCTCATAAGAGCATTTACCTACGAGCTCCTTCTTGGAGACATGATTATTATTGTAATTATTGAATATTATCGTAATATAAGCTCCTTTATTATTCTATGCCTACTAGTGGCAGGTCAGTACAAACTATCCACAAGTGTGTCTCATATTAGATTTATTCTGAAAATGCTGATATCCTTTATCAATTGCTGTCGTCGTCAAAAAAAGTCAATAACAATTGTCGTGATTATTTTTATCATTTTTGGTAATTCCACAGATAATCAGTTGTATATATCACTTTATATATATATATATATATGTATATATATATATATATATATATATATATATAAGATAAAGCATCAGTTTCTTTCCCCTCGGATTAAATTTTGCTGTCGCACTCAAGCAAATTAACCAAAAAGATTTTAAAATGAAAATAGGAATAATGACTATATACATTTATTTTATCATGGGTTAATTAACAGAGATAAAAGGAATAGCATGATGATGTGAATTCTAGGAGACGCAGTTCAGCCTCTGGGCTGCTATGCACTTTCCTTTTGATGACGTAAACCAATATCTATATAGTTATTGATTATATAAGATTGATACTGAAATAATGATATCAACATCATACATATATGACGATAATTAGGACTGTCATAATTATAAAATCAACTGAGCAAATTACTCAAAAAAAAAAAAACTAAGCCTTACAGTTCTGTTGCCTCCTTGTTCAAACACCACCTGCATGGGGTACCATTGCTGCTTCTGTCAAATTATTTCCATACTAAATTATGAGCAAAAGATAGTAAAGCTGATGACGCTCCAAAACGGTATTTCTAATCGTGTATCATGACATGTCAGTGATAACTTTACTGGCATGTTTGACGCAAAGATTCTGATTCTGCATTCATAGCAAGCCAGCAAAGTTGAGGCAAGGAATTATGGCGGCAACGTGCGAAGATAATAGTTTTCTGAATGGCTTGACTCGATCTCATATGCAACATCCCACTTCCCTCGAGTGTGTTCTGGCTGCCAGCATCCATATGTATTATGTATTGCATTAAAAGGTGTACGGTGTAGATTGCAGGGCTCTCCCTAGGTTATACAGGAATTTACGAGGTCGCGTCTAGTAAGCTCGATAGATTCTTTTCTTTCTATACATTCAAATCTCACGCTTTTTATGGGTCAAGGAGCCATGGATGTGTAGCAATAGGATAACGTCATAGGATTATGAACAAAGGCTTCCTAGGCAGTAGTGGACATGATGGAGTTGGCTTTGTCATTTACCAGCGAGGTGAGCACCTCCCTGCATTTACACACCAAGTTCGTTTTTTATAGGCTAAGTAACGGCACCCTATGCTTCATTTAAGCTGTTTTGGTACCTATCGCTGATCGGGGAAAAAATGTGTAAAAATGGTCTTGCGAATGTGAGTTGTAAATTGATTACTGCTCTTGATCTCCGCGAAGATAACATTATGTACTTAAAGAGCCTCAAATGTAGCTTGGAGATACCACGTGGCGTGGGAAGGTTGGCTCGTCTCGAATGTACTTGGGAATTCCCGTAACGAATTGTGTACAGCTTTTCTATGAAGTACACAGAGAGCCGAATAATCTCTACTGGTAAAGACGGTGCCGATTAGGGCCATGCTTTCCTTCACATAGTCGCTGACTGGCGCTGTTTGTAGTTTTCGAATGTACCCCAGTTGGCGCACCAAATGACGATTGAGTCACTCAGGTCTCCCCGCGCTACAAGGTCTCTAAATACCGCAACTTGTCCACATGTCATGCAACTTGCATTTAATGGAATGCTGGTCCTGATTTTATGAATGTGTCTCCTCTTTTCACCAGCCGAGGGCCAACGAGACGAAACTGGATGAGAGGTTCGACAACGATGACGATTTCATGGCTGCGCGTCGAAAGGTCAACCACCTGCGTCGCGAGCTGGTTCGGCAGAAATGCGACAGCATCCCTGACCTGTCCCGGGGTCCGATCACAGACAACACGTACAGACACATCTACGTCAACGACCAGCACAAGCTCCTCTACTGCTTCGTGCCTAAGGTCGCCTGCAGCAATTGGAAACGGGTGATGATGGTGCTTAGCGGAAACACAAAGAAGATCAGCGAGATGTCCTCCAACGAAGTCCACTTCACCAATGGCATGAAGCGCCTTGCGGGCTTTTCGCAGACGGAGCGGAAACACAAACTGGCCACCTACAAGAAGTTCGCGTACGCGCGAAATCCGTTCGTGCGCGTTCTCTCCGCGTTCAATAACAAATATGGTGACGTCATACAGTACCGTAAGGAGACGTACTTTCAGGGCTTTGCCAAGACCATTATGAAGAAGTTTCGACCGCACGCCACACAGAGGGAGCTGAAAACGGGTGAGAACATCACGTGGACAGAGTTCGTGAAGTTTTTGACGCAGCCTCAGCGGCCATTCTTCGACGACCATTGGGAGGAGATCTACAAGATCTGTGCCCCGTGCAAAATCAATTACGACTACCTGGGTCACCTGGAAACCGTATCGGAGGACGCGAAGTTCATGCTCACCGACCTGGGGCTAGACTCGCTCGTGCAGTTTCCGTCCCGCGGCAACAGCCATCCCACGAACAGCACGTCCGAATTTGAAAGGGCTTTCAAATCACTTCCAAAGGAAAATTTGATTAGGTTATGGAACATTTATTCGAAGGATTTCAGCTTATTTGATTACGAAAAGCCTGACTTTGTACCATAGAATTGATCTCATTTTGTATGTCTACACTTTGATGACAACATCTTCCATGGACTGTTTTTATGTAGGCCTACATGTTAATTTTGCTCGCTCATTTTTTTTTCACTCTCTGGGTGTCCAAAGGGTTTGGCCAATGGTGCGAGCAGGACTAGTTGTCATACTTTATCACCACTCGGTTTATAGATATCTTTCTACGATATCACATCGTGTGTAATGACGGCGATGATGTATTGTGATTTTATTATGAATGAGCGCAACTTTAGGCGCCATTGGTATACGAATGTAGAAATGTATACTACCAAATGTATTCAGCTATTGTCAGCATACAATATTTACATGTATTCGTCCGCGTCCAGTGGCTTGTGCGGGATTATTATCATTATTATTGTCATTTGACATTTTCGCCTTTCAGTTTAGATTCTGTGTTTGATATAGAGAGAAATATTGGGCTGAAATACTTAGGTTTAAATTTAGATTTTTCAGTCAGTTCGGAATACCGCCGACGGACGAAATAAATCTCATTGTGTCATTTACTAACCCTTTATTGGTCTTGCCTTGCATTTGATATGATAGTTACTCTTCTCAGAAATTACTTAATCATGTGTAGATACGTAGCAAACAAGGCGCTATCATCTGGCAGTGTACTCTGGGTTAGAATAAGTTATGATTTGGATATGAAATTTATCCTTTATAGTGATTGGTTGAAAAAGCCGCACATGATTATATGTAATTTCAACTATTTTAGAATTCTGGCCTGATTTCCCACTCGTAGCATACTATTTGGAACATAACTTTTTAGAACGACATTTCCAAATAGTACACTACATTTGGAAATGACGTCACAACGACGCAATTGTGACATCCCGAGCTGTTCCTTGGTGCCTGCATAAGTACTAGTCACTTCGGGGCTGCGCCTCCAGTTGTGAATAGTAATATTATGGAGTCACCTCTTCCAATAGTTTTAACCAGTATCTCTCAAGCCAAAGTATATTATTTTGTTCTAACTATCGATCTTGGGAACTTTCATAACGCCATACTATTTCGACACCACTGATTTTAAGCATTTTCGTCCCTCTTCTGTGACAAGTACTTTATTGCTAATTTAACACTATTTCCCGTATGATATTTAACCATGCACCGATATTTGCCTTGGTCTCACAAAAAAAAAACCGTTGTTGATGTTGATGTTGTTGTTGTTGTTGCTGCTGCTGCTGTTGTTGCTGCTGCTGTGGTTTGTTGGGGGGTTTTCAGTCAAAAAGTTGCTATCCTCCTTATGAGAATCAGTTCAGTGGAAAGTTGAGTCAATCAACCAACAATCTGAATATATGAACTCACTACCACAGACATTGACGTGTCTTTTCCAATTCCATAAACACTGCCGACAAATTCGATGTTCTGTTCACTGTGGTAATGAAAATGACACGTTTGGTTTGCACGAGAAACACTAATACATTCACATACATTAACCGACAGAGCTATCAATTATGCATGGACTTTGCTTGCGAACACAAATTTATACCTTTACGATGAAAGGAGTGTAAATGTTGCAGCCATTATTTAGTTACAGGAAATCTATTAACCATATAGTGCATAGGTTGCTTTAAAGGGGTTGAGTTTTTCATCGACATATTATACTATAAAGCAATGCTTTTACTCATCTATATTCCTTTCTCGTCACTTCTTATCAATTTTATAAGTATTATTACAGAATTATTATTCATCACAATGCACAAAATCAGTAGTATCATGCTATGATACCAAATAGGCCTAATTAGGTGGCGTTGTGCTCAAGAGTTTTTATTAAGATGATAAATTCTCAACTTTGTAACGAGAACGTTCGTTGTTGAAAATCAAACGCGCTTCTTTACTTTTATATTTGAGAGCATGTCTGCTTGCCTCTGTGTCTGCAGTATATTAGTATATCTGTATGTTTTAATGATTCCTTCTCAGTCTGTATGCGTAGTCAAGTGTGTGTGAGAATCTGGGCATGGTATGACAAGTGCAGTAAATTTAAACTAACTGTTCAAGTACTTTGCAAAGTATTCCGATACGGTGTCTACAAAAATGATAAATAAAGATATAACTGAACCCTTTCCACTCGTATCGTCTGTGCTTCAGTTGAATTTGGTGAAAACTAGCGAGAATCAACAATATCTGATTATATACAAGTATATTGTGCTCAAAATATTTTCCTTTAAATTGGGGTAAACTATTACATACTTATATAAACGTGTAAGGGAAAGGAATGAAAGGAGGAAAACGTGTTTGATCGTAAATCTATATTTCTACAATTATTGAATGTCCGACATGATGATATTATGTACATTAATGTATATGTATATATATTTGTGTGTGAATGTGTGTGTGTGTGTGTGTGTGTGTGTGTGTGTGTGTGTGTGTGACGCAGTCATGCTGATAATAGTCATCTTTAAATTGCAACATAATTCTGTTAATCATTGTCGTGACATAAATTTACCTTAAAAACCTTTGGCCCTTTTCACTTTGTTTATATATTACGCGTGATTACTTCTCTCCAATCTCTTGGAATTTCAACGTCATAATAGATCACTGTATGGACTTTGATAAGCCTCTTGAACGGGTCTCTCAGCTGGTTGCTTAGCTCACTCAGAATTGGCGCGGTCACACTGGCACAAGATCGAGAAGTTTACGCGATCTTAAACTTCTCGACCTTTTGCCAGTCTGACCGCGTCTTAATTTTGATGTGTAGTACAGTTTGTGAGTTATTATAGGCCCTCGAACATACAATTCCTGTTCTTTGAGATTTTGCTTATCTGCATAGGTCCTCACATCACATATTCAGATATCGTTTTTTGAAAATGATATGTATAAAATGTTTTTCACGCAACTTTTTATTGTTATTTTATGCAACTGTGAAGTTCATCATTAACAAGCATAAAACAGACAAGTAAATAAAGATCCTATCAAAGCTTTCTATATGTAATCAACCATAGAGTCAACTCTCAAATAAGCTTAACAGTGCCTAATGGTTTGCACTTTGCAGGCACCAGCTCACAATAGCGCGAAAGGTTTCAATAGGCAAACTCCATACATCTTGCATATATCTCAATCCTGGAACATTTTCCACATAGCGATGAAAATTATGATCGGAAGGTTCAGAGATGTTATTGTATGAGACCTAGCTTTCCTTTGTAAAGTTAATCAAGATATTAGTCAAGGCAAGTGCATAGATTTGGCTTCGTGAAACTTATTTCAGCCCATAGGTTGCTGCCGATAAAATCATGAAGGCAAGAAAGGTGGGGGAGGGGTTCACGCTTTGTAGGTGAAAACGATAACGAAAAAGAAGCTAATAATAACAACGAGGATACATTTTCGGATCAAACAATTCCAGAGTTTGTGATTTGTAGACCCACTCAAATCAGTAGAATTCAAGGTAGTATTGGATATCAGGCATTGTCAGGTAGTCTGTATCATGTGGTGACACGACATTTACTCCTGCGACAATTTGCTCCGTTCTTATTTTCTCCAAGGACTTAGGGTTAAGGTTAGGGTTGTGATTGTGTTTCAGGTTTAGTTTGATGTGAGGATTAGGATTATTGATGAGTGCAAACAATGAGAACCTGACCAGAAATTTGGTTTGATTTGATTTGATTTTGATTTTATTTTTGAATTTCTTTTTCATACATAAATGAAGTACAAAGTGAATTGAACGAACAAATCGAGCACAGTATGATTTGAATCTGACAGTTAAAACAGAAAAATGATTAATTCAGATGTCCAACATTTTTTTTCTAACACAATGCAAAATGAAAAAAAAAAGGCATATATTTATGCATATATTTATGCAAACATGATGAATATAATTTATTAGTGGAAAATTGAGCAAACAGATGAGATTTTTTTTTTTCTTTGCTCAGGATTATGTTTGGCTTGGCATGCAGATAGGAGCAATTGTCGCAGGAACAAATGTCATGGAACCGTATCGTGTATCCTGTAAAACTTGGTCGTCTTGAAGTTTGTTTGGGTAAATGACACAAACGAATCCCATCAACTTTGGAGCGATGCTGCAATTTCACGCCACCTGGTAACCTTTTACGAATACATATAGCCTCTTTCAGCAATCTTTTTTTTTCATCAAATCGATTATGGAATCATAACATAGGCCTACAGTCTGACCATGTAAACAAGAGAGAATTTATTATATATATATATATATATATATATATATATATTTACACACATAATATATACAATACTTTCACCCTGATTTTGCCGACGTTTAGAGATTTATCGCTTATTCCCCGATATGATATACATGCATAGGCCACAAATGGAATGGTATCTTGACTCGAAAAACAATTATACACCTTCGTGTTAATGTCAAACTTCATTCATTTTCATTTCACTTCTTTTCATTTCCGACGAAAGTATACAATATGACATTTGGATATAAACAAAGTAAAGTACAATGTGACTTTTGCATATTCAAACTTATGCACATACTACAAGGTTATTAATCACTCTTGGTCTTTTCCCTGGCTACCAAACGTTTGCAACATCTCAGCGAAAATCTGCACGCGTACACCAGGGCGACCACGGCGACTACGACCACAGAAAGGAGAAATGCGACGACGTCGAGCATGAGATACTGCACGGTGGTGAGGTCATGTATCGGTGGTCGCATGTATTCGCCCCCGTGGTCGATGAGGTGTTCAATCCAAAAGACGGCACTGTCGACCGGCTTCATAGGACTGCTGTGAAAAGTCGCCGACACCCGTCGAGCTGTCTCCTTATATCTACGCAGAATGAAAATTAAAAAGACAAAGAAACATGATCGTGTAAAGGGAAAGGGCGCCTCCAACATACAAAAAAAAAAAAATCGCGAGGTGCGCATGGCATGTGTCTGTGCGTGTGTGGGTGCGTGCGTGTGTGTGTCTTGAAAAGGGGTTCCAGGTTTCAAGCGGTTTTTTTTTTTTTATGATCTTTTCAGAAAATGGTTTTGAAATGGCCGAGATATCCAAATACATAGCAATTCTAATAAAAGATGGGACCCACCTTTTATTAAGATCTCTTAGTTTCACTGTGTTTTTTGGTATCTCAGTAATTTTAAAACTGATTTTCATCAAAAACAATTTGACTTCCCCTTAGAATTGTATCTTCTTTAACATTTTCATAAAGCGTTTTCCAAGTATCTAGTAAAAAGTTAAAGGCTGAATCCTCACCTCACTCAACACTACCATCCCTTAAAACCGTGTTTATTAGGAGATGAGTAAAGCAAACATTTTACGCTCCATCTGTAGGTATATCTATAGGTACCATCCTATTCACAAATAAATCAGACTTCAGAGAAAATCATAATTGATCTTTGATTGCCCCCTTACCTTTGGTCATGGATGACGGCGGACAATGCGGCAACGATATTTTCGCTCGTGAGCGACTTGAAGTCGAGCGACTGACCGATTCCTCGACTCTTCACTCTGGCAGCGACGTCGAATTGGTCGCCGAACAATGGAACGACGATCAGCGGCACGGCGTGGTAGACGGCTTCGTAGAGACCATTATTACCCCCTTGGTACATGAATGCCCTGGTCTTGTTGTGGCCTTTGAAAAACAAAGCCAAAGGAGGGTTTGTTGTTGTTTTTTCTGCTTCATGAAAATCTTTCGCGTATGTTGTAGCTCGTATTGTCCAAGTGTCATCTATAACATCTCACAAAAAATGCGATATACCGAAAAGCCTGGACACGGAGTTTACAGAATGGTAGATTATGCTGCAGGCACGCGTGTGTATCACGTGGTGTCTGACTGATAGAAAAAAAAAACAGTTAGTAGAAGTCATTCAATCTAACCGCTGAATACACGGCAACACAAACAAACCCAACTTAATTCCCTGTCCCCAAAATGATAAATGAATTAAAGGGGGAAACCAATAACCGAGTAGAAGATTTAATAAACAAACAAATCAATGAATTAATGAATTATCAAAATAAATATGACTAAAAATAGATGAATAAATGAATGAATTTATGAATAAATAAGGAGAACCAACAAATTGATTATAAAAAATGATTTACTGAGTATATTATGATTGATGTCATTCATTCATTTATTCATTCGTTCATTTTCTTTATTCAACAAAAACGTGTGACATTATGTATTTCAACAACAAGAAATGCATATCGGGTGACAAGACCTTGTATCTGCAATTTTGGTGAAAATGACTTTTTTGGATTATTGGTCAAATAATTGGTTAAGTGATATCCTGTCCAAATCGCAACTGTCTTCCTCCAGAAATGAAGCCAACACGGCATGTCAAAGGAAAGGCTATCCCATTTGCTATTAACATTACAATGTATAATCAACGTAATCAATATAAGTATGCAAATAACAAGGATGGTAAAAAAAAAAAAAAAAACATTTTGAGTATGTAAAGATGCTTGGGAATGGGAATAATGCTTCCCAGCTAAGAGATGCTTGTATGGTGCATATCCAACCCCCCCCCCCCCGCCAAAAAAACAACAACAACAACAACAACTAATAAAACACTTACATAAGGGACTTGCCATTCATACACACACACACACACACACACGCACGCACGCATACACACGCACACACACACACACACACACACGTACACACACACACACACACACACACACACACACACACACAAATCATGTCTGCAAATAGCGTTACCGAGTAAATCGTTTTGCGGCAGCCAGTTCATGATCTTGATGTTAGGTCTTCCCTCGAGCACGGCGGGGGGAGTTCCCCGGAGCTGCCAGACAACTTTCTGCGGAAGCTTGGAAAACGAGTCGGCGAACATGGCTATGAGTCTCTCCTCCAAGAAAGAGACATAAGTACCTAGCGAGAAGACGATGATGCCAGCATCCCCAGAACTTTGCACGAACTCCTCAAGGTCCTGGTAGAATCGAGGGTGAGGTAGGAGTGGGGGAGGAAGGAGATGGGGAGGGAGGGAAGGACAGCAAAACCTATACGATCAATCCCAAACTTTTTCTTTACGATGTTCGATTGGTTTGCCGGAATTATTACGTATGAAATGCTATCGATGTAACCACAGACTGGATAGGTCCGGCACTGTCTGCGCTTGTGTGTTTGTACATGTGTATGTGTGGGCATAAGTGTGTGCATGGAGCTACATGTGACTGTTTGTGCGTGTTGTATTGTTGTTACTGTTTTCCCCCGGGAAGGGGGGGGGGGGGACTATTCTACTGGGTTTCGGAGGTTATCATTGACCTTGTCTCAAGGATAGCCCATGGTGCTTGAAAACGTGCATTTTTTTTTGGGGGGGGGGGTGGGTGTCGTTTTTAGCGTTGACACAGTCTAAATGCAGTATGAGGGAGAACATTGGCTCTAATCAACAGATTAATTCAAGGACAATCACTAACGTTCAATGATAATTTAATGTAACAGACAGGAACACAAAGACTAAGATCACTAGAGAGGGGGAGGAAACAAGTACTCAATGAAAGAAGAAAGGAAGGAAAGTTGTCAAGCAGAAGACAACCCGTCCGTATTTCATTCTTGCCAAGCCTTATTAGAATTGATGGGTCAGGAAATTGGTCCCAAGGTTCACTTCCTGTAACATCCTATAATCCTTCTACAGAGAACACACAGTTATTACAAAGAGGATAGAAAGGCATTGATCTGTTTCAATAATTAGGTTAGCGGTGTGACTCATGGTGAACCGTATATTTCTCCTCCCAAAGTAAGGGTTCCATGAATATACTTGATGAGGATGGAATATTGAGTTAGACGAGAATTGAGAAGACGATGATATTGGCATGTCAAGTAAGGAATGCGTGCATATTTTAAAATGTAAACTGTCTGCTTGTTTGCGAACAAAATCCTTATCTATAATCATTAATAGAATTACCGTTTATCCGAATCATGAATTGTTTCAGAGTCTTATTCGGAATTCTGAGTATGACTGTTTTTCTGCATTCTTATAGGCTTATTATCCACTAAAGTTTTATCATCACAATCATGAATATTATAATCATCTCTGTTGTCACCATCAATTATATCAAATCATTACTTATAGAAACAGGAAAAGGGTAGATATCATTTTAACTACTATCATTTTTAATTTTGTTTTGGCAAGCTGACCTACCTCATCAAGACGCTGAGCCGGCTCAGTGGTGAGACCACCAACCGCCTTGACGTGAGGTTGCAAGGGAACCGGGAACTCCACCGCGAAGTTGACGTTAGCTAGAACCAGCTGCGATCTCTGGTAGAGATCGCTGGTCTGCAGATGCGGACAGATGCCGTGATCGTGCTGGATGCCCATGAAGGCGTTCGCCATGGAAATGGTTGCCATGCCAACGAGGTACATGATGAAGTTGCTCGTCCTCTGCATGAACGTCATGTGATTGGTGAAACCCATCCCCATCTCCGACACGTAAGCGGGGTTTGACGGGTTGCCGTACACGCGAGCGAGGTTTGGTATCCAAGCCGTCGACATCATGGTAACATGTCTCTTGGCAGCGTACTCGCCGATGAGCACAGAACATTGCCATATAGGGTCAACGATGGCGACGTCGTAACGGACTTCCTTCAATCTGCGTAGCAGTGCCTCGTCGCCGAACAGCGCGCGGCAATCGTCGACGTTTTCTTCCATCAGCGCACTCAGGTTTCGCAACACTTCTCTCAGCCATGTGCCCTTAAAAGCTAAGGCGGTCATACGCACCATGCGGTCGTGCACGGCTTCTGGCGGCACGTTGTGCTTAAAAATCTCGAAGTGGATATCCTTGAACTTGGGATCTATAGCGCGACTGCTGTACGCGTTGCTTATCAGCGCAGTCACATTGTGACCCCTCTTGATGAGACCATTTCCTATATTTCCAGCCGTTATAAAGTGACTGCCCTCTCCAAGACCAGCAAAAATCAGGATATTTGCCCCGTTGCCCAGCTGACAGCATGCGAACAAGATCAGCAAAATACGTGCAGTACAAGTAGGCTCTCCGCGCATCTTGATAGTTATCAGATATATAGAGTATACTCTATACACCCACGGCAGTGTCCGTAAATATTGTTGCCTTACAATCGCCGAGAACTCTGTGATTCCTTCCTAAATCACTGCTGCAATCAAGCAAACAACCAGCCAGTTCCTTGATGGACAGTTAGTATCGCGTGCGTACGAAATGACCTTGAGTCCTTTAAAAAGTCACAACTACCACTCCCTGCGCTCTCTAGTGAGTTGCTGCAGGAGTTTTGTGAGCTCAGCGAGGTTGGGACGGCGTATGTACATGTAAGCTTTTGACTGCATGCATGCAACTTTGAACGTCGTCCTTGGACTTTGGAACTTTGGATTTATCAAGTAAACTTTGCAATCATGGCGTTCCACGCTACTACCTTAATCATGGGATGTAGAGTCTTCACGTTCCTGATCATTACCTTACGTGATATCGAATTACAAGATCACCGCCGTACATTCTTCCTTAATCTGATTGCGCTACTTACCATTTATCTCTTTAATGTTATCTCCTATTTACATTGTTTGTCTTTTAATAAAACAAAAACAATAATTACACTCTTCAAATGCATCGTGGAAGAATAATTATGATAGAAATAAATTTATATTCATTATCAGTTAGAGTTAACATTTTCTCTTCTTGCCCTGCAATTGACCAAGTATCACTTTCTAGGTTATTGAGCATTTACTTCAGCAGCTGACCAACAGAATGAATTTTCCACTCTTGTTCCATCGCTTTACTTTGCGAACGAAGATCTAAGGAAGTTCACGTCTGCTGCAGGCTCGAAAGTGACTGATGAGCCCGATAAGGGACAGGCAGGCAAGGTTGCAGTGGTTGCACGGGAAAAATAGTTGGTTGGTGTTGGGTGCTGGGTTTTTCCTCCGTTGTCTTTTTCAATTTAGGTGGGCTCTGGGTTCATCCTCAAACGTCAAAGACGACTGTTGCTCAGTTAACAGTGAGGCGCCAAGATGTGCGATCAGAGGCGAGAGCAGCCCGCTGCAGGTGGTCAACGCGGCATGATGTGGCAGGTGATTAAGGCTCCTTCAAGCAGTTTTTGTATCTAACCAATAAACGATAGTTACTCTTTTCTCAGAAATTTATTATAAATACGTAGCAAACAAGGCATTATCATCTGGTAGAGTACTCTGGGTTAGAATGAATTATGTTTTGGATATGAAATTTATCCTCAACTTGGTAGTGATTGGTTGAAAGAGCCTCACATGATAAAAATTTCAACTATTTTAGAATTCTGGCCTGATTTCCCACTCGTAGGACACTATTTGGAACATAACTTTTTAAAACGACATTTCCAAATAGTACACTACAATTGGAAATGACGTCACGACGACGCAATTGTCACATCCCGAGCTTCCTCGGTGCCTGTATAAGTACTAGTCACTTCGGGGCTGCGCCTTCAGTGAATAGTGATATTTTGGAGTCACCTCTGGCAATAGTTTTAACCATTATTTCTCAAGCCAAAGTATATTATTTAGTATACTAATTATCGATCTTGAGAAGTTTCATACCGTCATATTATTTCGACAAAAGAGATTTTAACAGTTCAGTCGCTCTTCTGTGACAAGTATTTTATTGCTAATTTGACATCATTTTTCGTATGATATTTAACCATGCACCGATATGTGCCTTGGTCTCACAAAAATGAATGGTCACCGAGACAACCTCCAGAGCGAGGCCAAATGCGAGGCCAATTTTGGCCTCGCATTCGGCCTTTTGCGCGTGTACACTGAAATGAAGGTGGGCTCGGCCGCGGCCGAGCCGCGGCCGAGCCTAGTCCCGCTTCAGTGTAAACGCGCAAAAGGCCACATGCGAGGCCAAAATTGGCCTCGCATTTGGCCTCGCTCTGGAGGTCGTCTCGGCCGCGGCCGAGCCGCGGCCGAGCCCGGCCTCTTCTTGGTGTAAACGCAAACTGGGCCAAATGCGCGGCCAATTTTAGTCTGGCTTCCATACCCTCTGCCCGCACTATTTCGCTATTCACGATATTAACCCCCTCAACGTGGAAAACTAGTGTAGTTTAAGATGGTTTTGTCCTGCAAAGGATTTTTCCTTCGGCAAAGGCCTTTGCCCGAACGGCGACTTCGTCGCCGCGGAATCCAGTTGGCAAAGGGTCTGAAAACCAGGCTATACCAAATTGCGTTTGTTTACAAGCAGAGCGCCACTACGACAAAATATTGAAAGGTTTGAATTAAAAGCGCGGCCGAGCCCAGCAGTGTAAACGGACAAAATTGCGAGGCTCGGCCGCACAATTGAGGCCGGGTTCGGCCGCGGCCGAGCCCAGCCCCGCACTGTAAACGGGGTCTTAGCTGTCGTCGTCGTTGTTGTTGTTGTTGTTCTTGAGTGGGTTGTTTCAGACAAAAAGTCGCTATCCTCCTTATGAGGACCAGTATGGGAAAGTTGAGTCAATCTACAAACAATCTGAATATACGAAATCATTACCAAAGATATTGACGTGCATTTCCCAATTCTATAAACACTGCCGACAATGTCCATGTTCTATTCACCGAGGTGACGAAAAATGACGCGTATGGTTAGCACGAGAAATACCTCTACACTCACATACACTCCACGACAGACGTATTTATTATGCATTGAATTTGCTTACAAACACAAATTTCTGCCTCAATGATGAAATGATTTTAGTGAAAATGTTGCAGCCATCATTTAGTTACAGGGAATCCATAAACCATATAGTGCACAGGTTGCTTTAAAGGGGTGAGTTTTTTTTCATCGACATATATCATAAAGCAATAATTTTCCTCATCTATATTCCTTTCTCGTCACTCATCAGTTTGATAAGAAGCATCATTCGGCACAATGCACAAAATCAGTAGCATCATGCTATCATACTAAAAAGGCCTAATTAGACAGCAATATGTTCAAGAGTTTTTTTTTTTAAGATGATAAATCCTCAACTTTGTAACAAAAACGTTCGTTGTTGAAAATCAAATGCGCTTCTTTGCTTTTATATCATTGTGAGCATGTGTGCTTGCCTCTGTGTCCGTATATATGAGTATATTTCTATGTTTTAATGATTCTTTATGCGTAGTCAAGTGTATGTGAGAGAATCTGTGCGTGATATAATGAGTGCACTGAATCTAAACTAACTGTTCAAGTACGTTGCAAAGTATTTCTACTCGTAACAATCTATCAAAATCAATGGAATTCAACGTACTATTGGATATCAGGGAATCTGTATCATGTGGTGACGGGACAAGTGACCCTGCGACAATTGTTCCGGGCCTATTTTCTCCAAGGACTTAGGGTTAGGGTTGTGATCGTGTTTTAGGTTTAGTTTGATGTGAGTATCAGGATTATTAATGAGCGCAAACAATGGGAAACTGACCAGAAATGAAACAATTTATTACAGAAAATTTGAGCAAAGATTTTTTTTTTTTTCTTGGCTTAATTTTCGCTAATAGATTAGGAATTTTGTTTGGCTCGGCATGCAGATATCTTATGGGAGCAATTGTCGCAGGAGAAAACGTCATGGAACCGCACCATCCTCTAAAACTTGGTCGTCTTGAGTTTTGTTGGGGTAAATGACACAAACGAATCCCTTTAATTTTGGAGCGACGCTGCAATATCACGACATATCTTCGTCACAAGAACTTCAGTGAATCAACTCAAGGCGAAGCTTTTACGAATGTATTTATAGTCTCTTTCAGCAATCTTTTTTTTTAATCAAATTGAATTTATTATGGAATCATAACATATAGTCTGACCATGTAAACAACAGAGAAAAAATCTATATAATATTATATACACACATAATTGTTACATATAATACTTTCAGCCTGATTTTTCCGACGTTTAAAGATTTAACGCTTATTTTCCAATGTGATATACTTGCATAGGCCACAAATCGAATTGTATTTTGACTCGATGAAAAATTATGTACCTTCTTGTAAATGCAAAACATATGCACATATACTGCATGATTATCAATCACTCTTGGTCTTTTCCCTGGCTACCAAACGTTTGCAACATCTCAGCGAAAATTTGCAGGTGTACACCAGGGCGACCACGGCGACTACGACCACAGAAAGGAGAAACGCGACGACGTCGAGCATGAGATACTGCACGGTGGTGAGATCGTGAATCGGTGGTCGCATGTATTCGCCCCCGTGGTCGATGAGGTGTTCTATCCAAAAGACGGCACTCTCGACCGGCTTCATGGGACTGCTGTGAAAAGTCGCCGACACCCGCCGAGCTGTCTCCTTATATCTATACACAATAAAAAGAAAAATAAAAAAGAGAAAGAAACATATATGATCGTGTAAAGAGAAAGGGCGCCCCAACATAAAAAAAAAAAAAAATCGCGAGGTGCGCATGGCATGTGTATGTGTGTGTGTGTGTGTCTGGAAAAGGGGCTCCAGGTTTCATTTTTTTTTTTTTTTTTTGATGATCATTTGAGAAAATGTTTTTGAAATGGCGGAGATATCCAAATGCTCACCGTTTATTAGGTTGTCTTTTTTGTTATTGTGTTTTGGGATATCTCAGTCATTTTAAAACAGATTTTCATAAAATAAATTCATAATTTCCCTTACAATCTTTTCTTTTTTTATAAAGCGGCTTCCAAGTATCTCGCAAAAAGTTAAAGGCTGAATCCTCACCTCAACCAACACTACCGTCCCTTATAACCGTGGTTATTAGGAGATGAGTAAAGCAAACATTTTACGCTCCATCTGTAGGTATATCTATAGGTACCATCCTATTCACAAATAAATCAGACTTAACAGAAATATCGCCACATCATCATTGATCTTTGATTGCCCCCTTACTATACCTTTGGTCATTGATGACGGCGGACAACGCGGCGACGATATTTTCGCTCGTGAGCGACTTGATGTCGAGCGACTGACCGATTCCCCGACTCTTCACTCTGGCAGCGACGTCGAATTGGTCGCCGAACAGTGGAACGACAATCAGCGGCACGGCGTGGTAGACGGCTTCGTAGAGACCGTTATTACCCCCTTGGTACACAAATGCACTGGTCTTGTTATGGCCTTTGAAAAACAAAGCCAAAGGAGAGTTGTTGTTTTTTCTGCTTCATGAAAGAAAATCTATCGCGTTGTATCTATCTGTTGTAACTCGTATTCTCCAAGTGCCATCTATAACATCTCACAAAATGCGATATACCGAAAATCCTGGACACGGAGTTTACAGAATGGCCGATTACGCTGTGCACAGACACACGTGTGTATCACGTGGTGTCTGACTGAGAAAAAAAAATAATAGAAGTCATTCAATCTTACCGCTGAATACACGGCAACACAAAACAAACCAAACCTATTTCCCTGTCCCCAAAATAATAAATGGATTTATAGGTAAACCAATAACTGGGTAGAAGACTGAATAGATAAATAAATCATTAAATGAATGAATTATCAAAATAAACATGACTGAAAATAGATAAATGACTGAATAGATATATAAATGAATAAGTAGAATCAACAAATTGATCATAAAAAAGTAATTTGTATTTTGATATATGTTTCATTAATAATAATAGTCAGTTCTTAGAACGCATAACCCCATAAGATATGCGTGTACATGGGTGTACAAATTCATTAATTCATTCATTCATTCATTTTCCTTATCCAACAAAAACGTGTAACATTATTTATTTCAAAAAAAGAAGTGCATATATTAACATTACAAAGTATAATTAAGGTAATCAATGTGTTAGTAACAATTAACAAGGAAGGTCAAGAACTTTTTGAGTATACATAAAGATGCTTAGGAACGTGAAGAATGCTTCCAAATAGATGCTTGTAGGGTGCATATCCATTAACCCTCAACTCCCCCCCCCCAAAAAAAAAAGTAATAAAACACTTTATAATTGACTTGCTATTCATAGACATAAAACAACATGATATCTGCAAATAGCCTTACCTAGTAAATCGTTTTGCGGCAGCCAGTTCATGATCTTGATGTTAGGTCTTCCCTCGAGCACGGCGGGGGGAGTTCCCCGGAGCTGCCATACAACTTTCTGTGGCAGCTTGGAAAACGAGTCGGCGAACATGGCGATGAGTCTCTCCTCCAAGAAAGAGACATAAGTACCGAGCGAGAAGACGATGATGCCAGCATCCCCAGAACTTTGTACGAACTCCTCAAGGTCCTGGTAGAATCGGGGGTGGGGTGGGGGTGGGGGGAGGAAGGAGTAATGGGGAGGATGGGATGGAAAGCAGAACCTTATACGGTCAATCCAAAACTTTTTCTTTTCGATGTTCGTTTGGTTACAAGAATTGTTTGAATGTATGAAATGCTATTGGTGTAACCAATAGGTCAGATAGACCCCGCTTTGTCTGCGCTTAAAATTGTGTGTTTGTATGTGTGAACATGATGTGTGCATGGAGCTACATGTAGCTGTGTGTGCGTGTTGTGTTGTTCTGTTTTTTCCCCCCGGGAGAGGGGGAGGACTATTCTATGGGGTTTCATAGGTTCACCTTGTCTCAAGGATAGCCCTTGGGGTTTGAAAACGAGTATTTTTTTTTTTCTTGGGGGGGGGGTGTCTTCATTTAGCGTTGACACAGTTTGAATGCATTATGAGGGACAACATTTGCTCTAATCAACAGATTAATTCAAGGACAATCACTAACGTTCAATGATAATTTAATGTAACATGCATGAATACAAAGACTCGATCACGAGAGAATGGGAAAAAATAAATACTCAATGAAGAAAGGAAGGAAGGTTGCCAAGAGGAGGACAACCAGTCCGTATTTCATACTTGCCAAGCCTTATTAGAATTGATGGGTCAGGAAATTGGTCCCAAGCTTCACTTCCTTATATAACATCCTGTAGGTCTCCGACAGAGAATATAGAGTTATTACAAAGGGAATAGAAAATGCATTGATCTCTTTATTGAATTCATGTAGAGGTTGCTCATGGCGAACAGTATATTAATCTTTCCAATGTAAGAGTTCCATGAGTATACTTGATGATAGAATACTGAGTGAGATGAGAATTGAGACGATTAGGTTGGCATGTCTAAGTAAAGACTGATCATACTCGTATAAACTGTTTGTTTATAATTGTTTGTTTGTTCGTTTGTTTGTTTGTGAACAACACAGCCATAATCATTTCATAGTTATCATCATTTTCATCGATATCATGGATTGTACCAGAGCCTTATATGGAATTCTAATAAATATTTTTTCCCTGCATTCTAATACGCTTATCCATTACCACTAGAGTTTTATCGTAATAATCATTATGAAAATTTATGATCATCATCTCTGTTGTCATCATCAATCATATCAGCATGATTCCTTACTTTTAGAAGCAGGAGAAGAAGATTCAACAATTAATTAACATTAGGGTACATATAATTTGTTTTGGCACACTCATTCTGACCCACCTCATCAAGACGCTTAGCCGGCTCAGTGGTGAGACCACCAACCGCCTTGACGTGAGGTTGCAAGGGAACCGGGAACTCCACCGCGAAGTTGACGTTGGCTAGAACAAGCTGCGACCTCTGGTAGAGATCGCTGGTCTGCAGATGCGGACAGATGCCGTGCTCGTGCTGGATGCCCACAAAGGCATTCGCCGTGGAAATGGTTGCCATCCCGACGAGGCACATGAGGAAGTTGCTTGTCCTCTGCATGAACGTCATGTGATTGGTGAAACCCATCACCATCTCTGGCACGTAGGCGGGGTTTGATGGGTTCCCGTTCACGCGTCCGAGGTTTGGTATCCAGGCCGTCGACAACATACTGACATGTCTCTTGGCAGCGTATTCGCCGACCAGCAGAGAACATTGCCATATAGGGTCAACGATGGCGACGTCGTACCGGACTTCCTTCAATCTGCGCAGCAGTGCCTCGTCGCCGAACAGTGCGCGGCAATCGTCGACGTTTTCTTCCATCAGCGCGCTCAGGTTTCGCAACACGTCTCTCAGCCATGTGCCCTTAAAAGCCAAGGCGGTCATACGCACCATGCGGTCTTGCACGGCTTCTGGCGGCACGTTGTGCTTAAAAATCTCGAAGTGGATGTCCTTGAACTTGGGATCTATAGCGCGACTGCTGTACGCGTTGCTTATCAGTGCAGTCACATTGTGTCCCCTCTTGATGAGACCATTTCCTACATTTGCAGCCGTTAAAAAATGACTGCCCTCTCCAAGACCGGCAAAAATCAGGATCTTTGCCCCGTTGCCCAGCTGGCAGCATGCGAACAAGATCAGCAAAGTACGTGAAGTACAAGTAAAATCTTCGCTCATCTTGATGGCTATCATGAATTGTATAGGGTATATTTTAAATCGCCTCTGTTGCTGAATTGCTGAACATCAGATATTTGCTGCAAGGACAGCACACCCACGGCGATATCATTGACACACTTACATCTATAATAAATTTTAAATCGCCTCTGTTGCTGAATTGCTGAACATCAGATATTTGCTGCAAGGACAGCACACCCATGGCGATATCATTGACACACTTACATCTGATTTATAAACGGAAACGTACACTGCCTTGCAATCGCCGAGAACTCTGTGATTCGTGCTAAATTCAATGTTGCAATCAAGCAAACAACCAGCCAGTCCAGAGCGAGATAGTGAGTTTTGCGTGCATATGAAATGACCTTGAGTCTTTTAAAAAGTCACAACTACCACCTCCCTACCTTTAAAAAGTCACAACTACCACCTCCCTATCCTCTCTAGTCCGGTACTGCTGGAGTTTTGTTAGCTCAGCGAGGTTGGGACGGCGTATGTACATAATTAGAATGAGTGCATGCAACTTGGAACGTCGTTCTTGGACTTTGGAACTTTGCATTTGCAAACATAGCGTTCCACGCTATGTTTGCTCAATCATGGGATGTTTGTGCATGAGGTCCCAATTTCTTTGTGCATGAGGCCCCAATATTAAGCCCGGCTTACTGGGGGTAATCTTGTATGGTACCTTGACTTTTTTTGTTATTATGTCTCCGTTCTTTGTCACAAGGATTTGCTTACCTGTCATGTGCAAAATCAGCCATGAATTATTATGAACCATGTGTTTATTTCTGAAAGCGATCATAGTTGATTACGATACCATACAAAAACAATAAAATGAAATGAAAAATGTAGTATCTCTACGTTCCCGGTCATTACCTCATGTGATGTCGAAGATCACCGCCGCATATTCTTCCTTAATCTGATTGCGATCCTTACCATTTAATCTCCATAATGTTATCTCCTATCGATGAATAAGCCAGTTCGTAGTTCTACTTTGCGCATTAGCAGAAAAAGGTCATTGGTACCAAAACGCATGATGGTTTTTAAATTCACGGAGATAAACATGTGTCATGTAATGATTATTCATGCAATCCTTGTACATGATACTTGCCATTGCAGCCACCTGACTGCAAACCTGGTATTTGGCAATACGAATGAACACATGTTTTAATTTATTCAATACAAAACAAAGAAATGGATACTTCCCCCAGTCACCTGGTCTCGCTATGCATGATCATTTTTTTTTAACATGAATTCCATAAATTATTACGCCAGGCAAACTTACCGGTACGCATTGTTGCTTTGAATATGAGCGAAGTGCCTTACTAAGTAAGAAAATAGAATGGTCATTTGCACCAACGTGCACATGAGCTAATTACGAACTGGCTTATTGTTTGTCTCTTTGATAACACAGAAACAACATTGACCTTTTCAAATGCAATGTCAGTCCAGGCAACTACCCTGTGAAGGATAACGCCGAAATACCCTATAGAGGATAAAACGGGAGAACCGCGCGAGCTCGCCGAACCTGGCTCAGTGCCAAGCGAATCGCCTTCACGTGTAAAGTCTATGGGAACCGACAAAACCGCTTCGACATTCGTGTGTTTAAACACACACGATATATTTTGCTCCCCGCGGATTGCGCTCCTTTTCCCTCAGAGTGAAGATTATTAGTCTTTCCTTTCATAGACCCTTTTGCAGGATAATCCGCGGGGAGCAAAATTCACACGCTCTCTGTCATAGCACAACATGTTCGAAAATTTTGTCCACTTAGTCTCATTCAATCCGGTCTGAATTTTGTCAGGCTATCGCTACTGAAACAGAGAAAAACGCGCACACACCGCGTGCCTCCGTGCTGTTAGCCCACGTGGAATGGTTATCGTATTGCTCTCTGGCTCGCGTTGCTTGCTTGGTTGCCGCTGTTCGCTGCTGTACGAAGGAACCTCACTCATCTCACATTTGATGTAATGTACATGTAATCACAACTGTAAATTTTGGAAATGAATTATGTAGAATGAAATCGATGCTTACATCTTTATAGTATGAACTTCAGGGGACATTAAAAGATGGTATCAACGCAGTTTATCAGAAAAATCAAATGTGAACTGATCACGTCCCTGCGTCGTTGGGAAAGTGCTGTGACATTGCAAAGGCAGTCTCGCTCGGCAGAGTGTCTGCTTTGGAAAGTTACGTACACATACCAGCCAGGGTTCTTCGGTGGGCTGGGGGAGTGATGTTGTTTTTTTAGTGGGGTTTCCTCGATACCAGTCAGCTGCCACTGAGACCTTACATTAGCATGGTACAGTCTATCCCTGTGCACTAACTAGGCATATTCAATTCTCTTTCCACCTCCCTGAATTATGGAATATACGCTGCCATGACTGCATCGATAACATTTTATGAAGACTAAGATGGCGTTTTGTGTTATATCTACTTGGGACTGTGAGAGAATCATAAAATACAGCTGTAGTTCCAGTTGAGGAGATGTGTGATACCATCGTCTTTACAGTTCGGCAAGTGTACCGGCCACGGGCAGGTAGGAGAACGAAATCCATTCAGTTGCCAAAACTGGGTTTTGAAATTGCGTTCGATCGTCTATAGAAGATGTTCTTACTCTTATATTATAGATGCGTATAATATACTAATATCCACACTGCAGATGATACAAGATGTGACTATTAAATACAGATTTAATAATTGATACATCATGAAATGATTTGAAAAGAAAAAAAAATAGTTATACGTTCTTCTCAAGAAGCAAGTCACAACTGTATCTTGATAACATATAAGATACTCGAATTCAACACTTTCTGAATGATGCCAGTTTTCGTTTTGTTTTTGCTTTTGATGTTGTTGACACTCTTGTGTTTGCTGTGGGTGCTTGTGCTTGTGTGCGTACATGAGTGTAGGGGAACTGTGTATTTTGTTTATTTTTTTGTGTTTATATCATCCTGCAACGACCTGTACTTAGTGTAGGCCTAGTTTAAATTAGTTTGGATTTGTGCAAATTGTTGCAATCCATCTTAGCGCGAGTTACTTTTACAATACTTGGTGGATGTGAAGACTGTGTGTGGTATCTCCCCGGCTGGTATGTGACGCTGCGACTTGTCCGGCCTGCATGTGGGTGTACAGGGCCACCCAGCTCATGGCGAGCGTGCAGCGCTCGCACGAGCCAGCAAAATCCGCAGAATTTCTAGTCATAAATCGGAACGACCGGCAATGAGAATAGAGATAACGATCGCAACGCTTCGTTGAGCCGCTGAATAGCCCTGAGAGGGTATTTCAGGTTTATCCCTCACAGGGTACTTGCTTGGACTGAATGTGGAAGAATAATCATGATAGAAATGAATTCATATTCATTATCAGTGAAAGTTTACATAAGTTGTTGTTTGTGGTTTTTTTTTTTTTTGGGGGGGGGCCTGAAATTGATCAGGTATCACTTTCTAATTGAGCATTTACTGCAGCAGATGATCAACAGAATAAATCTTCCACTATTATGACTATTGTTCCATGTCTATCAAATCTGTCATTTCATCTGACCGATAAAAGAACCGCTAAAAACGGAATGCTTTCCAAAGTCTCAATCATTCTGCGTTCCGCATGTAGAGTTTATCGTCTTTAAAATGCAAATGATGATAACAGTCGTGGCAGTTACATGCGCTTAATGATTATGACAAAGATGACAATAATGATACTGATTATAATAAGAATGATGATAATCGTGGATGTAGACTGCGAAATTTTCGACTTTTCTCCTTACGATTTTGTTGTAACAATGAATCATTACAACAACGCAATAACATCGAATTGATAAATTGCTGCAGTCTTCAGCTTAGCAATTATGTGCTCTATCTATAGACGTAATTCTGGATGCGAGTGGTAGGATTACATTTAAATCATGTTTATTTTTTTTTTCAAGTTATTCAATGGAGTATGCACGTACCTGTGTGTTTGTGTTTTTTTTTTTTTTTTTTTTTTTGGGGGGGGGGGAGGTTGACAAAGAAATGAAAAACGAAATGAAATTTGTAGTGGTCAAAATCAACAGATTTTTTTTTTACAGTGTCTCCTCTTTCCCCAACTCTTTTTTTCTGTTCTTTGATATTTGAAGATCATGCTGTATTTTTTTTCATGTTTTTATTATTTACATGGATAGCTCGTTTAATGAATTCAAGCTTTTTAAAGAATTAGAACTACTTATCGTACGTCGTTCCATTTGAGAGCGTATTGGCATGCGTTGAAAATGCATCGAGCAAACTGTTCGAATGTTCAACGTTCGAGTTTTGTCTATGAAAAAAAAAATATATATATAAAAATAAAAATATAGAAATATTGCAAAATTGGGGAAAAAAGCAAACAACAAATACGACTAAAATAGACATAAAGTAATACATTAATTTCCTCACAAAAATCCACGTGACTTGAACACAGGTCTTCTTTTTTTCTTTTTAGGGGATAGGATGGGGAATGATCGAATAAAATGTTTGCATACTTGGCCATTATCAAAGAGTTGCATTACTCTTACTATATGGATTGGGTTGAAGCGGCAGAAATGTGGTTCTTCACCACCGTCAAAATTGATATCGTCCCATCGTCTAATTTGCAAATGAGGTTATAATACATTTGTGTGAAATGTTGAAGTTCCACTACCCTCTCCAGAATAGGCCTATTTGCGATTTTAACGAAATTTTTCAATGTTTTCATTTTAAATTCTTTCTCCATGTATTCTATATCAACTCCTTTTTTTTTTATTAAACTTTCGTTTCATGTAAACGGAGAAGCATGCAAGTCAAGCTCGTGCTGTATCATAACTTCTGCCACTACCCACTCTACAGTGCGTATCAAAAAAAAAAAAAGGTAATCCAATTTTGGAGGGCTTCTATCATATTGAGAAATGTCAGCTATGGAGAGCGCAATGTTGATTGTGAGGAAAGGGGAACTCTTCCTCTTTCCAATGATACCTAATTATGTTGACAAACGTCATGCATGACTGAGCACATGGACTTTAAAGACTACAATGACAAATTGCGCTTTTTCCAAGTTTGCGTGCGATTGTGAAGGAACAATGAATGTCTCACAGCATGGACGAGATCTGTCAATGAAAGTGGCCAGATCATTAGGCTAGCTTGCACGACTTGCAGGTTCCTGTTCAGGGTTTCTTCAAACGTTTTATGCTTCATAACCTTCAACATGGCCATGTTGTCGATAACTTGGTCCTTCCCATAAAGGATAACCCATTATCCATTATCTCTCTTCATATTCATGTATGTCTCCGTTTTGTGAGTCTGTATTGCATCAAAATTATGAAACATGACCCCCTTTGTCAGAAAAGAAGTGAACTGGCTCTCGTGATATGCGTACATTGATTACCTGTTGCTGGGGAGCAGAAACAATAGCCAATTTGTCAAACAAAAGATATAAAGCATTTTTGTTCTTAATTCCCTGGAAAACGGTATCAGATCGATGGATTGGTTAATCATACAATAGTCCTCTTAAATCATTCAAGACCTATTATTCATTCTAATAAGGGCAAAGAAAATTAATCACAAACCAAAACACGGCATTAAAATAGACGAAGATGTATTTCCCTTGATGTATACTGGTGATAAGGGCAAAGAAAACTAATCACAAACCAAATCATGGCATTGAAATAGACGAGGATTTGTTTCTCTTGATGTGGTTTGGTTCTACTGGTGCTTTGACGGACGCCATGAATTATTAAACAGTATTACAAGATCTTCATGTACATGTACTCGCTAATTGAACCGCCAGCATGTAATGAACTGTCAAAACAATACTTACCTGCTTACGGAGCGCAAAGCATGTATAGACAGGAAGGAAGGTAGGGGGAAAGAGGTGGAGTGTTAGACGCCACTTGATGCTTTCACTGAGTAACAAAAAAAAAAAATGAAATGCCGGGGTAGGAACACAATGTTTCATCTATTTGATGGTGGCAGTTCAAACTCGCTTTGCCGTGTTTGCCTCCCGCGTTTCGCACATGATGCGAACAAAGCGGAGTTCAAATTAATGCACAGTGTTGGGGCATAGATGCCGACTCGATTGAGTCAAGGTAATTGAATAGTCCACATTAACGAAATTGCTCCCTGTGAAAAGACTAGCGCGTAAAAAATAAGCAAGAAAAAACTTTGTTGCTCATCATGTTAATACATCTAGAGAGAAAAGAGAGAGTGAGCTCATATAAATAGAGAGAAAGAGAGAGATTGAAAAAAAAAAGTGGCAAGTAAGTGCATTAGACTCACTAGTTTTTCATTTCCTAACAACTTTTCCCCCATCCTAATCGTGAGAGCCCCCTATCCACCCCATCTTTTTTTCCTTCTTTTTTTTTTTGGGGGGGGGCTAGGTTCTTTATGGCAGTTCATTCAGTCCATGTGTTGAGGGGAGAAGTGCTGAAACATTCATGTCGAATCATAATCCTCTTGCTAATTATTGTATACATGAATCCCCAGGGGAACAAGGCTACGCAGAGCAGCATGGCATTTACTTGCATGACAAGGTTCTCTCTCCTCCCCCCCCCCCCCTCTCTCTCTCTCTCTCTCTATCTCGTTCTCTATCTCTCAACCCCACGCTACAGAAAATTTCACCTTCTCTGTCACTCTGACTATATAAGCTCTCCCACTATCAACGTACCCCGAAAAAAAAATCGAAATAGCAAACATGGGGAATGGGAAGGGTAAGTAGGCTGAGTCAATTTCGGACCTGTTGCTCATCTGCTTATTTTGAGTATATTGTCAATGCAGTCTTAGACAGTTTATAATTGCTTTGAGTAGCACGGATTTATGCAGCGATATTTCTATTGTCTCTGTGATTATTCTTTGCAAAGTCATTGTAATCAATGAGATAAGGACTACATTTTGTGGTGAAATCACAATTAAACCTTACCTTTAAAGCAAAATATATGTTAAAGTTCTTTGTATTGACTTGTGGAACAAATTAAGTGAAGATAATATAGTGGGATACATATTAGTATTTCATAGCAACGGTAGAGGGTATTAATGCAGAAAAGAAAAGGACATTTCGAAAGACAAGTGTAAAGTACAGGAAGCTTGTACATGTGCATATATCATGTATCATGTGTGTGAGGGAGTAGTCCGTATGTGTCACGCTGCGCTTTTTTATTCGTTTTGCGTTGGTGCGTATTATATTATTCTGATGCGAACATGGTGAAAGCGAAGTTTGTGCGTACGTAAAAGAGATACAGGGTGCGCATAAAAAATAGTAAAGTGGAACTAATCGTTCCGTCACTTTCTATGCTATGGTATTTAGGAGTAACACACAGAACAGCACGGGGACATCAAGATGACGACGCGATGTCTGCTTTGTTTGCTGCTATCTGTATGTAAGTAGAATCTTGTATATATCTTAACACCTGGGACCTGTTGCATAAACGTTTTACCTGAGAAAAACTCTGGTAGGAACAGAAGACTTGGGTTAGTATGATTCCTCCATTGACTCTACCACAGGAATAGCTCTGCAAAAAAAAAAAAAAAAAAAAAAAAAAAAATCAATCAACCTAAATTTCCCCAGCTATAAAGTTTCATGCAACAGGCCCCTGATAGTATCAAACATCAAAATAATATTTTGGTTCTGCTTGACCGGTGAACATGTCTGGGGTCAAATCTTACTGTATAGTGTATAAATTGAAGGTCAAGGGGGAACATGTTGACTTAAAGGGATGGTACAGTATTGGTGGAGATGAGAATTGGCCTTTTAACTTTTTGCGAGATACCAAGAAAACACTTATGATATAGTACAGAGCATACCATTTTAAGAGGTATTCAAACTTTATTTGATGAAAATCGGGTTTGGAATGACTGAAACATCCAAAAACAAAGTAAAACAAAGCGATCGTAATAAAGTGTGGGTCCAACACCGTCTTTATTAGAATCGCACTTTTTTGGATATCTCAGCCATTTCATAAAAAATTTTCATCGAATAAAAATTGAATTCCTCATAGAATTACATGCTCTTTCATATTTCATAAGAGGTTTCTCATTATCTCACAAAAAAAAATGTTAGAAACCTGAAATTAGGTCTCAACCAAAACTGTACGATCTCTTTAAACATCGAGTCTTCTGAAAGTCTTGCAATAGTCGAATCTGATACGGCTGATGATGTCAGAAACAATACACAATGACAAAGTCTTTAAAAAAAACAAAAAAAAAAACAAACATCCTGATAAGTACAGCAGAATCTACCGCTGAGTGAAAGTTTTGTTTTGTTTTGATTCGATTTTTTAAATCATATAAAGGATTAAAACAATTTTCACATTTGCACAAGCAGCATGATTTTTGAAACGTGAAAACTTGGAAGATGGGAAGATATAAAAGACCTGACTGTGTGATATATCCAAATGGAGGAGGCCGAATGAGTCATGCGTCGGATGACGCGGGAGTCACTTAGTCTAAGTCATGATCTACCATTTTAAATTCATGCTTCTTATTTACATTTACCCCTTATCAATCTAATTCTGAATTGTCTGCTAATTTTCCTTACCGCGTATTAGAGCATCCGTTATTTACATAAAGATGACGTCACCAAACAGACAGTCACGGACACTCTGTAGGCCTCCATGCAATGATATGTTTCAACAGAGAAGCAGGTGATGAAAATTTAAAGGGATGGTTATGTATTTGGTTTAGGTGAGGATTCAGCTTTTAACTTTGTGCAAGCTCCTTAACAACATGTTAAGAACCACTTCAAGAAGTGTTAGAGAGAGCATGCCATTCTAGGAAGAGGGATTTGGAGTTAATTTGATGAAATCGGCTTTGGAATGGCTGAGATAAAACAAAGTAAAACAAAGTAAAACAAAGCAATTCTAATAAAAATTGGGTCCCTTTTTTATGAGGAACGCTTTGTTTTGGATATCCCAGCCATTTCAAAGCAAATTTTCATCAAATAAACTTTCTTTCATTACTTCACAAGAGGTTTCTCATTATCTTTAAAAAAAATCATCATCAAACAAGGTTGGAAACCTGAAGCCCAATCTCAACCGAAACTCTACCATCCCTTTAATGGAATGTAGTCAAAATCAACTGAGACGGTCAATTATTTTCTTTTATTATGGTAAATTGGTATGGATAACTTTCGTTCGGCTAATTCATCTTACTAAACATGTTAGCATGTTAACGTCCCACAGATGGTACATGGCTGGTATACGCCCCAAAGCATGTAATCCTTCGCCGGCGCAGTAACACTGTCCATACCGACTCGTGTGCAAACTTGGCCAGCCTATGTCGTCCTTTCCCCGGGGGAGACGGGAAGCAGCTCGCGACAATTCCGCTGAAAATCAAACCACTCATCTCTTCCCTCCCTGGAATCAACTTGCACTGTGTCTATCTCCCATTACTGATTGATACAGGTGAGAATTGTTCAACATCTACAGAAGATGTTGCTTGATATTGCAACTCGGTTAGATATTCCTTTTTTTCCTTCTGGTTGTTGTTGTTGTTGTTGTTGTTGTTGTTGTTGTTGTTGTTGTTGTTGTTGTTGTTGTTGTTGTTGTTGCAACTGCTGATGTCTCCCAACATCATAAGAGTTGTGAAAGCGTCATTCTCGTCATTTGGGCTCAGTCGGTAGCGCGTCTGCCTCACGAACCCCCGGCCCGGGTTCGAACCCGAGTCTGGACTGAGCAATGTTGTGTGTAAACATACCGTCCCCTCTAACGAAAGGCAAAACACTCTGTCCCTCGGATAGGACACTAAATGGAGGTCCCGTGTATGAGAAAGTAATAGCTCATGCACGTAAAAGATCCCGCTTCATTCATTCATCACAAAGAGCAGGGTGTCTAACCCGGTGAAGTGGTCCCACCTCACATCCAACTGGACCCCATGGAAGACCAGCTTAACGAAGCTGAATATGGGCTATCCAGCCATCTTCGCAGATTGAAATAAATAAACAACAAACAAAACAAAGCAGACACATATTTTAATCACTGGCTACTATTTGTGCCTTAAAATTGCTTAAAATGACTTTGAGTGAAAGATGAAAGTTGAAGATCATTTTGCTGTATATAGTATTCATATTGCGTCATTCTGGCATGTGCCGATGAGAATTAAGTCCGTTTGTCTTAAGATTTAGGAGGATTTAGGCATGAATACAGGAAATTGGAGAGAAATATTCCCACTGTGCCGTGAAACTTGTGTCGTTTCATTTTTCATTCTCACTAACTTTTTAATAAAGTGCATGCAGAAGCGATTTATCAAGCATCAGAGTGCTGATCAGCATCAACATTTCTTATCAGTTTTCCAATTTGCATGAGAAGCAATTGGAAATTAAAGAAATTCGAGAAGAATTGCACAGGAGAGTAAGAGAGTTCCCGACATTGCCCGAGCGCAGACTTACTATCTGATTCACCTTTCAGGTGTGTGTGTTGTTAGTTGTTGTTGTTGCTTTTTTCATGAAGGAGTTCGAGACGACAACGGTGGACAAACACCCAGTGCTGAACCAACGGGATCGGGACTGGACCGACTCTCCTCCGGGGCCGCACGACCTACAATCATTCCCGAGTCCGCTCGAATGACCACTGCCGTGACAACGGCAATGACCATGACACAGACCACGATAGTAAACTCTTTGGTCAGCGATGAGGTCCCACAATCAGACGCTGCGTCTCAACAAACGTTGACAGGTCAGTACATTCAGGACACCTACGAACCCTTTGGTAAAGACTCTTTGCACTGTCAGTATAAGTCACAGTGGTACTTTTAATCAAATTCATGCTGAAGAGTATAGTCCAATGACTAAACAAACCTAGTGATAAAATAAGTAGGTGTCATGGCGCATTCATTACTGGATGCTCTTTGGCACATACACAATATGTCATGCACATAGACAACACAGACGAATGTCCTTCATCCATGGCCTAAGATTTGTATGAATCCATGGCAGATATCAACCTTTCAAATATCCAATATCGCAAAAATATATTTTATAATACTATATTTTATTCCATTATTTTATAAACATACCAAATTATATCATATTATATTACATTCTTATATTATATTATATTATATTATATTATATTATATTATATTATATTATATTGTAGTATATTATATTATATTATATTATATTATATCATATTATATTATATTATGTTATATTGTATTATATTATATTATATTATATTACGTATATTATATTACTATGTATTCTATATAAACTGATCCATACCCTTTTATCTCCATTTCTTATCAAGTTGGGGAAGGGGCACCGGCATAGCTCCAGTTATCCTAACACGATGAGGACTGATGAAGCATAATATTGTGAATAACTTCATTCAAACAACAAGCAAATCCGTTATGTGTGCTGTGAAATCATTATTCAGTGGCAGCAAAGAATTTATATCAACTTTTATTTATATGCTGATGTGAGCATTGTTGATTTCTCATATTAATTTCATTTCTACAAATGGCAAGTAAGTGGAGAAATGAAAAACAAACTGAAACTGAAATTGAAATTTTCGCTTTAAATAAACGAGCTTTATTATACATTATCATGCACACGATGACGACAAAATCCTCGTTCCAAGTTACACCTCATCCACTCACATTTCTTTCGGTGTCAGTTTGTCAGTGTCGTTACGGGTGCTGTTCGTTATTCCGAAGGTTCGTTATTCCTCCGAAGGTACGTTATTCCGAAGGCTCGTTAATCCGAAACACACAAATTCCCTATACCTAGAGGTTCGTTAATCCGAAAATGAAAAAGGGTTCGTTAATCCGAACGTTTGTGGCGTTATTCCGAAGGTTCGTTATTCCGAAGGTTCGTTAATCCGAAAATGAAATAGGGTTCGCTATTCCGAAGGCTCGTTTATCCGAAAATAAAATAGGGTTCGTTATTCCGAAGGTTCTTTAATCCGAAAATGAAATAGGGTTCGTCATTCCGAAGGTTCGTTAATCCGAAGTAATATAGAGTCCGTAACGAACCATCGGAATAACGGACTTTGTTTCATTTTCGGATTAACGAACCTTCGGAATAACGAACCTTATTTCATTTTCGGATTAATGAACCTTCGGAATAACAAACCTCATAACATTTTCGGATTAACGAACCTTCGGAAGAACGAACCTTCGGACTAAAAGACCTTCGGAATAACGAACCTTCGGAATAACGAGCTGTAACCGTCGTTACGACCCCCTCTCTCTTTCTCCTACCAAACCCAATCCCCAGTGAACGATTCCCGTATTTTCTGCAACAAGACGAAGTATTATGTCTCTAAGACCTCATGCGGGAAACAGCTGGTGCCAACTCCCTTCTCCCGGTCCCTGGTCCTCGCGGTCTCCGATGCGGAACTGGCCCAATGCGGTAACCATGACTACGTGTGGTACCGATGCACCTGCTGCTGGCTAGCCAATCTCACTGACTGGAGTCCACTGGACCAGGGATCGACAGGCGAGTGGCGGTGCGGATGGCCTCCTATTGGCGGAAGCGTAACGCTGGACTCCCTCTTTCCGAACGAGACTCAAGGTGTGTGCACTTGTGTACGGAGGGAAAGGGAGAGAAATATCTGATACACACGTTTTCCTGTCTATTCAAATCGAAACATGTAAACACAAGCAAACACAAGTGCATGATATAGCTACACACAAACACACCCATACAAAACACACATAGTTATAATATATATCAATGTAATACATAAAAAAAAAATGTATAATACAGTGTATAATGGTTATATTCAGAATAAGATTCATATGATATGTACATAAATTGATGGTGGAATGTCGGTGTATCGTGCTTTTTCCTTTCTTATCAATACCAAAGTATGAAGCTGAAGATATCACATCAATATCGAGAGTCAATATGATTAGAAGTTGCTTTACATAGATATTTAACTGCACTATGAATGTGATATATGTCTGTGGATATATATATTCATTTATTCATGTTGAATGATATATTGATAGAGGAAGCATATTATATAAACACACATATATATAAATTGTATTATATATATATGTATATATATATATATATATATATATATATATATATATATATGTGTGTGTATATATATATATATATATATATATATATATATATATATATATCAATTCATTTATATATATACAAATGTACATATTTTGTGCTTTCTTTAGCAACCACGGATAATTAAAAAACGGTAAACGGTGTATATACCTTCCATTAGATGTTAGAGACATACGTTCGTCTCTCACGCAGCCATTGATCTCATCAACATTCTTCTTCCTTCTGTGCTCTTTGTTCCATTGGATTGTTTGTTTCTGATGGTCAATGAAAATCTATGTTAGCATTTTTGTCAAAATGTATCACGATTATCTTGTTGTGTTTGCGATAACCCCCTCTCTCATGTCTCTCTTCTCTTCTCTTCTAGTATGGGTAAATGACAAGAATGATTATGGTCGCATGGCGATGATAATGGAAGGAGGGGAGATTCGATTTTGGCGGGCCTCCAAGGCGGGAAAAGCACGAGCAATCTGCCTGTCTTATTGATCAGAAGACAATGTCGGTCTCTTCAGTGCTGATCCATTTAATTCATTTTTTCTTTCAATTTCCAATTTCAATTTTTTATTTCATTTTTCGACAAACACATAGACATCATTTTTTTTTTGTAACAGAAAATAAGGTGCGAAAAACAATGTGAGATGAAAAGAGTGTATATTGTAGAACCTTATGATAATCATACATTGTCATAAAACTGAAGTGATCAGAGGGAAGTAAACAATACGCAAAATTCGAAAAATGGAGGGGCCCAATAAAAAAGACAAAGCTTGTAGGATGTGGGGCCCCTCAGAAGAAAAACATCATTTGAAAGCACGGGGAAAAAAGATCTGTAAGTCGACTTTAAAGACAAACATTTGATGTTTGAATCAAAAAGTAATTTGTGAAAGCTGTGTCTTTGTATATCATGTTGTTTAATTGAGTCAATTCCAATAAAGTTTGTTGAATTGTTTGTTACTGACAGTGACAATGGAACAAAATGATTTATAAACTGGAACGTGTTATTGACAGTGGTAACTTGGATTATTTGTTTTTCTTTACACTTCCAAAAACGAAGTACGGCGCTAACATGTGAAATGTAACAGGCAGAAATGTTTCTTTCCAACAAACTGACAAAGACACACAGTTCATGTTGAGGCGTCTCATAACCTTTTATAACATCTATCTATAGTCATGATGGTTAAAAAGAATTTTGCGGTTGCAGTATTTGCTCTCTATAAATTGATTTTAAATCATAAATTCCAGTCGGTGAGACACTTCATTATGTATCATAGACTTCAATGGAATGTTACAGACACAAGTAAGTGTTGTGTTATATTGGACAATAAAAATCATCCTAAACACAACTAAGAAGACCATGCTTTCTTTTATTTGTTTTTGTTTGTTTGTTTGTTTTTCTTTATATCTAAAATTTGGTAGAACATCCTCGATGTACAAAATAATGTGACAAGGAAAGGAATCCCATGTCTATCTACTATGTTTATTCGCTAAAGCGAAATATTTGTTATACAAAAAATTAACAAATCTAGTCCTGGAGGAATAATGCTACCTGTGGATATTAACATCTCGTCTTCATCAAATTATCACCACTTAATTCTGTTAGGAATCTTATACTGGAGAAGGCTTAGGTGGAAGTGGTTAATTCATAACATCTGTACAATAAAACGAAGCCATTACTAAAAATGTAAATTAGATATATATATACAAAGAGACGTTGATATTTTGACATTTAATGCCAATTCAAGAATCACTTATAATTAGCAGACCGGGCTATAGTGAGCGGGCCTTTATTCGTCAAGAAGGTGGGTTTATATAAAGAAAGAGACTGGTTCGATCTTGCAAGTCATTGCGCACTTGCATCTGATGGCTTAGGAACTTTTCACAAACTAGCTGCTCTCCGCTACGAAGTACTTTGCAGGCAAGTCACATAGGTTCATCCCCTGCATGGCCGGGGCCACGTTTCAAAGGTGGGGCCCAGTTTATATTTCTGGTGCCACTTCAAAAAAGGCGTTCATTGCAACTTCATTGCATGCAACACCCTATGTATTCCTTTGTATTGTGCAACAAAAATACAAATATCATATATATATATATATATAAAACAGCAATAGGTTTCTGCTCGGAGTCCAAGAAATTATTGATTGACGACAGTAGTTTTGACGAATTTTCGCCCATTATAGGGCTTTGACCAAAGGCGTTCATTGCAACTTCATTGCATGCAACACCCTATATCATTCCTTTGTATTGTGCAACAAAAACACACACACATATATATAAATATATGTGTGTGTGTGGGTGTGTGTGTGTGAGTGTGTGTGTGTATGTATAAAACAGCAATAGGTTTCCGATCGGAGTCCAAGAAAGTATTGATTCACAACAGTAGTTTTGACGATTTTTCGCCCATAGGCAGGGCTTTGGTCAAAGCCCTATGGGAGAAAAATCGTCAAAACTACGTCTCTCAGGGAGTTTTCATATGAACTACTGTTGTGAATCAATATATATATATATATATATATATATATATATATATGCATATATATAATATCTACTATTATATTCATTTATATATGTACACACAAAGAGAGAGAGAATGAGATAGACAGAGAGAGAACGAGAAGTGGTCTTTCACTCTAGTTGGTTCTTTCACTTTGAAAGGAGGCATGTCAGGGATCGATAGATCACGCCACATGACACTTGTTGCATCTCTTCGGTGGCTGGACTCATTCAGGTAAACCCAAGTTTGGCTCGTGACACTAACAATGATGCGCTAAATATTCAGAAATCGACTCAATCAAGGTAAATAAGTAGAAACGTGCTCACATCGACAAACACCATTGTTTTTCTCCTATAGATTAATTTTTAACAAAAAGAGAAAAGAGAGAAAAGATATATCTGACTACGCATCTCATGAGGAGAAAGATGAATTATGTATGTATACGTTCTATATAGAATGAAAGAGGGGAATAGGTAGAAAGAGAAAGACAGCGAGACTAAGTTTATGCTTTCTTTGATGATTTCTAAATTTCCCAACAACGCTGTCTTTCTTCAGCCTTCCCGCTCTCCCTCCTTCTCCCTCGCTCCCTCTTTCCCTTTCCTCCCATTCATCCTATTTTGCTCTGTCATTTAGAACTGTTTGGAAAGCGCAATTCAATCAATGCACGGCATTTAAATTGATCTTATGAATATTAAAAACCTTTATTTTGCGAGCAAAAAAGACAAAACATTACTTCAGATCAATAATGCGCTCATCTGTCACTACATGGATCCCCATGGCAACTTACTTTTTTTCCCCTAATAGGGCCTACATAAAAGGGTTTCTTTGTTCTGTTTCTACCTTGATTTACTGTGATTTCAGCTACTCTGCCGTTCTGATCAAAATCTTCCTCAAGCAACGTACTCCCCCAAGAAAAGTCGTTGGAGTAGAAATTTCACAAAGGTAAGTTTGTTTCAATTTCACAACTGTTCCACTCCATAGTGAGCAACGTGAGTATCATCACGCAGTCTCTTGTTTATACAATATGCTTGTAGTAACACCGTACAGCGTGTCTATGTGAGTTTTCTTTACCAGAATAGCTTTGTTTTGGATAAGGAAAACAAAAAGGAGAAGAGAACACTGTGGACAAATTTTAGTCTTACTCGGTTACAATTCAAGTTCATATCTAATTTCAAGATAGGTCCGTTTATTTTTTCATATCCCCAAATACTTGTGGAGAACGAAGTGGGACGAAGTGGGAGGAGAAAGAGAAATTGAAGTAAGAAGTGACATGTACATGTCTCCGAGGACGATGATGTGGGTTCCTTACTCACGCAGTTTTACGCCTGTTCATGTAAGCGTATCTGTATGTCAGAGTTAGATAGACAGAAAGAAAGATGAGAGTAAATGAGTTCCAAACAAAATAGATTCAATAATGAAAAATAACTCTAGAAGTTTTCATTCTTTTCAAGGTATACGTTGAAAGCACAGCGCCGTCAGGATGACAACGTGTGGCCTGCTATGTTTGCTTCTTGCGGCCCGTAAGTATACATCAAATTTTGTACCTCTCCGAATTTCCAGAGAGCATAAAAAGATCGAATTGCAGCCAACTCTTTGATCTTTAAGCAATGTCCTCCTATCGTACTTCGGTCTCACAGATTGTGCGTGGTGGATATCAGCATCGAGGAGCAAAAACCTTTACCTGAGCCCTAGGGTTGTCTCTTGCGCGAACTTGACCAGCCTATGTCGTCTTATCCCCGGAAGAGACGAGGAGGAGTTCGCAACGATCTCGGTGGAAATCGATCCGCTCATTTCCCTCCCTGGAATCTCCCGTCACTGCGTCTGCCTTCCAGTGATTGATACAGGTGAGAATTGTTTTACATCTACCGCAGATGTTGCGTGATGCTGCAACTCAATTCGATAAACAATTTGTTGTCGTTTTTCCGCTTGCCATTGTCATCTCAAAAGTTATGAATTTTACAACTTTCACGTGAAATAGAATTGAAACTTGAGAATGATTCAAAATTGAAAATTATTTCTACGTGTTGCTCCTATCGCGCTATTTATTTCATATTTATCTGTATTTCAGAATAAATAGAGTTCTTTCAACTGCTCTTGAAGAGTTTCAATCTGATTATGAATTCGGTACATTAACAGGGTGAAAACACATGCACTTCTATTTTTATTCTATACATCAATGACTCGTGTGATGCGATTGCAGTCATGTATGATTTCTGTCAGTTCAATGACAGTTGTTACATCGTTTTCTTTAACAGATAAAAACAATATGCAGAACAGGTAATCGAGTGAACAAATGTCTTTAGCATTATAGTGGGGTTGAGTTACTTAAAATGAAATAAACAGAGAAATTTACTTGAAGTTAGAGAGATCTCACTAGGGGATTCGATGAGTTTATTGCCGAGTTTTCCATGTAAAACTCCACCGGATTCATCTCTTGTTTCGTTGACAATGAGCTGTATCGCTTTACACTTAGGATTTAGAAACGACAATCCTGACAATGGCGGACAATCTCGCGGTCTCGGACCGACGAGATCTGGACTGGACACACATTCCTTCTCCTCGGCATCGCCTACAATCATTTCCGACTCCACTGACCTGACTACGGTAATGACTGAAGCAATGATCATCGATCCTGGGTCATCTGAAAGTTTGGGAGCAGAAAAAGGGGATGGATGGAGCTCCGTGCAAACAACAGACGCAGAATCGGGCACGACATCCGAAGCAGCCCCAACCAGTCAGCCCGTTCATCATATCAACGAATCTACTGGTATTAAAGAATTGTTTTCTGTTGGGTACACTGAATAACTTAAATCCAATAGATCATTATTATTTATGTGATTTGATACATTATCTTTATATCAAAACTTTTACTATTCATTGCTACAGTTTCATAAGTTAGAATAAAAATTCATTCATTTCAGCGCTTTTTCTTCCTGTTTGTTTGTTTGTTTGTGTGTGTGTTTCTTTCTTTGTTTAATTTCCATCTGAGAAGACAGCTGGTCTTCCATGGGGTCCAGCTGGATCGAAAGCGGAACCACCATACCGAGTTAAAAACACCACTCTTTGCGGTGAATTAATGAAGCGGGATCTTTTACGTGCATGAGTTGTGACTCTCTCATACACGGGACCTCCATTTAACGTCCTGTCCGAGGGACAGACTGTTCTGCCTCTTACTAGAGAGGATGGTATGATTACACACACTTTCTCCGTGGGACCCGGGAATAGAACCTAGGTCATTTGGATCGTGAGGTAGACGCACTACCGACTGATCCAATTCACCGCCCTCTTGTTTATGGTCTCCGATTGATCAGCACTTTTCTTTAGCAGTGCAGACTGCATCTTTCTGTCCGGTCCTGCATGGTAGCAGGAGTGAGACTTCGGAGGACAGTCCATCCACCTGCCAGGGATGAGGAGATGGATAGTGCCGTGTTCGATCAGGTGGTCCCAGCCGTGGGTGCCTCACCACATTCGCGTCTGTCTGTGTCCAAGAGATTCCACAGGTGCAAGCAGGCTTTGAAAGCGCCGGACGCCAGTGCGGAGTCAGTTCAGGCGGCATAATTCTTTGCGTTTAAGGTCGCGGGCACGGGGTGTTGGATTTTAGTGGCAGCACGCTGGTGAGTCTGCCTGCAGACTTTCTACATGTTAGAGAGCTAGCTCGCTTTCCTGCTGATACGTTTCCTGTGGAGAGCGTTTGGGGGTCATGGATAGTGAAGGTTTGCTGCTTTTTAGGCGCCGCCTCTAGTTATGAAGATGGCATGAACCTTAGTGCGGAGGAAGTGGTATTCTTCCATGGCAGTCTTAAGAGCTGCCTGTCTTCTGGCGGTTACTTTTCTTAGGTGTCAATATGGGATGTCAGCTGTTTAAAGTTGATTTTGATACGACTCTCTCTCTCCTTTCTTCACTATCTCTGTATACTCACCGAATCCTTATCCTCAGTGAATGATTCTCTCATCTTGTGCACCAAGTCGAGGTTTTATCTCGCCAAGATATTCTGCGACCAAAGAAAAATGCCATTGCCTTTCAACCGGTCCTTCGTCCTGGAGGCGTTCCGTACGGAACTGGCCCAATGCGGTAACCATGACTACGTGTGGTGCCGATGCACCTGCTGCTGGCTAGCCAATCTCACTGACTGGAGTCCACTGGACCAGGGATCCACAGGCGAGTGGCGGTGCGGCTGGCCCCCTATTGGCGAAAGCGTAACGCTGGACTCCCTCTTTCCGAACGAGACTCAAGGTGAGAAGCTCACATTTAAACGATTGTATACGGGAGGGGAATGGGTAAAGAGAGCCATTTCTTCCTGTCAGTTTTTTTTTTTTAATATTTGCTTTGAATCTCTTTGTATCTTTTCATCCTTATACTTGCTCTCCGACAGATGTTATTACATCTACAATGTTCATAATGCATTTACACAAAGAGATGTGTAATAGGAATATCCATGTAACGTACTATGATGGACATAATTTATATAGACCTACATAAACAAAATAAAGAAGTGCACACACTGATAGTAATAAGGTCAGTGTATATTGCATAATACGTATATCAGCGTCAATTTATGAAGATCAATCTGGTATACACTAAGATTCTCTTTCTGATCAAAAAGTTGTCTTACATGTAGGCATATCAGAATGTTTAATGAATGTAGATATTTTATTAATCCAGTAATTTATTAGTATGATATGATAATGTTGATATAACATTATATATTTACCTTCTACAGGAAGCTAAGATATCGCTGCAGCTCTCATTCAGCCATTGTGTGATCAATTTCCGTCATCCGTGTAGCCTTTATTCCATTGGATCTCTCATGTGAGAATATTTGCATTGCTTGTCCTTGTAATAACATCCCGTCTATCTCTATCTATCTATCTATCTATTTATTTATCTATCTATCTATCTATCTATCTTTCTATCTATCTATCTATCTATCTATCTATCTGTCTATCTATCTGTCTATCTATCTATCTATCTATCTATTTACCTATCTGTGTTCTCTTCTAGTGTGGGTAAACCATAAGAATGATTATGGTACCATGGCGATGATAATGGAAGGAGGAGAGATTCGATTTCGGCGAGCCACCAGGGCGGAAAGTGCCCGAGCAATCTGCTTCTCTTACTGACCAGAAGACAGCCGTGGATTTCCTCTGCCCCATTAGGGAGTTTTAGATTTGTGACGCGGATATTTGAGACGACGATTGCGTTAGACGTTCTCCTCTCTCCCTGCGACTCGCTGTCCAGTAGCATTAGGTTACGCAAGGATGTAGCCTATAAAAAGTAAAATGGCGCCCCCATATTATGATCGGTGCATGAAGTAGCTCTCTGCGTCGTAAATTGAGCGGATAGCCCAGAACGCGTAGTGAAAACTCAGACGACGCGAGCTACAAAGTAATAGATCGCTTTTGACAAGCGATTTTGCACATGCTCAGACAGTTTTTTGTTTGTTTGTTTTTTCTCTGAATGCCCCCATCCCGAAAATCTAAAGCACCCTACTGATGATTGTGTTGGAGCGCACATTAGAGCATTTTTTTTTTGATAACCTTCTTTACTTCATCTTGTCTCAAGGATTTGTCACGAATAAAACCGCTTTGAATTAAACTCTCCCTCCGAAACCAGAGCAGGGGCTTCTTAAATACATTCTGGCAATGTCTGAAATATATATAGATGGGTATACCAAAATTCCTGTCCCGTTTATTGGACAAAGTAGCAGCACTTCCTATAACAAGAGATATCTACCGGAGATGTGTTTTTTAACGGACAGTGAAAATTGATTTATAAACTGAAATATATTATTGACGGTAACCAGGATCATTTTTTCTGTACACCCCGAGAACGATGTAAGGCGCTAACATGCTAAAATGTAACACGATAGCAGTGTTTACTTCCAACGCATACAAAAATATCATCACGAGGCGTCTTATAAACTTTTAAAACATCCATCTTTAATCAGTTCGGCCAGCGACTCCTGTTATAACGAAGTCCTCGGGACAGGCAGTTTTCTTTTCGTTATATCGAAATTTCGTTATAACCGAACAGTAAAGTATATGTTAAGAGATATAGATGATAATATTGGGAACTGAATTTTTACTTCGTTGTAATGAGAATTCCATTCTAACCGTGTTAGTTATAATGGGAGTGCACTGTAGCAACTTTGCCATTATGGTGTTTGCTCTCCATAAATTGATTTTAAATCATAAAGCCCAGTCGCTGAGACACTTGAATATAGATCATTGCTTTTAATTGAATGTTGAAGACACATGTGTGTGTTGTTGTTTTATTGGCCAGTAAATTTCGTCTTAATTACCAATCAGAACATCAGGACTTTTTTTATTTGTTTTGTGTGATTTATATCCAATATTTGGTAAAACTTTTAATGTGTACAAGTAACGGGGACAGTATAAAGCCTATGTCTACCATCTAAGACGGACTGGTTGGATTGTTCTTGACGTGTATTTGCCAGTATTATTTTAATCACAGAAAAAAAAAGATCATATAATTATGGCAACACAATTTTTTGTGATTTTTCTTTGTCCCTCAACTCATGTTGGTTCTACCCGTTCTTTGATCGAAGTTTATAAATGATTCAAAACTATCCCGTCTTACACGTACACCCTATCGATTAGTAAACATGTAATGAATGCTGTCGAATCAATAAGTATATATATATATATATATATATATATATATATATATATATATGTATATATACATATATATATATATATATATATATATATATATATATATATATATATATATATATATATATACACGTATGCGTATATTCCTTGTTCGCCACATGAATTGTAGCATTGGGGTTGTTTGTTTGCGTGTTTTATTGGTGGCAGTACTAATTCATGTATTCCGAGTTTTGCTCGTGACGTAAATGATGTTGGATAAAATATTCAGAATGGAGTCGTGCCCTGCTGACAGGATATACATTCAAGGAAAGAGAATAGGTACACACTCAGGTCGACAAACACTATTGTTTTCTGTCCAGAGATGAAGTTTTTGGCTAAAGAAATTCATATGAACATAAGTATGGAGGGAGAAAGCGAGAGGAATGTATGTGATCTATATGATCACAATAAATGAAATATATACGTATATTATATATATATAAAGACTGAGAGAGAGAGATATACATAGAAAGAGAGGGATAGACAGACATAGACTAAGTCTGTGTTTCTTTTGATTATCTTTGAGTTTCCAACAATGCTACCTTTCTAATTCATATGAACATAAGTATGAAGGGAGAAAGAGAGATGAATGTATAAAATCGATATGATTATAATAAATGAAATATATATGTATAATATATATATATATATATATATATAGAGAGAGAGAGAGAGATACATAGAAAGAGAGGGATAGACAGACATAGACTAAATATGTGTTTCCTTTGATTATCTTTGAGTTTCCAACAATGCTACCTTTCTTCCTACTTGTATCTTCATCTCTTTCCTCCGTCTGTCGATTAATATTGTTCGTTCGTTTGCGCAATTCAATAGATCCACGACATACTGAAACTTTTATATCAAATCAATACGAGCTTATCTGTGACTACATGAATCACTAGGGCAACTAGGATGCAGTGAATAACATTCCCTGTTACTTACATGAAAGGGTTTCTTTTGTTCTGTTTCTATAACCTTGCGTTATAGTGATTTCAGCTACTCTGCCACTCACCCTGATTAAAACTCCCTCATGAGTTCTACTCCAGTAGAAAATCATTACAATATGAATCTAGGAGAGGGAAGCTGGATTCCGTTTCATACCGGTGCACGAGTATTGTGAGTGTCACAAATGCAGTCTTGTGCGGTTATTTTGATAGTGAAGTATCACCTTGTACAGCAGTAAATGTGTCAGAATTATTCTTCTTTACAATAATAATAATAATAATAATAATAATAATAATAATAATAGCAGTAGTAAAAATAACGATGATGATAATAATAATAGTAGCAGTAATAATAATAATAATAACAAAAATGATAATAAATAACACTTATATAGAGCTAAATACTGACGTTTCTAGACGCATTGATACGGAATAATATTAAATCAAAATACAGCATTATGTACATATGTAACAACAACAACAAAAATTAAGATTGAGTATAAATAGATAAATTTTAAACAATGATTTAAGCTTATCTGCACTTTCAGCATATCGACTAGTTTTGTTCTAAGAAAAGTAGTAATAATGAAGACAATAGCAGAGAGCACATTAAAAACAAATGCCAATCTTACTGTGTTTCAAGAGCAAGTTCAGTTTTAGATACAATCGGATATCACAAATTCCTTTTTAAAAGAAAGGGAGATATAGGAGAGAGAGGAAAAAAAATAATGAAGAAGTGAGTGCGTGCGTGCACTGCTATTGTCTGAATCTGATGGTGCGGGTTCCTTACCCAATTTTACGCACGCGTGCGTATGTGAGGGTCTCTGTATATCTGGGTTAGGTACAGAGAAAGAAAGAGGAAAGTGTGTTAGTTGCAAACAGAACCCATGAATGGATTCAGTAATGGACATGACCGCTGAAGCTTTCACATTTTTCAAGGAATGAGTCCAAAACACTGCGGCGTCGGTATGGTCGGAATGCTTACCTGTCGCCTGCTTTGTCTGCTTCTTGTGGCCCGTAAGTAAACGTCAAAATTTGTACCTCTTCGAAACACGCGATTGTATAAAATGCCAAGATGTAGGCCTATGGAAGACTATTTTACCGTTTTAATTTATAAGATCAAGATCAAGTCAAAACTTAGGAATCAGTGCATTGCACATACAGTAATAAGGAAATGGTACTACTTTACTTTGCGAGTCGATGACCAGTCATAGAAATCAAATCTGTTTATGACGAGTATAGACCATTCAACATCAGAATCTACCGCTGAATAAAATGTTCTGTGAAGGATTCACTCGTGTGATATTACGATTATTAGGGAATGATCAAAGCAGCAATTTTTACTTCTTAAATGACTTTAACTCGTGTTTCTTCTCCCTTGAAGACACAGACAAAAGTATGCGTTTTCTGTTAATTCTTTATCAATATCTGGTTTATGGTCAAATTTCAGACAATCTTTATGCTATAATAAAGTAAAGGAACTGAGGTGGTTGTTAGGGCATACCAATTTATCATTTCGTCCACATTAGTTACAGTGTTCTTTATGTTTCAAATGAAATATGATACATTTAAATCAAAAGTTCTCGCCTTATATCGAGGGCCACATAAGCTGTCATCAAACGGTAGGACAGAAAATAGCTTTGCAAATTGCTTCGCCGATGAAGTCATCCTGATTGGCTTTTCAAATCGGATATATATTCAGACAATACAACAAATATCACGGTTATTCGTAAAGTCAAGAAAATTTTCCAAGCCGAACCTACCAGTAGCATTTATACCTTGTGAAAAAAAAAAGTGAAAACACACATTGCAAATCAAAGCTAACACAGGAATGATAACTGCATTCAGCCACTGTTCTTGTTATCACATAACACAAGTTGATGGCATTTCGCTCCCGCAGATTGTGCGTGGTGGATATCAGGTTCAAATCACGTGAACATTTTCCCGAGCACTAACGTTGCTTCGTGCGCGAACCTGACCAGCCTATGTCGTCCTTTCCCCGGGAGAGACGGGGAGGAGTTCGCGACGATCTCGCTGAAAATCGAACCGCTCATCTCCCTCCCTGGAATCAACCGGTACTGTGTCTGCCTCCCAGTGATTGACACAGGTGAGAATTGTTCCACATCTACCGAAGATGTAGCGTGATATTGCAATTCAATTCGATGATAACCGTTTTGTTATTGCTGTTGTTTTGCGCCCTGCCATTGCCATATCAAATTTGTGAAGCTTACAACTTGCACCTGAAATAAAAATGAAACCTGAGAATAAATGAAAATAATATTGAGAGCCATTTCCTAGAATATTTATATTGTGTCACTCAGTTCTAAAAATATTTTTTTTTTCAGACCAAAGGCTCTCAAAGAGTTTGAATATGAATTCAAGACATGAGGTGAAAATACTTCTATGATTGTGTTTGTTAACTTTTTAATGCAATAATGTCTAGGACTTTGGCAAAGAAATATAGTTTATGGAATTTCTATGACAGTTGTTATTTCGTTTTCACTATTTCCAATCGATAATAATATGTAAATTTAAACGATTAAACATATCAACGCAGCAAATGTTTCTGTGTATTGATGGTAAGGTTGTCGATTTGCGCAAGAAGTAAACGGAGAAATCTATACTGAAAATGCACAGGGAGGTCTTACATGGGAGAGTCAGTGAGTTCATTACAGAGTTATTCACGACGGACGATCACGGATTCGTCTCTTACTTCATGGATCACTAGTCCTACAGTATATCGCTTTTTACGCAGGTGGACAAACGCGCAGTCCAGGACCAACAAGATCGGGACCGGAGACACTGTCCCCTCACATGACCACGGAAATGATCATGCCCACGGAAATGACCACGGAAATGACCACGGAAAAGACCACGGAAATGACCACGGAAATGACCACGGAAGTGACCACGATAATATATCCGGCAGTGGCCGACGCCGCTTACGTCTATCCTGAGTTATCTGGTGGTTATTTGGAAGCAATAGAAGAGGTGAAATGGATGCCCGCGCAAACAGCAGACGCAGAATCAGACGCGACATCTCAAGCAGTGCTAACCAGTCAACTCGCTCTAAACACCAACGAATCTATCGGTATTGAAGAACTGTATTTCCTTTTATACATTATCCTAGCAAATCTCAGAAGCCACACCAAAGTTATATGAATCGATACATTCATAGACCAATTCGACCTGACAGCAAAATCCGCTATGACAGGTCGGATCAGTCTATGTCATAACTCTTATCATTGTACCTCATGATTGTGATGAATACTCGGTTCCGATTGTACATGGCAATGCGTTAAACAATCGAGTCTAACACTTTAGTGTTTGTGAATCTTAATCTCAGCAGAACATTAATACCGCAACCGATGAAATCATCGATTTGCAACATAACATTACGCCAATGAGTAGGTACAATTTCAATGAATTTTATTCGATGTTTGACACATATTATGGACTAATATCGAACGCTTGCGTGGCTTCCATAGCACGAGGGGAGGCCATTACATTGTTCGATCGCTATGCAAACAGCCATGCATACATGGCAGCGCCTAATGTGTCGTGTGCAGGGTTCCTTTATTTACAAGTTGACACAGGTATACACTGACAGAGTTGGATGCGGGTTTGCTGCACATAGTATCCTAATGAATGAGAATGATAATCATGAGGAAACGTTTGTAACCATGGAAACGTTGAGGATGATGGATGTCTATTTAAGGATGCTTGATGATATTAGTTATTTACATACAGTAGAACTTCTAGATGCTGACGATAATGGTCGAAACAGGGGGAAAGGGTTACTGTGAGTTAAATTAATTTTGTAAGATTTCTATCACGCTCTGCAAATACGAGTATACAGTATATCATGAGCTACACGTTTTACCCCAAATAATATGTAACTGGTAATGGCATCCCATTATAGATTCTATACTCAATGCAGGTGTAATTTTACCTTGAAGAAATGATCTAGTTCTATTTTTATTTGACCCCTGCCAAGTGTGCAATATTGATATATTTTGTAATTTTTGGAACAGATATTGTGAAAATCTGAATATTACAATATGCGATTGCTGGATAAATAGAGACATATCTTTTCATCTTGAGTTTTGACTAGAGTGTTTTAAAAATGTTATTTTATACGCAGCCGGTCATTCTGCGAGTTTGAACCAAATGAAGAACAGGCCACGTCATTTCATTTCATTCCATCTTTTTCACAACAAGGTGATGTTAGGATCTTGCTTAAGCATTATGTTTGTAGCATTTTAATGCAGGCAGGGCGTGTAAATAATTTGCTTACAACTACGAACATATTTGTTACCTGCTATGACGTGTGGATCAAAATTTTCTCATTCAGTAGTACGAAAGCATGAATGTTTGATTTTGATATCTTTGAATCTTTCAGAGCCATATGTACACATTTTAAAGTTAGTACAACATCATCGTGATCAGAATAAAAAAATAGAATAAAATGCAACCCTTCACGAGTCGTGTAATTATCATAAGGAATATATTCAAGTTATGATAAGAATGTCCAATATTTTCTTATTATTTTCGTTGCTTGCTTGTTTTGCGATCAAACTCGTCAGGTCATGTCTTATCGTCCGTCGTTGATATCACATCATTCAAAGTTTTAAACTTGTCCCCTCCAAGAGTTATTTTGTTCTTTATAAGTCGATTTCAATGTAATTATCCCCCTCTGTTTCTCTCTCCATCTCTTTCACTTTTCCTTTCTTCCTATCTCTCACTCATGGAACCAAATCCATTCCCTCCAGCGAATGAATCTCTCGCCCTCTGTACCAGGACGAAGTATTATCTCGCCAGGGTATTCTGCGGGGAACGACTACTGCCTATACCGTTCAATCAGTCCTACGTGGTAGAGCGGCTTGATGCGGGACTGGCCCAGTGCGGTAACCATGACTACGTGTGGTGCCGATGCACCTGCTGCTGGCTAGCCAATCTCACTGACTGGAGTCAACTGGACCAGGGCTCGACGGGCGAGTGGCGGTGCGGCTGGCCCCCGAGCGGCAAAAGCGTAACGCTGGACTCCCTCTTTCCGAACGAGACTCAAGGTGCGTTTAGAATGAAACCCACAACAATCAACAGCAAACCTATACAGCAGTTTTGATATATAACCATTCCTGCCTTTCACACATACACACACACACACACACACACACGCACGCACACACACGCGCACACACACACACACACACACACACGGAAACAACAACACACAAGCACACACAGACAGACACACACACACACACACATACGCACAAGCATATGACAAGCCAACCTTGGGATGTGTCACAAGGAATAATCATATAAAAACGAATCTACAGTTACGAAGTACGACTTACGAAATGAAACCCAAATGTTTAGATAAAGAGTTCTCTAAGCACGTCCAGTTGTACGAGTATTTTCCTGTGACCAGTGGTTACAGTTTCGAAAGCGGGCTGTCATCTTTCTCAAATGATGGCTCATCGGCAACTGATGTTATGGCGCCTTTACAATTGGCTTTATACTCCCTAAAACTCAACAACTGCACAATATTGTGTACGTACTCCTTGTGAGCAGCTTATGAACGCAATGAGCACTGACAAAATATGACTGATGACACGGATGAGAAGATCTTACGAAACGATCTTGAATCGTTCTTACGGCGTTCGTAGCAGTTCGTAAAGGCATTTGGGACGTGTGCAAGCATTTCATCTCATCCATAGTGTAAGAATTTATACAATCTCCAATGAATGTTCCTCATCTGTGGATGATTAGTTTTTGCAGAGTCAAAATAAATATGTGGATTTGTCTGTGATCAATTTGATTGCTTGTTGACTTGTTTCTGCATTCTCCCTAAGCTCTTGGTTGCCAGCCTTTCTTTCTTTCCTTTTCTCTCTTTCTCTCTCTTTCTATCTCTTCTGTTTATTTGTCATATGTGTGTCTATCTATCTATCTATCTATTCACTTAAACTATCCATTTGTTTATCCACCCGATATCTATCAATCTATCAATCTATATCTATCTACTGATTGACAAATTGCCCTACATCGACGTAAGCAAGCACTAGCCATCTACTAGTAGTAGTTATCTATCTATAAATCTATCTACATTTGTATCTATCTATCTATGTCTATGAAGAATATATTTGTATGAATCTATGTATCTGTCTTCTATCTATCTGTCTTTCAGACTATCTATCTATCAATCTATATATATATCTATTTATCTATATTATGTTTACCTATATCTTTTTCCTGTTAATCTACCTCTCAGTGTGGGTAAACGTCAAGACTGATTACGGTCGGCTCACAGTAATCATGAAAGGACAACAGATTCTATTTCGGCGAGCAGACAAGTCGGAAGACGAGGCACGAGCAATCTGCTCGTCTACTTGACCAACACTAGCACTAACACTTGACCTGTCCATCTGGCCGAATTGCGCACAAAGTTATCCAAAGCAGTTGGACTTTCAGCGAAAAAAAAAACAAGAACAACACCGGGAAAATCATATCTACATCTACATTCTACTTTTATACTGAATTCAACTCCAGACAAGTTCCGTCATGAGTGAGACCACTTTGTTGCTGATGTCTTTTTTTTTCTTCTTTTTTGAAGACAAGAAGGCAATCTTTGGTTTATTGGATGTTATACGACATGAAAAAAAAATATTTATCTCTCCCTCCTTCATTCCCAACCAGTTCGCAAACAAATATTTCTAAGTGCAATGATGCACGCATGATCTATTAGTATATAAATCAATACATTTTAAAAGTAAGTATACAAGTCTATTGTTGGAATATAAAAATAATATTGCAATATTTCATGTATCATTTATGTACATGGATAACATGTTCTTAATTGGAAAAATGAAATGCGGCGACCGAGAACAATTTTGTGGATGTTGAGCAGGATATTTGACATATTTTTAGTTTATCCAGTTTTGTTGTACGATTTGAAGGGCAAAGGTCGATTGACTGACTCTTGAGCGTTCAGACAAATACGAAGCCATGCTCGTATTCAACAACAACCCAAGTCCGATCCCAGCGGAGGAGAATGAGTTTTGAATCATGTCTGTGGGTATGACGTCACAAGATGTAATGTTTCATTATATCTATATGTTAAGAAGGAGGAGACGTGATTAGTTTAATTACAATAAAAATGAATAGAGATATAGTGTAATTTGAAGGATTTCACTTGTTTATGTTAAGCTTTGAACAGTTAGTGTGTCTTATTTAATTGATCATTTTGTGTCATTTCAGGCACTGAATGTACATTTCTCCATGTTAAACAAGCTGCACTGTGTTATTGTACGTCACGTACAGTTTGGAAATACGCAATTATACCGGAAGGGCACTTGTACGTTTCGTGAAATAAGATAATGAAATAATGCTGAGAATCAGTGTAAGAATGAAAAATAAATGATTAAATCCTTAATCAATCTGCCACTGAAATGACAATTACAAACGTGGGGAAATTGGTTGTTACTGCAGTGTCCCTGTAGACAGGGACACTATTAAATGAGGCCTATCGAAGAGCGCCAGCATGTGGTTGCCCATTACTACAGCTATACCGTGCACTCCCATTATAACAAACACGATTATAACGAAATTCCGGTTACAACGAAATAAAAATTCAGGCAGAAATAATATCCTTTCTATGTTGTTTTGTTTTTGTTTTACTTTTGTTTGATTTGTTTTGTTTTTTGTTTTTGTCTTGTTTGTATTTTTTTTGTTTTGTTTTGTTTTGTTTTGTTTTGGTTTGGTTTGGTTTGGTATTTTGTTTTTGTTTTTGTTTTTGTTGTTGGTTTTTTTTGTTTTGTTTTGTTTTGTTTTGTTTTGTTTTGTTTTGTTTTTTTGCTGTTTCTTTGTTCGGTTTATAATGAAATTTCGATGTAACGGATGAAAACTGCCGGTCCCGAGGACTTCGTTGTAACGGGAGTCTACTGTACATACACCCAAGAACTACATGTACCATACTATGTGACGTGTACTGTTCTCAGAGCATCTCTTACACCGTGCAATGTGGATATAATATATCCATATTTCACTTGCAATATTATTGTAAGAGCTATAGTAGAGCGTAGTGGGCGTTGGATTATGCTCTGCCTGTGCCGACGTCTGAGCGTTTACAAGCCATAGGCTACGTTGTGACTCAAAGACTCTTTTTTCAGTTAGCTATGTAATCACTAGAAGGGCTCTCCATAGCCAGGGCCAGGGCAACATTGGTAAATAGGTCAGAGCTTTATCTGTTTATTCTTTGACGGTGACGCGCAATGACGAACAAGTGGTTTGTAAGCAGTTTGCGTATTGTTTTTGTCTATTCTGTAAAAGCAAATGGGAGCGCGCGAAACCGGTATAGGACCGGAGCTAGGGATGACTGGGGTTTCTGCAACCCCACAATGAATGGAAATGTGAGAAAGAATGTCTTTCCACAACAGACACCTATGGTTATCATGATGACATGGTCATTCAGTGATACGACCTTCTCCCTCCTCATTTTAAAGGGGAATATCATGCAAGGACCAATAAAAGTTAATCTAAAAAGAAAGAGTAAAATCTTACAAGAACAACAGCGTAAATTTGTCAAAATCGGAAGAAAAAATCAAGGGAGTTATGACATTGTGAAGTTTGGCTAATTATCACCAAACAGTTCTTGAACAGTCAATATGAATGTAACAGTGAATTGATGATGACATCCCCTCGCAATTTGTAATTCAGTATCTACCTAAAGTCATGAAATTTCCACTTTTTGATCAAACGCAATTATGCCTCAGTCTCAAATCCTGATATCTAACTAATCATTACTTTGATGGTAGCTAGCCAGGAAAAACATTGTGCTTTACACTTGAGTGGCAGAAAAAAGTCATTTTGTCTTTTTTTTTTTTGTATTCAATCTGTGGAAAATTTAGAAAACATGTCGACGGAAGAATTTCATGAATTTTAATAATTACGCAGTACCCGCTGCATGCATGCTAGAAGAATTAGAACCAACACTTGCTGTCGGGCGAAAGCTCGGTGGTCTATTGGTGATGACGCCTGTCCGGTTATAAGGAGGTCGTAGGTTCGAATCCTGCTCGAGTATGTACGCCCATGATTTTTTTTTTATCATGGCTGCTACTAAAACACTGATCAACCCAGTGCTTATTTACGTCGATGTAGGGCAATTTGTCAATCAGTTGCAATCGAGGTATACGGTATATAGGCCTACATGTATCTCGATGGCATAACATTTTGTTATTCCTAAACTAAACCGAACCCATCCCATATGTCCTTGAATTACCAGTTTAAACTGTAACAGGAAAGAAGATAACCTCGACGGGGTAACTAGAAATCCCCTTTTTTGGTGAAGTCGTTGTTGGTCCGCACTTTGGACCTCTTGTATCAGCATGCAGCTACTAACAGAGTTAGTAGCCCCATGGTTGAACCAAGCTGAAGGCTCTACACAAAATGCGTCAAGTAAACTTCACAATGTGATTTGCTGTATACAATTAGGGTGATTTAGTCTCTAAAGACGGAACTGAAGTTTGCGATCATAAACTGGTGTGCATGAAACAAATGTCCCTTTCTCTCTCTCCAGAATCACTTTAAGGGAAACGCCCCTCTGCCTTTCAGACCCACATCCGCACCCTTGAATCCGAGTTGAAAAAAAAAAGGTTTCTCGTGTTTCCTATTACATTTAAGCTTACGTAACAATGTCGTCGTTCTCAACATTTTTCCTGTTCATTGTCTAGGGAGCAGTGCGCATAGTGTTTTGTTGCGGGAAGAGAAGAGTCGGATCGTTGGACCATGGAGCTAGTAGTTAGTAGCTCCATTGTTGGACTTAATCATCTTGAACAGATTCGTTTCTGTGTGAAGGTTAAACGCTTTTCTAAGCTCAGGTTGACTTAAATAAAGAGTAAAATAACAGAAACCCATACGATATGACGAATTTAGATGCTCAGTGACAAACGGGGAAAATGAATGAAATGTATGCGATAATTTTGACAATATCTTCAAAAACATTTCGTGTTATGTAACCAGTGCAGTATCATTGTAAACAAATAGATAAATAGATAGATGAATATATATATATATATATATACATACACACATACATACACATATATATATACATACATATATGTATATATATATATATATATATATATATATATAAACATATATATACATATATACATATATATATATATATACATATATATATGTAACAAACTTTGGACTTTATGTGTTTGTTTGGGTTTTTCTTTTTTTTTTTGCATTCAAACTCTTCACGACACAGGAACGTTTTACAAAAGTTTAACATTTTAAGCAGAGTTAAGTTTCGTAACCACTCGTGCAAATAAGATGAGGTGATGCTGCTTTGGCATAAATTATAAGCACATCTTCCACTTATACCCCCAAATTAATCTTCGCATTATACATACATACACACACATACATAAATACACAGACAAAACGCACGCACACAATCCTATACACGCACAGAAGAGAGAGAGAGAGAGTTGCCGAATGAGTTTCGGTAAAACTGCTGGAAAGATATTTTGTTTTGCGTTAAGCATTTGCATTTATTTTTACGAAAATGGACCTCTTCAGCCCTCTGCCTATGTCTCGTTTGCTACCAAACGCTATTCGACGTTTTCCACCTGAACCATAATTCACTTCTAATGAACTTGCGCCCTACGGCATCAGGCGAGTATAACACGTGTGAAATCTATAGGTGGATGAAATTATTTACGTGCATTAAAACACTGTTCCTCCCTGACCCCACCTTTGAGACAGAAGAATAGAAGCAATGCTTACGCAAGGCAAAAAAATGACTTAAAAATGATCAACAATGAATACGCATTGCGTATCTAATCCTAGCGGGAATATTGGAGTTTGATACCCTCCGTGCGGGAATTGTCAGGAAAACAGTTCGTTATTCCTATGGTTCGTTAGTCCAGAGGCTCGTTATTAGTCCAAAAATGAAATTAGGTTGGTTAATTCGAAAGTGAAGTAAGGTTCGTTATTCCGAAGTTTCGTTAGTCCGAAAATGAAGTAAGGTTCGTAATTGTTTGTTTTTTTTTTTTGTTTTGTTTTTTTTTTTAATTTCGGGGCTGAAAAATCTTCGGAATTACGAGCATCATCCTGCATTGATCAGTCTTTCAGGCGCTTTATTTGCCACGTGCTATTCATCAATGGCGAAGAGATTTCGTTCTATGTGGCGGTCCGATATCAACAACCAAAAAGGTTAATCAAATACTTGGCGATTTCAGATAGAAAACTTATGTATCGATGGGTACTTGCACATATTTCCAATCACGGCTTGATACAAACTGATAAACAGCATATTATTAAGTTACAGTAGCCCGCCTATATAGAACAATATTATTCTCGTTGTTGTTTGAATGGAAAAAGCGCTACCCTCCACGGTAGACATCTGGTAGCGTTTTGAAGCTGTAAATACTGGGTCTTATAGTTAACCATGCAGTGTATAATTTCAAGAAATGAAGAGGGAGTCAACTCTACAGTACAACACAGTAGGACACTACAGACATGATTACACTACATTTACTTTATACACCAGTACAGTTAATTTAGGGACGCTCCATCGACTGAGAGTATATCTAGACATTATGAGATGGCCATCAGTTGTGCAAAACAGATATAATCGCCATGTACAGGTTTTACATGGTTTTACCCTTATTTCCAGCAATATTGTATTTTACTCGCAAAGCACACATAATTTTTAGCACTTCTGAATAACCCCTGAAAGACGGCTGCCCATTTTGAATGCATGTTGTGGAATGCCTACTCCACGTTTATGTGTCAGTAAGTCACTACGAACTTCCCTATCTTTCATTTGCGTATAAAATGTCCACAGCACACAATATATATATGGGTGAAAACGTTGAACGATGTACAATTGGGTAAATCAGGGGTCAAAATTAAAAAACGTCACTCACTGATATAAATATATCTCAGTTAAATGTCATTGATATCAGCTTTCTTAGAAACCCGATTATACTGGGATATCTCCAAGGGTGTTGTTTTTATTCAAGATTAGATAGAAGTGTGACATATTGGCGAACGTCTCTGACTAAAATAAACATTGTTTTAGTGAAAATTCAAATGAAGGGTAGAAAAACATTCAAGTGAATATATTTTCATCATGTTCATGCTTTTGAAGATTGTGTTAATTTGTTCCTAAAATATTGTTTACCTCCTGTGAAGTTTACAAAAGCTAATACACACGGAAGTTAAAGTAAAAGTGGAGTTTTTGTCATTTAAGCAGAGATTTTTATTATTCTTATCTTCACTTTCATCTCATTTGAACAAAACATATAGCAGGGGTTTCATTTGTTTAAATGTTAATGTTCACTAGATACTTATAATGAATTTAGTGCATTTCGTTTGGTCAAATCCCCATAAAAGCCCTTTACAGATGCTGAAAGTAAGCCATGTTTTGATCAGAGACGTTTAGGTTTCACTCATAGACGTTCCTCAGACATAGACAATAAAAACAATGTCCTTTGATCCATAATTACGAGGTTTGTGAACAAACAACATTATTTTTTTATTAAGCACATGTTTATCTTTTGTGAACAATTCAGAATGGTAATTTCAACTTGAATTATTTTTCATAATAACCGATTTTAACTACAAACCTCCAAATTGTAAGAGGAATTTCGATTTCTACACCAAAAATCAACAACAAACCTGTCCTTGTTATATCATTCATATCTTACAACACTTTTGAATGACAGACAAATAAAAATTACATGAAATACTTGCAATTTTAACTAACTTACCTAAATTATTTGTTTATATCAGAGACATTTGCTTTTCCATCAGGGACGTTTCGGCTGTAAGTTATCACTAGAATTAAACACCAAACTCCCTATTTTAAAAGACGCTCGTAACTCAACATTCCACATTCATTGAGAAATCATTTACCGAGGCATATGTCAAGAATTGTTTTTGTTTATGATGACAACTACTTTGTATTTCACCTTCCGGTGTATGCGAAGGTGTGCCCACATGCTATCAATATTGTATATGTTTTCTTTCAAATGTAGTCCAAGTCTATAACAAAGGTAAACACGAATTTACTAATACTATTTTAATTTGACCACTATACCTCAAATATGATTGAATGTATATGTCAGGCCAGTTCGGATTTTTATTAGGGACCGTACCTGGGCCACTGTTATGATGTCGTCTCAGAAAGCTGTAATTAACCTATACTCATCCTAGAAGCAGCAAATTCCGCTGTGCTTTTTTTTTGTATACTATGGCAGATATAAATTGTAAACGCCAAACTCAAAAGAATATCAACGGTGTGGTACAGCAAACGTTTGACCAAAAATGAACTGAAAACCTCTTTCAAGAGGTTGACAATGATAACATTACAATATCACATTTTACCTGTCACATCGGTAGGGGATTATCAATCCTTCTTTCTACTCGAAGGCGATACATAAGTATAGTGTTGTAGAGGAAACTAAGTAAAGGGACATTCTTAATAGATATTTTCTTGTTTCATCATAGATGTTAGTATTTATCCTTTTCTCATATATTTGGCTTACAAACCTAAAAAATAATACCACTAGAACATCTCACTTTACTTCTAAGAGAAAAGGAGTCATTACAGGGGAAATTCAGCCCAAATATGAGCTAGCCGCTGATAAGAAAGAATAAAATCTTACGGGCTCAAGAAAAATATAATGAAGTTATGACGTTTTGAAGTTTCGCTAATTTTTCAGGAAACAGTTTTTGAACGGTCATTATGAATATGCTAATGGAAAATTGAGCTTGACATTCCCTCAAAACTTGCCATAATGTTTGCACTTAAACTTTTGAAATTTTAAGTTTTTCATTCAAACATAATTATGCCCGAGGCTTTAATCCGGGTGTATCTAACTGATTACTATTCTAAAGGTATTCAACCAGGAATAGCATCATGTTTCAGATTTCAAAGACAGAAAAATTGAATGTTCGTTATTTTTTGTACGCGATCAATGGAAAATTGTGAGGTTATGACATAGTTAGCTCACTCATTTGCATATTCTTATCAACTGTACGAGAACTTGTTTGCAGAAATTAGCAAAACTTCAAAAAGGCAGTTAATTAAGGGTGCAATTAAGCACAATTAAGGGTGCAAGTATGCACCACAGGTGTGCTACTATTGTTACAAATTAGGTGCAAATTTGAACATTTATTTCTTAGCGTGTAAGTCTCAGATTTTACAGCCTCAAAAGCAAACGTAGTGATGTGCATTAAAAACAGAGTCCGCATTATAACATTGAATTGTATTTCCCCTGCATTTGGTATTCCATGTCCTCAATCAGTGCATGGTACCGATTGCGTCGCTTGCTACCTAAAACAGGGGTTGGGATAGTCATTATTTTGTAAACAGATGGCACCTCCAAGATGTCCGTCCGGTCTTGCCAGTACCACGGCCGTGATCTGGAACTTGTAGGCTCCATGAACATGACTGAGCCTAAAGATCCTGAGCAGGACGAAATTCTAATATTCGGAGCATTTAAAATCCATCCGGTCTTCCCATCTTGCTGTAAGAAAAAAAAAGATAGAGTTAAAATGATATTAGAATATATTTATCATGCACTGGGAGAACAATATACGCACAAATGAACGTCTCTGATCAAAATTATAAAATCAACATTGTTTTTAGATTGCGTAAATTACCTAGAACGATGTATGTATACGAGGGCCATATACTCTGGAATGATGAAATATCTACTCCTTATTGTAGTAGTTGAAAATATGTAAAACGTTCAATGTAACGTCTCTGACGTAAACATCTTTGCTTATCAGTACTTAATTTGTTTGATTTTTACAAGATATTGGCATTATATTTGGATTGAGGAACCAATGTGCTACAAACATAGGCACCAATTCGCCATGGTGGGTCATTTATATTGGTTTGAGAGCAGATCCTATTTGTTCAGAGAACGTCTCTGACCTAAACCTGTTTTTCTTACATTTCTGCCTCTCTCACGAAAAATACGTAAACTAAAGTGACTACTACATAATAATCATAGACTATTGACCTATTACTAGTCATAAAACATATTTTCTGTCCTGGCAATGTGTTTACACTTGCTCAATCAACAGAAAATCTTAAATTTGAAACTCTTTTACATATTTTCAACATCTTTCAGGAAGCTTCATTTTTCTTAATATTACAACACGCCAGTTTTAACTTGGTTCTACTTGTTCCTATTATAATAACTGAGCCCATCCAGACATAAATTTACTTTAATGTTCTCATAATTTGCATAGTGGATGTCTTTATTTCATGAGACAGTAATTTTCAGAGACGTTTTTCATTTTGCTCAGAGACGTGCGGTCTTTGATTTTCGTGCAGATTCTTACATATTTATTGTCTGTCCTTTTTTAATTTACCTCTAATCCAAAGATTACAATACATAATTTCACAAATGATACTGATTGGCAAATCTATGGAATAATAATTCTAATAAATTGGCACAAACACCAGGAAAGTTTTTGTTATTACTCACATTTCCAAGATTTATGGGCATATCTGTCGTTGAACTGTGCTGACTCGATTCCAGGATGGCTCGTCAGTGCGTAAAATAGGCACGCAAATAAAATATCATGCAGTGTGAAAGTGTCAGATGAGGGAATATCCCTTTAGAGACATTCAATCAGGGACATTCGTTTTGATCAGAGACATTCACCAATTCGGGTTTTCAACCAGAACTCACTTTTGTGGACAGTATGCTACTAAAGTTGCCAATCATCATACTTGCATGGCTCACACTGACATACTGATAACCACTTTTTATCTCAAGCATAATCCACTTTCATTAATGAAACCATTAAACAACTGAACATCTCTGATGGTTATTCAGTATAATTTTATTTAATGAGCCACCACTCGATTATTTCACACAGCTCGCTCACAAATTTTGATGGAATGGTAGTATGGTTAAGACGCTAAATAAATATGGCCTTACATGTTTTCATAGTCATCCTGAATCTTTGGCGTCATGGAAAAGATAATTCATTCAGAGACGTTCTTTTTCAGACATAAGTGAATTCAACGTTTCCTGATAAGAAAAATAATACACACGTTGATGGCAGAAGTACTTGATTAAATAGTTGAAGTGTGTGGGCTTACTCACAAGGAAAAACAAAGCTGTAGAATTAAATTAGAACAAAAATTAAGACGTGTGATTTTGGGATTTTTTCCCAAAATATGCATTTTTGTCATTTTTTCAGCTTCAAAGCAATATTTTTTAAAGAAAATGCAGTAAGAACACTAAAAAGTATATATTTTCTGAAAGGTACAACCCTCCCCTACCAAATGATACATAAAACCATGAAAAACACCCCTAGGTGACAATTTTACAAGGGTTTGAATATCGAAAAGCACGAAAATGGCCAATTGTACATCGTTCAACGTTTTCACCCATATATATATATATATATATATATATATATATATACATACATATATATATATATATATATATATATATATATATATATATACAGAGCGTATCAAAAAAAAAAGGTAATCCAACTTTGGATGGCTGTCATTTCTTAATTGTCAGCTATGAAGAGCACGATGTTGGTTGGTAAGGAAAGGGGAACTCTTCCTCTTGGAAAAAGTGCAATTTGTCATTGTTGTCTTTAAAGTCCATGTGCTCAGTCATGCATGACAATTGTCAACAAAATTAGGTATCAATGGAAAGAGGAAGAGTTCCTCTTTCCCGATATCTAACATTGTGCTCTTCATAACTGACAATTAAGAAATGGAGCCCTCCAAAGTTGGATTACCTTTTTTTGATACGCCGCTCTGTATATATCCATCATATGACAAAGGCGTCAAATGACGAAGGTGCACCATGAAGATCAGTGGAAGAAGAACAAAGATGGCCCTCCGAGAAAGTGATTAATTATAATGCATAAAAGTTTTCTGGTTTGGTATATTTACTAGCCCGTCCAACTGAATTTATGTGTTCACAAAAAATCCTGGTGATTCGAGTTATGATGTTTCTGACAATTATTTGCTGTTGTTGCTCTTATTGTTATGTCAATTACGTAACCATGCTTTTTAACATTCTTCCCCATTTCCAGTATTTCCGTATACTTACAATAATATGTTAACTTATCCTTTATCATGCACTTATCACTTATGCCATATGATACACATTAAGTGTAAATCCGGTTTGACAGAGAAAACATTTTTTTTTTCTTAGATCCTCTCCTAAACTAAGCTAAGTCAGCCATAGACACATTCAGGTACCTTATATACATGGTTCACACAACAATTTAAACATCCGAAGGCACGAATGAGGGACGTTCGTATCCGAAGAGCGTGAAGTCATTCTGGTAAACGCTCCACAGCCTCCCTAAGTCTTCAGCGGAGAGCTGCGAGAAATAAGCCTCGTATTCTTGCGAGCTATTCGTGGGTCTGCTCGTTTCTGCCCCGAGATAGTAAACTTTATCCCTCACATTCCACTTCTCAATCAAGTACTGCGCGTCGTCGACCACGGTTTCCAGATTTCCGACGAAGTCGAAGTTCAGTCCGCAGGGTGAGCAGACCTTGAACATCTCCCGCCAGTGATCGCTCGTGTAGTAATCGTTCTCCATCTTATGCCGTCGGACCGTGTGCGTCAGGTATTTGACGAACTCCGGCCAGGTGACGTTCTCGCCCGTTGCCAAGGCGGCGTCGCTGGGGTCGGGTCGCCAGCTTTTGATCATCTCCCTGCCGAAGCGATGGAAGGCGGTCTTTCGTCGGTAGCTCGTTACGTCGGCCAGCTTGTTCTTGAAGACGGAGACCAGCCTCTCGAATGGGTGCCTCACGAAGACGAACTTGAAGTAATCGCGAAGAATCTGTTCGCGATCTCGAGGCGGATACGATGACAGGAACCTAAAGTCCCCGTTGATGTGGACCTCGTCTGACGTCAGACCTTCGATGGAATCTCGCTGGCCGTCGAGCACCATGAGGATTCTCTTCCAGTTGCTGCAGCCCACTTTGGGAACGAAGCAGTAGGCCAAACGGTATTTCTCATTGACGAGAACGTGTCGGATGGAAAAGTTTGACACGTTAGATTTTAGCTGCAGTCTGCGGCACTCGCTCTCGAGAAGTCGCTGCCGCACCGATTGTTGGCGCTCAGTTTCAGCCAAGCGATCCTTACCCCGTGTTACAGCATTGGAACTTCCCGCCTTTGCGTCATGAACCACGTGTCCAGAGTCGCCGATATTTACAACATTTTCTTCCTTCACAACATCTGGTTCTTCGACGCCAAACTTGAAGAATTCACGTGGATGATGGCTGACGGTGTCTGAGGAGGAAAAATATCATAGCTCTCATACATCCAAATCATCACTCCGGCTTGGTTGTGAAATATAGTGGGAATATAACGTAAAATATAGATGTCCAACATAAGGACACTGAACTCCAATTACTCTCTGGTTAATGTCGAGAATTCCTACCTTAGTCCCAAACCAAAATGTTATTTTGTTTAATTGTAATTTCTAACAGAATTTCTTTTTTTTTAAATGTAAAGTGCACATTATATTGACTTTTAACCGACATATTATTCCCCTGCTTCTTGAAAGAGATGAGTGAATTGCTGTTTCATTATGCCAGAAAAAATGAAAATATGTTAGAAATTTCTTAATATTTTCTTTACATTGTCTTCCATGCATCAACTTTAGTATAACATAGTCATCTTATCCAGGGATATAACATTTGAATCGATTTTTTTCAAACGCTCACAGATGTGCTCTACTAATATTGCTGCTTCCACTCAATCATGTCAATCCCCATTTATATTTGTGTTTTGGTTTCCTTTGAGGGGATAATGTAGTTTGGGTTGAGATGGGGATTCAGCCTTCAACTTTTTGTGATGAATAGAAACCATTATGAAATATTACAGAGCATACAATTCCAAAAGGAGTCCAAGGTTTATTTGATGAAAATTGATTTTAAAATGGCTAAGATATCCAAAAACAAAGCTAAACAAGTTTTCATCAAATAAACTTTGAATTCCTCCAAGAATATATTGTATGCTCTTTCATATTTCATAAGAGGTTTCTCATTATCTCACACGAAAAAGCTGGAAACCTGAACCCTAATCTCAACCAAAACTATATTATCCATGTCTTTGTCCTTGTCTTTATACCTCGGTTTGTATTTCTATTTACTATAATACTGCATATTATGGAATGTATTAATACTAATTTATGTTAAAGGCACATTTTTCAGAAGTTTTTCTACTTCTAGAGATGTACCCCTACCTTTTTTCTAAATTGACTGCATGCTACTTGTACTTATTTGCAGGGGCGGATCCAGGAAATCCGTAAGGGGGGGTGTCCACGCCCCTCCCCATTCTCTTGTTTTATTTCTTTTGTTTTAACAAAAAATAAAGGGGCGCGCAGTTGCGCCCCGCCTGGATCCGCCACTGTATTTGTTAGAAATAAATGTCATCGAACCTGAAAAAAAAAAAAAAACCCTGAAGAGTCTGAAAGGGAGACTCACCTCGGACCCGCGTCATAGATGCGAAGAGGAAGCCCACCTCCCAGGCTACGATCATGACGACGGCTATCACACAGAGTACGCACCATCGCTGGAGTCCCTTCCCTAGAAGGACCAGTTTGGAGGGTTCACTTGGATGCCTTGCCTGCCTAAAGTGGAAAACATCATATAGTGAGAGATAACCCGTTTTTCTACAACGCTTTCTACAAATGCTTGCCTTTGTTTCAGGTTGTCTTTCTTTCTTTCTTTCTTTCTTTCTTTCATTTTATGTCCAGTTTTCAGGTCTGCCATAAATTATCTCAGAGACTCTGTTGAAAGCGTAACTGCATCTATTTCCAATTACTCGTTGAACACCAAATATAATTATAACTCCATTCAATTCTGGAACAAGGTTTTGGTGGAAGAGCATGTATAGAGTACACACACACGAACGCACAAACACACACACACAAATATATACATATATATATATATATATATATATACATATATATATATATAATATGTATGTATGTATATATATGTATATGTATATATATATGTATACATATATATATATATATATATATATATATATATATATATATATATCTTAGCACTTACTACATTAATGTATATTCTCATTTTTATGCATTTGCCCATAGCATCCAATACTGAATAATAAGATATTATCGACTTTTTTTTCCCCATAATTGATACTGTACTATAGCAGTTTACGTGTAGTATTATTAGAAGTGTTTGGGGTACTATACTGATGCAATGTATATTATTTCAATGAGATTAATGATGACGGTGATAATAAAATATAATCATGATAATAGACGACCTTCTGAGCAATTACAACTTAATAATATTAAATGATACGAACCTAATTTTGGCAAAATACAAAACTTCGACATTGGTGCCATAAAGATGACTTCTAACACTTCGCGTCACTGTCATGACTGTCCAAGTTTAAAATCGGTACTCACACACACTCAAACACACACACACACACACACACACACACACACTGCATATTAATAGGTCATTTACTTTTTTCAAGTCCATATATGTTTTAATTTATCGAAATCGGTCCGACTTACTGCATGATGTATCCAGTGATATCTGCGTTGATCCGGTTTAGATGCCTTAGTTCAGCATAACTCAATTATCATCACCATCATGTATACTCCATCCGTGTACACGTTACAACTTTTACGAAGCGGTAGTGTTGTTGTCATGTTCCGTATTCCACTTAACCTCGAACCAGTGTCCGCATGTTAAAAACTTCTTGTGCAGTCCAGTATGATGCACAACTTTGAACTAAACGTTTCAACACTATTTAACGAAACAACATAAACTGAATTATGCACGATGGTTTTTGCCAAAATGACTGTTAATCTATGCAGAATGTCTAATTGGCCCTAAAACGCAAACTGAAAGCCTTCAGAGTACTCAATTTATGAACCGATGTTCTCGTTTCCTACGTAGACAGTGCTCCAAAATGATGTGTGTGTGTGTGTGTGATTTTTAATTGGTCGACATTACATTCTCGATATATTGACTCCTCGGGCCACCATCTGTTTAATCAATCTCTTACGCTAACACTCAACGCCCTTTCAATCGCAAGAGTGCGACCCGACAAAAACGTTGCGTCAACACAAGCCAATTCTGTTTGTTGAGAGCTCTTATATGAAACCAGTTAAAATCCTTAAACAACACACACAACTATATGGGCGCCCCAAACTGCCTCTACCTATCTTGTGTGCACTCCATGTCTGTAAGGTTATTTCCTGGCCTAATCCTTGTCTAACTAGCATGCGGAACTTACTGATACCATGGAGCTACTAAAAGAGATGGAGTAACCATGGGTAGCTCCATGGTCCAACACAAGGGGCTAATGTTAAATGGGTGACGTTGACGTATTTGACGTATCTGACTAACCCGTATAATATAACAGATGATGACTTTTGTTGTCGGGAACATGTACCAAACGTTCCACCCTCAGGGTTTGAAATGCTATTCGGGAGGCTATAACCTTCCTCAATATCATTTCAAACCCTTCGGGTGGAACATTCGGTATGTGAATTCCCTCCCCCGCCAATCATCATCTACACTGGACAGCAAAAGAAAGTACCCACTTCAGTCAAAGGCCGCACACACACACACACACACACAAAATCACCCCCTACAAATAAACAATTTTTGTACACAGGTATGCTGCAATATCTATTAGTAATCACATACCCAATAGCAAGTGATTATCTTAATTACAAATAAAAAAATGACATGCACAGCATCTTGGTCACTGAATCAAAAGTCACAAAATGTAACAGAATGAGCCTTACAAGTTTTACGCAAAAAATCAGTGTCACAGGACGAACAAAAGCAGTCACAAACATCAATTTTTAATGTGTATGTCCTTCTCGTGCCTGGACACATTCCAGGCATCTCTGACGCATGCTCTGGACAAGCTGTCTGGCGTAGTCCTGGGGAAGTTCTGTCCATTCCTCCTGCAGAGCTTGGATCAATGTTGGTTGTTTGAAAATGTTGTCCATTCAGTGGAAATTTTTGTGTGGTGGAAAGTGCATTTGTGTGGGACTTTTGATTCAGTGACCAAGATGCTGTGCATGTCAAGTTCTTCTTTGTTATGAAGACATTCACTTGCTTATGTGCATGTGATTAGTAAGGGGCATTGTAGCACACCTGTGTACAAAAATTGTTCATTTCTACGGAGTGAATTTGTGTGTACGGCCTTTGACAGAAGTGGGTATACTTTGTTGTTGTTGTTCTTTTAACTTTATGGAGCTCTCTGCCGGGTGGGCAATTTACTCCAAAAAATATATTGAATTCAAATATTTATCTAAATACATTTATAAAAATCTACACTACTTTAATTATTTTTATAATCTAATTATATTTATTTTAATATTTAAAAATGAGAATATTTACAGAGAAAAAAGGGGACAGGTTTTAGGAAAAGATGTCGCCTGCCTACTCCTGTACCGAAATGCAAGGTTACGCCGTTCCCGTCGGCCAGGTAGGTAGAGGACCCACCGGCCGACGCCGGTGAAGTCTCGGCCTTTCCCGGGGGCAGGCGCCTCTAGTGACTTATCGGCCTAGGTGTTATATTATTATCAGCCTCGTAGGCAGGGACATCATGGAAGAGGGGAATGATAGAAGAATAGCGGAAAGGGTGAGGACAGAGCAGAGCAAACAGACAGCTAGGGGGGGGGGGGGTGGAGGGTGCTGAGCTCCTCTCTCTGACATAGGGTCAGCCCGTTACCAAAATTAAAAAAAAAAAGAATGTGAAAAATGAATCACACATAAGAGGCATTGCCACGAGCCATTGATGATCCAGGTCTGAGAGAAAAATACCGGTATAAAAACAAAGCACGGCGTTGAGTACTAGTAGTAGAATGTCATATGGTACCGATATAAAACAGAGACGGCGTTGAGTATGTCGATGCATGGTTCACGAGTGTGGAGTTCTCCCAGTGGGTGGGTATACTTCTAAGTTAAAATAGAGCCTAAACGTGATAATGGATTCAATCGAGTGAAAGCCTCTACAAACATCAGACCTATGTATAATGTAGGTAGTGGGATAGAGAAAGAAGGAAAAAAATCAAAGATTAAAACATTGGTTTGTGTCTCTGACATACTGAAGCAGGTGGTCCATAGATTGCTGATTCGAGAAGAGATCAGACAACTGCAAGATAGGTTTATGTAACCTTTGGGCTAATGCTGTGCGTTGTTTCAGGAATCGTGTGCAGTATAGCAAGTAATGTCTTACAGTATCTGGAGAGTTGCAGATATGACAGAGGCCAGTGGGGTGTTTATGAATTAAATGTAAGAAAGCGGGGAGTCGAGCACGACCCATTCTGAGTCGATGGATGATAATATTTCGTCTCGTCGGCAGTTGCAATTGATGAAGAAAGGCTGTTTAACATTATTATGGATAAAGTATAAATGACGACCATGGGTGGATGTGCGCCAGGTCTCGTTCCAGGCGTCCAGAAATTTTGTCGAGATTAATTGCCTAATTTCAGAAACAGTATTGGAGGGATCATGACGGTTATATAATCTTTTTTATAGGCTTTTCTTCGCGAGAGAGTATGCACATTCGTTACCTTTAATGCCACAATGTGAGGGAATCCAGACCAGGGAAAGAGAAAATCCGTTTGCTAATAATTGTGAACATTTCAATAAATTTTCGCAAGTTAGATCATGTTTATTGGAGGAGTAATTTTCTAATAAAGACAGAGCACTGAGGGAGTCTGAAAATATTGCAGCTTCCAACGGCGGAGAAGTTTCGAGCCAGGTAAAGGGCTTCTAAAATTGCAGCGAGTTCAGCACGGCATATGGATATCCGGGAGGTTCTTTCATGAATTTTTATTTCATGGCGGGGGATATAAATCCCGATGCCAACCCTGTTGCTGGCGGGGTCGTGAGAGCCGTCTGTGTAGAGATGAAGATGGTTAGCATAAAGGGTGTGGATTATCTGGAGAGCAGATTGTTTTTGCATTTCAAGGTGGGAAGTCTTTGTGCAGTGCATGTATAGAGAGTGGGTACTTTCTTTTGCTGTCCAGTGTGTATTGTGTCACGGTTTCATGAGTGGTCAAGCATCAATAAGCACGTCCAGCCCGTGGTAGTGGTATGCGCCCATAGAACTCTTACACACTCTTGTGTAAGAGTTCTGTGTATGCGCCCTGGACATTGCTGGACATGTTTGACACGTCTTTATCTTTGGACCATTCATCCATTCACCCTCTTCCGATCGTGTCTGTAGCTACAGTCGATTCTTGTGCCAAGGCGGCGGCGTCACTTTCCAACATGACTCGTCCCGACTTCACGGAAGTTCGCGTGCGTTACATGAAACATTGTTACGGTTTTGTCAGACAAGCAAGTTGATGACTGACGTGCACATCCTTTCATTCCGTTGAAGTCTACAGCACCAGAGTGGACAATGCTGTAAATGAAATATCTTAAGTGTTCTCATCTCACACTAGTATAAGCTTCTTTTACGTCGTACGGTGAACCGGCTCAGCTTTGCCCGCTGATTTAATGCATGAAAAGCTGAACACATAAAAATCCTACGTACTATGTGTAGTACCAGGAATGGGATATTCTGACTGTGGAGGTGGAAAATGTTTTCCAACTTCTCTTAAATGGAGAGCTACATTGCTGAGTATTAAAAGGTCATCATATAGACACGACACGTGGTCATCTTACGACGATGAGCTTGCTTCATCCAGCTCGCAAAGTAGACTTTTGACTTGCCGTTGGCCCGTGCTCACACGCCAGCGGCGCCGGACCCCAAGGGGTATTGACCACGATGGTATTCACGCAAAACTATCTCCGTGTAGTAGCCGTCACAACTGCTATGGCGGCTGTCTTGATCGTAGCTTGTGAAGTGAGTTTTCTCGTGATGTCGGCAAAACACAAATCACGTAAGTCAGTTAACCTCGATTTCCAAGTTTAACGTACATGTATTTTTACATCCTCGAGTTCTTCATATTAGATCCACTCTGAGCCGTATAATGCACACTATGCTAAAGTTAGCCCCGATAATATTAGAAGGATCGAGTAAACTCAGTCAATGTGGACTGGTAGAGTGAGTGAATCGGAGATGTTCAAAAAGTTGTAAAATTTAAAGTTTCATTATGTTCTCATGAAAAGGGACAAACTTCTTTGAAAAGAAGTGATGATTGCCACTGTTATTTAAACAGTGTTTAGCTAAACAATTGTCCTAGTGATCCATATATATATATATATATATATATACACTTTTTTTAAAGTAAATTTTCATTGACATGAAATTAATAAGAAACAGTTGCATTCCTTGCATCAAATTAATATCGTGTTGCAATAACCTGTCAATAATCATACATCATAAACACACACTCAGACACATCTACACCTACGTCAGTAAATGTTTGTAGTTGCGGATAGTATTCATGCATATACATACATATACATGTATTGCATTATCCTTATATTAGCAATGTCAATGCGATGAAGAGCATGTGCCATGTACAGCATTATAATCTATATTGTGTAAATTATAATTAGGATGAATATGAATAAATTGTGAATATCTCATAATTTGATACTGCATGTGTATAGGAAATATATACATGTACACTTGTACATACATTGTTCATGTATAATATACATTTTGTAGGCCCTATGTGTGTCTGTGTCTGTTTGCATATATTGTACACACATGTATACAATTAGGCCTACTCTATAGATTATGTACAGTGTATAAGCTTTACTCCATTTTTCAACCTACAATATTTATTTAGATGAATATATGTATAATTGTATTACAATGATTACGTTTCTCATTTATTCCAACAATGCAACACTGCTCAAATTGGCGGTAAATCAGTGTGAAGGCAGTCTACCAGTAGGCCTATAATGCGAGTTTAGCATGAAAAAATGGTGATAGTAATGATCTTTAATTATATTTATGCTGGTTCAAAAAATATTAAATGGTCAACAAATTCTTAAGGAATGTAAATTGAAAATAAAAAGTTTGCCTTTGGTAGGACGACAGGAACTGTGGCAAACACAATTATCAACATAATCACCACCTGTGTTGCCATATTACCACCACCTTCGCAATAATGAATAATAGGTATTCTTCAGTTATTTTTACTTCTTTTGCTATATACTGACTGTACACAATGTTTACTACTACTACTACTACTACTAATAATAATAATAATAATAATAATAATAGTGAGACTCTTATAAAGCGCACATTTCTACCTAAAAAAGATACTCAAGGCGCTATAGAACAGAGTACATATTGTGTCATTTTACAACAGTATCACAGAAAATAATAAGACAATAAACCAACAAACAATAGGCCTATATACGTACACATACTATACAAACAGGTATACAATATTGTCAATTTAAATTGAAAATATATGTCTTGAGATTCTTTTTGAAACCATCGATGGAAGATGCTTCTCTAAGAGATTTTGGTATAGGCCATTCCATAGTTTTGGGCCCATAAAGCCCGATCCCCGAATTATGCTTGGTTCGACGACTACTACTACTACTACTACTACTACTACTACTACTTATACTACTACTACTACTACTACTACACTACTACCACTACACTACTACTACTACTACTACTACTACTACTACTACCACTACTACTACTACTACTACTACTACTACTACCACTATACTACTACACTACTACTACTACTACCACTACTACTACTACTACTACTACTACTACTACTACTACTACTATAGGGCCTACTGCCGTTCCTTAACCTCCTCCTCCCTCTCCTATACTACTACATGTACCGGGTAATACTACTACTACTACTACTACTACTACTACAGTGTATAGGCCCAGTGTACTATACTTCTACTCAGGGGCCGCGGAGTCGGGCACCCCCCCCCCCCACATACACACACACACACACACACTTTTGGAGAAGAAAATGAATAAAAAAAGAACAAAAGATGGAAGAAAATCCTAAGACTTATGAACTACTGCGTTGATAGTGTATGAGGGGATCTCATACGGCCTGAATCGTTTCCACTGTCACTATATAGGCCTATTCAGTCACTCATCTCAGATCTAAAGGATTACTAATATATCGCGCTCCATTGATTGCTACATTGTAGATGTACGTGACATGTCCGTTATGCTTGAAGTTGTATGCACAGTTGCCACGAAGATATTAATTGCCTTTTCTCTTCTTCTCTTTGTTGTTCTTCCTCTCTCTCTCTCTCTCTCTCTCTCTCTTTTATAATCACAAAGGCGAGATTAGGGATTTGTACCTGAACCCCGCCAAGCAGGCTATCCGTGCCCCTCGCATAGTTCCAGACCCCGATGACGAGATCAGGCATACTCAGTCCAAGCGCCAGGCCACTTTGGACAAGGAATGCCGACGCATCGGGTACCCGACCGAGGTTCCGGAGTACACCACCAAGCACATATTCGTCATCGAAAAGTACAAATTGGTCTATTGCTTCATTCCTAAAGTCGGCTGTAGCAACTGGAAGAGAATATTGATGGTTCTTGATGAACAGGTCGTTGAAGTCGATGGCCTGACGTCAGACGAAGTCCATATCAAATCCCATTTTAAATTTCTCTCATCGTACCCTCCTGATGAGCAGGAGAGAATTCTGAGTACCTATCAAAAGTTCGTGTTCGTGCGCCACCCGTTTGAGCGCCTCGTGTCCGTCTTCAGGAACAAATTCGAGGACCTCGAATACTATCGCCACAATCGGTTCTTCCACCCGTTTGCGCGGGAAATCATCAAGGAATGGAGACCGCGCGCGACGAACGAGGCGCGGACAACGGGCGAAAACGTCACGTGGGAGGAATTCGTGAAATATTTGACCCACACGGTCAAGCGCGCCCCCTTCGAAGCGCGGAGAAGTATACACTTCAGCGATCACTGGCGGGAAATGGTGAGCATCGCATCTCCCTGCGAAGTCGACTACGATTTCATTGGCAAACTCGAACGCGTGTCCACAGAATCGAAGTACCTGCTCCGGAAATGGGGAGTGGAGGACCGGGTGAGCTACCCAGGGTCTGAAACAAGCAGACCGACCAATAGCTCCTCTATGTACGAGTCCTATTTCAGAAGGCTCCCTAGAAAAGACTTGCTCAAGTTATGGAGCATTTATAGAAAAGATTTTTACTTTTTTGGCTACAAGAAACCTCCATATATTTGAGCCGAATTGTAGCTTCCTAGCCCGCTCTCTCTTATATCTTACTGTTTCCAGAGTTTCCGTTAACATGGCTCTGTGTATGATCCTTGGTTACAGTTGACAGTGCAGCTCACACAAGTCCTATTTAAGAAGACTTCCTAGAAAAGACTTGTTCATGTTATGGACCATTAACAAAAACAAACAAACAAAAGATTTTAGCTTTTTATGGCTACAAAAAACCTCCATATATTTGAGCCCAATCGTAGCTTCCCAGATGCCCGCTCTCCCCTCTCTCTCTCTCTATCTCTTGTTGTGTCCCAGACTGTCCGTTTACATCGCTTTGTGTAAGATCCTTACAGTTGACAGTGCAGCTCACACACAAGTCACGAGTTTTCAGGCTAGAGCAGTGGATGAAAGAAAAAAAAAAGTCACTTATATTTTCAGTTTGTCGTTATGATGCAGTATTATTTTTGTCGTTAAAGTTCGATATTTCCTTGGAAATAATAATTATCAGTATACTTAGTACAAATATCAGTAGAATTATCAGTATCTATATCTTTCTCTGTAAAGAGGAAAAAATATTGAAGGCAAGAACTTAAAATATATATATATATATATATATATATATATATATATATATATATTCCTATGAATTAGCAATGTTCCGGGAATTGTCCGAATTGTCATTTGGGAGTACAAGGAATGTTCAGTAATTATGTTTAAAATGCTGTTGCGAGCGACAGACATTTTTGCCAATCACCAATCAAGCAGCAACCTGGGGGAAGACCGAGACTACAACTGGCGTCATTCTTTCTTACGTCTGCATAATAAGCAAGTTCGTAGTTCCACTTTGCGTATTAGCAGAAAAAAGAAGGTCATTTTGTACCAGTAGTCATGATGGTTTTTAAATTCAATGAGATAAGCATCTGTGATGCAATGATTATTCATGTTATCCTTACGAATGGTGCTCGCCAGCACACCCACCTGCTTGTGAACAGCAGGCCTGGTATTTTGGCAAGATTAACAGAAGCATTTTGTTAAAGCATGCAATGCGAATCAACGAAATTGATGCTTTCCTAAGTTGACGGACCATTCTGGTCCCCTGGTCCTCGTCTACGCAAGTTCATTCTTTGTTTGAACATGAATACCATAAATAATACATCGGGCAAGCCTATGCATTATGACACTTTAAATCGAGTGAAGTGCCTAACCAACCAAGGTAATATAAAGATCATTTGGACCAATGTGCACTTGAGCTATTTACGAACTGGTTTATCATAGTCATTTAAAAAGATATCAAAATAATCAATAGGGTCTGTAAGGAAATTTAAGGAAGTCATGACCATGAAACGCTTCGTGTGATATGCTACAGACAGAGCACAGGAGACCTACATTAAATACCGAGGTCCCGTTGGCAATGAGCTGTATGACTTGTTTTCATGCGATAAATATCCACTATTGTCAAATTTTGTTCATTGGTAAAAGGTGAAAATATGATACAGTAGTGCACTCCCGTTACAACAAAGTCCTCGGTACCTGTGATGTTCTTTCGTTATATAGAAATTTCGTTACAGTCAAACAGTTAAGTATATAAAGATATTTATGAAGATGTTAATTTTGGGACCTAGCTTTTTAATTTGCTGTTACGAGAGTTTCGTTATTTCTTTATTACTATAACAAGATAATTCTGCAGGTTCCATTCTTTTAATATTTGTTTATTTTTGTCCTTGATATAACAAGCAAATTTCAGGGGTCTGAAGTCGTTGGTTTAATGATGTTCCATTGTATCAAGGCATCAATATCTTAGTTAACAGAAGGGATCTGTTGAATACCGTAGAACAATGTACACTAAAGTCCCAGACTGAAGTAAGCTGAAAATAATTAAATTTTAGAGAACCCCAAGAATACGAAGTACGCTGAATGAACGTTCTGCTCTGTAGCTGCCAATCAATCTTCTAGAGCAATAAGAAATCTATTCTGAAGTGATTTGCCACTGAATTTTTTTGTTTTCAAAATTAGAAATGACAAGCCGAGCAAGAAGGAAAGTTGGAGAGAACAGTAAAAGGGTTTCTGTATGTAATCAATTCTATACTTATATTCATATTTATCCAAGTCATATCTCAGTAGCATATGGTGAGATGAACGAATCATAGAAACAATTTTGAATGGAACTATGAAACGAAGGCAAAACTGATGAAATGGAAAGAAAATTGTGATACCAAAAAATCTGCCAAGAGTCAGATTTATATGATGTACTCTTTGAACATGTTTATATCTTTATTTCAGATTTGGAATATAATTTGTCCAGATGATTATAATGCTGTGGCTGCAGCACAGGAATTGCAGTCACTGTCATGATTGCAATGATATCAAAGATAACAGTAAAAGAGAAACACCGAATCGTGAAAAACCACTTCTGATGCGTTATCTCTGCAGTTGTTACTGTCACGCAATTTAATCATCATTGGCGCGAATAGTTTGTGGCTTATAGAGAAATAGTCAACCGATCAACTATACTATATGTAACTTTGTAAGACCCAAAGCAATTCCTCTTCAATTTGACAAGACAATGTACTTTATATTATATATATGTATATATATATATATATATATATATATATATATATATATTTATTTATTTATATCATATGTGTGTTTGTGTATATATATATATATATATATATATATATATATATACACGTGTATATGATAGTAATAATTTAGTATGCCTACCCCTCCCCCCCCCCCTCAAAAAAAAAATACAATCCAATTCCGCATTGATAACTTTCACAATGATCACACAATCTGAATGCTGTATCAGGTAAGGAAAATATAACTTCTTACCTACATTTTGCAGAAAACCCAATTAAATTTGGTTAAGTGGACACAGAGATGTGGACCATTGTGAAGCATGTCATGGGTCTATTTCTTCCAAGTTCAGCAATTGGATGCTCTTGGAACTGTGAACACAGTGGACAAAACTTGAAGGGAAGGGATTCCTGACGTGCTCTACAAAGATCCTCATTTCTCTTTGACCACTGAAGCAAATCGGATGGGGTTTTCTGTAAGATGTAGGTAACAACTTATAGTTTCATACCTTGAAACTGCATTTGGATTGATTCACTATTTTTAAAGTTATCATATTGCGGAAAGTCCAATTGTAATTTTTTTTATGTCAATAAAATATTTACATGAAATTTATGTAATGTCGTTAACAAATGCACTCACATCACAGAATGATACACATAAGTCTGAACTTTCTTTCAAAGCTACCACTTTAAATACGAATGATGCTAAGTAATTTAGATCCGGTGATGATGCCACAGCTTCACACATCTCTCAGTAGTGGGTCTTGTGCATTGTGACATCATAAAAGGGGAAAAATCATATCCAGTAGTGGTTCACAATGTAACAACAAACCACTTTTCCCTTTAAAGTCACCACTACCTAAGTTATTAATCCTACAACTAGATGCTAACGATAATTTGTTCCTTCTGATTTTATAGTAAAAATAAAATAAAGAAACTAGAAATGTCGCTTTGGCGACTGGTATGCCTCCGCCATAATGCATGATTTTCCTAATAGGTCTAAATAGTACATGTGGACACTGTGTGATTACATTTTCACAAAATTGGCAAAATACTGGAATGACAAGTTTGTCACAAATGTGTTGAATGTTCACCTTCCTTGACGTAGGTTTAATTGGATGAATAGGAGAGCATGTATCTAGGGATTTAAGGACTTTAACTTGACTTTGACCCAATCATACATTTAGGCATTGAGTAATTTTCAAGGTACAGGTGTAGAGAAAAAGTGCAATTTCTGAATTGAATAGTAAATTGTTACCATTTTCATCTGGCCCTTGACCCTAAAATTCATAAGATTTCAGGTAGAACATGCATAATATATACTAAGTTTCAAGGTAACTTGAGCCACTTCCGAGATATGGAGGAAAAAGTTAGTTCAGCACTTTCACTTGATCTTTGACCTTTTGACCTTTGAGGCAAAAAGAGAAAAAAAAAACTTTCCAGAGAATTTCTATTAGGTTACACACGCATACACCAAGTGTAAAAAAATAACCCTGCTGGCATTGCATAAATATGAGGGTAATACAGTTGTAGTAAAATTTTGAAGGCTTGTATTTGACCTTTGACCCATGACCTTTGACCCCATGAACCCTACATTCGCTAGATAATCACTTCCATTCAGTACATGTATATACTATGTTCCATGAAGATACCTTGAACAATTTTCCAAGGTACGGAGAAAAAAAAAGAAGTTTTAATATTTTTACTTGACCTTTTAACCTTTGACCTTTGACCTCATGACCCAAACTTTCACCAGAGAATCTTAATTGGGTAATACATGTATACACTAAGTTTCAAGAAAATATCTTCAGGCATTCAATAGATATGGTGGAAATAGTGAAATTTTATGTATTTGACCTTGACCTTTTGACCTTTGACCTTGAGCATGTGCACCCAAAAGTTGATAGGCACAACTTCACCCCCTAATACACATACATGCCAAGTTTCATTAGGATACCTCAACAGGTTTTGATAGTTACCTTGTCCACAAAATTCATTACGGACGGACGGACGGACGGACAACCCGAAAACATAATGCCTCCGGCACCACTTCGTGGCGGAGGCATAAAAAAAGTGTGTGTGTGTGTGTGTGTGTGTGTGTGTGTGCCGATGGCAGACTAGTAAAGTGATGACATCACAAAAGCTATTAGTTGCATGGGTCATTTTCACCTACATGTGTATATAACTGGCACAATATTTCCTCTAGCTTCAGTTTACTAGTATTTCAAATCGACTCAAAAACTTACCAATCCATTGTTTGTGTACTTTTTTTTTTTTTTTTTTTGCTGTCAGGTGACTAGAAAATGACTCAAAATTGCACTTCAATAATGAATTTACATTAGACAAGAATGTGCAAATAATACTCCGAAGAAAAAGAGGGTGGGAGTTCATGCAAAGTCATAATTTTTGTTTGAAAGCCCCATATCCCAACTGCTCTTTAAAGGGATCGTATAGTTTCCGTTGCAACCTAACTTCAGGTTTCTGACATTTTTTGAGAGATAATGAGAAATTTCATATGAAATATGAAAGGGCATGTCATTCCAAGAGGGATTCAACATTTCTTTGATAAAAATTGGTTTTGAAATGACTGAGATATCCAAAAAAGAGCAATCCTCATAAAAGGTGGGACCCACCTTTTATTAGGATTGCTTTGTTTTACTTTGTTTTTTGTTTTTTGGTGTTGTTGGGTTTTTTTTTTTTTTGATGTCTCAGCCATTCTAAAAACGATTTGTATCTAATCAACTTAGAATTCCTCTTAGAATGGTATTATCTATGAGTGGTTTCTTGATATCTCACAAAATGTGAAAGGCAAATCCTCATCTCCACCAATACTATACCATCCCTTTAAGTTACACATATACTAGATAAAAACAAGTAAACACAAACAAACAAACAAGCAAACATGCACACATACAAAGCAAATGTATGTCAGTTCTGCTGGACAGAGCACATAATCTGCAAAGACAACAGTAGGATCTACATATTTGTTTGTTGAAGTGTAAGTTCTATATTACAGTGTACAAATATCCATTAAACAATCCATGATAATTTGTCTTTATACAAAGTCAAGAGTGATAAACTGATCAATCAGTGAAAATAATGCCTCCAGCACCCCTTCGTGGTTGAGGCATGAAGAAAAAAGAAAAAAAAGAATCAAAGTACATTATGTAGAAGAAGGAAAAGAAATATGGTTGTATTGTGGAAATTTTTGCATGTCCTTTATTTCTCTGACTTTAAACACACTGCTTTAGCTAGTACCGATATATGTGGACAAATTACATTATTCACAAAATATCCAAGTAGTGTCCTCGTTTAGCCATCAATTTAGTGTTGCACTAATATTTCATTATTCCACTTACATGTTTGCCAATGATGACGAAGGTAACAATACACTGTATTATGAGCACTATCATAACTGTCCTGTTACACATCATGACATGACATGCGTGGCAATACTTTTACCAATTCTGAAGTAAGAAATTCCCTGGAGGCAAACTATTTTTGTTTTGCTTTTTTTTTTAGAAGAATCCAAATGGTGATAGCATGATTCAAGACATTCTGCTATATGACACGTATCTTTCTTGTAAAGATATAATGCCCCCATTCCCACACTTTATGAGCAACATCTCCTGTCTCCACAGAGTCAGTACTTCTCACCAGCTGCTATTTTGCTAGTTTCGCTAAAAAAAGACATGCTTTTATTCCCAGATATTACTGTGCTACCTGCTCTGGACAGATTTTGTAAGTATCAAATATATATATGGGTTTGCGGTTTATTTACAACCATGGCCCTTCAGGTATAAAACTGTGAGCTTTGAACAAAGACTATCATTGCACTGGCACACACATCAATATAACAGCAATTCATGTATGGTAACACTTCTTTCATATCCTGACATTTTGTAGCCTGTAATCAAAGCACTCTGAGCATCATTTCCTGATTCTAACTAAGACTGAGATATCAATTTCCAGACGTATCAAGTGCTGCAAACAGCAAAGAGCTATCTGGGAATTTCTTGAGTGTTACACGCACCTCAATAGGCAAATAATATTTCACATTTAAGAGAGGCTTTTACATTCTTTAGTGAGGAAATGAAGAAATAATGAATTATTCATGACACTTTCTACAAAATCCGGAAGACTTGGCTGATCTACACAGCCCTCTAAATTAAGAAAGCATACACTGTAGCACGGCTGCCTGTCAACCTCTGCTGACCAAAATCATATTAATGCAAAGGGGGTAAAATAGATATTCTGAAGGCAAAAATATAAATATTTGTAAAAAAAAAAAAAAAAAAAATGAGGAAATCACAAATATATGTGGATGCTAACTCCAATTTCTGGAAAAAGATACCTAAAAACCATACAACTGTTTAGGTTGAAGAAAAATATGAGATACAGTAAAATTTCCTTGCAACCTTGAGTAAAAAGTGTTTCCCTCGGTCAATTCTGGGATGCAGACGAGGTGTCCATAAAAACCGTCAAGCATTAGCAGCACTCTGGTGATTGAAGGTGTTGAACCTTGCAAAGAGAACATTGGAAGTAGACCTGCGGATTTTGAATGAAGGAAAAAGCCTCCTCTGGCATGAGCATATACCTCCTGCTGCCCTCTATCACTTTAGAACAAAGTGATGAGGCACAAAAATCTGGATATGTCTTCAAAAGAGATGCTGACAGTTCCTCTAACATCAAGAATAATTTGATGTCACCAAAGTTTAATAGATCACTGGTTCACTTTGTCTAATCGGTGCTCATCGGTTCCTCGCAGTCGCGCGACTTCGAGTTCATGAGCTCGCGTCGCACTTCCGGTGTGATCGTCGGGTGGGCGTGCGCCTTGAGCAGCTCCATGAGGGCCTCCTTCTGCTTGGACGAGATGTCCTCCTTGTATCGTTGGGCAAAGGCCAGGAGAGCCTGGTGCCAGAGGGCAGGAAGATTCCGTTTGTCCTGGACAAACCTGATTCATGAATGCAAGCATATCAGAGAGTGCCTGTTATATCCTCAGGGTAGGATATTTATATTTATAGTGGAAATTTTTGCACCTTTTTGCGTGAAAGCGTTTTTTGCGTGACATGAAACTAGTGCCAAAACAAAAGCACACAGATTTCTTGCTCGTCAATTGTACTGTAATTCTATTCCATATCTTTGATTCCGTTGAATCAAAACCACATAAAACTCATCTTACTCGTCTAAGCACAAAATATTACTGACACACACAAAAAAAAAAACAAACAAACAAAAAAAAAACTGTTCCCATTCCACACATGCTTTTGAGGAAAATCTCATCAAAAAGGAAGATTTTTTAATGAAATGATGTCACATTGAAATCCGTTATGGCAGGACTCTGATTTTAGCTGATGGAATTTCTGAAAAATGTGATATCACATTTTTCATTTTTCAGAAATCCCACTTGAAAGAATTACAACTATGCACTCTTCAACTATAGCACCAATTAATTTATCCTAAAACTGTACAGGCGCGGTGGAGCACCCCAATTATCTCGCAGAAATCCATCGGCAGCCTCATTTGCATAAAGTAAACAACATGTACTCGCGTAGTTGAGAAAAAGTAAACAACTTCTCAAGCTAATAACAATTTAAGGAAACCTATTTTCGGATTAAAATTGAGTTAGTTTGAATGTGAAAACATGTCCGAATATGCACATATAACATATTAAAGGATTTGACAATGATAAAATGTGAAATTTTAGCGAAAACCTGGCGAGCAAAATTACCAAAAAAATGCCTCGAAAATCATCCTAAAATTCACAAAGTGTGATTGTGGAACTAAAGCGCCATTCAAACAAAGTACACCGAAATTTATTTATCTGCTTGCATTTTAAATGTCATACCATAATATTCCCGGCCATGGTTGTGTCGGAAAAAAAACAGAAGGTGATGTCAAAAATGACACGAACGCAAAGCGTACAGGTCGGTCCCATGTATATATAATAGCGTGACTGTAGCGTTGCATGTCACAGCACACAACGCTTTGCTGCATGCAGCGTGCGCGGCAGCAGCTCAGCAGTCACCGCCGTGCGACACTCAGCAAAATTGACTGCGTCACATGCAAACCAACAATGAGCACGAAATCCTGAATCTCACGTACCACGCATGCCCAATATTACGGGAAAAGAAATGACGTCATTTTCAATTGTTTCGCTTACTACAATTTTCTATTCCAAACCCTGTAGAAACATGTTCATTTCTCAAAAAGTACAGGTGGAACCAAGGAAAAACTTTCACCATATATGGATTGAGGCCTGATAAACCTATGTTGTCAATTTCGGACACATTGGAGCCCGGCCATAGTCCAGTCGGAAAAGAACAGAGAGCATGTTTTGCGAGAGGTGATTTTCAAAACGCTTTAATATCTCAAGTTCTAGTGCAGCAAATTTCATAATTTTTTCATCAAAAGGAAGGTTTTTAAAAACTTAGATAGTGTGGGAAGTTTGAGTTTACTAGCGGCACGCATAGCGGCAGAAGGAGAAGGTAAAGATTTGACTTTTTTCATGCACACAGTTTTGGGCAGCCGTGGATGCCCGTTGGAAATTCAAATAGAACGGGGCGATAATGAGATGCAAATTGGGGTGTTCCACCGCGCCTGTGTAGCAGCTCAAAGTCATAGAGTGCTAGCTTTGCTGTTATGTAAATTTAATGTCAGATTTTTTTTTTTCAAATGCAAAAGTATGAGAGTAGGAATGATGCGTCACCATGGGCCATAAAGCATTAAGAGTGGCACAAGTGCATCACCAGTTTGTTTATAACATGTTTACATTCTGCAAGGTTGTGCAGTATAGGGCAAATTCTTATGAGTATAGCAGATAGTATATGCTACCATGGTAAGAGTATATTATGGTGCAAAATCAGCAAGGTCTTGAAACTTGATATTTGTCTCCAGCTAGTAGACAATTCCGAGGAAATATGTTTCATGTGATTATTTCGAAGATAAGATGTGTAAGACTTCTTTATGACAAGCCAAAAGCATATAAACAGTAACATGATATCAGTTGTTGTTGTTTTTTCCAATGCAAAAACGATAAGAGCAAGAATGGTTTGTAAACTTTGGCCACAAAGCATTAAGAGTGGCACAAATGCATCACCAGTTTGTTTATAACATGCTTACATTCTGCAAAATTGTGCAGTATAGGTCAGATTCTTATGAGTAACAGACAATATGCTACCATGGTAAGAGTATATTATGCTGCAAAATCAACAAGGTCTTCCAGCTTGATAGTTGTCTCCATTTACCGGAAAATTCATACGAAGTATGTTTCATGTGATTATATATATTGAAGTTAAGTTGAGTAAGACTTTTTAAAGATAATTTTAAAGATAATTAAGCCAAAGTGATGTACACAGTAACATGATTTCAGTTATTGTTTTTTCCACTGCATCAATGTGGGCCACAAAGTATTAAGAGTGGCACAAATGCATCACCAGTTTGTTTATGACATGCTTACATTCCGGAAAGTTGTGCAGGTCAGATTCTTATGAGTAACAGACAGTACACTGCTATTGTCAGAGTTATGGTGCAAAATCAACAAGGTCTTGCAACTTGATATTTGTCTCCAGGTAGACAATTTAGAGGAAATATGTTTCATGTGATTATTTTGAAGTTAGGTTGTGTAAGACCTCTTTATGACAAGCCAAAGACATGTACCCAGAACATGATTTCAGTTATTTTTTTTTCCAGTGCAAAAGTTTGAGAGCAGGAATGGTGTGTCAACATAGGCCACAAAGCATTAAGAGTGGCACAAGTGCATCACCAGTTTGTTTATAACATGCTTACATTCTGCAAAGTTGTGCAGTACAGGTCAGATTCTTATGAGTAGCAAACAGTATGCTACCATGGTTAGAGTATATTATTGTGCAAAATCAACAAGGTCTTGCAACTTGATATTTGTCTCCAGCTAGTAGACAATTCAGAGGAAATATGTTTCATGTTATTATTGTGAAGTTAAGTTTTGTAACACTTCTCTATGACAAGCAAAAACTTGTGTTCAGGCAACATTTTAGCTACTTTTTTTTTTTTTTTTTTTACAAATACAGAAGTCTGAGGCCTGGTATAAGAAACAGTTGAAATCTTGCTCTTGTGTTTGCATTCTATTGTATGAGAGTTCCTATAGGGATTTCAGGATCCATTCCAAAAGTAAGTAGTTTAATTAAAAAAAAAAGTAAAGTCTTACAAGTTCAACAGTAGAAATTTGACTGAAAACTGATGAAAAATTAAAAAGTTATGAATTGTTGAAGTTTTGCTAATTTCTGCAAAACAGTTCTTGTACAGTGGATATCAATACGTAAATGCGTTACATAACCATGTTACAACCTCACAATTTTCTATTGATTGTGTACAAAAAAAAAGAAAATTCAATGGTTCTGTCAGTGAAATCTGACATGATGTTATTCCGTGTTGAATAACTTCAGACTACCTATCAGATAGGTATATCAGGATTCGAGCCTTGGGCATGAATGCGTTTTAAACGGGAAATTTGTCCATATTTGCAGCAAGTTGTGAGGGGAAGACATGCTCATTTTGCCATTATATTGTATATTCATAATAATTGACTGTTCAAGAACTCTTTCCTGATAAATTAGCGAAATTTCAAAATGTCACAACTTCATTCTTTTTCTTCCGTTCTAATCAAAATTTTACTGTTATACACATAATTGTGCACTCTTTATTCTGCGACTAACTTATATTTCGACTGGATTTTCCCTTCAGCCACTTTTTGCACAGAAAGAGATCAGTAACACAAGTAGTGTGAAGGTTTGACTGCAAACCATCGATGAGTGTGCATAGAACAGAATCCACTTCGAGAGCAGTGCATCTTCAATTTTTTCTCAATGTATTAGTTTTGAAAAAAAAAAATCTGAATCATATTTGTGATATGATTCAGCTTCTATTATATTGATGAGGTTTATTGTTCCTGAAATTGGCAGCCCAGAGGCTGAAGTACATTCAGTTTACAGAGTACATAATAGACAAAAATCACAGTACTTCACAAATTATAAGGTGTGTACAATAAACATATTGAGAAATTATACATAAAATCATACATTTATCAATCTAAATCAACAAGAAATAACATACATATACAGTACAACAACAGAGAAAAAAAACCCCAAACTACTCGATACTATCACTTTTCTTTACAACACTGGATTGTGAATATTTATAAAAACCCTTAATCTAAGCAACAACAACAAAAAAAAATACATATGCAGGGGTGTAAAAAAAAGAGGAGACGTTATTGCACAGCAGTTACAAAACTTTTTACCAACCATCCAGCTGAAATTACCAAAATGTTGAAAAAAAATCAATGAAATTATTGAACACAAAAACATAATGATATATTTCATCAAATATTGCATTTCCATTTTACTATATTTATCATATCAAAATCTATATCACATAAACAACTATCAAATACACTATATTACAACCAGACTTCATTACTTTCAACATATTACAAAAACACTTTTAACAAAATTTTGTAAACATATGATTGTTAAATAATAGATTCAAAATTGCGCTTTCATAAATCCTCAAATATATTATTATGCTTGTAGAAACCAAGATGTCCATATACCATATGATACGTCATGAGAAGTAAAAGAAATGTACCTTAAAATGCAGTCTGATAAAAAGGGTAAAAGGGAGAAGTAAAGCGTAAAAGGCTTCTAGACAAACAAAAATGACCTTTCCATAAATCAGTTATACTAGTTTTGTAGTAAAAGAGGGAAAATAAAAAAAAAAACATAAGGAGTACATGTACAACAAACATGTGTGGAAGAAAATTTGGAACATCCAGTCTTGCAACTTTCACATACAAATATCAAACAAAATTTCTTCAAGACAGCGTCCAAAACTCGCAAAAGCGATCCAGTTGCTTCCATGTTCATTCACAAATACGTCACTACATAAATGATAAGCCAAACGTCAAAGTGACTCCCCTAAATCGTACAATTTAACAGAGCTCGAAACGAGGGGCAACCTCTTCGGCGCACGCACTCCCTTATATATATATATATATATATATATATATATATATATATATGTGTGTGTGTGTGCGTGTGTGTGCGTGCGTGTGTGTGTATGTATATTATGTACAAAACATTGACATTAGAAGAACAATTTATATACAGGATGTTGTCATTTTTCGTTATTACATGTACATCACATAAAAACACATAAGCATTGCAAGAACATTTATACTAAGATAATATATTCATTTCTTTATGCTATAATCACACCAAAACACAAGAGTTTCGGCTCCAGTGGCTTTGTTTATCACTCTACGAAAAAATTATCCATGAGAGAAATCCAAGTTCATCCGTAAATTCACCAATATGACAAAACCTCACTCTACTGTCGCCTCGTTTTCTGTGTATAACGCATAAGCTATTGATAATAAGATATTGTCATTTTCAATGGTCGAATCACATCAAAACACATGAATTTCGGCTAGAGGGGCTATGTTTGTCACTCTACTAAATGTAATTCAAGTTAGATATTCAAGTTCATCGGTAAATTCACCAATATGACCAAACCGCACTCTACTGTCGCCTCACCGCACTCTACTGTCGCCTCGTTTTATGTGTATAACGCATAGGCATTAGAAGAGCAATTTAATTGTCATTTTTAACCGTCTAATCACATCAAAAGACATGAGTTTCGGCTCCAGGGGCCTTGTTTGTTAATCTACTAAAAATAATTAATATTAAAAATTGAAGTTCATCGGTAAATTCACCAATATGACCAAACCGCACTCTACTGTCGCCTCACCGCACTGTACTGTCGCCTCGTTTTATGTGTATAACGCATATAGGCAGTAGAAGAGCACCTGATACTAAGATCTTGTCATTTTCAAGCATCGACTCACATCAAAAGACGTGAGTTTCGGCTCCAGGGGCTTTGTTTGTCACTCTACCAAAAATAATTAATATTAAAAATTCAAGTTCATCGGTAAATTCACCAATATGACCAAACCGCACTCTACTGTCGCCTCGTTTTATATGATTTGTATAAGGCATAGGCATTAGAAGAGCATTTAATACTAAGATATTGTCATTTTTAACGGTCTAATCACATCAATAGACATGAGTTTCATCTCCAGGGGCTTTGTTTGTCACTCTACCAAAAATAATTAATGTTAAAAATTCAAGTTCATCGGTAAATTCACCAATATGACCAAACCGCACTCTACTGTCGCCTCGTTTCATTTATAACGCATAGGCATTAGAAGAGCAATTAATACTAAGATATTGTCATTTTTAACGGTCTAATCACATCAAAAGACATGAGTTTCGGCTCCAGGGGTCTTGTTTGTTAATCTACTAAAAATAATTGATATTAAAAATTCAAGTTCATCGGTAAATTCACCATTTTTTTAATGACCAAACCGCACTCTACTGTCGCCTCACCACATTCTACTGTCGCCTCGTTTTATGTGTAACGCATAGGCATTAGAAGAGCATTTCATACCGCTAAGATATTGTCATTTTCTAGCGTCGAATCACATCAAAAGACATGAATTTCGTCTCCAGCTGCTTTGTTTGTCACTCTACTAAAAAATAATTAATGTTAAAAATTCAAGTTCATCAATAAATTCACCAATATGACCAAACCGCACTCTACTGTCGCCTCACCACACTCTACTGTCGCCTCGTTGTATGTGTATAACGAATAGGCATTAGAAGAGCATTTAATACTAAGATATTAACATTTTCTAGCGTCGAATCACATCAAAAGACATGAATTTCGTCTACAGCTGCTTTATTTGTCACTCTACTAAAGATAATTAATATAAAAAATTCAAGTTCATCGGTAAATTCACCAATATGACCAAACCGCACTCTACTGTCGCCTCACCGCACTCTACTGTCGCCTCGTTTTATGTGTATAACGCATAGGCATTAGAAGAGCAATTAATACTAAGATATTGTCATTTTTAACGGTCTAATCACATCAAAAGACATGAGTTTCGGCTCCAGGGGCCTTGTTTGTTAATCTACTAAAAATAATTAATATCAAAAATTCAAGTTCATCGGTAAATTCACCAATATGACCAAACCGCACTCTACTGTCGCCTCACCACAGTGTACTGTCGCCTCGTTTTATGTGTATAACGCATATAGGCAGTAGAAGAGCACCTGATACTAAGATCTTGTCATTTTCAAGCATCGAATCACAAAAAAAGACATGAGTTTCGGCTCCAGGGGCTTTGTTTGTCACTCTACTGAAAATAATTAATATTAAAAATTCAAGTTCATCGGTAGATTCACCAATATGACCAAACCGTACTCTACTGTCGCCTCACCACACTCTACTGTCGCCTCGTTTTATGTGTATAACGCATAGGCATTAGAAGAGCAATAATACGATGATAATCATTTTTAACGGTCGATTGAGATGAACTCCGTATCAATTAGAACTTCCAAGAATGACTGATTTCATTGAGTGTACTTTATTATGTTTTCTGATCTAGCCCATTCTACCCACTCACCCCCCCCCCAAAAAAAAGGAAAAAAATTAACAAATACTAAAAGTATTTATCTGAAGAAATCTTCTCACCCCCCCCCCCCCTTCAAACGCACCTACCACAATGATGATCAAACTCATCATCAAACTAAACCATGTTTGTACAGAATCTGTGGGATGTCAACAAGAGTGAGTCGTCGATGGAAAGCCCTCGAGTGAGTGACAGACAGACAGACACACACACACACACACACACACACACACACACATACACATACTGTTGCATCTGTGCAACGAAATGTGTTTACATGACGTACACTCGGTGGTGTACGTTTATAACGCAGGGAAAAAGGGAATCTCCCACCTGTCATATTCAATAAGGCTTCGGCAGTCACTGCGCCAGCTCATGAATAATTAATATCTGTGACCTTTGGGGGAACTACTTCCAGTCAGTCCGCAGCACGTATGCTAATGAGCCGATCCAGCAAGATTTATTCAGCACTCTCGTTGACGATCTTTGCGTTCGAAAGGTGTCTTGTCGTGCGAGATTTTGCGAGACTTTGATAGGGCTATGGTTTTCACAGTGTAGCGACTTGTACATACATTTGTCATGGCTACAAGTCACGGTAAATTGTTCTCCAGTCTTAGATCTTTATTTTGATACTAAATTTGGGTATAACATCGGATCTTATCATGACTAAATAATCAGTTGAATTTGCGTAAATTTTACCTGCTTATCACGGAAGATTTTGTCGTCTAAAGTTCTTTTTTGGTTCCTGACCGGATTAAGAAACTGTTGTTTCTGATTTTGGCTTTTTCGAAGAGAGGAAACTTAGATGCTCATCATATATTGGAGTCAAGGAGACGCAAGCATGATTTATACTAGTTTTTCCGTTTTGAAATGTCTGTAAAATTCACTCCTAAGCCGGAAGTACGCTCCACACAAAGTCAACAGTGTCGCATTAAGAGCTCTCTGATTGGACAGTGCTTGCATTCAGCGCTCGAACTACACGCGTGCCAAGAAACCGCAATTGGCATGAAACCGCTATGTAGCAGCGTAATGACGTAATGCAAGCGCTGAATGCAAGCGCTGTCCAATGAGAGAGCTTACTCTTGAGATTACACGGTTTCAAGCTGATCAGCACTGACATCGATGTATATTTTACTGGTTCCTGACCGGATTAAGCAACAAATTGTCAAGATATTTACATGGATACAAAGATTAGGAGATGGACTACCAAATAAAGCATTTTCATTGAGACGCAAGGTGAATTTGATATTTTTTTGACGTCTTGAACGTGTACTGCACGAATTACTTTTTTCATCATTTTTCAAGCTCAAATTACGCTGTGATATTTTTCATTTACAATAATTTGAGTAACATGTGACGATAGATTACATATTTTCCTTGAATTTGATACCAAATTTGTGAACATAAGGTGTATTTTTGTTGCCGAAAGCCCAAGGACAAAATCCCCTTACGCAGCTTATTACGTATGCAAGCCTAGAGCGGGCTTGCATACGAGTTGAATAAATACGAGCGAATTATCGGGTGCTGCGGACTGACTGCTTCCCGCAAAGCATTCTCGCCTCATAAGTGCCTACCCTGGCACTGGATCGAAGTCTACGTTCAAGTCATATCTTCTCATATCATACCTGGAATGATATGTTATTCTTCATTACACATTTTCATTTTCAGAATCACAATGTGGTTAATTGTTTAAATATTAGTTTCTACGATGATATCATATCATTTCAACCATTTGGTAGAGTCCAGACCTTTTTGTTGTTCGCAAAATAAACAGTGGGAACTTGGGTGTAGACTAGACAGTACTTGAGCACGTATCCGGGCACTTACCCCCTGGGCAACCACCCTCCGGATAACTACCACCCGGATAATTACCCACCAGGTCTATTCCCCCTTAGGGCAACTACCCCCAGGACAACTACCCTCCTAGGGCAATCACCCTCCAGGGCCATTACCCCCTAGGACAACTACCACCCGGTCATCTACCCTCCTAGGGCAACTACCCCCAATGGCAATTACCCCTATAGGACATCTACCCCCCCCCCCCAGATAATTACCCCCTGGATGACTACCCCCCGGATAACTACCCCCTAGATAACTACCACCCGGATAGCTACCCCCTGGATAACTACCCCCCGGATAACTACCCCCCGGATACACCCGGATAATTGCTCCCCGGATAACTACCCCCAGGATAACTACCACCCGGATTACTACCCCCCCCCCCCCTTAACCATACCCCGAACCCCCGCCCCCGAAAGTTACCACCCGTTGTAATTTTTCCATAAGTTCATAACACCATATCAGAAGATGCACCTTTCTCTTACACTGTCATCATTTACTCTTTTGGCTTGTCATTTTCTACCGTTATAACACATTAGACGATAAACATAAGAAAAGGAGAGTTGATTGCACTGCAATTCATATTCCCTTAACATTAGCGAGGGACCCTTCGATTAAAGCCATAATTTCTGATAGGATCCGGGCACGGTTTTATAAAAGTTATCAGTCCTGATAAGCTGTCAGTTCCACACAATTACCAATCGTTGTAGGTCGATCAAAGCAGGTCCATGGTAACAAGTCAGTGACTCGAGCTTATCAATCAAGCAGAACCCATGGTTTTATTGAAATTATTAAAGACTAACAAGATGTCATAACTGGCAACTTTTATCAAACGGTGCCCTAATCTGTCATAAGAGTAAAATTACAGCTTGTTTTACATACAAGTAGAATTGTGCTAGTTTTTAAATTAAATGTTCTCGACACTGAAATCAAGTTCAAATATAAGTTAGTCTGATTAGAAAGAGTAAAATATTACGAGTTTAACGGTATTTTTTTTTTTTTTTTACAAAACACCCCTAGTTGTTAACGAAGTCTTTTGTCCTGCACCCTCTTTTTGAATAGATCTATAGAGAGTTGTAGTTGACAGAATCCTTTTTGCATTATAGGGCTGCTCTGTTTTATCCCGGCCATTTCAAGAGTTTTTTTTTTCACAAAAATTTGAAACCTTCTTGAAATAACATGCTCTTTAATAATTCGTAAGGGGTTTCTAATTATCTCACCCAAAAGATGTTTAAAACCTTAAGTTAGGTCTCGACTAAAACCAGACGATATGAAAAAATGTTGGGGTTTTTTTTCCAATTCAAATAGCAAACGTTGTTCGAAAATAAAAATGAGAGACGTAATTTTCTGGGGGAGAGTTACTGTAAGAGGGGTGATTGGTTGGAGCCTAATTTTAATAAGGAGTGATTGTCAAGGGAGGTAATGCTCCGCGGTGATCATACCAAGGAGGTGACAATCTCTTCCCACATCCTTGATAAGTACTAGTTGTTAATGCCCAATGATGCAGTAGGGAAATTCTGAAATGAGCGTTAACGGTATAACAGTAAAATAGTTACAAAATTGATGAAACAATGCAAAGAAAGCAAATTAAGACAGAGACGAAGTACACAAATAAAGATACAGTGAACTCCCGTTACAACGAACACGGTTATAACGAAATTTCGTTATAACGAAGTAAAACTTCTGGTCCCAAAATTATCGCCATTAAATTCTATATTGGTACAAAATTCGCTTATAACGAAGACGGTTATAACAAAATTTTCGTTACCACGCAGTCTTTTCTGAGCGCCACTGACAAAGAAAAACAAAAAAAATGTGCTCCTTTACAACGAAATGCGAATCGCATTCGAAAATGCGTAGCGGAACAAGCATTTTTATAGCGTCTCTGCATGCATGAGCGAACGCTTCACATCATTGTATGTTCACTCCGTGTATCAAGCACAGTTTCCGAGGGGAACTTGCGTTATTGTAATACAATAATCTGAATTCAGATAAGGTTTGTTTCATTGTTCCGAAGTCCTTTGATACAAAACATACAGATTTTGATACAACTAAATGTCCGTAATAGTTCGGAAATGAAATATCAAGCACATTTTGGCGTTATTCCAAAGGTTCGTTAATCCCATGATAAAATATGGTTCTTATTCTTATTCTTATACGGTTCGTTAGTCCGAAAATGATAGGAATTCAAAACGTTCGTTAATCGGAACATTACAAAAAGAATCGTTAATCCATGGTGGAAAAAGGTGAGTACACTAACAAAACTTAAGAATTGCAATCCTTATAATCGTCTTAAGATAAATAAATCTTCGAAATAACTAACCTGTCTAATTTTTTTTTTTCATTAACAAACTTTCTTCGGAATAACGAACCTTATTTCATTTCGGATGAAAAAGCCTTCGGAACAACGAACTCTCTGAATAGTGAACCTTTCTCATTTTTTTTTTTTTATATTTATAGTTAACCTTCAGAATGACGAACCTCATTTCATTTTCAGATCAACGAACCTTCGGAAAATGATCAATATATTATTTTAACTTAAATTATGAACTTTCGGAATAATGATTCTTCGGAAATGCGAACCTTCAGATAAACAAACCATCGGAATCCCGGGAATGGCAAAACTTCGGAATAAGGATCCTTCGGAGTAACGTAGTGAGGTAAAAAAAAAATAAATAAATAAAAAAAATAAAAAATAACCTTTGGAATATCGAACTGTAACCAAATCCTACACCGTCATTTTCTACACATGTGTCACAACACAAACAACTTTATGCTCTTTTTAAAATGTAATATTTAAACGAAATTAAAAAGGTACTCTCCCATTTCACATAGCTTTCCAGCATATGATGAGGATTCAACAAACAGAAATTTATTTTTATGCGTAGTTTCCTTCTTTTCGTTATACATTGCATATTATTATAACGATATTTCGCTAAAACGAAAAAAAACAACAACAACAACAAACAAACAACTGTCGGTCCTGGGCATTTCGTCCTAACGGGAGTGCACTGCACATGAACACACACGAGATAAATCCCTTGTAATGAGAGAAAGAGGAAAGGTGAGTAATGAATGACAGGAATAGACTACCTTCACGGTACATGGACAGAGAAAAGCGAGAGGGAAGAGGAAGATGATGGGTCAAAACCAGGACACGTGAGGCATGAGATATAAGCTCCTCAAAATAAAGAAGTGTTACATGGAGCTGTGGTAAATGATAGACGATTGTGGTAAAAAAAAATGCTAAAAGTGAAGTGTAACATTTCTTCAAAATGTCTTTAGTTCAATGGTAAAGGCATTCACACTTAAAACTTCTTTTATACTACTATCAAGAGAAATCCGAAATTTCGGAATAGTAAAAGAAAATACAGATTTAGCGAAAATAGTTTTGGTTAAAGGTATTGACATTTACTGGATTACCGGGTAGGATATGCAGGGACAGTTTCGTTTTTGATGAACATAGAGTCAAAATACAGAAGGGAGGAATCAAGCTTGTACATAAATCGTCCTAAATGCAAACGATACATATCGTAAATCCTTAAGATGTTGTTTTCATAAGATGAAGTATCAGTATGGCATCTCCGTGATTCCTGGCAAATGATACAAAGAACTTCGTTTCCTGTAGTAATAATATTCTTTTTATTAAAAGTAAAAGTTGGGGGGGGGGCAATGACCCGGGAGGTAGTTATCCAGGGGGTAATTGATTGGTGCACTGTCCTGGGGGGTAATTTTCCTTTTGATAGTTATATAGGGGAGGGGGAGTGTATAGGCCTACTTATCCGGGGTAATCATCCACGGGAAGTTATCGGGGGGGGGGGGTAGTTATCGGGTGGAAGTTATATGGGGTCTAGTTATCGGAGGAAGGGGTAGTCAACCTGGGGATAATTATACTGGTGGTAATCATCTGGGGGGGGGGGGGGTAGTTATCCGGAGGGTAATTATCCGGGGGGTAGTTATCCGGGGGGTAGTTATCCGGGGGGTAGTTACCCAGGGGGTAGTTCTCCGGGGGGTAGTTACCCAGGGGGTATTGCTCCGGGGGGTAGTTATCCAGAGGGTAGTTCTCCGAGGGGTAGTTACCCAGGGGGTAGTTCTCCGGGGGGTAGTTATCCAGGGGGTATTTATCCGAGGGGGTAGTTATCCAGGGGTAGTTATCCGAGGGGTAGTTATCCAGGGGGTAGTTTTCCTAAGGGGGAATAGCCCTGGGGGTGATTGCCCTAGGAGGGTAGTTGTCCGGGGGGTAGTTGTCCTAGGGGGTAATTACCCTGGAGGGTAATTGCCCTTGGAGGGTAGCTGTCCGGGGGGGGGGGGGGGGGTAGTTGCCCTAGGGGGGAATTTTCCTGGGGGGTAATTATCCGGGTGGTAATTATCCGGAGGGTGGTTTTCCAGGGGGTACTGTTCCTAGAACCCTTGAGCATTATGACGTTTTTTTTCGCGTAAATTCCCACTCACGCCATAAAATCAAACAACATCACCACCATTATGACGCTTAAACATGACCATTGTGATGTCACAATAAATCAACGCAAGGTCACTGCGCCGAATATTCAAGTCGAGCGCAATAAACAGTGCGCTGCCATCTACTGTACAGGAGCCGTGCAATGGCGGCTCCCACAACGCGAAATGGCAGCCTCCCCAGTGCCGTATATTAATATCACCGAACTAAAACATGTTTTAGTTCGGTGATTAATATACGGCACTGTGCCTCCCCACTGGACTACGCCCTCTTGTGGTATAATCTCTTTGGGTTGCGCACAGATCAAACGTTACGATAAACCAAATTTCAGACAGCTTTTTTACATTCAAACAAGTTTGACATGACATGACGCATTATGCAGCAATATTTGGGGTAAATTTCTCACATTGTGCAATCGAAATACTCACAGTAAGTAGGTTATAACGCAGAAATTTTATCCGTATCGCAACATCGCCGTTCGCTAGCAGTAAGTCGCCATTTTGAGTCTGTTAGCCAATCACATGCGAGGTACGTGTTTTAATGAAAAAACACGTAGAAACTACCTCGCATGCGATTGGCTAAGGGACTCATATGTTTCTGCAGTTTAAACCTGACGACGCGACGGGCTGGTTGATGTGTGTTTTACGTTGAAAATTCTACCAAAATGTTGGATTATTCATTAATCTGGTGAATGTAGTGCATTCTTGAAATGTTGATTTTGATATACAAGCTTACATTTGCCGACCTAGGGCCGTGAATTAGACGCAATCGAGAAGGGTGAGGTACCTCGCCCAATTTTCCATAGAGACAGTGTACCATCCACACAGCGATGTGTACTATCAACTTTCGTCTGTCTACGGAGGAGAGCGATAACGTCAAAATATAAAAGACTCCTCCGGACAGACGGATCTTTCTGTCTATGCCTAACCATGCTAACTCGAGTAGAACTTTATTTAGTATTATATTTTGGATCAAAAATTTGTCTTCCATTGATTGGTTAAAAGAGCTTCACGTGATTATAGGTATTTTGAACTATTTTAGAGTGTTGGTGTGTTTGACACTCCATGAAGTACTATTTGCAAAATGACGTCACTTTTATGACGACATTTTGCAAATAGTATACTATTTGCAAAATGATGTCACAATCACCCTCTTTACAATCAAGTGTACGTGGTCCGTCCACGTCCGGTCCCGAATTCTAGTGTTCAGGTTTGCAGCGGCCATACGAGCGCTTGCATACATGCGACGGCCAACTCTGGCGGTGCCACGGCTGCTACGTTTTTCAATTTCCGGTCTCTCGCACTGTTGTGTATTGCAGGCGCTGCGCTGCCGCCGCAGGAGCCTAACTGCGACCAACCCCAACACGTACACGCAGTGTTGCAGTGTAACTGTGTACACGGAGCGTCCCGGGGTTTAAAGCCTATAACAGTCAGTCCGCAGCACCCGATAATTCGCTCGTATTTATTCAACTCGTATGCAAGCCCGCTCTAGGCTTGCATACGTAATAAGCTGCGTAAGGGGATTTTGTCCTTGGGCTTTCGGCAACAAAAATACACCTTATGTTCACAAATTTGGTATCAAATTCAAGGAAAATATGTAATCTATCGTCACATGTTACTCAAATTATTGTAAATGAAAAATATCATAGCGTAATTTGAGCTTGAAAAATGATGAAAAAGTAATTCGTGCAGTACACGCTCAAGACGTCAAAAAAAATATCAAATTCACCTTGCGTCTCAATGAAAATGCTTTATTTGGTAGTCCATCTCCTAATCTTTGTATCCATGTAAATATCTTGACAATTTGTTGCTTAATCCGGTCAGGAACCAGTAAAATATACATCAATGTCAGTGCTGATCAGCTTGAAACCGTGTAATCTCACTGTAAGAGTAAGCTCTCTCATTGGACAGCGCTTGCATTCAGCGCTTGCATTACGTCATTACGCTGCTACATAACGGTTTCATGCCACTTGCGGTTTCTTGGTACGCGTGTAGTTCGAGTGCTGAATGCAAGCACTGTCCAATCAGAGAGCTCTTATCGCGCCACTGTTGACTTTGTGTGGAGCGTACTTCCGGCTTACAGTCAGTCCGCAGCACGTATGCTAATGAGCCGATCCAGCAAGATTTATTCAGCACTCTCGTTGACGATCTTTGCGTTCGAAAGGTGTCTCGTCGTGCGAGATTTTGCGAGACTTTGATAGGGCTATGGTTTTCACAGTGTAGCGACTTGTACATACATTTGTCATGGCTACAAGTCACGGTAAATTGTTCTCCAGTCTTAGATCTTTATTTTGATACTGAATTTGGGTATAACATCGGATCTTATCATGACTAAATAATCAGTTGAATTTGCGTAAATTTTACCTGCTTTTCACGGACGATTTTGTCGTCTAAAGTTCTTTTTTGGTTCCTGACCGGATTAAGAAACTGTTGTTTCTGATTTTGGCTTTTTCGTAGAGAGGAAACTTAGATGCTCATCATATATTGGAGTCAAGGAGACGCAAGCATGATTTATACTAATTTTTCCGTTTTGAAATGTATGTAAAATTCACTCCTAAGCCGGAAGTACGCTCCACACAAAGTCAACAGTGGCGCGATAAGAGCTCTCTGATTGGACAGTGCTTGGATTCAGCGCTCGAACTACACGCGTGCCAAGAAACCGCAAGTGGCATGAAACCGTTATGTAGCAGCGTAATGACGTAATGCAAGCGCTGAATGCAAGCGCTGTCCAATGAGAGAGCTTACTCTTGAGATTACACGGTTTCAAGCTGATCAGCACTGACATCGATGTATATTTTACTGGTTCCTGACCGGATTAAGCAACAAATTGTCAAGATATTTACATGGATACAAAGATTAGGAGATGGACTACCAAATAAAGCATTTTCACTGAGACGCAAGGTGAATTTGATATTTTTTTGACGTCTTGAACGTGTACTGCACGAATTACTTCTTTCATCATTTTTCAAGCTCAAATTACGCTATGATATTTTTCATTTACAATAATTTGAGTAACATGTGACGATAGATTACATATTTTCCTTGAATTTGATAACAAATTTGTGAACATAAGGTGTATTTTTGTTGCCGAAAGCCCAAGGACAAAGTCCCCTTACGCAGCTTATTACGTATGCAAGCCTAGAGCGGGCTTGCATACGAGTTGAATAAATACGAGCGAATTATCGGGTGCTGCGGACTGACTGGCTTAGGAGTGAATTTTACAGACATTTCAAAACGGAAAAACTAGTATAAATCATGCTTGCGTCTCCTTGACTCCAATATATAATGAGCATCTAAGTTTGCTCTCTACGAAAAAGCCAAAATCAGAAACAACAGTTTCTTAATCCGGTCAGGAACCAAAAAAGAACTTTAGACGACAAAATCTTCCGTGAAAAGCAGGTAAAATTTACGCAAATTCAACTGATTATTTAGTCATGATAAGATCCGATGTTATACCCAAATTTAGTATCAAAATAAAGATCTAAGACTGGAGAACAATATACCGTGACTTGTAGCCATGACAAATGTATTTTTTTTTTCACAACATGCACATGCATGTTTTTTTTATTTTCATTTCCAATCAAACACAGGTAATACACTTTGACATGATTACACATATTGGAACATAATAATACATATTGGTTCTTAAAAGAACTTCATGGAAATGAAAATTGAGGGGCTGCTAAAAAGCGAACTTGTAGATTGCAGTCCCCTCACTTACGTTACATTACTACAATACATTAATTATATATGACTTTATAACACAATACAACGATACATGTACCGTACAAGCTAATCATTGAAAGTATACAGTTTTCATTCAATCGAATCGGATGGTTACATGAAGTACAGTGTATACGCTTTCACATGTATACACATACGCTTTCACATGTATACACATACACATAGACATACACATACACATACACATACACATACACACACATATACACATACACATACACACAAGCACACACACGTACCCACGTACACATTACGCACACACACACGTACACACACATGTATGCATCCACATACATTGTGCACACACAGAAGAGAGTAGGGAAAGAGAGGGTGGGAGAGGGGGAGTAGAGAGAGCGAAGGGCAGGTCAACAATCTCGATACAGGGTGAAGAAAAAAGAACAACAATTCTAAACAGTCAAACTATTCATGGGGTACATATGAGCTAATCAAATATTTCTTTAAATTACTAGAGAATGATTTCAAGCTAATGGAATCTTTTATATTTTTCTCAAGGGAATTCCACAATTTTGGGCCACTGTAGATGAACGTGGATTTTGTAAATAGAGTTCGGGTAAGGGGCAAATGATATTCATCTGTTTGACGAGTGGGGTATTGTATGTACAAGTCGCTACACTGTGAAAACCATAGCCCTATCAAAGTCTCGCAAAATCTCGCACGACGAGACACCTTTCGAACGCAAAGATCGTCAACGAGAGTGCTGAATAAATCTTGCTGGATCGGCTCATTAGCATACGTGCTGCGGACTGACTGATAATGATTTTCGCTTTTTATTCAAATTTTTTATCCAAAATATAAAACAAATATACTTCGCCTAGTTTCGAGTTTCTTGTTAAAACTATGGGCCTCGGTGACTCCAAACTAGTACTATTCACTTCGGGGCTGCGCCCCTCGGTGAATAGTACTAGTTTGGAGTCACCTCTGCCCATAGTTTTAACAAGAAACTCTCAAAGCCAAGTATATTTGTATACTTACGTGACTCTCCTTTCGTACCCACGCCATGGCGTAGCGCTTGAACGCTCCCTATGTAAGTGTATCATTCCGTACTGTACCATGGTACCGAGAAGCGTACCAAAAGCATAGAACCATACCAAAAGTTCGCTGTAAAGCATGAGCATATCATGCGCATACGTCGCAATGCAAAGACATCATTCTCTTTGTTCAGGACAGCTGTGTAAGCTATTTACTGTACTACGCCGAATATTTCGTGAGGTTTTTATTTTCGCGAATTTCACGAAATTGAAGACGCAAAAATATTGACTCTGATCCCCAATGTGAATGGTACGCGTGTACATTTCTCTGTCCAGTACACGGCTCCACGATCACGAATTTAACCACTCGCGAAATCATCAGGAATTCCCGATTCGCGAAAATTTAGACTCGCTAAATATATGCCGTATACAATAGTTCAAGCGCCAGGTGAATGACCCTCTTGCTACAAAAATGTGTGACCTTTTCTAAAAATAACTCGTGAGGTACGCTTCCTCGACAGACCTCTCGAAAGCTTAAAATCTGGCACAGTTTGGTACGGTACGCTTTGGTTCGGTTCGCTTTGGTTTGCTCTACAGCGCTCGAATGCACCCTAGGAGATGCCATGCGCATGCTGGGTGCTAGTGTACTTTCGCACCTACTTGTCAAATGGCCTCCAAACATCAAACATGCACAAACTTACCCTTGTTATTCAGAAACTAAGATACTTGCATCTTATTCCGAGTCTCCAAAGTCAAATACTTGGGAATAGACGTTAAGTTTTAACACTTAAATTGGTATTTTCCGTTTACACTTACGTATAGCGTATGTTACAAGTGTTGGAAAATCATTGGAAAGTCTCTATCACATAAAATGCAAAAAAAAAAAAAAAAAAATTATTTTCCTCGGCCAAGTCTTGCGTTAGCGGTTGCAGCTTCAAAATGGTTGAGTGCGTGCGCGAGTGTGTGCTGCATTCTGCCACTTATATCTTTCTCTATCTTTTCTTCTTTCATTTCCAGGTGGAATCTATTATACCTAAATTTCCCTTTCCTTCCTATCAATCTTTGTTTGTTTGGTTTTTTTTTTGTGGTTTCCTCTTATCTAACTTTCCTCAATGTCCTATCTAATTGTACTGGTGCTTTCTGCCTAATTGTTCTTGTTGTCCTCATGGGTTGTTTTTCTCTCCTACTACTACATGGGTTTTTCCTTTCTATCCTCTCCAGTATCTTTTTCTTGTGTGCCGTTCTCATTAATCCTTTTCTTCATTTCCTTCTCAACCTGTATAATTCTTTCTTTCCTTCCCAATCATCTTATCCTTATATTATCCTACCTGGTGCTTTCATGTTTTCTATCTATATTTTGCTCTTTGCTCTCCTCTTTTCTTTTGAAACACATCCATCTCTCAATTGCTCTCCTTTAAAGGTAGGGGATACCTTTTACAGACCTCCCAAAATGCAGCAAAACATTAAATATGAACCTCAGGGGACTTGTTTAGGCCACTGCTTAGAAATTTGGAAGTCAACGGTCATCTACAATTTGAATAATGCACAAAACTTAACTACTCAGTAATTCTGTGTGTCAGCCACACTTAAGCCTTTTTGTTGCAGTCTTCTGTATTTTTTTATCTGTAAACACAAATCTAAAAGTATAAGAGCTGATGTAATGACATATAGAGTGTGTGGCAAGAATGTGATATAGAAATGTTTGTAAATTTTGATGAACTTTATTCACAAAATATACATGATGGACACACATGCAGTGCATGGGTCTGCAAAGGTAGCCTAGTAATGTACTGGAATTTACGGTGAGCCCCGAAAAGAATTCAATTCAAAATCTATAAAGGTCAATAAAAATGTACTAAATGTTACCTTCCACTTTCAATACTTTATGGGAGTTTCTAAAATGATAATCTCTTCAACATACCACTGTGTTTATACAACTCTTCATTTAAGGCATGCAAATGGGATTCCCTACCTTTAAGTTTCTCTTCTTTTTTTCCTTCGATTTTCTTTTTGTGAACTCTATTTTGTAAACCTTATTTGTTTAATTTTTCCAGTTTTTTTTTATATCTCTTCTTTCATTTCCTTTCCCCCATTTCTTAGCTTTCTTAAAAGCGATATTCTTTCAACCTTTTCTATAACCACATTTTTCACTATCTTCTCTCATGCGCATACACAAACCCTCACACATACACACTTTTTTGTTCAGTACTCTTTGATTTCTGTAATTTCACATTTTAACAAAAACATTCATCTTGAATGTATAAACACAATACAATCAGCAAAATCTCAATTGAAAACAAAACAAAACATGCACGCACACACACACACACACACACACAACACGAACAACCCCAATCCTCAATCAATCACTACCATACAGTACTGCGACTCCACACAAGCTGAGAGAAAGGCAGAAAAAGTATTATCTTTTTTAAAATGCCATAGAAGAACTTGCTCTGAACACTGTGAGATAACTACATTCAGATCAGTCGCGGCGTTTGCTGCCTTGAATTAGCATTTGTACACCATGCTGCGCTGTTTGCTCCTGTGCAACACAGTTATCGCAGAGCGAACTAGCTGTGATCGACATACATGATATTCGGACAAGTGTAAAAGTGTCAAAACGGTGAAAAATTCCTTTTCTGCTGGACTTGAATATCACTCCGATGCAAATATTTGAGGCTGTTGGATATGTAAAGTGAGTTTGTTCATGTTTGGAGATCAGTTGACAAATAGGTGCGAAAGTACACTAGCGCCCGCATGCTGAACTTGTATAAAATGCTTGCTTACCCTTTTCTTGATCTTCAAGCGACAGATAAAGTCAGTGAAATGCTTTATCATGGTCATCCATCATTTTAGTTTACTTACAATATTTATGCTGCTTGAGATGGATCCACAGAATGCAGCATTTGTATGATGACATAGAATCTATATATCTGTTTTAAAAACATTCAGAGGTGCAGACTCCTCCAAGAGAGTTAGTAATTGAGTGCCTGGTGAAAAATATGAGTCTTGAGCGAGGTTTTAAAGTGCTCCAGTTTGTTAATTTCATGGAGAAAGGATGGGAGGGAATTCTGTAGGTGAGTAGTGATAGAAGAAAATTCCTGGGCTTGCATCTCCATAGTAGCACAGCACAGACCCTCCCTTTTAGCGTTGAGATATGTTATGGGCATCTGGATAGTAAGGTCAGATAAACAAAGGCCAGGGTGAGGATGAAGCCGCTTGATTAGGGAAGACCTAGGCGTCATAAGCCTGATACTGAGGCCTGACCATGAACATGATAAATGGACTTAAAAGCTATAAAGTGAACACTTGAGCAGTAGGATCTTAAAATCAATTCTGTTCTGACTGGATTGATTGGAAGCCAGTGCAGCTCAGCCAGGACAGGGGTGATGTGATCATACTTCCTCCGCCCAGTGAGCACACATGTCACTGCATTCTGCCCTGCTTGAAGTTTGTTATAAGTTGCAGATGGAAGGCCAGCTAGAAGTCCAGAAATCCAGTCTTGATGAAATGAGTGAATGGATGAGCCTTTTCTGCTGCTGTCCTCATAAGCAGTGGTCTAATAACTACAGTGTGTCTCTAAAAAAAGTAAACCCAACTTCAACAGCAAATTTTCAGAAAACTATCAAATATTTACATATTATTTTGTCATGGTTAGATAGTCCATTAAGTCCTCTGTCCAATGATACCACGTAGGTTATGTAACTCTCATGCATGACTGAGCATGATTCAACTTAGTGAATGGGTGTGAAATCATCACTGTGGCAAGTTCCGTGATCAGCATACTTTCTCACATTGTACCAGATGGCTCTTTTTGTTGGAGGCTGCCTGCCGGGAAACTGCACCCGAAAAGCCTCTTGAACTTCCACAAAACTTCTTGTTTCCTGGTATCGAGTTACCAGGAACACTCTCTGCTCAGTTGTCAACTGTGTGACTGTACCATGTTTGGAAAGCATGTGAAGTGTGCCTGTGTCAAGAACAACCTTTGCTGAAGTTGTTATGCAGTCATAGGCCTAACATGTGACAAAAATTTAACTTCAAATATGCCCTGAATGCATGACAATAGCAAGAAATAACTTTCCACAGTGATAATTTCACACCCATTCACTAAGTTGAATCATGCTCAGTCATGCATGAGAGTTACATAACCTACGGGGTATCATTGGATAGAGGACTTATTGGACTATCTAACCATGAAAAAATAATGTGCAAAATATTTTATAGTTTTCTGAAAATTTGCTGTTGAAGTTAGGTTTACTTTTTTTAGAGACACACTGTATAATGTTACAAAGCTGGAAGTAAGCAGTCTGGCATACATGTCAAGTATGTCTATTTTCATAGACTGGTCAAAGTATTAGGAGAGACAAACTTGTTGCCTGGTTTGTTGTTTTGTGTTTCCATTTCATTGTGTGTTTGTGAAGTTTGTCAAATATCCCTAATAATTCAATTTGCTTTGCTTCTTTCATTTTGACATATTCATCATGAATCACTCACAACATAACTGCTAGCTCTGAGCGATGAGTCATCTCATCTCAGGTTACCTTACAGAAATGTTTACATCTTCCCCATGCCATGCAGTTTGTGGACGAGAAACTATCGAGGAAAATTCTGGAGCAAGCTAGGATACAGCAAGATGAACTGGAATTAGAGCATGGTGTGTCAAGGTAATCATCAGTGCTCCTTCTTTGAAAATATTTCCTCGTTCCTCCTCTATGTACATGATTAGAATAAAGTTTTTCTGTACCATAGGGAAAAATCTGTACCCTTTAAAGGTATTAGCCCACATTTGTAAACCTGCAGCAATTGGTCTCATAGTTAGCATGGAGTTTGGGTATGATTGCAGTAACACGTGTGTAAAATTTCGTTCCAATTAGTCCATTACTTTCATAAAAATAAATGAAAATGCACCGTATGCATGCGTATAACGCTCGCTAGCTCCGGTCCACGTATGTACTACATGCATGCGATACATGTGTAAGTTACATGTGCGTAGCTAGCCCGCGCACGTAATTCAATTTTGGGTCGCGTTGACCCGGTTTGGAAATTGGTTTTAAAACGATGATTTTCTCTCTTTTATCGAATGGTATAGACAAAGAGCAACAGGTGAGGTATGTTACTGTTATAACTTGTACTTGAAGTCATATTGGACCTGTTTTATGCAGTTTTGATTTTCGTGGGTTTGCAAATGTGGGCTAATACCTTTAAAACCAGAATTTTCATGTGCATGGAACTTTTCCAGGAGGAGTAAAATGCATGCAAGGGCATTTATCTTCACTATGCATTACATGCCGGGGGCAATTTGCAAAAATTTCATGCCACAAATGTTTCTGGTTTTTCAGTAATATGAGTCTCTCATAATTCTCATGGTGAGAGAAGGAATTGATATCAGTCAATTGTCAGTGGAAACTTTGAAGATAAGCAGAATTCTAATCCTAATTGTGTTTATTCCTATTGCTCATATTGTTCAGTATTTGAAGCAGTATTGTCTTACTTACCATAATTCTTTTTCTTAGTCCTTTTCTGAGGAACTATCTCTCACTTTGAAATCTGTACATGAAAGTTTTTATGTTGCTATAGTTTTATACTGTTGGCAAAAGTGAAGGACGAGCTAGTCTTCTGTGAAGATCAATACTAATCACTAACATGTTTCTTCTGTGCTTCTACTTAAAGGCTTGGAGCGACAAAGAAGCCTACTCCCAATCTCGGTCCAGCTCGTGATGAGGGGTCAGATTACGATGAGGAGGAGGAGGAGAAAGATGACCAGGAGCTGGCACATAGTCAAGGACAATGTTTTGATGAGATTGTGAGTTGGCGCATATCTCTTCTTTCCTCATATTTCCCTTCCACACACACTAGAACAGTTCCATGGCCCCTGATGTACTGTAAGTAATATATTTTATTTAGCAGCATATAGTTGCTTGCTCTGTGCAACTTACTGCCGGCAGAAAGTTTACATTGCTGCAATTCTAGGCTTGGCCAAGAGCATATATTTCTGTTCAAGCAGTTACTTCTATGATTACCATTGTTGTCAGTGTAATACCAGACTGAATCATAATATTGAACCAAAACATTAATGTCTACAATGTTACATGAGTGGTCATCCTTGGACAGAAAGAATCCTCTTGTTATTCCCTCTGTCTATCCCAACATACAATTATCTATCTATCTATCTATCTATCTATCTATCTCTATCTCTCTCTCTCTCTTTCTCAATCTCTTTCTCTTTCTCTGTATATCCATACATCACGATCTATGCATCTACTGTATGTCTATCTTTCTGTATATTTATATTCTATCTATCTATCTTTATTTATCTATCTGTCTATCATTCCATTTATCCAGTGCCGTATATAAAGAGAGTCTAGCCAACTCGGTTTTCGGCTCATGAGTTTTGAAGCCTGTGATTGGTCAAAACTGGTCCCGTGACCTTTGTGGAGCCATGTCGTTACAAAAGTGCGCTCATAAGCAGTGCCCATTGTTAACTTCCCCTTATTTGGCTTGGTTATTTTGTTACGTCTGAGCGTACACGCTAACCCTGTAACGTGTAATACGCGCGGTAACGACATGGCGTTCAATTTAGCTGTTGGCCAGACTCTATATACGGCACTGCATTTATCTATCTTTCTCTTTTCTTTCATGCAGGAGGTGGATGAGAAGGATGAAGAGGCCTTGCGGCAGTTTATGACGCAGGACGCCCCCACGAGGCGGACGTTGGCCGACATCATCATGGAGAAACTCACAGAAAAGAAGACAGAAATAGCCTCTCAGATGTCAGGTGTGTGCCGTGTTATCATGGCCGACTTTAATCTTTCTTCCGCCAAGGTGTTTTTATTGCAGCTGATTGACAAATTGTCCTATATCGATGTAAATAAGCACTGAATTGATCAGTATTTTGTGTAGTAGCCATGATTGAAAAAAAAAAATCATGGGCATATGCACTTGAACAGGATTTGAACCTACAACCTCCTGATCTCCGGACAGGCGTCATCTCCACTAGACCACCGAGCTTCCGTCCGACAGCTAGTGTTGGTTCTATATAATCCTTACCAGCATGTGGCAGGTACTGCGTAATTATTCAAATGCATGAAATTCTTCCGCCGAGGTGTTTTTTCTATTGCAACTGATTGACAAGGATTGACAAGGACTCAACTTTTGAGAGTTCCCATTAATTGTCCTTCCCAGAGCTGTCAGCATCTTTGCCAAGTCATGACTACTGTCTGCAGTGAGGTGGAAAACAATGGAATCAATGGAATTTGCACTGCATCTTTTTCATTCCTTCCATCCACTCTCCCCCTTAGAGAGAAAAGGAAATCAACAAAATATCTGCAAGTATGCCGATAAATCATCCACTTGGGTATATAAAATACACTAATGACCTTTGTACTTGCCAATTCTTGCAAGAAAAAGTATAATTTTAGTCATGGATGTCTCATTTGATCAAAGTTGTGAGAGTTATTTAGTGCAAGGCAGGTGGCTGGAGTGGTGAAATCTCCTAATCTGTTTTGCTCTGAGTTTATTTGTTTGTTTGTTTTTTTAAGTTGTTTTAAAAGATGGGAGAATTCATTTACTTTCTGTCATTGGGCCAGCGTGACTTTGTAGTCTGATCCCAATTTATAAGTGGCAGGATACATCATGTTCTCTCTGTATTGATGTTTTTGTTTTGTTTTGTTTTGTTTTGTTTTTCTTTTCTACTTTCCCAAGTGTAGAATCTGGTGTCCAAACGCCACAGCATGATGATAGAGTGATTCAGGTGTACAAGGGGGTTGGTCAAATCCTGAGCAGGTACCGGAGTGGAAAACTGCCCAAGGCATTCAAGATTCTTCCGGCCTTGAAGACATGGGAACAGGTTTGTTCAAATGCAACTTTGGTCTGCCTCTGCTGTATTTCAATGTTTCCTATGCCTTAGCCACGAAGTGTCACTGAAGGCATTATGTCTTCAGGTTGTGTTTGTTCGTCTGTCGTCCGTCCGTCTGTCTGTCCATCCTTCTGTCTACCTGTCTTTCTGTCCGTTATCAATTTTGTAACAGGAAACAATTTACTCATATTAAGGGTTATGAATCTAGTCCTCGAAAAGTATTGCATGGTGTTCCACAAGGGTCCTTACTCAGCCCATTCTTTTCATACATTTATTGTACTTTATATCGCTGATTTCTCAAACTTGTCTGACTCACTTTCTTTTATCATCTTTGCAGATTACTCTTTCATATTTTTCTCACATCGTGAACCTAAAATCTTATTAAAGATTGTAAATAATGAATTGAAATTTGTTCACGATTAGAAATATGCAAATAACTTATCTCTCAACATCAAAAACTCAATTTATGGTGTTTAATAACATTAATCAGAAAATTCCCCTGCCAGGTCATAGAGAAATTGATGATGTCAATTTGCAGCCAGCTGATTGTTTTAGTTTTTTTAGTTTTGTATATTGATGATTACCGCTCATGGAAATCACACAATGGTGGTGGAATTATAACCTACATTAAAGACACCATACCATTCAGTATAAAAAATGAATTCTTTGCTGATGGCTTAGAACTGATGTGCTTGGAAATCTGCTTACCAAAGCAAAAACCCTTCTTAATTGTTTATTGGTACAGACCCCCAAATTCTCACAGTTCGCTTTTCGTGAAATTTGAAATTCTTTTACAACTTTTAGAGTCATCTTCGAATGAATTTGTTATCTTCGGGGATCTTAACTGTGATTTGATAAAAAGACCTTTGTCAACTCAATCAAAATCTTTGAAGCGTCTAAGTGAAGATTATGATTTGAAACAATACATAAATAAGCCAACAAGAGTAACCTCTGTGACCAATGGTGACTGAGACATTAATTGATGTGTTTTATTCTTCCAGTCATGAGAAGGTTTCTTTCAGTGACGTCATCCCACTCAGTTTGAGCGATCATTTTATGACAGTTTGTAATCTTGGTAAAGTAAGAACCATGAAAATGCAACATGAATATACATATGGTCGTAACATGAAAAGATTTGATTTAACTCATTTCAAATTAGATCTCTGTCAAGTTCATTGGGATGATGTGCTTTCTGACCCTGATCCAACAAGTGCTTTTGAAAAATGGTGCTCTAAGTTCAATTTAGTTTTAAACAAACATGCCCCATTAAGAAGAAAAAGAGTCCGTCAAAAAGATACACCATGGATGAATAATGAAATCTTATGTAAAATGCGAGAAAGAGATCGAATGAAAAGAAAAGCTAAAGGATCAGGGTCAGAGAATAATTGGATAATGTATAAGTAACTTAGAAGTTCTGTCACATCAATGATTAGGGGATCCAAAAACAGATATGTTTCGGAAAGCATTTTGAACAATGAAGGTAAATCAAATGTAATGTGGAAATCTTTGAGACGTATCATGCCTAAAAATGTTACTGAAAGCGGTATTCAAAGGATAATTATTGATAATGAGGAAATTGCTGGGTCAAAACATATTGCATCTTGTTTGAATGATCACTTTGTTGATTTAGCAGGTAAGCGGAAATGTAATAAAATATTTGGTGGTAATATGGATCAGTATATGAGCCAAGTAAATTCAACGTTCAAGTTTAAGGTAGTAACAAACAATGATGTTTTGAAATGTATTCATGACATTGCAAGGAATAAGGCCACTGGCCTCGATCAAATACCAGCTAGTATTGTAAAGGATTCTATAGAGTACATTGTTGAACCGCTAACTCACATTATCAATGCGTCTTTAAGGAAAGGGAAAATTCCTGGTGCGTGGAAAAGAGCACGGGTAACGCCTATTCACAAAAGTGGCGATAGAGCAAATCCCTGCAACTACAGACCAATATCGGTCTTACCTGTCCTATCTAAAGTGTTAGAAAAAGTTGTGTTTAATCAAGTGTATGACTACCTCTCTGAGAATGACCTATTATGTCATAACCAAAATGGATTCCGTCCTAAACATTCCACTTTGACTGCACTTTTATCTCTCACTGAAGATGTCTGTAGAAATTTAGACAATAGGAAAGTAGTTGGTATTGTAACGCTGGACTTAGAAAAAGCGTTTGATCTGATATCATTTGAGATTTTGCTGAAAAAAACTACGATACTATGGCTTTGATCAGAATTCACTATGCTGGTTTCAGGATTATTTTCATGATAGGGAACAATGCACTTCAGTTAACGGTACCATGTCACAGAGCAGACAAGTAACAAGCAGGGTGCCCCAAGGAAGTATCCTTGGGCCATTGCTGTTCATTATCACTTTGAATGATTTATGTAAGTCAGTAAAAAATGTTCCCTTTCTCTGTATGCAGATGACACTTGTATGTACTTTGCTGCTAAAGATCCAAAAACTTTAGAGAAAGTAATCAATGAGGATCTGAAATCCGCTATGACATGGTTTTCAAATAATGAATTGCTGCTCAATGTTGACAAATGTCACTTTATGTTAATCGGTTGAAGGTCAATTCAATTCAATTCAATTCAATTCACATTTATTTCGGATATAAAAACAAGGAAAAATATTACAAGGATTCATTTGGGTGACACCTATAAGAAGCAAACGCTTGTCGGGTAAGGTGCTCCCTATTGCAACTGTATAATAAACATAAATAATATACAACATAAAAGCGACTAAAAAATAAAAAAAACATACATGCTTACATTATACATACAAATACATTCACAACGACAACAAATACAAAAAAAAAATGGATATCGGGTAAGTGAGGCATCAAAAAAGTAATGTTGGTTGAAACGTACGTTGACTCAAAAGATGCGAAATATCAGATAGGATAAGTTAAACAGAGGCCAAATAAACAGTAAAAAATCATTCAATTAGTCAATCAGCATTCGAAATATATTATAAGCGTCAATGGTATAATTTCTTTGATTTTCATAGAAAAATAATCAATACTAATGTTAATCAACACTAACATCTAGTGATAATTACTAAAATGAACTTTGAACAGTAACACAAAAGAACAATATAGCATGCCAAATATTGATAGCAGATACTTATTCGAACATATACAAATGAAATATAATGTTAGTTTTTAAGGCATGCTTACTATCATGTAAAAAACAATTAGTCAGTATTTCATATCATAATTTGCCAGATAAAAAAGGAAGTGTAGATGGGAAACGTTGACTTTTGTTGCAGAGTCAAATCGGAAGAAATCATATGATGGCACGTGAATTCAAAGCAATTTATTGCACAAGGATCATAATAATGTGTACTAATAACATATGTAAAATACGTAAAATGCATGCGATGAAATACTATTGTGGCACTAAGAATATCTGCATCCATTGAAATGATGATGAGACAAATAAATACGGAAATGTAAAATGAGGCAGATGAATATACAAACTCAGTTAATGATACGGCACAATAAACTAAAATAATTGTCATAAAAGGAAATGTTAAAATTCATATTGTATGAAGTGATAAATTATAATAAATTAGGTAATAATACATTAGGAATTATACTCAGAATCAGAATGACAAACAAAAGAAGAAGAAAAAACGAAGCACAGTATTGCACAAAGATCATAGCAATGTGAAACTATAGTATGATATAATAGTGAAATGCATGCAATGTGATACTACTTTATGAGAATTATGAGAATCTACACCCACTGGTAATGGGACAAATTGATTACGGAAATATAAATTGAAGCAAATGAACATAAATAAACTCAATTAATGATAAAGCGTAATAAAATGATATAATAATAGTGAATAGAAATGATGAAAATCAAATTGCATTGCATGATACATCATAGTAAACAGGGCACTTTACATTGAGAATTATACACAGATATTGCAACCAGGGGAAAGACGAAGCACAGTATTGCACAGAGATCATCGCTAGTGAAGCTATAGAATACATGAAATGCATGCAATGATGATGAGACTATACGAATGTCTACACCCACTGTTAATGGGACATATTGATTACGAAAATATAAATTGAAGCAAATGATAATATAAACTCAATTAATCATACAGCACAATAAACTAATATACATGTAATAACAGTGACTGGAAATGATGAAGATCAGATTGCATTGCATGAGAAATCATAATAAAGTGGGCACTTCGCATAAAGAATTACTCAGCATTGCAACAACAAAAACAAAAAACAAAGTAAAGTTATATACTGTGTCAATGGTAATGTACCTATTCATCTTTAATAGCAAAGGAGGGACATCTTTAATGTCTTCTTAAAAGTAGGGAGCTTTAGAGACTTGAGCGAACTTTCTAGATTGTTCCATAACATGGCGCCGTGGTATTTTATCGATTGAGTTTGAGCAAAGGATGTACGAAATATCGGTAGTCTGTAATCATTATTGTGTCTGGTGTATTTTGAGTTAATTTTGTTTTGTTGAACGAGATAGTTTGAAAATATTGTGGGGAGGAGTTCATTTTTGAACTTGTACATGAATATGCCTGTCTTAAAGAATATGAGTTTTGTAAGAGGGAGAGTCCCAAGTGTCGTAAAGAGCGGCTCGCAATGAGCTCTAAAATGTGCACCGGTGCATATACGTATAGCTCTTTTTTGAAGTATAATAAGTTTGTGCAATCGGCTCTGAGATGCTCTGCCCCACACAAGGCTGCAGTAATTTAAGTGGGGTATTACCAGGGCGTTGTATAGAGAATATAAGGTGGTAGTTGGCAAAAAAGACCTCACACGACACAGTATACCTATTGCCATGCTAATTTTCTTTGAAATGTGAGTTATATGAGAGTCCCAATTTAGTCTGTTGTCAATGAGCAATCCAAGAAAGTTGGTGTATTCAACCTGAGGGATTGAAACGCCGTTCACGTGTAATTCAATGTTGGCATAGAGTGGCTGTTTACTTCCTTTGGGATTGAATGTCATGAATTTGGTTTTTGTGGTATTCATGAGTAGTTTGTTTGCCTGAAACCAGGTTGCTATTTTCCCTAATTCTCTATTGGAGTTTGCAACAAGTGACTGAAGATTATCATCGGAAATAAATAGCGTTGTGTCGTCTGCATATAAAATGTACGAAAAAAGATCAGACGCATTCACAAGGTCATTCACGTATAAGATGAACAATAAAGGGCCCAGGATACTCCCTTGTGGCACACCTGTGGTTATCAGGGTTGTAGCAGAATCAGAATCTTTGAAGTGAACGTATTGTCTTCGATCTTTTAAATAGGATGTAAAGCACTGAAGCTCCAAGCCTCTAATTCCGTATTGAGAGAGTTTTTGCAGAAGTATGTCGTGATTAAGGCGATCAAATGCTTTGCTTAAGTCAATGAAAATTCCTAACGCTTTCTTTTTATTTTCAACAAAGGACAAAATGAGTTCTGTGGCGTGAAGAAGCGCCATCTCGGTTGAGTGCTTTCTACGGAAGCCGAATTGTTGGGGAGTGATGAAAGCATTGGCAGTGAGATACCTGTAGAGCCTATCGTAGACAATACGTTCTAAGACTTTTGACAAGGAAGTTAGAAGAGATATAGGTCGGTAATTGTTCAGGGTATTTGCATCGCCTGATTTATACACGGGAATGTCCTTGCTTAGTTTCATGGCGGTCGGGAATTCTCCATAAAAGCTCGAAAGGTTACAAATATAGGTGAATGGAGTTTGTATATACGGGATGATCTGTTTCAAAAGGTTTGAACTGAGCCCATCAATTCCAGTAGAAGAACTAGATTTCATTTTGCTTACGATATTACATATTTCCTTTTCATTTGTGGGGTAAATGTAAAAAGACTTTACTGGGGTATCTCCAGAAAGAAAAGTCTTAAAATCGATATCAGATGGGCCAACTTCTGAAGCAACATTTTTCCCAACATTAACAAAGAAATGGTTAAAGGCTTCAGCCATGCTTTGGTTGTCGTACACTTTCTCTTGATTGACGGTAATGTAATTTGGAAGAGTTCGAGATTTCTTCTTACCGATCAATTCATTTATGATGGACCATGTCTTCTTTAAATCAAATCGACAATTTTGAAATAATTTCTCAAAATACATCTTTCGAGAAGTTTGAATCAAACTATTTAATTTGTTTCGAAACTTTTTATAACGCAGTCTGTCTTTTTGCAACTTGGTAAATAAATATTTCTTATAAAGCCTCTGCTTTCGATTTATGGAGCGTACAATGCCAGAAGTTATCCACGGCTTCTTGGGGTCCCGTTTCGTATTTTTCAATCTTTTGGTCAGAGTAGATTTTTTGCGAAGACTTTGCAAGGTATCAACAAGATTGTCGTAAGCTTCATTGGCACTTGTACTGGATAAAATGCTATTGAAATCTGCATGTTTTATTTCTTCTAAAAAATTCGGCATGTCTACTACTTCCCTCCCATAGGACTTACGCTTGACAGATCTAAAACGTTCTTTAGTTTGAGTAATTTGGAATATTGGCAGGTGATCAGAAACATCAGAGTACAAAATACCAGATTGAGTGGGCCTATCTAGATCATTCGAAAAAATGTTGTCGATACAAGTACATGAATGGGGGGTTACACGAGTCGGCTTAGTTATTAATGGTCTAAAACTATGTGACTACAAAGTGTTTAAGAATTTGCCTGTGTCCTTGTGGAATGAATGCTTAAGCAAGTCAAAATTGAAATCCCCAGTCAAGTAACACAGCTTGTGTTCAGAGTTTATTTTCTGTAAACACTCGTGTAAATCGGTAATGAAAGCATCAGAGTTGGAATTTGGGGCCTTGTAAATTACTCCTATTATCACATTTTTAGAGGACCTTTGCTCTATTTCAGCAAAAATCGTATCGACACTATCGTTTGAAAATTGAAGGTCGGGTCGTTCTTTAAACTGTAGGTCTGGGTTTAAATACATGCATACTCCCCCGCCTTTCTTTCCTTTCCGACTTTTATATATGAGTTGGTAGTCTGAGATCTGAGACTCAAACTTGAGTCGTTTCTGTAATGCTGATATTCGTCTAAATAACAAAAAATTATTTAGAGTCATGGAATGCAAATATCTTGGGGTCTTGCTGGATTGTAATCTCTCATGGATTCCACAAATTAACAATGTGAAGAAAAAGGTTTTAAAGATGTATTTTGCTTTAAAGCGAATAAGACAGTTCACTGATGAAAAGATAGCGTTAACATGGTTAATACTTTACAAAACCTTAATCCAGCCTCACTTCACTTACTGCAGCACTATTTGGATGAATGGTCGACAAACTCGGTTAAAACAGCTGCAGATTTTACAAAATAGATGTTTAAGATCTGTACTTGGAGTGAATAGTAGATTTCACACTGAAGCTCTCTTTGAAACCCTCAAGATTGATCAGCTGAAAGAATACTGGGTCAAACAGGTTTTGGTTAATCTGTTTAACTTACTTCATAATCTCGGCCCACTTGTTTTATCTTCATTGATCGAATTCAATAGTGATGTTGGCTATGCCCTTCGTCATGCTAACTCACAAATTGCTCTTCCAAGACCTCACACAAATTTTCTTCAACTTAGCCCATTATATCATGCATCAAAGCTTTTTAATACATTGCCCAACAATCTCAGACTTATAACAGATTTGAAATTTTTTGGTAAAGAGATCTGTAAAATTGAAAATATCGGCTCTCTTCTTTCATCATGTAGATATTGAATATTAACCTATGTCCTCTTATGTCACTACATGGTTACTACGGTTTCTTTTCTAGTTTTTTTTTTTCCTTGTATTTTTCTTCCTTTCAATACTGTAAATGTGTTCAATCTTGTTTATGTTTTGTTTAATTGTATTTCATTGTTTTTATCTATTGTTTTAATGTATATCACGGCCTCGCTGAAAAACAGCTATTAGCTGAATGCGGGCACACTCTGTATGTGTTTTTAACCGTGAATAAATAAAATAAACAAACAAACAAACAATAATCATTTGTGTAAATTGCTTGCAAGAAATGCTGGAATTCTCTACAAACTGAAAAATATCTTTCCCATTAACATTTTACAAATATTGTACAGTACTTTAGTTCATAAATGTATTATGGTGTCTCTAATAGGATGGGGAAATTGTGCATCATTTCTTCTTGATTAGATTCTTTTTATCCAGGTCTTTCTTCGTTCATACAAATAAATCATTATTCTCAAATGAAGTATTTAAGAAAAGTTTTTCACTCTTGTTTAATGTTGGTATATTTATGTACAGATTTTCCACAGATAATCTCCCCAGTGTATTTGCAACCATGTTACCCCCCCCCCCCCCAACAAAATGCTGAAATTCATGTTTACCCTACTCCGCAAAGCTGTCTTATGTATTTGCCTCTGATAAGAGCAGTTTTGCTCCAAAAAACAATAAAGTATCATGGTCCTAAAGTCTAGAATGATATCCCTAGTAATGTATTCATTAGTCATTTCCCTTGCCATTTTCAAAAGCATATCAAAATTTCTAGTTATTACCGTGAACTTTGACTTTTCATTACAATGTTTCATTGAAATAATGTTTTGCTACTGTTGTATTTTCTGTACATTTTCCATTGTATTTGCATTTAATATTCTCTGGTAAAAAAAAAGAAAGCGGAGTGTGCATTACTGTACGAGCTGAAATTTTCGCGTACAGATATTTTCGCGAATTGCTACTTGGAGGACATTGTCGCGTCTTGTTAATTTCGCGGTTGCGAGGGTCTAACTGAACTTAGTTATTCACGCGTTGTTATTTTCGCGTGTTGTTATTTTCGCGGTTCAAAGGCGATTCGCGAAATTCGCGAAAATAAAACCACCGCGAAAATTTCAGCTCGTACAGTATGTTTTTGTTTAAAAGTTAAAATGGATTTGAATGTAACATGTGTGTTATCTGTGGTATGTAGTGCTTTGGTCATGACATATTTTGAGCATTTGCGTGACCTGTTTCCCTTCCTCCCCATAAAAAAAAAAAACCCAGAATCTTACCTCATTCAAGTTGTGTCTTGCCTCTTTTGATCTCTAGCTTCTCTATGTGACAGAACCTGATAAATGAAGTGCTGCTGCAATGTACCAGGCAACAAGACTCTTTGCCAGCAATCTCAACGCCAAGATGGCACAAAGGTGATGATCATTGGGCCGAATATACTGTATGTCAAAAAAAAATTACAACGCGACCCTCCGCAACAATAACTTTAGAAATAATCAATCAATCCGAATACAATTTCATGGTATGAAACTGTAATTTATTACCTGCACCTTACAGAAAACCCCATCCGATTTGCTTTAGTGGTCAAAGAGAAATGAGGATCTTTGTAGAGCATGTCAGGAATCCCTTCCCTCCAAGTTCTGTCCATTGTTTTCACACATTGATATGCAGTTCCAAGAGCATCCACATGCTAAACTTGGAAGAAACAGATGCACGACTTGCTTCACAACGATCCACATTTCTCTCTTACCACTTAACCAGATTTAGTGGGGTTTTCTGCAAAATATAGGTAAGATGTTATATTTTTAGACCCTGATATTCCATTTTGACAGCTTAATCATATTAAAACTTAACAATGCAGAAATCCGATTGAATTTTTTTTTTTGGACATACTGTAGTGCTCTGCTTCTGTTTATTGCTATTCCAAATTATTATGTTATATTATATTACATTCTGAAACTTTGCCTTGCTGTCATACGATGAAAGAATGTAGAATCATACTGGACAAAAGTATGTATACAGTCAACCTTGCTTAAGTCGACCTCGCTTAAGTGGAATAATCGTCTAAGTTGAAAGTCTTTTTAAGACCTCTTCTCTGTACTGTAAAACAAAGAATGTTTGCGTGCATTTTAATTTCGCAAATTTCGCAAGAACCAAGATTCGCGAAATTAAAATGCACACGAAAGTTCTCGTTTACACTAAATGCATTGAATGTTAGCAGCAACTCGTGAAAATTTCATGCCGTGAGAAAGGCTGTTGGCTCCAATTCGTGAAAATTTCATGCCGTGAAAATATTGTGTTTTACAGTAATAGTTTATCGATTTTAATCCTTCATAAATGGGATTTTCTCGAAGTCGAAGCTGTTTCTTTAGTCCAAATAAATTAGACTTAAGCAAAGGTGATTGTATATGTATTACACTACATATACCACATAATAAAACTTCACTGTTTTGCTTACTTGTTGGTGCAGGATCATATTCATATATTATATTCATAATCACATCATATGAGTTACTGTTGTTCTGTCATAGATGTACATAATAATAATAATAATGGATAGAGGGCCACATGTGTATGGAAGAAAATGAGATCTTGGAAATATTGGCAGCCTCGCATGGAAGTGGATTTGTTTGAAGGATGTGTACTCTGCATATGTTCAAATGAAGTGAAGACATAGGTCTGAGAGTACAAAGAGTGCATTTGGTTATAACTGGTACCAAGGAGGATGGAACTTTTCCTGAATTGGTAGCCATTTTATGCCGTGGCATATTTCTGGGTACCTGATGAGTAACCATATTGCATGTTTCACAGTATGATTTAATAGTCTTTGTTATCCCTAGGAAATATAAATTTTCACAATTGATTTTTACAGATTCTACAACCTCATCCTGTTACCAAGGATACAGGATAACCTTGCAGAATTCAAGAGATTAAACTTTCATTTATATATGGTGAGATACTGGAAAACTCCTGCATATTTTTTCTATGATTTATATAAAGGAATGAATATCTATAGTTCTATAGACAACAGTATTAGAGTGATGGTGAAAATGTGTTCCTCGTATTGTTGTCTTTGATGCTAAAAGTCGAGGAAAAGATTCAGGTCTCAGGTCCTCATGACTTTTTCAGTTTTTAAGATATATTGGCTACAGTTGATTAATATTTTAAATGAACAAAAAGGCAATGGAGCTAAGAGCTGTGTTTTGTCTTTACTGCTCGTTTTCTTACCAAATCAGTGCTAATAAGTCAATTCAGAGAGGTTTCATCCAGGGACTCCCTTTTGTAACCAGGTCAATTTACCTGCAGAATGTATAAATACTGGAAAAGTGAATATTTTTTTCATGAGTAATTTGTCGCGCTCCACCATGTAATACTATTTCCTGTGCTTTTAAATTCTGCAGAATAAGTACATAGATATATTGCTGGAACATATTGCATGTATGAATATTTGCATACTTTTATTTTTCCGGTGGCTTCTGGTTGCGCGGTATGTGCGAAAATTTCCACAAAGTGAAAATTTCTACTTTTACAGTATATCAATGTAAGGCTGTTTCATCCGAAACTTGCACCTTTCTTATTTTTGTCTGATGAAAACTATTCATTAGAAATTAGACAGTAAGTAGTTTCCCCAAGGACACAAGTGACACAAATAGACTTTAGCAATTGAAATAGTTGCCAAGACTAAAAACTTCATGAGACCTATCTTTCTCTCTCCTCTCCCCCTCCCCTCTCTCTCAAAAAAAAAAAGAAAATAAAAACTCGCAAAACAAACCAAAACAGAATATAAGTACCATTACAAAATACATAGGGCCAAGTGGCATAATTTATCACAAAGATAGTATTTTACACATACGTAAAGTCTGAAAGGATGTACTGGTACTGTAAAAGTGGAAATTTTCACGGTGTTGAAATTTTCACACATATCGCGCAACCAGAAACTTGCGCAAAAATAAAAGCACACAAATATTTTTGTTTGCCATGATTATGTCTTGATTCTGCGGAATTAAAAAACAGGCAAAAACTCATGTAAACGTGCCAAGCGCAAAAAATTAGTCGTGTGAAAATACCCACGTTTACAGTAAACCACGAGATTTGTGTCTTCATTGAACATTCTCTTACCCATAAGATTTGTGTCTTCATTGAACATTCTCTTACTCAGGCGCTGAAGAAGGCAGTCTTCAAACCAGCGGCATTCTTCAAGGGAATCCTCATCCCCCTCTGTGAGGGAAGAGTTTTTTTTAATCCTCTACCAAGATGGTTGTGGTTGGTTAAAAAAAAAAAGAAACAGAAAAAAAGGAGTGCATTCTTGAGAAATTGAGAGTCCAAATTTAGAAGGCAGAAAGATAGATAGATGGCGCCCTTAGAGTGAAGACGCATCCAACTGCAGGTCTCTCAAATCTTGGAAATATTTTGGAATTTAGGACATTCATTTGAACCTAGACTGCTGCAAACAACATTGTTGAGGTCAGTAATTTATTGTGATTACTTTCAAGCTATATTTGAACCAGCATGAATCCTCAACCAGTCAAATCAACTACTCGAAAAAATCCACCCAGGACAACCAGAGCTGGTGCTTCTACCCACGGCAACCTTGGCACACCCAACCCACCAGTTCCACGTCATGGCAGCCCGCCAATTTCGAACGCAGCATGCTCCACCAACCGTGTCTTGTCAGCGGTCCCGGAATCCATTGCTTCCGATAGCTCAGACAATGAACTCGGGGTTCCCAATACATCAAACATGGCTGCTTCACCATCGAACCAACCTGTACCGACTCCCGGACAGCAACAAGCGCACGGAGACGATACTACACCATTGCCGGCTAATCTGGAAAATTTCTTCAGAGCAGCGACGGAGCGATTTGAAGCTACGATTCGCAAGGCAGTCGACAACTTCATCAGTAAGCTGACCGAGCTGGAAACGAATTTAGGCGCCTCGCTTGAATTCGAACGCAAACGTATCGACGACCTGCAAAAAAATCAAGAGTATCTCGACAAGAAGGTCCACGACATGGAGAACGAAATAACGCAGCTCAAGTCGAAGCTTGAGTTACACGCAATGGCTGCAAACAAGAATGAGCGATTTTCAAGGAGGAATAACGTTCGAGTTATCGGTATCCCCGAAGCACAAGAAGGAGAGCGCGAGGACTGCATTAAGATTGCTGAGGACATCCTCCAGAAGAAGTTCAACATCAATAGTAAAGTCGAACGCGCACATCGCGATGGTAGGCGATATGAAGGTAAACCACGTCATATCCTCATCAAATTACTTTCCTATCGTGATAAAGTAGATGTGATGCGCCGAGCGCGTGATACCCTAAAAAACGATCGTTACTTTATCGTTGATGACTTAACCCCCATCGACCTACAAGAAAAAAGGAAGTGGGTAAAAGAGGTCCAAAATCTGTACGCAACAGGTACAAAACTGAGATTTTTCAGTGGGAAGTGGCGCAAACATGACGGCATCCCATATAAATTTGAGTAATGTACCTCTTGTTTCAGAGAAGCTATGTGATTATTTCTTCACACAGTAATAATTTCTATTTCTCAGAAAATGCCAAACGCATTGAAAAGCTATATCTCATGTCTGAAACAAAATAGGCACTCATTGTCGGTTATACATTATATTAACTAATTCTACTATGTGACAGTATCTCATTACAGTGTATTACTGGTTTAGTATGCGTGAGGCATAAAATGCAGACCGATTCAATGCATACCACTTGAGATTGCATAGATACTTGTTCTTTTTCTACAACCATTAAGATTCGTTTCACACCTTCCAAAATATGTAGTAGCATATCCTGTTTTGAGTAGCAATCACGATTTAAATAAGTCAACGAACTTGGCTCATTCAGCCCTCTTGGCGTTTGCTTGACAGTGGTTATGTAACAGTTACTGCGATAACGAGGGCACCATCAAATATAGATTCACACGTTTTCATGCTTATGCTGCTTTCGGAAATTCATCATCTGTTATGCAAAGCAACCATTTAGATCTCAAGTAAATTTACACATGTTACAATGGAACATACCTGTAAAAAATCTAGTAAAAAACGATCGTTACTTTATCGTTGATGACTTAACCCCCATCGACCTACAAGAAAAAAGGAAGTGGGTAAAAGAGGTCCAAAATCTGTACGCAACAGGTACAAAACTGAGATTTTTCAGTGGGAAGTGGCGCAAACATGACGGCATCCCATATAAATTTGAGTAATGTACCTCTTGTTTCAGAGAAGCTATGTGATTATTTCTTCACACAGTAATAATTTCTATTTCTCAGAAAATGCCAAACGCATAGAAAAGCTATATCTCATGTCTGAAACAAAATAGGCACTCATTGTCGGTTATACATTATATTAACTAATTCTACTATGTGACAGTATCTCATTACAGTGTATTACTGGTTTAGTATGCGTGAGGCATAAAATGCAGACCGATTCAATGCATACCACTTGAGATTGCATAGATACTTGTTCTTTTTCTACAACCATTAAGATTCGTTTCACACCTTCCAAAATATGTAGTAGCATATCCTGTTTTGAGTAGCAATCACGATTTAAATAAGTCAACGAACTTGGCTCATTCAGCCCTCTTGGCGTTTGCTTGACAGTGGTTATGTAACAGTTACTGCGATAACGAGGGCACCATATAGATTCACACGTTTTCATGCTTTTATGTTGCTTTCGGAAATTCATTATCTGTTATGCAAAGCAACCATTTAGATCTCAAGTAAATTTACACATGTTACAATGGAACATACCTGCTTGCTCACTGATTCTCTGGCTTGCTCTTGTTTAACAAATATGCATAAAATTTGAATATTTTTAGCTTGCAGGTCTAATGCTTCCCGCGGCCAACATACTCTGCCCCTAACTATAGACAGGGGTTAGTCTTATCGCAGCAAGCTTATAATGTGACCCGTTGTCGCGGTGCCCTGATGGAGTCGCTTTAGTTATCGTACAACATAATTACGAAAAGGGATAGAACTAAATACTTTTAGTAAAAAACATTTCTAACTCTTGCAGCAAGTAATGGACGTTGAACTTTTGATATCGAAGGACATCTCACCCTCTTAATCATTCTCCATCTCAATTACAATATTTTGCAATTTTCCTTATACATTTGGGGTATGCTACTTTATCGGGGTATTGTGCCGACGGGTCACATCAGTGTATTCTCCCATTCTAATCAAATTACTATCGATCGATCTCTTATTCCAATTGATTTATTTATTTTTTTTTTTTTAAATGATGGATGTTGCCTGTGTTGCGTGTACAATAATGAAGCAAAAAAAAAAAAATGATTTATGTAGTCAAAACACCAGTGATACTATCATAGTGTATTGAATTATTCAAATTCAGTTGTTGTTTTTTATAGTATGTGCGAAAAGGGGTAAAAACGCATGATACTAGATACATGCACCTTACTGTTTGCTTCATTGTTGTGCATGCGGCGTGGGCAGCATCCATCATTGAAGTTTTGTTGCACCCGATCGTGCAAGACGCACGATACATTTTAAATTTTCATGATCGATCAATCTACTTATAATCGATCAACTTATTGATCGATCTACTTATTCCACTTGATTTATGAAGTTAAAACACCAGTGATACTATCATAGTGTACTGAATTATTCAAATTCAGTTGTTGTTTTTCTTTTTGTCTGCGAAAAGGGGCAAAAACGCCATATCCGTAGCCTTTTGGTTTTTGTTCCAATTGATAATTTTATGTCTTTCTTCAAACGCATGATACTAGATACATGCACCTTACTGTTTGCTTCATTATTGTACATGCGACATAGGCAACATCCATCATTAAAGTTCTGTTGCACCCGATCGTGCAAGACGCACGATTCATTTTCAATTTTCATGATCGATCGATCTACTTATAATTGATCAATTTATCGATCTACTTATTCCACTTGATTTATGAAGTTAAAACACCAGTGATATTATCATAGTGTACTGAATTATTCAAATTCAGTTGTTGTTTTTCTTATTGTGTGCGAAAAGGGGCAAAAACGCCATATCCGTAGCCTTTTGGTTTTTGTTTCAATTGATAATTTTATGTCTTTTTTCAAACGCATGATACTAGATACATGCATTTTACTGTGTGCTTCATTATTATGCATGCAACATAGGCAACATCCATCATCAAAGTTTTGTTGCACTCGATCGTGCAAGACGCACGATTCATTTTCAATTTTCATGATCGATCGATCTACTTATAATCGATCAATTTATCGATCTACTTATTCCACCTGATTTATGTACATTATGTAGTTAAAACACCAGTGATACTATCATAGTGTACTGAATTATTCAAATTCAGTTGTTTTTTTGTGTTTTTTTTTTTATCGTGTGCGGTAAGGGGTAAAAACGGCATATCCGTAGCCTTTTTGGTTTTTGTTCCAATTGATAATTTTATGTCTTTGTTCAAACGCATGATACTAGATGCATGCACCTTACTGATTGCTTCTTATTATGCATGCAGCATAGGCAACATGCATCACTAAAATTTTGTTGCACCCGATCGTCCAAGATGCATGAGTCATTTTCAATTTTCAAGAGAAGCTTGATATTTTCAAATGTTTACGGTTCCAAGATGTTTATTTACATAATAACAAGTCACAAACCTGTTCCAACAACTATCTGTTGGGGTATCGGAAATTAAGAATTAGTGAGACTGTAAATGATAACTATATTTTTTCTGATATTTCTCGCATTCATACTATCGTGAATTTAGTTTTGAGAATCGCTACAGTATCTTATGCCAGATTTTGTTTCTCGCGAATTTTTGATGTATATATTTCTCGAACAATTACAGTCATATTCGACGACTTTTAGTATTCATTAATTCTGAACTATTTCTTCGTATTATTCCAATTTACAAATTTCTACAAACTTCTACTGAACAAAATAATAAGTTTTGTCCTAAATTATCATAGAAAGATATTTATCAGAGACTTGTAATATTTCCTGCACTTCACAAAGTTAGTCTGCTATAACTGTCCGAATCCAGTAAAGCTAAACATTTTGTATCCTTCCCTCTCGCACGCGAGATGCACACACACAATAGGCAACCTTCCACTCACTCACTTGCACTCACCCACAGTACGACGCGCGTCTGTGTTCAATGGCCTCCATTTCTTCCGTCGTGTTCTCCTTTGAATAATGAATAACGAACCTGCACACGAAGCTGAGGACCAATATTTAACAGATCATCATAGTGAATACTTCACAATTGACGAATTCAATTCCGAATTTTGCCCCCAAACTGGAAATGACAGTCGATCTGTTCACAGTTTTTCCATAGATAAATACTTCAGCCTCATTCATATCAATTCACGAAGCTTGAATAAGAACTTTGAATCAATCGAAACGCTCTTAAACTCTCTTCACCATTTTGCCTTTTCCGTAATAGGAATTTCTGAAACTTGGTTGCATTATGTCTCCCCAAATATGTTTAGTATTCAAAATTATGATATGATTCGTGCAGATAGAAGGACTGGAAGAGGAGGTGGAGTAGCCTTGTATATACATAATCAACTTCGTTACAAACTCCGACCTGACTTATCCATCAATGGTGTTGAAAGCTTATTCGTCGAAATTATAAATGATAAAACTAAAAATATTATTATAGGTATCATCTATAGACCACCAAATAACGAAATAGATTTATTTCTTGACAGCATTGAAATTCTTTCAAATACAATTATTCATGAAAATAAAAGTTTGTTCTTAATGGGGGATTACAATATTGATTTACTAAGTACGACAAACCATAATTCTTCTAGATTTCATAACACATTATCATTAAGTAGTCTTTATCCTCACATTAATAAGCCTACGAGAATCTGTAACACCACGTCAACTGAGACTTTAATCGACAACATCTTCTCTAACATTATTGATAAAAACTATACTAACGGCATACTTTATTCAGATATATCTGATCATCTTCCAATATTTACCATTCACGAGCAGATTGGAAACGTTCAACCAAAACAAAAATGCTATAGAACGCGAAGAAAAGAATCTCACGAAAATATTAATTCATTAATATCTGATTTATCACGCGAACAATGGCAAGATGTGACTTCGGTCAATGACGCGAATTTATCTTACGAAATGTTTTTGCATAAATTTCTTTATTATTATAATAATCGTATTCCCTTAGTTAATAAGAACAATCGCGCAAAAACAAAACAACCATGGATTACCAAAGGGCTAATGCGTTCTATACTCACCCGTAATCGCTTATATAAAATGTCCTTACGTAAACCAACACCACAGAACAAAGCAAAATACAGAACATATCGAAATACATTAACCACATTAATCCGGGCATCTCGAAAGCGATATTATTCAGACATACTAGAATCAAATAAGGACAGTAAAACCAAACTGTGGCGAACTATCAATGACCTTATTAAGAATAAAAAGAAAGAACTCCCGACCGTTATTTCCGAAAATGACCAAGATATTAACGACCCTGAAATCATTGCAAATTGTTTTAATAAGTTCTTTACCAACATAGGCCCCAATCTCGCCTCAACAATACTTCCAAACGCTGGAAATTTTACAGATTACCTTCCAGAAAGTAATAATAATTCTTTATTCTTTACTCCCACGAATGAAAATGAAATACTGAATATTGTTCGATCTTTTAAGTCGAGTAGATCTTGTGGCCACGATGGATTAAGTATGCATTTACTAAAACAAATAATACATTTTTTAGTAACCCCCATAGTACATATTTGTAACTTATCATTATCTACTGGGATCTTCCCAAATTCTTTAAAGATTGCGAAAGTAATCCCTATTCACAAAAAAGATGATGCGTCCCAAATAAAGAATTATCGTCCAATTTCATTATTGCCCGTCATTTCCAAAATCCTTGAAAAGATTGCACATGAACGTTTGTATAAGTTTCTGGTTGATAACCACATTTTAAATCCTAACCAATTTGGCTTTCGCAAAGGCTTTTCTACAGATTTTGCAATCATTCAAACTTATGACAAAATTATCGATTCTATTGCGAACAAACAGCACGTGATAGGAGTTTTTATGGACCTGAGCAAGGCCTTTGATACAATAGACCATGGAATTTTATTAAAAAAGCTACATAATTATGGCATAAGAGGAATAGTTCTTTCCTGGTTCCGAGATTATTTATCCCAACGTCAGCAATACGTAGCATTTAATTCTAGTACCTCGTTTAAGTCATATATTACTTGCGGTGTACCACAGGGATCCATTTTAGGACCTCTACTTTTTCTTATATATATCAACGATATCATAAATTCCTCAACCCTTCTCACCTATGTATTATTCGCGGACGATACCAGTGTCTTCTACTCTCACAACTGTTTAAACACACTAGTTGATATACTTAATTCTGAGCTTGCAAAAATTTCTACATGGTTCAAATGCAATAAATTATCACTAAATATAGATAAAACGTGTTTTATAAACTTCAATACTTCACATTTGCAACCGATAATGCCTAATAACATTATTATTGATGGTATGCCCATTATTGGAAAAAAATCAACCAAGTTCTTAGGGGTAACCCTTGACTCCAACTTAAATTGGAATAACCACATTGACAATATAACCACATTAATATCCAAAGCCATTGGAATACTTCGGAGATTAAAATATTTTGTAACGGAAAAAGTACTCATTATGTTATACAATGCATTAATCTTACCGTACATTAATTATTGTAATGTTGTCTGGGGAAACTGTAATAAAACCAAAGTAAATGTAATTTTTCTTTTACAGAAAAAGGCAATAAGAATATGTACCAACTCACATTATCTAGAACATACTGATCCATTATTCCTTAGACTAAAAGTTCTTAAAGTTGACGATATACACAAATTTCAAACAGCAATATTTATGTTCAAATACACGCAAAATCTACTCCCACTCTTCCACAACGCATTTTCCCTTAACAGGGATGTCCATGCTTACCCCACGCGCCATCGTAATGATTTCCATTTGAATAACCCTAAACTCCTATTAGCTCAAAAATCAATTCGGCATAACGGGCCTGATATTTGGAATTCACTCCCTCTCCACATAAAACAGTGCACATCTCTCTATTCCTTTAAGGCAAATACAAAGAAATATTTCTTGGCACAATATCATACGGTACAGTAATCATTAAACATGTACCTCTTATACTCAACAACAAGGCAATATTTGGTCCACCCCCTTTTCCTTCTCTTTTACTCTGCTGCTTGACCCTTCGCCCATATTATAACATATCCAATCATTTTCTTAGAAGTGCTGACCATCAACACTTTCGCGCTTCATCACCTGCACACGCACTCACAGGCACCACTCCTGTTTACTAAGTAATTGTATAAAACTGGATTTACACGCACTTTAACATGGCCCATCTGTATTAGTGTTCAAGTACTACAATAAAAAATGGTAATTTAACTCTGGCTGTCCGTCTGTTCAAGCACGGCTTATAACGGCGGCCCTCTGCATCATATGTATATATTATATATTGTACTGTGAATTAAGTCATTATTGGCCATATAAACATTTTGTATGTTATTTAACGTTTCATTTGTCTTTACATACAAAATATGACTTACTATGTAATATGTCAATAATTTTCAGAATTGTATTTGAGTAATTGAACCTGCCTTTGTTATTTTTGTTATTCTGAAAGAAAATATGAAATGCAGAAAATAAAATCTTTTCAATCAATTTAAGGAAACAGAGAGAAAACTTGGCAAATATTTCACAAAAAAAAACAAAAAAAACCCCAACAAAATATCACCCTATGCAGTGGCGGATCCAGAGGGGGGTGCACCGGGTGCGTGCCCCCTCTTTATTTGTTGTTAAAACAAAAGAAAGAAAAAGAAAACAAAATTAGATGAAACGCGGAAGAAGCACCAGAAATATTGTTTCCGCCCCCCCCCCCCCCCCTCCCCTTTACGGAATTCCTGAATCCGCCCCTGTTATGTTTATAATTGGTACGATTGTGGAGATATCTGCCTCTCATCTGGCATGATTGTGAATATGATGCCTCTAGCAAGTGTGTCTCTTTATTTTCTGCTTGACTTTTCACACATTATTGTGGGGGGGGGGGGGGCGGTAGTTATCCGGGTGCTTATCTGTGGGGTAGTCATCCAGGGGTAATTTCCCTGGGGTAATTATCCAGGTGGTAGTTATGTGGAGGGTGGTTTTCCTAGACCTGTATAATGTTTTGTGGAATCCTGTTTATCTACATTCAAAGTGATATGTATATTTTGTGAACCAGATGGCTGACATGCTGTGAAATCAACATGAAGATAAGTCAGCATGCCATGAATGCAAACATGTAAATTTCCCTGAGGAGCGTAAATGAGGTATTTGTATGTGATTAAGATTCCTCTTTTAGCCATCTCTCCACCATCTCAAAGTAAATTAACCCTTTCTATGCCTGGGACGTTGGACAGTGTGTACAATATTACAGAGTTATTTGTGCCCGTTGGGTTATAACACAACTGAATGGTACCCAGGTATGCCTTCACTTCATAATGCTACGCAGGTTTGCATGACTGGGACTGTAAGGTTGTGTTGAATGCCAGTCACTGAGTATGTGGATAGCCTTGTGCTGCAACAAAATTAATTTACAAAAGAACAACTCCACAGTCCTTACCGGGCCTTGCACATGGTGCAACGCAAACTTCTGACAATTATAGGCATCCCGCCATGGGAGAGCCAAGTATTAAAGAGTTGTTGTTCTTGTTCATGTTATTCCAGTCTGGCACGTGCACGCTTCGCGAGGCCGTGATTGTCGGAAGCATCCTTGCCAAGACAACCATACCTGTCCTACACTCGGCAGCAGCCATGCTAAAGGTTGCCGAGATGGACTACAGCGGAGTGAACAGCATCTTCCTCCGCATCCTCATCGACAAGAAGTACGCCCTTCCCTTCAGGGTCATCGATGCACTCGTGTATCACTTCCTCAGGTCAGTGCACAGGATTGTGGGAAGGTTGGGTTATTGAACCTCACTGCACTCTAGTTGGTACAGTTTCATTGCTACAAATCAAAAACTCAGGTCCCAAGATTATTATCTTTAAATTTATTCATTTATTGTATTTGTTCACTTAAAATAAGCTTTTGATACAATGAATGAAAACTTGGAGCTCCCGAGCTTTGTTATAAAAGGGGTCGCCTCTTTTACCCTCAACACATACAGCTTTCCATCAACTAAAATCAGAGTCCTGCCATAACGGATTTCAATGTGACATCATTTCATTAAAAAAATCTTCCTTTTTGATGAGATTTTCCTCACAAGCATGTGTGGAATGGGAACAGTTTTTTTTTTTGTATGTGTGTGTGTGTCAGTAATATTTTGTGCTTAGACGAGTAAGATGAGTTTTATGTGGGTTTGATTCAACGGAATCAAAGATATGGAATAGAATTACAGTACAATTGACGAGCAAGAAATCTGTGTGCTTTTGTTTTGGCACTAGTTTCATGTAATGCAAAAAACGCTTTCACGCAAAAGGTGCAAAAATTTCCACTATAAATATAAATATCCTACCCTGAGGATATAACAGGCACTCTCTGATATGCTTGCATTCATGAATCAGGTTTGTCCAGGACAAACGGAATCTTCCTGTCCTCTGGCACCAGGCTCTCCTGGCCTTTGCCCAACGATACAAGGACATCTCGTCCGAGCAGAAGGAGGCCCTCATGGAGCTGCTCAAGGCGCACGCCCACCCGACGATCACCCCGGAAGTGCGACGCGAGCTCATGAACTCGAAGTCGCGCGACTGCGAGGAACCGATGGGCACTGATTAGACGAAGTGAACTATCCAATCGATCTACTCGACTTTGGTGGCGTTGAATTCTCCTTAATGTCAGAGGAAATGTCAGCATCGCTTTTGAAGACATATCCAGATTTTTGTGCCTCATCACTTTGCTCTAAAGTGAAAGAGGGCAGCAGGATGTATGTGCTCATGCCAGAGGAGGCTTTTTCCTTCATTCAAAATCCGCAGGTCCACTTCCAATGTTCTCTTTGCAAGGTTCAACACCTTCAATCACCAGAGTGCTGCTAATGCTTGATGGTTTTTATGGACACCTCGTCTGCATCCCGGTATTGACCGAGGGAAACACATTTTCCTCAAGGTTGCAAGGAAATTTTACTGTATCTCATATTTTTCTTCAACCTAAACAGTTGTATGGTTTTTAGGTATCTTTTTCCAGAAATTGGAGTTAGCATCCACAGATATTTGTGATTTCCTCATTTTTTATACAAGTATTTATATTTTTGCCTCCAGAATATCTATTTTACCCCCTTTGCATTAATATGATTTTGGTCAGCAGAGGTTGACAGGCAGCCGTGCTACAGTGTATGCTTTCTTAATTTAGAGGGCTGTGTAGATCTGCGAAGTCTTCCGAATTTTGTAGAAAGTGTCATGAATAATTCAATATTTCTTCATTTCCTCACTAAAGAATGTAAAAGCCTCTCTTAAATGTGAAATATTATTTGCCTGTTGAGGTGCATGTAACACTCAAGAAATTCTCAGATAGCTCTTTGCTGTTTGCAGCACTTGATACGTCTGGAAATTGATATCTCAGTCTTAGTTAGTATCAGGAAATGATGCTCAGAGTGTCTTGATTACAGGCTACAAAATGTCAGGATATGAAAGAAGTGTTACCACACATGAATGGCTGTTATTGATGTGTGTGCCAGTGCAATGATAGTCTTTGTTCAAAGCTCACAGTTTTTTACCTGAAGGGCCATGGTTGTAGTGAGCGCCTAATTCAGTTGCAGACAATTTGTCCCCCACCTCAAATAAAAATGAATAAACCGCAAACCCATATATATATTTGATACTTACAAAATCTGTCCAGAGCAGGTAGCACAGTATTATCTGGGCATAAAAGCATGTCTTTTTTCAGCGAAACTAGCAAAATAGCTGGTGAGAAGTACTGACTCTGCGGAGACAGGAGATGTTGCTCATAAAGTGTGGGAATGGGGTCATTATATCTTTACAAGAAGGATACGTGACATATAGTGTATACGCCGTTCTTTTCGCGAGGGTTTAATTTTCGCGAATTTCGCGTATGGCAGTCGAATCGCGAATTTAACAACACACGAAATTGCCTCCATGCGCTTTGTTAATAGAGCATTAACGTAAGTGTCGGCGTCGATTCGCGAAAACAACATCTCGCGAAAATGTCTGTGACCTCGTCATTTGCGAAAATAACGGTGTATACAGTAGCAGAATGTCTTGAATCATGCTATCACCATTTGGATTCTTCTAAAAAAAACAAAAACAAAAATAGTTTGCCTCCAGGAATTCCTTACTTCAGAATTGGTAAAAGTATTGCCATGCATGTCATGTCATGATGTGTAACATGACAGTTATAGTGCTCATAATACAGTGTATTGTTACCTTCGTCATCATTGGCAAACATGTAAGTGGAATAGTGAAATATTAGTGCAACACAAAATTGATGGCTAAACGAGGACACTACTTGGATATTTTGTGAATAATGTATTTTGTCCACATATACTAGCCAAAGCAGTGTGTTTTACTTTCAAGTCAGAGAAATAAAGAACATGCAAAAATTTCCACAGTACAACCATATTTCTTTTCCTTCTTCTACATAATGTACTTTGATCCTTTTTTTTTTCTTTTTTTTTTAATGCCTCCACCACGAAGGGGTGCTGGAGGCATTATTTTCACTGATTGATCCGTTTAATATCACTCTTGACTTTGTATAAAGACAAATTATCATGGATTGTTTAATGGTACATGTATTTGTACACTGTAATATAGAACTTATACTTCAACAAACAAATATGTAGATCCTACTGTCGTCTTTGCAGATTATGTGCTCTGTCCAGCAGAACTGACATACATTGTATGTGTGCATGTTTGCTTGTTTGTTTGTTTGTGTTTGCTTGTTTTTATCTAGTATATGTGTAACTTAAAGGGATGGTATAGTATTGGTGGAGATGAGGATTGACCTTTCACATTTTTTGAGATATCAAGAAACCACTCATAGATAATACCATTCTTAGAGGAATTCTAAGTTGATTAGATACAAATCGGTTTTAGAATGGCTGAGACATCATAAAAACAAAACAAAGTAAAACAAAGCAATCCTAATAAAAGGTGGGCCCCACCTTTTTGTGAGGATTGCTCTGTTTTGGATATCTCAGCCATTTCAAAACCAATTTTTATCAAAGAAATGTTGAATCCCTCTTGGAATGACATGCCCTTTCATATTTCATATGACATTTCTCATTATCTCTCAAAAAAATGTCAGAAACCTGAAGTTAGGTTGCAACCGAAACTATACGATCGCTTTAAAGAGCAGTTGGGATGTGGGGCTTTCAAACAAAAATGATGAGTTTGCATGAATTCCCACCCTCTTTTTCTTCAGAGTATTATTTGCACATTCTTGTCTAATGTAAATTCATTATTGAAGTGCAATTTTGAGTCATTTTCTATAGTCACCTGACAGAAAAAAAAGTACACAAACAATGGATTGTTAAGTTTTTGAGTCGATTTGAAATACTAGTAAACTGAAGCTAGAGGAAATATTGTGCCAGTTATATACACATGTAGGTGAAAATGACCCATGAAAATAATAGCTTTTGTGATGTCATCACTTTACTAGTCTGCCATCGGCACACACACACACACACACAGTTTTTTTTTTCATTCTTTTTTTTTTTTACTATAAAATCAGAAGGAACAATTTATCATTAGCATCTAGTTGAAGGATTAATAACTTAGGTAGTGGTGACTTTAAAGGGAAAAGTGGTTTGTTGTTACATTGTGAACCACTACTGGATATGATTTTTTCCCCTTTTATGATGTCACAATGCACAAGACCCACCACTGAGAGATGTGTGAAGCTGTGGCATCATCACCGGATCTAAATTACTTAGCATCATTCGTATTTAAAGTGGTAGCTTTGAAAGAAAGTTCAGACTTATGTGTATCATTCTGTGATGTGAGTGCATTTGTTAACGACATTACATAAATTTCATGTAAATATTTTACTGACATAAAAAAAAAAATACAATTGGACTTTCCGCAATATGATAACTTTAAAAATACTGAATCAATCCAAATGCCGTTTCAAGGTATGAAACTATAACTTGCTACCTACATCGTGCAGAAAACCCCATCCGATTTGCTTCAGTGGTCAAAGAGAAAATGCGGATCTTTGTAGAGCACGTCAGGAATCCCTTCCCTTCAAGTTTTGTCCATTGTGTTCACAGTTCCAAGAGCATCCAATTGCTGAACTTGGAAGAAATAGACCCATGACATGCTTCACAATGGTCCACATCTCTGTGTCCACTTAACCAAATTTAATGGAGTTCTCTGCAAAATGTAGGTAAGAAGTTATATTTTCATTACCTGATACAGCATTCAGATTGTTTGATCATTGTGAAAGTTATCAATGCGGAATCGGATTGTATTTTTTTTTCGAGGGGGAGGGGAGAGGGCTAGGCATACTAAATATTTACTATCATATATATGTATATATATATATATATATATATATATATATATATATATATATATATAATAGAAATGTAACTGCATTGTATTGTCAAATTGAAGAGGAATTGCTTTGGGTCTTACAAAGTTACAAATATATAGTATAGTTGATCGGTTGACTATTTCTCTATAAGCCACAAACTATTCGCGCCAATGATGATTAAATTGCGTGACAGTAACAACTGCAGAGATAACGCATCAGAAGTGGTTTTCCACGATTCGGTGTTTCTCTTTTACTGTTATCTTTAATATCATTGCAATCATGACAGTGACTGCAATTCCTGTCCTGCAGCCACAGCATTATAATCATCTGGACAAATTATATTCCAAATCTGAAATAAAGACATAAACATATTCAAAGAGTACATCATATAAATCTGACTCTTGGCAGATTTTTTGGTATCACAATTTTCTTTCCATTTCATCAATTTTGCCTTCGTTTCATAGTTCCATTCAAAATTGTTTATATGATTCGTTCACCTCACCATATGCTACTGAGATATGACCTGGATAAATATAAGTATAAAAATATAAATGAATTGATTACATACAGAAACCCTTTTACTGTTCTCTCCAAATTTCCTTCTTGCTCGACTTGTCATTCTAATTTTGAAAAAAAAAAATCCAGTGGCAAATCACTTCAGAATAGATTTCTTATATGTTTATATTGCTCTAGATGATTGATTGGCAGCTACAGAGCAGAACGTTCATTCAGCATACTTCGTATTCTTGGGGTTCTCTCAAATTTAATTATTTTCAGCTTACTTCAGTCTGGGACTTTAGTGTACACTGTTCTACGGTATTCAACAGATCCCTTCTGTTAACTAAGATATTGATGCCTTGATACAATGGAACATCATTAAACCAACGACTTCAGACCCCTGAAATTTGCTTGTTATATCTAGGACAAAAATAAACGAATTATAAAAAGAATGGAACCTGTAGAATTACCTTGTTATAGTAATAACGAAATAACGAAACTCTCGTAACAGCAAATCAAAAAGCTAGGTCCCAAAATTAACATCTACATAAATATATTTATATACTTAACTGTTTGACTGTAACGAAATTTCTATGTAACGAATGAACATCACAGGTACCGAGGACTTTGTTGTAACGGGAGTGCACTACTGTATCAAATTTTCACCTTTTACCAATGAACAAAATTTGACAATATTGGATATTTATCGCATGAAAACAAGTCATACAGCTCATTGCCAACGGGACCTCGGTATTTAATGTAGGTCTACTGTGCTCTGTCTGTAGCATATCACACGAAGCGTTTCATGTTCATGACTTCTTAAATTTCCTTACAGACCCTATTGATTATTTTGATATCTTTTTAAATGACTATGATAAACCAGTTCGTAAATAGCTCAAGTGCACATTGGTCCAAATGATCTTTATATTACCTTGGTTGGTTAGGCACTTCACTCGATTTAAAGTGTCATAATGCATAGGCTTCCCCGATGTATTATTTATGGTATTCATGTTCAAACAAAGAATGAACTTGCGTAGACGAGGACCAGGGGACCAGAATGGTCCGTCAACTTAGGAAAGCATCAATTTCGTTGATTCGCATTGCATGCTTTAACAAAATGCTTCTGTTAATCTTGCCAAAATACCAGGCCTGCTGTTCACAAGCAGGTGGGTGTGTTGGCGAGCACCATTCGTAAGGATAACATGAATAATCATTGCATCACAGATGCTTATCTCAGTGAATCTAAAAACCGTCATGACTACTGGTACAAAATGACCTTCTTTTTCTGCTAATGCGCAAAGTGGAACTATGAACTTGCTTATCATGCTGACGTAAGAAAGAATGACGCCAGTTGTAGTCTCGGTCTTCTCCCAAGTTGCTGCTTGATTGGTGATTGGCAAAATGTCTGTCGCTCGCAACAGCATTGGTATTACTGAACATTCCTTGTACTCCCAAATGACAATTCGGACAATTCCCGGAACATTGCGAATTCATAGGAATAATATATATATATTTTTTTTTTAGTTCTTGCCTTCAATATTTTTTCCTCTTTACAGAGAAAGATATAGATACTGATAATTCTACTGATATTTGTACTAACTATACTTTTATTTATTTATTCTCCACTCATGGGACGGATAGCCCTGGTCAGCTAAGAGCTGTTTTTCACAGGGGTCCGACCATATACAGTATTACACACAAAAAAAACAACAACAAACAAACAAACAAACAAACATACAATTATTAAAATATACAAACATTGAAACACACGTAAAAGGAATAAGAAAGAGATAGAAAAAAAAATATTTGTACAATATATGCAATATGCTTAGAAATACACACAATACATTGCAATATAATATGCATTACATTATTTTAAAAAAAATATTCACACAGAAGAAAGGATGCCTCCATCGCTACACATTTTTCTGTTTTTATACAATTTGTATGTAATGAGTTCCATGACCTTTTACCCCATGACCCTTAATCCAGATCAGTTCAGAACCCCAAAACCCAAACCCAAACCCCCAAACCCCAAAATAATTTACTGCCACTTCAAAATGTATTGTTATTACATGTCAGGATGAATCGTTTGAAGGATAGGATAGAATTTGTATCCTGATAATTTAAATCATTCCATAGTTTAGCTCCTCTGTACCTTAGGGATCTTTTCCCATAGTTAGTTTTCGGTCGAAAAAGTTGTAGTTTCTTTTCACCTGACCTAGTACGATACACTAACTCACGATAACAAAATAACTCACATAGATATGGCGGATAAAAGTTAAACACAGCTCTGAACATAGTACATGCTAACTGTTTCCACCACCGTAAATCAAGACGGTCGAGTTTCAGTACAGTGTACAATGAATTTGAAGGATATCTATAATCAACATTCATAACAATTCGTAAAGATCGATTTTGAAGAACTTGCAATTTTCTCAAAAGCGATTTACTAGCGTTGCTCCATACAGAACTACAGTAATCAAAATGACATTGAATTAAAGATTTAAAGAATGTCAAAGCAACATCTTTATCAATATATGGACGCAGTCTTCGAAGCAGGTACATATTCTTCACAACCTTATTCATTACAAGATCAATATGTTTGTTCCATGTTAAATTCTGATCAATGACCACACCAAGATATTTACAAGATTTAACTTGCTTAATTTCATTACCATCAATATAAATATGACAGTTAGCCAGATCATTTTGAACATATTTCAAACGTTGTTGTGTTCCTATGAACATCAGTTCGCATTTCTTCACATTCACTAACAATTTATTTTGCTTTAACCACAGTGATAAACTGTTTAAATCGTGATCAAGTTTGGTAACAATTTCAGGTATGTTCTCTGAAGACGTAAACAGGCACGTATCATCTGCATATAGCGATACATTGCATCGCAGTCTATTCGGCATATCATTGACGAACAAGGAGAACAATAACGGTCCCAGCAAGGACCCTTGTGGTACACCGCATGTTACTCTATTACTATGGGATGCATAACCATTAATGGACGTGAACTGAGTTCTTCCATCAAAGTAGCTCTTAAACCAGTTCATAGTAGAATTATCAAACCCATACAGTTTTAGTTTCTTGAGCAATATACTATGATTAACCATATCAAAAGCTTTACGCAAATCAATCATTACCAGCCCAGTAAAATTGCCTTTGTCTGTCTCACAAAGCCATTTATCTGTCACATTTAATAAGGCAGTTTGTGTAGAATACTTAGGTCTGAAACCTGACTGACAGTCAGATAACACATCATACTTACTGAGATAACTGAACAGTTGATTATACACAACACTTTCCATAATTTTGGCCAAGATCGGGATCACAGAGATAGGTCTATAATTTTCCAATAATGATTTACTACCCCCTTTATGTACAGGTGTTACCCTAGCACATTATCATCATGTAAATCTTTACCAATAGATATGAAATAATCATTGAAAATATTAGACAATGCCTGGCCGTGTACAATATTACCGTTCACTTTAATAGAAGTTGCTTGCTTACCAGTTTTCTTTCCAGGGGTTAATGAGTGCAAGGCATTCCATACTTTTTTAGGATTTTCCACTGCAGACCCTATCTTCATAGAGATAAAATCACGTTTAGCTTGTCGAATAATTGCAGTTACATTATTACGTGCAATCTTATATTTTTCCCAATCATCATCATTCCTAGTTTTCTTGGCTTTAGCCTTAAGGCGATCTCTATCACGCATAAGGTGTAGAATAGTAGGAGTCATCCAAGGTGACTCTTTTTGTTTAATACGAGTTTTACGAAGTGGTGCATGTTTATTGATGACATCCATTAACATGGAGAGAAAAATTGAACAAGCAACTTCAGGATCATTTAACAAAAGTAATGGCCCAAAATTTAATTGATCCACATCTCTTTTGAAGGCATCTGCATCAAAATGCCTCATATTTCTTCCAGTTTTATACTTATGACCAGTAAAACTAGATTGTTGCCGACCAAGAATGCAGTATATCATGTAGTGGTCACTGATGGACAATTCAACAACACCACTTTTGATTATTTTATCTCTAGTACTACAAAATATAAGATCAACTGTTGTGGAAGTTACATTAGTTACTCGTGTTGGCTTGTCAATAATCTGCTGACAATTATATGACTTCATGATATCTAAGAGCTTATTTGTGTGCCATGCATTCATTGTGACATCACAATTCATGTCCCCTAAAATAAAATATGGTAAGCCCAAATCTTCAATCTTTTGCAAAACTTGATCAAAGTCATTAAAAGTTTGAACATTTGAATTCGGTGGTCTATACCACGTTATGACAATAAATGACTTTTGTTTTTCATTGTGAATTTCTGTGATTATCATCTCCAGTTTGTCATTTATACATAGGTCATCTCGTTGAACAAATCTAATGTTGTTATTCAAAAAGACTGCAACCCCACCACCGCTTCTGTTACGATCACGTCGTAGTAGGGTATATCCATCAATACATATTTCAGCATCACTGATACTTTCACACAGATGGGTCTCACTAAGAGTCATTATGTCAATTTTACACTGATATATTACTTCTCTTATTTCATCAATATTTTTTAACAGTGACAAACAATTCAAATGTGCAATTTTCATGCCTTTACATGATTCCATATTTTTAAATTGAATAGATGGTAATGCATTTGTAGGAATGCAGACATCAGCTGATATTAGCGACGTGGCAGTGACATTTTTCTCAATCATATCATCCTCATCGGCAAAAGGGAGCTCATGGAAAATACATTTCTGACAAATCCAATCATTGTCACTAGAAAACAGATCCATACATTCATTAGAACATTTTAAGTGGCACCATTTTTCACAAATGATACATAACATAGCATTTTGATTATTTTTAACACTTTTATTACAAACTATGCATGGATATCTTATCCTCATATTGTTAACAAGTCTTTATAATAATGAAAACAAACGATCATGACTTAAATTCGATCGAGATCAGCTGCTCTCGTCACTTTCACCTTTTTGTTGTCTTTTGTCAGGGCAAAGATTCTCCCATCATATGTCCACGTTCTCAGCACATTTTCGAGTTCTCGTGTTTTGTACAATAGATCACTTCGTTCACGGGTTAGATCTTCATGAATGTAAATGTTTGTACCTTTCAGTTTGGATCTTGCCGCGTATACATCACGTCGCTTGTTGTACCGGGTGAACTTCACTATGATTGGTTTCGCGGGGGGTCTGCGTTCTCCAGCTCGTTGGTGGACGCGAACCGGTATTCGATGCGATCTGTCCAGGTCGTCTGATTGAAGTTCGATGTCCACTTTTTCTTTCACCAGCTTGATGATGACCTGGTCAGTGTCTTCGTCCGCCGTTTCGTCGATACCATGGAAACGAAGACAGTTCCTCCGGCTATATTGTTCTTGCTCCTCTGCTATTCTCTGGAAAGTATGAACCTCTTTTTTCAAGGTCACGATCTCCTCCTCAAGCTTCAGAATTTGTGCAGTTTTCGCCTGGAGATCGAAGTCGATGGCCTTGTACACCTCCGCAGTGACATTTTCCAAGATGGCGTCGGCGACAGCCTTCACTATAGTAGCAATCACTGCTTCGGACATCAAGGCATTGTGAATTCGCGTTTGCAGCTCGTCACACAAAAGCGTTCCATTGTCTGCCCCCTCTGTGGTAATGGCTGACTGACCAGCAGAGTGGCCCAGGGGTGCAGACGGATGACTCATCGCCGAAACGTCGCCTGTAGAACACTCCGGGGATTCCGTTCTCTTGTTGTTGGCGCTGGAGTTCACATTTGAAGCACTTTTCTTCTCTGAATGTTTCGTCATTTCTCTGGTTTTCACCATAGTATCATTGTCACCAGCAAAGTTCAGGCATATAATTTGAAGTCTAATGTTGAAACATGTGACAGAAAACAGTAGTTTGTTAGATTTTTGACGGTAAAAACGATGACCAAAAACTGCAGCGTGTCAAGCGTGTCAATACTGATAATTATTATTTCCAAGGAAATATCGAACTTTAACGACAAAAATAATACTGCATCATAACGACAAACTGAAAATATAAGTGACTTTTTTTTTCTTTCATCCACTGCTCTAGCCTTAAAACTCGTGACTTTTGTGTGAGCTGCACTGTCAACTGTAAGGATCTTACACAAAGCGATGTAAACGGACAGTCTGGGACACAACAAGAGATAGAGAGAGAGAGAGAGAGAGAGAGAGAGAGAGAAAGAGAGAGGGAGAGAGAGAGAGAGGGGAGAGCGAGTTTCTGGGAAGCTACGATTGGGCTCAAATATATGGAGGTTTTTTGTAGCCATAAAAAGCTAAAATCTTTTGTTTGTTTGTTTGTTTTTGTTGTTGTTAATGCTCCATAACATGAACAAGTCTTTTCTAGGAAGTCTTCTTAAATAGGACTTGTGTGAGCTGCACTGTCAACTGTAATCAAGGATTATACACAGAGCCATGTTAACGGAAACTCTGGAAACAGTAAGAGATATAAGAGAGAGCGGGCTTCTAGGAAGCTACAATTCGGCTCAAATATATGGAGGTTTCTCGTAGCCAAAAAAGTAAAAATCTTTTTTATAAATGCTCCATAACTTGCGCAAGTCTTTTCTAGGGAGCCTTCTGAAATAGGACTCGTACACAGAGGAGCTATTGGTCGGTCTGCTTGTTTCAGACCCCGGGTAGCTCACTCGGCCCTCCACTCCCCATTTCCGGAACAGGTACTTCGATTCTGTGGACACGCGTTCGAGTTTGCCAATGAAGTCGTAGTCGACTTCGCAGGGAGATGCGATGCTCACCATTTCCCGCCAGTGATCGCTGAAGTATATACTTCTCCGCGCTTCGAAGGGGGCGCGCTTGACCGTGTGGGTCAAATATTTCACGAATTCCTCCCACGTGACGTTTTCGCCCGTTGTCCGCGCCTCGTTCGTCGCGCGCGGTCTCCATTCCTTGATGATTTCCCGCGCAAACGGGTGGAAGAACCGATTGCGGCGATAGTGTTCGAGGTCCTCGAACTTGTTCCTGAAGCAGGACACGAGGCGCTCAAACGGGTGGCGCACGAACACGAACTTTTGATAGGTACTCAGAATTCTCTCCTGCTCATCAGGAGGGTACGACGAGAGAAATTTAAAATGGGATTTGATATGGACTTCGTCTGGCCTCAGGTCATCGACTTCATCGACCTGTTCATCAAGAACCATCCATATTCTCTTCCAGTTGCTACAGCCGACTTTAGGAATGAAGCAATAGACCAATTTGTGCTTTTCGATGACGAACATGTGTTTGGCGGTGTACTCCGGAACCTCGGTCGGGTACCCGATGCGTCGGCATTCATTGTCCAAAGTGGCCTGGCGCTTGGACTGAGTATGCCTGATCTCGTCATCAGGGTCTGGAACTATGCGAGGGGCACGGATAGCCTGCTTGGCGGGGTTCAGGTACAAATTCCTAATCTCGCCTTTGTGATTATAAAAGAGAGAGAGAGAGAGAGAGAGAGAGAGAGGAAGAACAACAAAGAGAAGAAAAGAAAAGGCAATTAATATTTTCGTGGCAACTGTGCATACAACTTCAAGCATAACGGACATGTCACGTACATCTACAATGTAGCAATCAATGGAGCGCGATATACTAGTAATCCTTTAGATCTGAGATGAGTGACTGAAGGTAGGCCTACGTATAGTGGCATTGGAAACGATTCAGCCGTATAAGATCCCCTCATGCACTATCAACGCAGTAGTTAATAAGTCTCAGGATTTTCTTCCATCTTTTGTTCTTTTTTATTCATTTTCTTCTCCAAAAGTGTGTGTGTGTGTGTGTGGGGGGGGGGGGGTGGTTGCCCGACTCCGCGGCCCCTGAGTAGAAGTATAGTACACCTATACACTGTAGTAGTAGTAGTAGTACCCGGTACATGTAGTAGTATAGGAGAGTGAGGAGGAGGTTAAGGAACGGCAGTAGGCCCTATAGTAGTAGTAGTAGTAGTAGTAGTAGTAGTAGTAGTAGTAGTAGTAGTAGTGGTAGTAGTAGTAGTAGTAGTAGTAGTAGTAGTAGTAGTGTAGTAGTAGTGGTAGTAGTGTAGTAGTAGTAGTAGTTGTAGTAGTAGTAGTAGTAGTAGTAGTAGTAGTGGTAGTAGTAGTAGTAGTAGTAGTAGTAGTAGTAGTCGAATCAAGCATAATTGGGGGATCGGGCTTTATGGGCCCAAAACTATGGAATGGCCTATACCAAAATCTCTTAGAGAAGCATCTTCCATTGATGGTTTCAAAAAGAATCTCGAGACATATATTTTCAATTTAAATTGACAATATTGTATACCTGTTTGTATAGTATGTGTACGTATATATGCCTATTGTTTGTTGGTTTATTGTCTTATTATTTTCTGTGATACTGTTGTAAAATGACAATAATTATGTACTCTGTTCTATAGCGCCTTGAGTATCTTTTTTAGGTAGAAATGTGCGCTTTATAAGAGTCTCACTATTATTATTATTATTAGTAGTAGTAGTAAACATGGTGTACAGTCAGTATATAGCAAAAGAAGTAAAAATAACTGAAGAATACCTATTATTCATTATTGCGAAGGTGGTGGTAATATGGCAACACAGGTGGTGATTATGTTGATAATTGTGCTTGCCACAGTTCTTGTCGTCCTACCAAAGGCAAACTTTTTATTTTCAATTTACATTCCTTAAGAATTTGTTGACCATTTAATATTTTCTGAACCAGCACAAAATCAAAGATTATTACTATCACCATTTTTTCATGCTGAACTCGCATTATAGGGCTATTGGTAGACTGCCTTCACATTGATTTACCGTCAATTTGAGCAGTGTTGCATTGTTGGAATGAATGAGAAACGTAATAATTGTAATACAATTATACATATATTAATCTAAATAAATATTGTAGGTTGAAAAATGGAACAAAGCTTATACACTGTACATAATCTATACAGTAGGCCTAATTGTATACATGTGTGTTCAATTATGCAAACAGACACAGACACACATACATGTAGGGCCTACAAAATGTATACTATACATGAACAATGTATGTACATGTATATATTTCCTATACACATGCAGTATCAAATTATGAGATATTCACAATTTATTCATATTCATCCTAATTATAATTTACACAATATAGATTATAATGCTGTACATGGCACATGCTTTTCATCGCATTATACATTGCTAATATAAGGATAATGCAATATATGTATGTATATGCATGAATACTAGCAATATATGTGTACATTGTATATGCATGAATACTATCCGCATCTACAAACATTTACTGACGTAGGTGTAGATGTGTCTGAGTGTGTGTTTATGATGTATAATTCTTGACAGGTTATTGCAACACGATGATAATTTGATGCAAGGAATGCCATTGTTTCTTAATTTCATGTCAAGATGGAAAATTTACTTTAAAAAATGTGTGTATATATATGGATCACTAGGACAATTGTTTAGCTAAACACTGTTTAGTAAACAGTGGCAATCATCACTTCTTTTCAAAGAAGTTTGTCCCTTTTCATGAGAACATAATGAAACTTTAAATTTTACAACTTTTTGAACATCTCCGATTCACTCACTCTACCAATCCACATTGAGTGAGTTTACTCGATCCTTCTATAATATTATCGGGGCTAACTTTAGCATAGTGTGCATCAATACAGCTCAGAGTGGATCTAATACGAAGAACTCGAGGATGTAAAAATACATGTACGTTAAACTTGGAAATCGAGGTTAACTGACTTACGTGATTTGTGTTTTGCCGACATCACAAGAAAACTCACTTCACAAGCTACGATCAAGACAGCCGCCATAGCAGTTGTGACGGCTACTACACGGAGATAGTTTTCCGTGAATACCATCGTGGTCAATACCCCTTGGGGTCCGGCGCCGCTGGCGTGTGAGCACGGGTCAACGGCAAGTCAAAAGTCTTCTTTGCGAGCTGGATGAAGCAAGCTCATCGTCGTAAGATGACCACGTGTCGTGTCTATATGATGACTTTTTAATACTCAGCAATGTAGCTCTCCATTTAAGAGAAGTTGGAAAACATTTCCCACCTCCACAGTCAGAATACCCCATTCCTGGTACTACACATAGTACGTATGATTTTTATGTGTTCAGCTTTTCATGCATTAAATCAGCGGGCAAAGCTGAGCCGGTTCACCGTACGACGTAAAAGAAGCTTACTAGTGTGAGAGGAGAACACTCAGTTAGATATTTCATTTACGGCATTGTCCACTCTGGTGCTGTAGACTTCAACGGAATGAAAGGATGTGCACGTCAGTCATCAACTTGCTTGTCCGACAAAATCGTAACAATGTTTCATGTAAACGCGAACTTCCGTGAAGTCGGGACGAGTCATGTTGGAAAGTGACGCCACCGCCTTGGCACAAGAATCGACTGTAGCTACAGACACGATCGGAAGAGGGTGAATGGTTGGTGGTGGTGTTTATTGGCGCTTTTCAATCAGTTTGATTATCTGCGCCACGTCTTCTCCATGCTATAGTATATAGGAGTCCATGAAAGAGTCTATGAGCTCAGTTCGGTTGATCCACGTCACACTCACTCTGTTTTAGGTTTCGGCTCACCTGTCAAGTGGCAGTGTGTGAGATCAATTTCCCTCCACCGTTAAAGGGGAAGGCTAGTAACTGATCAGTGGGAATCAGTGGAAATGCTGGGAGATGATTGTTCCAATCCTTATGGGATTCATTCAAGAGTTCATTGTATATCTATTGTTGTGTGAAAATGATTTGCTTCAGAATGGTCTCATATTCAAGTAATGTGCAGTTTAATGCTTCCAGGTTAGCGTCCCTGGTCAGTGACGGGGCATTAATCTGCACATTACTTGAATATGAGACCGTTCTGAAGCAAATCATTTTCACACAACAATAGATATACAATGAACTCTTGAATGAATCCCATAAGGATTGGAACAATCACCTCCCAGCATTTCCACTGATTCCCACTGATCAGTTACTAGCCTTCCCCTTTAATAGTGCAGTTTGTGCAGTGCATCTATATACATATACATATAAATATACTCTTTGTTGTGTATATTTTTTAACAAAACATACGAGCACACAAGGTGTGCGTATTGCTAGTAAATACTAACAATATCAATAACAATAATCAATCTTTATAAACGCTTTGTATTATTTAAATACACACACAAAGCCCTAAAATTATCTTCTATACTAACCTTCATTATATTTCTAATATTCATTACATTTATTTTCAACATTTTTTGCATCAATTTTCTTTCATTTTTATATCGTTTACATTCCAATAAATAATGTTCTATTGTTTCTAATACTTGACATGAATCACATAATCCATTTTCGTGACAATTAATATCATAAAGATAATAATTCAACCTACATTTCCCCAGACGAATTTGATGTACTAACACTTCTTCCTTTCTACTCATTCCTTGTAACTGTATTCCCTTAGATATCTGTGACTGTATTCCGAAGAAATCTCTTCCTCTCTCTGATGAATGGTCCAAAGACAACGACGTGTCAAACATGTCCAGCAATGTCCAGGGCGAATACACAGAACTCTTACACAAGAGTGTGTAAGAGTTCTATGGGCGCATACCACTACCACGGGCTAGACGTGCTTATTGATGCTTGACCACTCATGAAACCGTGACACAATATACACTGGACAGCAAAAGAAAGTACCCACTCTCTATACATGCACTGCACAAAGACTTCCCACCTTGAAATGCAATAACAGTCTGCTCTCCATATAATCAACACCGTTTATGCTAACCATCTTCATCTCTACACAGACGGCTCTCACGACCCCGCCAGCAACAGGGTTGGCATCGGGATTTATATCCCCCGCCATGAAATAAAAATTCATGAAAGAACCTCCCGGATATCCATATGCCGTGCTGAACTCGCTGCAATTTTAGAAGCCCTTACCTGGCTCGAAACTTCTCCGCCGTTGGAAGCTGCAATATTTTCAGAGTCCCTCAGTGCTCTGTCTTTATTAGAAAATTACTCCTCCAATAAACATGATCTAACTTGCGAAATTTTATTGAACTGTTCACAATTATTAGCAAACCGTCTCTTTCCGTGGTCTGGATTCCCTCACATTGTGGCATTAAAGGTAACGACTGTGCAGACTCTCTCGCGAAGAAAAGCCTATAAAAAAAGATGAACCATCATGATCCCTCCTACTGTTTCTGAAATTAGACAATTAATCTCGACATAATTTCTGGACGCCTGGAACGAGACCTGGCGCACATCCACCCATGGTCGTCATTTATACTTTATCCATAATAATGTTAAACAGCCTTTCTTTTATTGCACCTGCCGACGAGACGAAATTATCATCCATCGACTCAGAATGGGTCGTGCTCGACTCCCCGCTTTCTTACATTTAATTCATAAACACCCCACTAGCCTCTGTCATATCTGCAACTCTCCAGATACTGTAGGACACTACTTGCTATACTGCACACGATTCCTGAAACAACGCACAACATTAGCCCAAAGGTTACATAAACCCATCTTGCAGTTGTCTGATCTCTTCTCGAATCAGCAATCTATGGACCACCGTGCTTCAGTATGTCAAAGACACAAACCAATATTTTAATCTTTGATTTTTTTTTCCTTCTTTCTCTATCCCACTACCTACATTATACATAGGTCTGATGTTTGTAGAGGCTTCTCACTCGATTGAATCCATTACCACGTTTAGGCTCTATTTTAACTTAGAAGTATACCCACACTCGTGAACCATCGACATACTCAACGCCGTCTCTGTTTTATATCGGTACCATGGCATTCTACTACTAGTACTCAACGCCGTGCTTTGTTTTTATACCGGTATTTTTCTCTCAGACCTGGATCATCGGGTGCTGTTCGTTATTCCGAAGGTTCGATATTCCGAAGGTTCGTTATTCCGAAGATGTGTTCATCCGAAAATGAAATTCGGAAAAACGAACCTTCGGAATAATGAATCTTCGGACTGAAGAGCCTTCGGAATAACGAACCTTCGGAATAACGAGCTGTAACCAGATCATCAATGGCTCGTGGCAATGCCTCTTATGTGTGACTCATTTCTCACATTCTTTTTTTTTTTTTTTTTGTAATTTTGGTAACGGGCTGACCCTACGTCAGAGAGAGGAGCTCAGCACCCTCCACCCCCTAGCTGTCTGTTTTCTCTGTTCTGTCCTCACCCTTTCCGCTATTCTTCTATCATTCCCCTCTTCCATGATGTCCCTGCCTATACGAGGCTAATAATAATATAACACCTAGGCCGATAAGTCACTAGAGGCGCCTGCCCCCGGGAAAGGCCGAGACTTCACCGGCGTCGGCCGGTGGGTCCTCTACCTATCTGGCCGACGGGAACGGCGTAACCATGCATTTCGGCACAGGAATAAGCAGGCGACATCTTTTCCTAAAACCTGTCCCCTTTTTTCTCGGTAAATATTCTCATTTGTAAATATCAAAATAAATATAATTAGATTTTGAAAATAATTAAAAGTAGTGCAGATTTTTATAAATGTATTCAGATAAATATTTGAATTCAATATATTTTTTGTTTTTTCATTCTGTTACATTTTGTGACTTTTGATTCAGTGACCAAGATGCTGTGCATGTCATTTTTTTTCCTTTGTAATAAAGATAATCACTTGCTATTGGGTATGTGATTACTAATAGATATTGCAGCATACCTGTGTACAAAAATTGTTTATTTGTAGGGGGTGATTTTTTTGTGTGTGTGCGGCCTTTGACTGAAGTGGGTACTTTCTTTTGCTGTCCAGTGTAGATGATGATTGGCGGGGGAGGGAATTCACATACCGAATGTTCCACCCGAAGGGTTTGAAATGATATTGAGGGAGGTTATATCCTCCCGAATAGCATTTCAAACTCTGAGGGTGGAACGTTTGGTACATGTTCCCGACAACAGAAGTCATCATCTGTTATATACGAGTTAGTCAGATACGTCAAATACGTCAACGTCACCCATTTAAGCCTCTTGTGTTGGACCATGGAGCTACCCATGGTTACTCCATCTCTTTTAGTAGCTCCATGGTATCAGTAAGTTCCGCTTGCTAGTTAGACAAGGATTAGGCCAGGAAATAACCTTACAGACATGGAGTGCACACAAGATAGGTAGAGGCAGTTTGGGGCGCCCATATTTAGTTGTGTAGTTTCATATAAGAGCTCTCTACAAACAGAATTGGCTTGTGTTGACGCAACGTTTTTGTCGGGTCGCACTCTTGCGATTGAAAGGGCGTTGAGTGTTAGCGTAAGAGATTGATTAAACAGATGGTGGCCCGAGGAGTCAATATATCGAGAATGTAATGTCGACCAATTAAAAATCACACACATACACACACACACACACACACACACACACATCATTTTGGAGCACTGTCTACGTAGGAAACGAGAACATCGGTTCATGAATTGAGTACTCTGAAGGCTTTAAGTTTGCGTTTTAGGGCCAATTAGACATTCTGCATAGATTAACGGTCATTTTGGCAAAAACCATCGTGCATAATTCAGTTTATGTAGTTTCGTTAAATAGTGTTGAAACGTTTAGTTCAAAGTTGTGCATCATACTGGACTGCACAAGAAGTTTTTAACATGCGGACACTGGTTCGAGGTTAAGTGGAATACGGAACATGACAACAACACTACCGCTTCGTAAAAGTTGTAACGTGTACACGGATGGAGTATACATGATGGTGATGATAATTAAGTTATGCTGAACTAAGGCATCTAAACCGGATCAACGCAGATATCACAGGATAGATCATGCAGTAAGTCTGACCGATTTCGATAAATTAAAACATATATGGACTTGAAAAAAGTAAATGACCTATTAATATGCAGTGTGTGTGTGTGTGTGTGTGAGGATGTTTGAGTGTGTGTGAGTACCGATTTTAAACTTGGACAGTCATGACAGTGACGGGAAGTGTTAGAAGTCATCTTTATGGCACCAATGTCGAAGTTTTGTATTTTGCCAAAATTAAGTTCGTATCATTTAATATCATTAAGTTGTGATTGCTCAGAAGGTCGTCTGTTATATTTTATTATCACCGTCATCATTAATCTCATTGAAATAATATACATGTACATTGCATCAGTATAGTATCCTAAACACTTCCAATAATACTACACGTAAACTGCTATATAGTGCAGTATCAATTATGGGAAAAAAGTCGATAATATCTTTTTATTTAGTATTGGATGCTATGGGCATATGCATAAAAATGAGAATATACATTAATGTAATAAGTGCTAAAAAAAAAATATATATATATATATAATTACATATATATATATATATACATACATACATATATATATATACATACATATTACATACATACATATATATATATATATATATATATATATATATATATATGTGTGTGTGTGTGTGTGTTTGTGCGTTCGTGTGTGTTTACTCTATACATGCTCTTCCACCAAAACCTTGTTCCAGAATTGAATGGAGTTATAATTATATTTGGTGTTCAACGAGTAATTGGAAATAGATGCAGTTACGCTTTCAACAGAGTCTCTGAGATATGGCAGACCTGAAAACTGGACATAAAATGAAAGAAAGAAAGAAAGAAAGACAAGAAAGAAAGAAAGAAAGAAAGAAAGAAAGAAAGACAACCTGAAACAAAGGCAAGCATTTGTAGAAAGCGTTGTAGAAAAACGGGTTATCTCTCACAACATTGAATTATATAATGTTTTCCACTATAGGCAGGCAAGGCATCCAAGTGAACCCTCCAAACTGGTCCTTCTAGGGAAGGGACTCCAGCGATGGTGCGTACTCTGTGTGATAGCCGTCGTCATGATCGTAGCCTGGGAGGTGGGCTTCCTCTTCGCATCTATGACGCGGGTCCGAGGTGAGTCTCCCTTTCAGACTCTTCAGGTTTTTTTTTTCTTTCAGGTTCAATGACATTTATTTCTAACAAAAACAGTGGCGGATCCAGGCGGGGCGCAACTGCGCGCCCCTTTATTTATTTTTTTTTTGTTAAAACAAAAGAAATAAAACAAGAAAATGGGGAGGGGCGCGGACACCCCCTTAATTTCCTGGATCCGCCCCTGCAATAAGTACAAGTAGCATGCAGTCAATTTAGAAAAAAGATAGGGGTACATCTCTAGAAGTAGATAACCTTCTGGTAAATGTGCCTTTAACATAAATTAGTATTAATACATTCCATAATATGCAGTATCATAGTAAATAGAAATACAAACCGAGGTAAACTTGTGATGAAAACTTGTTCAGCTTTGTTTTTGGATATCTTAGCCATTTTAAAATCAATTTTCATCAAATAAACTTTGGACTCCTACTGGAATTGTATGCTGTGTAATATTTCATAATGGTTTCTATCCATCACAAAAAGTTGAAGGCTGAATCCCCATCTCAACCCAAACTATATTATCCCTTCAAAGGAAACCAAAACACAAATATAAATGGGGATTGAGTGGAAGCAGCAATATTAGTAGAACAGATCTGTGAGCGTTTGAAAATCGATTCAAATGTTATATCGCTGGATAAGATGACTATGTTATACTAAAGTTGATGACGTCATGCATGGAAGACAATGTAAAGAAAATATTAAGAAATTTCTAACATATTTTCATTTTTCTAGCATAATGAAACAGCAATTCACTCATCTCTTTCAAGAAGCAGGAGAATAATATGTCGGTTAAAAGTCAATATAATGTGCACTTTACATAAAAAAAAAGAAATTCTGTTAGAAATTACAATTAAACACAATAACATTTTGGTTTGGGACTAAGGTAGGAATTCTCGACATTAACCAGAGAGTAATTGGAGTACAGTGACCCTATGTTGGACATCTATATTTTACGTTATATTCCCACTATATTTCACAACCAAGCCGGGGTGATGATTTGGATGTGTGAGAGCTATTATATTTTTCTTCCTCAGACACGGTCAGCCATCATCCACGTGAATTCTTCAAGTTTGGCGTCGAAGAACTAGATGTTTTGAAGGAAGACAAGAGACCCGCGGGTCTAGCGCTCACCTGAGTATCGCAAGTTCACCTTTCACGCAGTTACTAATCTAAATTATTCACAACTCTACTAAAATTTGACCAGGCATTCTCAAGTAGAAGATGAAAATGTACAATAAGGGCCCACATTTTTTAAGATTCCTTAATTTGGGGGGACTGAGGGCCCCCTGGGGCCCTCTGGGTGGGGCATGGTGCCCATTTTGATAAATTGAGATCCTGACCTCCTAGGGATGCTACCTGCCAAGTTTGACGAAAATCCATCATGAGGTTTTCAGGAAGAAGATGAAAATGTACAATTCAGGCCCCCATTTGGACCTTCCCACCCCCCCCCCCTGCCCCCAAGAGGGGCACCCCTGGATTTGCTATGAACAAACTTGAAACTACAGTCATTAATGTACTCACTCATAGTATTATCTTAGCTCTATAACTTCTGATTCTAGATAAGATTTTTAAAGATTCCTTCATTTTGGGGGGTTTGGCCCCCCTGGGGCCCCTGGGTGGGGCATGGTGCCCATTTTAACAAATTGAGATCCTAACCCCCTAGGGATGCTACCTGCCAACTTTGGTGAAAATTGGTCATGGGGTTCTCAAGAAGAAGATGAAAATATATAATTTAGGCCCCATTAGGACCCCTCCCCACCCCCCCCCCCCTCCCCTGGGTCCCAAGGGGGGCACCCCTGATTCTGCCATGAACAAACTTGAAACTACAGTCATCAATGTACTAACTCATAGTATTAACTTAGCTCTATCACTTCTGGTTCTAGAGAAGAAGATTTTTACAGATTCCTTAATTGGGGGGGGTTTGCCCCCCCCCCCCCCCCCTGGGGGCCCCCTGGGTGGGGCATGGTGCCCATTTTAACAAACTGAGTTCCTAACCCCCTAGGGATGCTACCTGCCAAGTTTGATGAAAATCGGTCTTGGGGTTTTCAAGAAGAAGATGAAAATGTAAAAAGTTTACGCACGACGGACGACGGACGACGGACGACGGACGCCGGGCGAAGGGCGATCGCAATAGCTCACTTGAGCCTTTGGCTCAGGTGAGCTAAAAATGTTGTAAATATCGGCAACTCTGGACACGTGGTTCATGACGCAAAGGCGGGAAGTTCCAAGGCTGTAACACAGGGCAAGGATCGCTTGGCTGAAACTGAGCGCCAACAATCGGTGCGGCAGCGACTTCTCGAGAGCGAGTGCCGCAGACTGCAGCTAAAATCTAACGTGTCAAACTTTTCGGTTCCATCCGACACGTCCTCGTCAATGAGAAATACCGTTTGGCCTACTGCTTCGTTCCCAAAGTGGGCTGCAGCAACTGGAAGAGAATCCTCATGGTGCTCGACGGTCAGCGAGATTCCATCGAAGGTCTGACGTCACACGAGGTCCACATCAACGGGGACTTTAGGTTCCTGTCATCGTATCCGCCTCGAGATCGCGAACAGATTCTTCTCGATTACTTCCAAGTTCGTCTTCGTGAGGCACCCATTCGAGAGGCTGGTCTCCGTCTTCAAGAACAAGCTGGCCGACGTAACGAGCTACCGCCGAAAGACCGCCTTCCATCGCTTCGGCAGGGAGATGATCAAAAGCTGGCGACCAGACCCCAGCGACGCCTGTTAAGGTCTTAAAGTGTAACCCGGTCTTAAAGTGTAACTCGGTGCCTAGGCTTCTGAAAATGTGTCTCGCATATAGAGCGCCACCTGTGGTTTTGGATAAGTTTATAGGCCAGTTCTTTCTGTCGTCTGCTCATCACACACTGTCCGTTGTTTTGAGTACGTTATCAGCCAGTTCTTTCCGTCTTCCGCTCGCTTGCTATAAGAATTGCACTTTGAAAGTTTCGAAAATGAATTGCAGAGTATTGTTATTGTGGTGTTTGTTCCTGTTTACATCGCTATTTGAGTGTCAGTGTCAACCACGTTCAGGCAGAAAATCAGATGATGATGCCTATGGCGAAGAAAGGCTCGGCGAATGGCAAGGAGATGGACAGTCATTTGCGTGTTGAGGCAGTGGTGATGCTGGCATTCCAGCTGCAGTATTTCAAATCCAACCTACTCGGCGTTAGCATTCCAGACTCATTTTTTGAACTTGTTGTAGTAGTGTGCGATGATATAAAAAGCAATGGATTGTACATAGGACTATAATCATATCGATGATTGTTCAACTTGAGTTGTTTTCAGTTGCCAAATAACCTCTGTGACTTGGAAGTCATTCTGACTGGGACTGTAACAAGTCTCCCAATGTTGCCATTTCTAATGTATACATGCATGTATAATAATGTTAATTACATTCCAGCTATTCCACTGCCAGTTGACCTATTCAGCATTCTGGTATTCCAAGCTGTAGTATTGTATTTGTTGTAGTAGTGTGTGACGGTATCTAAATAAACTAATAATTATGTACATAATTATTCTACGATCGTCAAAATTTACAATGTAAGTTGCATTCAGTTGCCAAAGTATCCTCTTTATATGAAAAGTTTTCTATTTAAACATTTGTTAAATATCTACTTTGGAGAGTCATTGTACCTGGGAGTGTAACAAGGTTTCAATCTTGCCATTTCTATAGTCATTTATTTTACGATTTCACGGGTATTTCAGCTTTTTATCAGCAAGTATCTGTTTATCCATATCATTCCTTTTTTTTTTTTATTTGATGCATTAGTGTGCGAAAATATTGTATGTAAATGTTCACTGTTACCATTAGACACAAGCAAATTCGGAATTTTTTGCTCTTTTTGTTCTCAGTGTCTTAATGAATATTCGCTAAAGATATTTTCTCAGCTTTTGAGTAATCATAATGGAATCTTACACATTAGAGCCTTTGAGGGCAGATTTAGAAACATATAATTGCATTGCATTGTCGAAAAGGGCATTATCAGTGATGGCATATGACGCTATACTGTCGATGTGTAATTCAAAAGAATAGTGTGGCAATCCTCCCCTCCCAAACAATGCTCAGGAGGGGACTGTGAAATGGGCTCCATAACATACGTGTGTGCAATGTTTCCCTTGAACTATCAAAGTAGAGTATTGCACACTGTAAAACGTACATATTGTCACTCTGAGGTGACCAACCTTATTTATGTAAGATGCACGTCATGTCAACATACATTTTAATATTGTATTGCTCGGAAAGGATTTGGTATACTGTGCAGTGTGTAAAAGCGACTGTCAGCAGAATCACGTTATATTTTCATAGCTTACCAATTCATTTATATCAGAACTTTTATATTTGCTATGGTTTTAGAATAGAAACGGTACATTTACTTTGCATGCCTATATTTCAACGTGTCATAAATAAAGATATATTATAATTTTCTTCCCTACTTACAAGATTCCATCATTACGATGAAGTGCGCTTATTTCTTAACAGGCGTTATAGATGAAGAGGTGGATGACAGATGAGGAGATGACGGATTAAATAGCACTGAAAGGGGGGCGGGGCGTGGAATGACAGGTATGTGTGCAAGCCATCATAATGGCAACCTAAATTTAAGAAGTGAAAATTGCCATCTTTTCAAAATTTGGTTTGGGAGCTAATCTATGTATAACTTGATATTGAGTGTCTCGTGTCAGTGTGTTGTTAACGCGTGATGTGCGAGTGTCTTGTATGACTTTAAGCAGCAATATGATACTTGTAGATGTTAAAACCTCTACAATAGTATTTGATATACCAAGCAGCTTTCCTTATCACTGTGACTTGTAAAATGTTTGTTCACTTAATAATCACAATAGGGATGATCATTTCTGTATGCAGGATATTTTGTGGGGTGTTTTCGAGAACAATCATGTGCAATAAACCGCACATTACGTGGAGCAGATACCAATATGTAGACCTACACGTCAGGTCCTATATTATGTGAGCAGTTCTTTTCATATCATTTATTGTTGTTTCTGTTTGGTATAATGTATCAACAAACACCTTCGAAAACATACTTATTTGTTCACCATTAATCATGGCTAACTTTGCAAATGAGAAATAAGGAAATCATCAAGAAAGAAAGCAGAGATAAAATAAAAAGAAAAGTGAAAGCATGGGGAATGAAGTTTGCATTTCCAGATAAAATTGTGGATTTTACCATACAAGCAGTAGATACCTCACCGATCAGATAAAAAAAGAAAGACAGTAAAAATGATGAAATCACTTTCCTTCGCTGCATCAGTGGCCACCATCTGGGATTTCAAAGTGAAAAACCACAGAGGACCTTCCTCATCTTGGGATGTAAAACAGTCAGGAATGTGCTATGGGCAAAAATTGAGCAAATAAAAGTCCACAAAAAAAGAGTTACAAGCCAGCAAAACCGTTACATTGTTTATGTAACAATACATTGTTAGGTGTTGAATTACTCTGGGGATGTTACCTGCCATGTAAAGTAGAAATCTTTTCAAGAAGATGTAAAAAATATGAACATTACGCCGCCCCCCCCCCCCCCCATCCGACATAGCAAATAAAAGGAAATCATTCATACATTCACCTTCTAATATAGCATTGCATCAGCTCTGTTACTTCTGGTTCTGGAGAAGATTTGGGTGTACAATGTATTTTGTTCAAACAGTCCCGTATGTTGAGGTCTTTGGATTTGGTGCCCCTTCAAACAAAGTGGGATTCCTTTACCCAGGGATGCTATCTCCCAAATTTATTAGTTGAGATGTAAATGTCATATAATCATATTTTTCAAGAAGATGCTGGAAATGTGAAAATTCCACCTTCCCCTACCATGGACACGCCTGGATACCGCCATAATCTAACATGAAGCTTCTAACTTAACTATACTATTTGCCTAGGTCTATCATTTGGTTCTTATTATTGAAGAAGGTATAAAAAAAATCCATAATTTCTTATGTAATTATTTGCACATTAATTTTGGTAATGCAATATATTTTGATAATAGAATTATTGTGCACATTCATTCTTTCTTTCCTTTAAATCATGTACATAGTAAACTGATATTTCTTGAGATTTCGCTGAACGCTGAAAATGATTTTGATTCATAATAGCAAAATATGTTGAAGAAAAATTAATAAATCTTACAAACAAAATAAGAAATACATTATGAAAAAAAAATCGTAATTGTTCTATTTATCGTTAATTTTGCTCTTTTTTCTTCATTTTGTTATTTTTCTTTTAATGTATCAAACCTATAGCTCATGTCTGTATCCCCCTTCCTGTTATATTCTGAAGTACAGGCATCTTGTCCTAATTGTCCGTGCTCGTATGTCTCGAGATGTGGTGTGCTGCGTTGTATAGTAACTATTTTCATTCCTTAGTTATTTGTGCAAAAAAAAAAGAAGAAGTTTGTTCCTTTCTTTTCCTCTCTCCAGTTGCCCTCTAATCTATTTCTTTAGAAAGGTTATACTCTGAGGAGTACATGTCAAGCTATTGCTTTCTAGTGAACCCCTACGTTCTTCAGTACGTGTTATTAATCTGTAATACTGTAGTTTGACATGAATTTTGTTATTTCGTTGGTAACAATTAAGGTAAGGTCCTTTGCCTTTAAGTAGTTTGTATTCTTTAAAGATTTCATTTATATCATGTTGAAGAACAAGTGAATTCAATTGAATTGAATTGAAATGAACGTGCTTGATGATGACAAATGTATTATTTATCATGATATACCGCTAGTTTGCAGGCACACACCCTTGTTGGTCGTAAATGAGTCTGCACCACAGGACCAATGGCATTGAGCCGAGCTCTCCCATGGGAGATTGGCACAACGAAAATAATGTGTGCTCGACCGCTGCATACGCATTGCTCTGACACATTTTCAGAAGCCTAGGCATCGAGTTACACTTTAACCCTATAAAGCCCAAGCTATTTTGACCCCTTCCAGGCCCAAGGGGGGGGGGGGGGGGCACATTGTGCCCCCCTATATAACTTCTTTATTATATGATGTATGACCGTCATATTTGGCACATGGGTAGAGCAACTCATACTCTACCAGACCCAACATTTGAAATTTCCCAAGGTCATCCACTGAGGGCGCTATTAACCAAAATACAAAGAAATACATAGGAAATACGCTAAAATCGTGTTTTTTCTTTTTATTTCTTTATCCCAAGTATATATGTTTTTATTTCATATCAATCATTTTCATATTTACCACAAAGGAAAAGCAAGTCAACCTTCACTATTTGTTACAGTTGAAATTTCTCAAGGTCAACATGTGGGGGCGCTATTCAATACAATATAAAGAAATATATGAAACCTATGATGTATTGCTTGGAATGGGTACATATATTGGTATCATATTCCATATTTCCAAAATATTGAAATTTTGAGTTTGCAGATTGATAATATGATGAAGAAATGATATTACAGGCAAAGCTTGTGTGAAGATAACACAAAATAAAAGGGTAGTCGTTGGAAAATGCTGTATTTTCGATTATTTCTATTATGTCTATTGTTTGATGCCTATGTCATATAAAAAATAAAGGAAATAATAAGAACACCATTTCAGGGTAATTCACAACCATAATGACTTCACATTTTGGTCCTTCAGCAAATAATAGCCAAGAAAACCCCCATTTTATCCATTATTATATTGTTAACTGAAATTTGAACAGAAAATCATGCAAAATCTGACGAACATGGTTGTCAGTTTACGGTTGCCATGGCAACCAGCAATATCGGACATAGCTAAATTATATATCAAAATGTTCGCAATAAGATTTTAGGAAAAGTCACCAAATTTGGTTGAAATCGAGTAAAAGGTGTAGGAGTGGCAAACGAAAATATGGTAGGGGGCACAATGTGCCCCCCCCCCCCCCCCTTGGGCTTTATAGGGTTAAGACCGGGTTACACTTTAAGACCGTAACAGACGTACTTCTTCACCTCTCCGCCTCTAGCTCCCTCCGCCTCTCTTGCGTGGACCTCTCTCGCGAGCGATACGGGTGAAGGCTGAGCCGGGTTTTGATGAGTACCACATTAGATAATTAGTAGATAATGTTAGTTTAATAAATACTAAGATAATTTATAAATAAATTAAATTTGTATGATTTACAGTAGCTCCTCTCTGAATACCGTATATACCTTTGTCCGTGTATCTATGCTGTTTTCTTTTTTCTCTCCCCCTCTCCCTACTCTTCACTTGTGCTTTCCGTGATACTCACGGTTCTACTTTATTTACTCATCGGTTTCAGAGTGATACATCTCGTCAATTTGCTTCTGCTGTATACTGTATATACTCTGCAAACACTCTGCCTGTATATGATTTCTTCCTCATATCTTCAGTTTGTATTGATTACCTGTATACTAATACACGATTTATTCCTCATACACGATTTGTTCCTCATATCCTGTATACGATTTGTTCCTCATATCTTCAGTCTGTATTGATTACATGTATACTTATACACGATTTATTCCTCATACCTTTATTTGTATCGATTATCTATATACAAACCCATACACGATCTTTTCCTCATTTTTATCTTTGTTTGTATCGATTATCTGCATACACATCACGGTGCTTATTACACCAATCTTGGTTTCGCAGACTAAGGTGGGGAAGTTTCCATCACATCCCGCATTGCTTTTCTTTTTTCTTTTTCTTTTTTGTATTATCAACTATTTCTAGTTTCAACTCTTCAACCTATTATCAACTTTTTAGTTTCCATTTGAGAGCGGTATAACTACAACGCTTCTTATCCTTTCCCACATAGTTGTCATTACATACCCATAGGTCACTGTTAAAGGGAAGACAAACCCAAAGAGCAATGTGGATTGAGTAAAAGCAGTAACATGAGTAGAACACATCAGTGAAAATTTGAGGAAAATCGGACAATCGATGCAAAAGTTATGAATTTTTATAGTTTTGGTGTTGGAACCGCTGGATGAGGAGACTACTAGAGGTTATGACGTATGAGAGGACCACAATATAAAGGAAATATAAAAGGAATTCCACAAAAATTTACTTTTCTAGCAAAATGAAAGAGTTCTTGACTAACCGCTTTCAGAAAGCAGGGGAAATAAGTGCTACCCCTAACATATGTCAGTATCAAGTTGATGGAATATGTAATTTTCATGAAAAATTAATTTTCATTGAATTCCCTTTTTATTTTCTTTATATTGTAGTCCTCTCATACGTCATAACCTCTAGTAGTCTCCTTACCCAGCAGTTGCAACACCAAAACTTTAAAAATTCGTAACTTTTGCATCGATTGCCCGATTTTCCTCAAATTTTCACTGATGTGCTCTTTTAATATTACTGCTTTCACTCAATCCACATTGCTCTTTGGGTTTAACTTTCCCTTTAAGCGCACTAAGATCTGTACAGTTTCGCTTCACTCCATAGCTTTATACTCTGTCTTTCATTCACCGAACAGTGGACTTTCCTAAGCACGGAGATTAGCCCAGATACTCACTGCAAGCTCCTCTGAAACTCTCCGGGAATTTCTTTTCTTTCCTTAGCAATAACAATCCGTTTTTCAGCACACTCTCTTCCTCGCATTCCCCTAATCCCTTCATCCGTGAATTATAGGTCCAATCAGTGGTAGCAGTATATAGGTCGTCTCCTGTGCACCTGTCACAGTCCCCTTTCTCTCATTTTCTTTGTGTTTTTCAGCACTCCCATACAATCACTACAAAACATAGGCTCAGCTCAATCAAATCCATCAAATATGGAGGACACTGAAACGGAACCTGACCCTGACCCCAATGACACTATGTTCACTCCTGTCAAAAGAAAAAAACGATCCCGAAAAGACACCATATTACTCGAAGACAACGAAGATGAATTCCACACCCCCTCACGACCGTCAATCTCACTTTTTGTTACAATAACCGGAGTTGATAAAATCATAACTCAATCCAACCCTATCCAAGTAGCAAGGGAAATCAACCGCATAGCAGGACACATCCTACAAGTACAACGCCACCCCAAATCGTTCGTGATTAAATGCGCCAATTCAAAACAAGTACATTCTTTCTTAGCGACAACCAACTTCTGCAACACTTCAGTCTCCGTGACCAACACTGATACCCCCCTTACCTTAACAAAGGGAGTAATAAAGCGCGTTCCAGTTGATTTATCAGACGACTCAATTCATCAAGAATTACGGGATCAGGGAGTCACCGATGTACGCCGTATTTACAAAAAGATCAATAATACTCGCTCTGCCACATCTGCTGCATTGTCACTTTCAATCTCAAATCTCTTCCTTCAGCTGTATCATTAGGGTACGAACGTTTCGAAGTATCGACGTACATTCCCCCTATCACGCGATGCTTCAGATGCCAACGATTTGGGCATGGCATCGACACCTGCCGGTTCAAGCTGCGATGTGTCAGGTGTGGTGAGCCCCACCAACTTGACCAGTGTCCCATCAAAGGTACCCCTCGATGCTTGAGATGTGGAGGGCCCCACAGTGCCGCTTATGCCGGTTGCCCTGAGTACAAACAGGCAAGGAAAATACAGTCAGTTAAAGTACTAAACAAGTTATCTTATGCAGATGCGGTCCAGCATGTACGGAACTCAACACAACCTGCCCATAACTCTCCGCCCGAAAACCCAACAGCTTCTCAAGTCATCTCAGACCCCGTCACTCTCCCCACGCCGATTAACCAACCATCTTCTTCCCATACGAACCCATCCCTTACTGTTACATCGTCTGCCACCCCTCATCCTCAACATCCTCCCGCTACAACCGAACACTCATCTCAAGTCCTCCCAACCCCAACTCTCCCCCCCCCCCCCCCACAAGACCCTCGACTTCAGACGCTTCTACACAGATGGTCAACCAGTCTTCGCAATGCTCTCCTGGTTCTCCACTTACAGTCGAAAACCTGGTCACCTTCCTTGTTTTTGTTATCAATAACCTAGAGACTGCCAACTCGAAGAGCAACAGAATAAAGCTAACAGTACAGGCCGCCAACACCTGCTTCGGCACTATAATACCTCCTGAAAAAATCCATGAGCTGTTAACATCCATTTCTCAATAATGGATATACAGCTGCTCTGTTTCATACTGTTTTCCCTTCCCCTGTTCACTATGCAGTTCACCCTCTGGCAGTGGAACGCCCGTGGAATATCGTCCAACGGACACGAATTAGTTTACCACATTAACACCTCAACCGATCCCCCACACATCATTTTGATTCAAGAGACTTGGGGTCATATACACACTGATTTTTCTATTCCTCGTTATGTATCCATCTGGCGTCACCGTCCCAACTCCCGTAGAGGAGGATGCGCCATTTTCTTACGCTCCGGTATCGCACACGACATCATTAACTGCGCCCTCTCGCTCGAGGCGCAACAAGTTAATGTTTTGTTAGGCACCGCTAAATTGTCTGTTGTTAATTTTTACAATCCATTAAAAAAACTTACATCAGATAACCTCAAAGCATTAACCTCCAATTGCCTCCCAAATTTTATATTAGCAGGTGATTTTAACGCTCACCATCCTATGTGGGGCGGAACCACGGAAGATCATAACGGGAGACTGATAGCTGATTTTATATTATCCAACAACATATCTATATTGAATGATTCCTCCCCTACACGAATCGATATTTCACGCGGGACATCGTCTCCGATAGATTTAACTCTCTCAAGTCCCTCTCTAGCCGCACGATGCAACTGGTCTGTCTCTACTACCACTATGGGAAGTGATCACTTCCTGATCAAATGTGATATAGCACTTAATGCACCTGTACCCAACATCACCCCCACTGATTTCAGATTACCTAAACCATCCCTATCCTTCCACAGGGCCAACTGGGAGCTGTTTGAAAAGGAATTACACAATACTTACAATATCAAAAATGTTGACATTGAAAAAATTTATGATTTCTACAACTTTTTTATTCTGTGCATCCAGAAAGCAGCGGAAACCGCCATTCCAACTAATAAAATAAAAAAAAACTTTCTCCTAATCCGTGGTGGAATTCAACATGCACCCAGGTTATCAAGGCTAAACACAGAGCTAAAAGAAGATTGGAAAGCTCATATTTATATTCTGATCTCTGTGATTATCTCAAGGCCTCCGCTCTGGCGAGGAAAACGATTAAATCTGCCAAACGTGCTCATTTTGAACAGTTCTGTAATACATTAAACCGTTTTACTCCTCTCTCTACAATATGGCGTAAGATTAAAATACTTTCTAATAACCGCCAGCATGGCACGACTTTCCCTCCTCTCCATGTCAATGGTTCTCTTTCTTCTGACCCTCTAACTATAGCCAACGCTTTAGCAGCCTCATTCTGTGAGAAGTCCGCCTCTTCACATTTCTCAACACGTGAACTACCCACTACGGCTACACCGAATATCATTCATGATAACAACACCCCATTAAATTCCCCCTTTACACTCAGGGAACTAAAAAGAGCCATCCGCATAGCCAAAAATTCCTCACCTGGAGCTGACGGGATCAACAAAGCTCTCATATCCCACCTGACTGATAGCATGATTCATTCGCTGTTACGAATAATAAATCACATATGGGACACTTCCACCCTACCACCCCAATGGAAACACTCTATCGTTATACCCATTCTGAAACCCGGCAAGGATAAGCAAGACATACGTTCCTATCGTCCCATCTCTCTGACTCCATTCCTGTGCAAGATCATGGAACGAATGATATCCAGCAGGTTAACCTATGTCATAAACAAACACCATCTGGTATCTCACACTCAATCCGCTTTCTTACCTCATCGCAGAATAACCAACAACCTTCTTCTTCTTGAATCAGATGTCCGTAAATCCTTTAAACATTACACCGCAGCTATTTTTCTAGATCTCAGCCAAGCATTCGACACCGTCGACCACAACGCTCTCATTGCCAAACTCCAATCCATCGGACTACAAGGTAGATTTCTTGAGTGGATTCGCAACTTTTTAGACTCGCGGACTATACAAGTACGCATTGATTCTTCTCTGTCCGACACTTATCACCAAAATATCGGTCTTCCTCAAGGAAGCGTTATTAGTCCAATTCTCTTTACTCTTTTCATCAATGACATCTCTTACTGCAGCAGATCCAATATATCTCTTTACGCAGATGATATAGCGATTTGGCGCACTTCCACCAACCTACGATACATCAATTTCAAATTACAGGTGGACATCGACAACATCGCCTCTTGGCTGAAACAAAGGGGCCTCTCTTTATCAAGCAATAAATCCAAAGTAATGATTTTTTATCCACGATCAGTTGCCGCCAGTAATTTCACTATACATGTATCTGATACTCCTTTAGAAATTGTGCAAAATTACAAATACCTCGGCGTCATTTTTGACCTCTCGTTATCGTGGTCATCTCATGTAAATTATATACTGAATAAATGTAATAGACGCCTTAACCTTATTCGGTCTGTATCCGGCACGTCCTGGGGCGCTGATACTAAAACCTTGTTATTATTATATCGTTCATTAGTTCGCCCCCACCTTGATTATTCATGTGAAATCTACAATTCCATTTCCCCAACACTCGCTAAGAAGCTGGACTCAGTTCAAGGCCACGCCCTACGTATAGCCACTGGTGCTCTCCCCTCCACCCCACTACACTCTCTCCAAGTGGAATGCCATGAAGCTCCCTTAGATCAGGGAGGTTTGTCTCACCTCCCTGCTTAGATATACGCCGTGAGAGGGCCGCTTTCAACTACTATGCTTATCTGTTTTCTCTCTCCACCACTCATCAAGCTCGGGCCGCCATCTCGGACTGCTGGCAGTTTGCCACTGTCAAATGGCCTGAACACAAAAAACCGTTTGCCCTCCGCACTTCATATTTATTTCCCACTTTCAGCAAACTCATCCCGCTATCTGACTGCCCGTGTCCGCCATGGTCAATATTATATCCAACAATCGACCTCTCCATTCATGACCACTGCACAAAGACGTCCCACCCTGAAATGCAAAGACAAACTGCTCTCCAGATAATCAACACTACCTATGTTAAACACCTTCATCTCTACACAGACGGCTCTCACGACCCCACCAGCAACAGGGTTGGTATTGGGATTTATATCCCCCGCCATGAAATAAAAATCCACGAAAGAATCTCCCGCATTTCCATATGCCGTGCTGAACTCACTGCAATTTTAGAAGCTCTAACTTGGCTAGAAACTTCTTCTCCACAGAAAGCTGCAATATTTTCAGACTCCCTCAGCGCTCTGTCTTTGTTAGAAATTTATTCCTCAAATAAACACGACCTAACTTGCGATATTTTATTGAAATGTTCAAACTTATTATCTAATGGATTTTCCTTTTCCCTAGTCTGGATCCCCTCACATTGTGGTCTAAAAGGTAATGATTGTGCAGACTCTCTCGCGAAGAAAAGTCTAAAAAAAGATTACATAACCATCATGATCATTCCTACCGTTTCTCAGATTAGACATTTAATCTCGACAAAATGTCTGGACGCCTGGAACGAGACCTGGCGCACATCCACCCATGGTCGTCATCTATACTTCATTCATAGTAATGTCAAACAGCTTTTCTCCATCGATTGTACTTGCCGCCGAGACGAAATTATCATTCACAGACTCAGAATGGGTCGTGCTCGACTCCCTGCTTTCTTACACTTAATTCACAAACACCCTAATGGCCTTTGTCACACCTGCAACGCCCCGGAAACTGTAGGGCACTACCTGCTATACTGCTCACGTTTCCTAAAACAACGTACAGCATTAGCTCAAAGATTACATAAATCTACCCTGCAACTGTCTGATCTTTTCTCCAACCAGCAGTCCATGGACCACCTGCTTCAATATGTAAAAGACACAAACCGGTATTTCACAATTTGATATCTCTTCCCTTTTATCTCTATGCCACTACCTACATTAATTATACCTTATAGGTATGATGTTTGCAGAGGTCTCAAACGTCTCAGTGCAAGGGAGAACTCCATACGCATACAAACTTGTACCATCGATATACTCAATACGCCTTTGTTCTATTCCGATACCACCGTCATATTCAACGCCATCCTTAGTTCTATATCTCTATTCTTTCTCTTCTTCTACACTTATCTGCATTTTTCTCTCAGGTTAGCATTATCAATGGCACGTGACCGACGGTAACGCTTCCTTTAATTGTGATCCATTTTTACATCCCATGCATGTAACCTTGGTAACGGGCTGACCCTATGTCAGAGAGAGGAGCTCAGCACCCTCCACCCCCCTAGCTGTCTGTCTTCTCGTTCTGTCTTCACCCTTTCCGCTATTCTTCTATCAACACTTCTCTTCCACGATGTCTCTGCCTACTAGGCTAAGAATAATTAACACCTAGGCCGATAAGACAACTAGAGGCGCCTGACCCCGGGAAAGGCCAAGACATCACCGGCGTCGGCGGGCGGGTCCTATACCTGCTTTGCCGACCGGAACGGGGTAACCCTGCATTTCTCTCGATGCAGGAGTAGGCAGATGACATCATTTCCGGAACCCTGTCCCCTTTCCTTCCGATGTATATATATCATTGTAAATATAAAAATAAATGTAATTAGGGGTTTTTTTTTTTTGTAAATAATCTAAAGTATTCTAGGTTTTTATAATTAATTTAAGGCATATCTGAATAATTATATTTTTTGGAGCAAATTGCCCACCCGGCAGAGAGCTCCACAATCCAAAAGAACAACAACAACCTGGACATTGCTGGACATGTTTGACACGTCGTTATCTTTGGACCATTCATCCATTCACCCTCTTCCGATCGTGTCTGTAGCTACAGTTCGATTCTTGTGCCAAGGCGGCGGCGTCACTTTCCAACATGACTCGTCCCGACTTCACGGAAGTTCGCGTGCGTTACATGAAACATTGTTACGGTTTTGTCAGACAAGCAAGTTGATGACTGACGTGCACATCCTTTCATTCCGTTGAAGTCTACATCACCAGAGTGGACAATGCCGTAAATGAAATATCTTAAGTGTTCTCATCTCACACTAGTATAAGCTTCTTTTACGTCGTACGGTGAACTGGCTCAGCTTTGCCCGCTGATTTAATGCATGAAAAGCTGAACACATAAAAATCCTACGTACTATGTGTATACACATAGTACGTAGGATTTTTATGTGTTCAGCTTTTCATGCATTAAATCAGCGGGCAAAGCTGAGCCGGTTCACCGTACGACGTAAAAGAGCTACATTGCCGAGTATTAAAAAGTCATCATATAGACACGACACGTGGTCATCTTACGACGATGAGCTTGCTTCATCCAGCTCGCAAAGTAGACTTTTGACTTGCTGTTGACCCGTGCTCACACGCCAGCGGCGCCGGACCCCAAGGGGGTATTGACCACGATGGTATTCACGCAAAACTATCTCCGTGTAGTAGCCGTCACAACTGCTATGGCGGCTGTCTTGATCGTAGCTTGTGAAGTGAGTTTTCTCGTGATGTCGGCAAAACACAAATCACGTAAGTCAGTTAACCTCGATTTCCAAGTTTAACGTACATGTATTTTTACATCCTCGAGTTCTTCGTATTAGATCCACTCTGAGCCGTATTGATGCACACTATGCTAAAGTTAGCCCCGATAATATTAGAAGGATCGAGTAAACTCACTCAATGTGGACTGGTAGAGTGAGTGAATCGGAGATGTTCAAAAAGTTGTAAAATTTAAAGTTTCATTATGTTCTCATGAAAAGGGACAAACTTTTTTGAAAAGAAGTGATGATTGCCACTGTTTATTAAACAGTGTTTAGCTAAACAATTGTCCTAGTGATCCATATATATACACACATTTTTTAAAGTAAATTTTCATTGACATGAAATTAATAAGAAACAGTGGCATTCCTTGCATCAAATTATCATCGTGTTGCAATAACCTGTCAATAATCATACACCATAAACACACACTCAGACACATCTACACCTACGTCAGTAAATGTTTGTAGATGCGGATAGTATTCATGCATATACATACATATATTGCATTATCCTTTAGCAATGTATATAATGCGATGAAGAGCATGTGCCATGTACAGCATTATAATCTATATTGTGTAAATTATAATTAGGATGAATATGAATAAATTGTGAATATCTCATAATTTGATATTGCATGTGTATAGGAAATATATACATGTACATACATTGTTCATGTATAATATACATTTTGTAGGCTCTACATGTATGTGTGTCTGTGTCTGTTTGCATAATTGAACACACATGTATACAATTAGGCCTACTGTATAGATTATGTACAGTGTATAAGCTTTGCTCCATTTTTCAACCTACAATATTTATTTAGATGAATATATGTATAATTGTATCAATTATTACGTTTCTCATTTATTCCAACAATGCAACACTGCTCAAATTGACGGTAAATCAATGTGAAGGCAGTCTACCAATAGCCCTATAATGCGAGTTCAGCATGAAAATATGGTGATAGTAATAATCTTTGATTATATTTATGCTGGTTCAGAAAATATTAAATGGTCAACAAATTCTTAAGGAATGTAAATTGAAAATAAAAAGTTTGCCTTTGGTAGGACGACAAGAACTGTGGCAAGCACAATTATCAACACAATCACCATCTGTGTTGCCATATTACCACCACCTTCGCAATAATGAATAATAGGTATTCTTCAGTTATTTTTACTTCTTTTGCTATATACTGACTGTACACCATGTTTACTACTACTAATAATAATAATAATAATAGTGAGACTCTTATAAAGCGCACATTTCTACCTAAAAAAGATACTCAAGGCGCTATAGAACAGAGTACATATTGTGTCATTTTACAACAGTATCACAGAAAATAATAAGACAATAAACCAACAAACAATAGGCGTATATACGTACACATACTATACAAACAGGTATATAATATTGTTACTTTAAATTGAAAATATAATGTCTTGAGATTCTTTTTGAAACCATCAATGGAAGATGCTTCTCTAAGAGATTTTGGTATGGGCCATTCCATAGTTTTGGGCCCATAAAGCCCGATCCCCCAATTATGCTTGATTCCACTACTACTACTACTACTACTACTACTACTACTACTACTACTACTACTACTAAATCTACACTACTATCACTATACTACACTACTACTACTACTACTACTACTACTACTAAATCTACACTACTACCACTAAACTACACTACTACTACTACTACTACTACTACCACTACTACTACTACTTGTACTACTACTACTACTACACTACTACCACTATACTACTACACTACTACTACCACTACTACTACTACTACTACTACTACTACTACTACTACTACTACTACTACTACTACTACTATGAGGCCTACTGCCGTTCCTTAACCTCCTCCTCCCTCTCCTATACTACTACATGTACCGGGTACTACTACTACTACTACTACTACTACTACTACAGTGTATAGGTGTACTATACTTCTACTCAGGGGCCGCGGAGTCGGGCAACCACCCCCCCCCCCCCCCACACACACACACACACACACTTTTGGAGAAGAAAATGAATAAAAAAGAACAAAAGATGGAAGAAAATCCTAAGACTTATCAACTACTGCGTTGATTGTATAGTGCATGAGGGGATCTTATACGGCCTGAATCGTTTCCACTGCCACTATACGTAGGCCTACCTTCAGTCACTCATCTCAGATCTTAAGGATTACTAGTATATCGCGCTCCATTGATTGCTACATTGTAGATGTACGTGACATGTCCGTTATGCTTGAAGTTGTATGCACCTTGTGCACAGTTGCCACGAAAATATTAATTGTCTTTTCTCTTCTTCTCTTTGTTGTTCTTCCTCTCTCTCTCTCTCTCTCTCTCTCTCTCTTATAATCACAAAGGCGAGATTAGGAATTTGTACCTGAACCCCGCCAAGCAGGCTATCCGTGCCCCTCGCATAGTTCCAGACCCCGATGACGAGATCAGGCATACTCAGTCCAAGCGCCAGGCCATTTTGGACAAGGAATGCCGACGCATCGGGTACCCGACCGAGGTTCCGGAGTACACCGCCAAACACATATTCGTCATCGAAAAGTACAAATTTGTCTATTGCTTCATTCCTAAAGTCGGCTGTAGCAACTGGAAGAGAATATTGATGGTTCTTGATGAACAGGTCGATGAAGTCGATGGCCTGACGTCAGACGAAGTCCATATCAAATCCCATTTTAAATTTCTCTCGTCGTACCCTCCTGATGAGCAGGAGAGAATTCTGAGTACCTATCAAAAGTTCGTATTCGTGCGCCACCCGTTTGAGCGCCTCGTGTCCGGCTTCAGGAACAAGTTCGAGGACCTCGAACACTATCGCCACAATCGGTTCTTCCACCCGTTTGCGCGGGAAATCATCAAGGAATGGAGACCGCGCGCGACCAACGAGGCGCGGACAACGGGCGAAAACGTCACGTGGGAGGAATTCGTGAAATATTTGATCCACACGGTCAAGCGCGCCCCCTTCGAAGCGCGGAGAAGTATACACTTCAGCGATCACTGGCGGGAAATGGTGAGCATCGCATCTCCCTGCGAAGTCGACTACGACTTCATTGGCAAACTCGAACGCGTGTCCACAGAATCGAAGTACCTGTTCCGGAAATGGGGAGTGGAGGACCGAGTGAGCTACCCGGGGTCTGAAACGAGCAGACCGACCAATAGCTCCTCTATGTACGAGTCCTATTTCAGAAGGCTCCCTAGAAAAGACTTGCGCAAGTTATGGAGCATTTATAGAAAAGATTTTTACTTTTTTGGCTACAAGAAACCTCCATATATTTGAGCCGAATTGTAGCTTCCTAGAAGCCCGCTCTCTCTTATATCTCTTACTGTTTCCAGAGTTTCCGTTATCATGGCTCTGTGTATGATCCTTGGTTACAGTTGACAGTGCAGCTCACACAAGTCCTATTTAAGAAGACTTCCTAGAAAAGACTTGTTCATGTTATGGACCATTAACAAAAACAAACAAACAAAAGATTTTAGCTTTTTATGGCTACAAAAAACCTCCATATATTTGAGCCCAATCGTAACTTCCCAGATGCCCGCTCTCCCCTCTCTCTCTCTCTATCTCTTGTTGTGTCCCAGACTGTCCGTTTACATCGCTTTGTGTAAGATCCTTACAGTTGACAGTGCAGCTCACACAAAAGTCACGAGTTTTAAGGCTAGAGCAGTGGATGAAAGAAAAAAAAAGTCACTTATATTTTCAGTTTGTCGTTATGATGCAGTGTTATTTTTGTCGTTGACAGTTCGATATTTCCTTGGAAATAGTAATTATCAGTATAGTTAGTACAAATATCAGTAGAATTATCAGTATCTATATGAAGAGTTTGTTTGCAAAAACCGATAAGTCCATATTTGCCAAATGGAGATATTTGCGATTAAAGGTCAAGAAAAATAAAGAGAATAATAAGAAAATTTGTGCTTCTTTTGACCATAACTTCAAAAATGTACCTTTTTATGTAGTAACCAATATATCATTTAAAAGGTATTATTTTGTACTTTATGACAGAGACCGTACTTCAAAATCTTCAAAATGGACTTATCGGTTTTTGCAAACAAACTCTTCATATCTTTCTCTGTAAAGAGGAAAAAATATTGAAGGCAAGAACTAAAAAAAAAAAAAAGAAAAAAAAAAAAAAAAATATTATTCCTATGAATTCGCAATGTTCCGGGAATTGTCCGAATTGTCATTTGGGAGTACAAGGAATGTTCAGTAATACCAATGCTGTTGCGAGCGACAGACATTTTGCCAATCACCAATCAAGCAGCAACTTGGGAGAAGACCGAAACTACAACTGGCGTCATTCTTTCTTACGTCAGCATGATAAGCAAGTTCATAGTTCCACTTTGCGCATTAGCAGAAAAAGAAGGTCATTTTGTACCAGTAGTCATGACGGTTTTTAGATTCACTGAGATAAGCATCTGTGATGCAATGATTATTCATGTTATCCTCACGAATGATGCTCGCCAGCACACCCACCTGCTTGTGAACAGCAGGCCTGGTATTTTGGCAAGATTAACAGAAGCATTTTGTTAAAGCATGCAATGCGAATCAACGAAATTGATGCTTTCCTAAGTTGACGGACCATTCTGGTCCCCTGGTCCTCGTCTACGCAAGTTCATTCTTTGTTTGAACATGAATACCATAAATAATACATCGGGCAAGCCTATGCATTATGACACTTTAAATCGAGTGAAGTGCCTAACCAACCAAGGTAATATAAAGATCATTTGGACCAATGTGCACTTGAGCTATTTACGAACTGGTTTATCATAGTCATTTAAAAAGATATCAAAATAATCAATAGGGTCTGTAAGGAAATTTAAGAAGTCATGACCATGAAACGCTTCGTGTGATATGCTACAGACAGAGCACAGTAGACCTACATTAAATACCGAGGTCCCGTTGGCAATGAGCTGTATGACTTGTTTTCATGCGATAAATATCCAATATCGTCAAATTTTGTTCATTGGTAAAAGGTGAAAATTTGATACAGTAGTGCACTCCCGTTACAACAAAGTCCTCGGTACCTGTGATGTTCATTCGTTACATAGAAATTTCGTTACAGTCAAACAGTTAAGTATATAAAGATATTTATGTAGATGTTAATTTTGTGACCTAGCTTTTTAATTTGCTGTTACGAGAGTTTCGTTATTTCGTTATTACTATAACAAGGTAATTCTACAGGTTCCATTCTTTTTATAATTCGTTTATTTTTGTCCTAGATATAACAAGCAAATTTCAGGGGTCTGAAGTCGTTGGTTTAATGATGTTCCGTTGTATCAAGGCATCAATATCTTAGTTAACAGAAGGGATCTGTTGAATACCGTATAACAGTGTACACTAAAGTCCGAGACTGAAGTAAGCTGAAAATAATTAAATTTGAGAGAACCCCAAGAATACGAAGTATGCTGAATGAACGTTCTGCTCTGTAGCTGCCAATCAATCATCTAGAGCAATATAAACATATAAGAAATCTATTCTGAAGTGATTTGCCACTGGATTTTTTTTTTTTCAAAATTAGAATGACAAGCCGAGCAAGAAGGAAATTTGGAGAGAACAGTAAAAGGGTTTCTGTATGTAATCAATTCTATACTTATATTCATATTTATCCAAGTCATATCTCAGTAGCATATGGTGAGATGAACGAATCATAGAAACAATTTTGAATGGAACTATGAAACGAAGGCAAAACTGATGAAATGGAAAGAAAATTGTGATACCAAAAAATCTGCCAAGAGTCAGATTTATATGATGTACTCTTTAAATATGTTTATGTCTTTATTTCAGATTTGGAATATAATTTGTCCAGATGATTATAATGCTGTGGCTGCAGCACAGGAATTGCAGTCACTGTCATGATTGCAATGATATTAAAGATAACAGTAAAAGAGAAACACCGAATCGTGGAAAACCACTTCTGATGCGTCATCTCTGCAGTTGTTACTGTCATGCAATTTAATCATCATTGGCGCGAATAGTTTGTGGCTTATAGAGAAATAGTCAACCGATCAACTATACTATATGTAACTTTGTAAGACCCAAAGCAATTCCTCTTCAATTTGACTAGACAATGTACTTTATATTATATATGTATGTATATATATATATATATATATATATATATATATATATATTTATTTATTTGTATCATATGTGTATATATATATATATATATATATATATATATATATATATATATATACACGTGTATATGATAGTAATAATTTAGTATGCCTACCCCTCCCCCCCCCCCCCCCTCAAAAAAAAAAAAAACAATCCAATTCCGCATTGATAACTTTCACAATGATCACACAATCTGAATGCTGTATCAGGTAATGAAAATATAACTTCTTACCTACATTTTGCAGAAAACCCCATTCAATTTGGTTAAGTGGACACAGAGATGTGGACCATTGTGAAGCATGTCATGGGTCTATTTCTTCCAAGTTCAGCAATTGGATGCTCTTGGAACTGTGAACACAGTGGACAAAACTTGAAGGGAAGGGATTCCTGACGTGCTCTACAAAGATCCTCATTTCTCTTTGACCACTGAAGCAAATCGGATGGGGTTTTCTGTAAGATGTAGGTAACAACTTATAGTTTCATACCTTGAAACTGCATTTGGATTGATTCACTATTTTTAAAGTTATCATATTGCGGAAAGTCCAATTGTAATTTTTTTTATGTCAATAAAATATTTACATGAAAGGTATGTAATGTCGTTAAACATATGCACTCACATCATAGAATGATACACATAAGTCTGAACTTTCTTTCAAAGCTACCACTTTAAATACGAATGATACTAAGTAATTTAGATCCGGCGATGATGCCATAGCTTCACACATCTCTCATTGGTGGGTCTCGTGCATTGTGACATCATAAAAGGGGAAAAAATCATATCCAGTAGTGGTTCACAATGTAACAACAAACCACTTTTCCCTTTAATGTCACCACTACCTAAGTTATTAATCCTACAACTAGATGCTAATGATAAATTGTTCCTTCTGATTTTATAGTAAAAAAAAAAAAAAAAAAAAAAAAATGAAAAAAAAACTGTGTGTGTGTGTGTGTGTGCCGATGGCAGACTAGTAAAGTGATGACATCACAAAAGCTATTATTTGCATGGGTCATTTTCACCTACATGACATGTGTATATAACTGGCACAATATTTCCTCTTGCTTCAGTTTACTAGTTTTTCAAATCGACTCAAAAACTCACCAATCCATTGTTTGTGTACTTTTTTTTTTTTTTTTTTTTTTTTTTTGCTGTCAGGTGACTAGAAAATGACTCAAAATTGCACTTCAATAATGAATTTACATTAGACAAGAATGTGCAAATAATACTCTGAAGAAAAAGAGGGTGGGAATTCATGCAAAGTCATCATTTTTGTTTGAAAGCCCCACATCCCAACTGCTCTTTAAAGCGATCGTATAGTTTCGGTTGCAAACTAACTTCAGGTTTCTGACATTTTTTGAGAGATAATGAGAAATGTCATATGAAATATGAAAGGGCATGTCATTCCAAGAGGGATTCAACATTTCTTTGATAAAAATTGGTTTTGAAATGGCTGAGATATCCAAAACAGAGCAATCCTCACAAAAAGGTGGGGCCCACCTTTTATTAGGATTGCTTTGTTTTACTTTGTTTTGTTTTTTTTTTTGATGTCTCAGCCATTCTAAAACCGATTTGTATCTAATCAACTTAGAATTCCTCTAAGAATGGTATTATCTATGAGTGGTTTCTTGATATCTCAAAAAATGTGAAAGGTCAATCCTCATCTCCACCAATACTATACCATCCCTTTAAGTTACACATATGAAGAGTTTGTTCGCAAAAACCGATAAGTCCATATTTGCCAAATGGAGATATTTGCGATTAAAGGTCAAGAAAAATAAAGAGAATAATAAGAAAATGTTTGCTTCTTTTGACCATAACTTCAAAAATATACCTTTATATGTAGTGACCAATATATCATTTAAAAGGTACTATTTTGTACCGTCTCATGACAGAGACCGTACTTCAAAATCTTCAAAAATGGACTTATCGGTTTTTGCAAAGAAACTCTTCATATACTAGATAAAAACAAGCAAACACAAACAAACAAACAAGCAAACATGCACACATACAATGTATGTCAGTTCTGCTGGACAGAGCACATAATCTGCAAAGACGACAGTAGAATCTACATATTTGTTTGTTGAAGTATAAGTTCTATATTACAGTGTACAAATATCCATTAAACAATCAATGATAATTTGTCTTTATACAAAGTCAAGAGTGATACTAAACTGATCAATCAGCGAAAATAATGCCTCCAGCACCCCTTCGTGGTGGAGGCATAAAAAAAAAAGAAAAAAAAAGGATCAAAGTACATTATGTAGAAGAAGGAAAAGAAATAATGGTTGTAATGTGGACATTTTTGCATGTTTATTTCTCTGACTTTAAACACACTGCCCCTGGCTAATATATGTGGACAAATTACATTATTCACAAACTATCCAAGTAGTGTCCTCTTTTAGCCATCAATTTTGTGTTGCACTAATATTTCACTATTCCACTTTCATGTTTGCCAATGATGACGAAGGTAACAATACACTGTATTTTGAGCACTATCATAACTGTCCTGTTACACATCATGACATGACATGCATGGCAATACTTTTACCAATTCTGAAGTAAGAAATTCCCTGGAGGCAAACTATTTTTGTTTTGGTTTTTTTTTTTTAGAAGAATCCAAATGGTGATAGCATGATTCAAGACATTCTGCTATATGACACTTATCTTTCTTGTAAAGATATAATGCCCCCATTCCCACACTTTATGAGCAACATCTCCTGTCTCCGCAGAGTCAGTACTTCTCACCAGCTGCTACTTTGCTAGTTTCGCTAAAAAAAAGACATGCTTTTATTCCCACATATTACTGTGCTACCTGCTCTGGACAGATTTTGTAAGTATCAAATATATATATATATGGGTTTGCGGTTTATTCATTTTTATTTGGGGGGGGGGGGCGAATTGTCTGCAACTGAATTAGACGCTCACTACAACCATAGCCCTTCAGGTAAAAAACTGTGAGCTTTGAACAAAGACTATCATTGCACTGGCACACACATCAATAACAGCCATTCATGTGTGGTAACACTTCTTTCATATCCTGACATTTTGTAGCCTGTAATCAAGGCACTCTGAGCATCATTTCCTGATACTAACTAAGACTGAGATATCAATTTCCAGACGTATCAAGTGCTGCAAACAGCAAAGAGCTATCTGGGAATTTCTTGAGTGTTACATGCACCTCAACAGGCAAATAATATTTCACATTAAAGAGAGGCTTTTACATTCTTTAGTGAGGAAATGAAGAAATAATGAATTATTCATGACACTTTCTACAAAATTCGGAAGACTTTGCAGATCTACACAGCCCTCTAAATTAAGAAAGCATACACTGTAGCACGGCTGCCTGTCAACCTCTGCTGACCAAAATCATATTAATGCAAAGGGGGTAAAATAGATATTCTGAAGGCAAAAAATATGAATATTTGTATAAAAAATGACGAAATCACAAATATATGTGGATGCTTAAGTCAAATTTCTGGAAAAAGATACCTAAAAACCATACAATTGTTTAGGTTTGAAGAAAAATATGAGATACAGTAAAATTTCCTTGCAACCTTGAGGAAAATGTGTTTCCCTCGGTCAATACCGGGATGCAGACGAGGTGTCCATAAAAACCGTCAAGCATTAGCGGCACTCTGGTGATTGAAGGTGTTGAACCTTGCAAAGAGAACATTGGAAGTAGACCTGCGGATTTTGAATGAAGGAAAAAGCCTCCTCTGGCATGAGCGTGTACATCCTGCTGCCCTCTATCACTTTAGAACAAAGTGATGAGGCACAAAAATCTGGATATGTCTTCAAAAGCGATGCTGACATTTCCTCTGACATTAAGGAGAATTCAACGTCACCAAAGTCGAGTAGATCGACTGGATAGTTCACTTCGTCTAATCGGTGCCCATCGGTTCCTCGCAGTCGCGCGACTTTGAGTTCATGAGCTCGCGTCGCACTTCCGGTGTGATCGTCGGGTGGGCGTGCGCCTTGAGCAGCTCCATGAGGGCCTCCTTCTGCTCGGACGAGATGTCCTCCTTGTATCGTTGGGCAAAGGCCAGGAGAGCCTGGTGCCAGAGGACAGGAAGATTCCGTTTGTCCTGGACAAACCTAATTCATGAATGCAAGCATATCAGAGAGTGCCTGTTATATCCTCAGGGTAGGATATTCTCATTATTACAGTGACAGTGGAAATTTTTGCACCTTTTGTGTGAAAGCGTTTTTTGCGTGACATGAAACTAGTGCCAAAACAAAAGCACACAGATTTCTTGCTCGTCAATTGTACTGTAATTCTATTCCATATCTTTGATTCCGTTGAATCAAAACCACATAAAACTCATCTTACTCGTCTAAGCACAAAATGACACACACACACACACACAAACTGTTCCCATTCCACACATGCTTGTGAGGAAAATCTCATTGAAAAGGAAGATTTTTTAATGAAATGATGTCACATTGAAATCCATTATGACAGGACTCTGATTTTAGCTGATGGAAAGCTGTATGTGTTGAGGGTAAAAGAGGCGACCCCTTTTATAACAAAATGCTCGGGAGCTCCAAGTTTTCTTTCATTGTATCAAAATTTTGCTTTAAGCGAACAAATACAATAAATGAATAAATTTAAAGATAATAATCTTGGGAACCGAGTTTTTGATTTGTAGCAATGAAACTGTACCAACAAGAGTGCAGTGTGGTTCAATAACCCAACCTTCCCACAATCCTGTGCACTGACCTGAGGAAGTGATACACGAGTGCATCGATGACCCTGAAGGGAAGGGCGTACTTCTTGTCGATGAGGATGCGGAGGAAGATGCTGTTCACTCCGCTGTAGTCCATCTCGGCAACCTTTAGCATGGCTGCCGCCGAGTGTAGGACAGGTATGGTTGTCTTGGCAAGGATGCTTCCAACAATCACGGCCTCGCGAAGCGTGCACGTGCCAGACTGGAATAACATGAACAAGAACAATAACTCTTTAATACCTGGTATTTGGCTCTCCTGTGGCGGGATGCCTATAGTTGTCAGAAGTTTGCGATGCACCATGTGCAAGGCCCGGTAAGGCCGTGGAGTTGTTCTTTTGTAAATGAATTTTGTTGCAGCACAAGGCTATCCACATACTCAGTGACTGGCATTCAACACAACCTTACAGTCCCAGTCATGCAAATCTGCGTAGCATTACGAAGTGAGGGCATACCTGAGTACCATTCAGTTGTGTTATAACCCTATGTTTGCTCTGAGTACATTGTACCAACGGGCACAAATAATTCTGTAATATTGTACACACTGTCCAACGTCCCAGGCATAGAAAGGGTTGATTTACTTTGAGGTGGTGGAGAGATGGTTAAAAGAGGAATCTTAATCACATATAAATACCTCATTTACGCTCCTAGAGTACATTACCTACATGTTTGCATTCATGGCATGCTGACTTATCTTCATGTTGATTTCACAGCATGTCAGCCATCTGGTTCACAAAATATACATATCACTTTGAATGTAGATAAACAGGATTCCACAAAACATTATACAGGTCTAGGAAAACCACCCTCCGCATAACTACCACCTGGATAATTACCCCAGGGAAATTACCCCTGGATGACTACCCCACAGATAACTAGCACCCGGATAACTACCGCCCCCCCCCCCCCCCACAATAATGTGTGAAAAGTCAAGCAGAAAATAAAGAGACACACTTGCTAGAGGCATCATATTCACAATCATGCCAGATGAGAGGCAGATATCTACACAATCGTACCAATTATAAACATAACAGGGGCGGATTCAGGAATTCCGTAAAGGGGGGGGGGGGGGGCGGAAACAATATTTCTGGTGCTTCTTCCGGGTTTCATCTAATTTTGTTTTCTTTTTCTTTCTTTTGTTTTAACAACAAATAAAGAGGGGGCACGCACCCGGTGCACCCCCCTCTGGATCCGCCACTGCATAGGGTGATATTTTGTTGGGGGCTTTTTTTGTTTTTTTTTGTGAAATATTTGCCAAGTTTTCTCTCTGTTTCCTTAAATCTTTCTGCCTTCTAAATTTGGACTCTCAATTTCTCAAGAATGCACTCCTATTTTTCTGTTTCTTTTTTTTTAACCAACCACAACCATCTTGGTAGAGGATTAAAAAAAACTTTTACCTCACAGAGGGGGATGAGGATTCCCTTGAAGAATGCGGCTGGTTTGAAGAGTGCCTTCTTTAGCGCCTGGGTAAGAGAATGTTCAATGAAGACA